>CM059187.1:66723086-67449117 GCA_030323885.1 Branchipolynoe longqiensis
ACAAAGACTGCTTTCATTACTTGACTGCCGCTCTCCATTTAGCTCTCTGCTGTGAGAGTTGCGTCCATGAGTCGGTCTTAATGTCTCTCAGCTTCAGGTTTCTCTTGATGGTATCTTTGAACCGGAGACGGGGGCGCCCTCTCTTTCTGTAGCCAGAAGACAGTTGAGAATAGAGGATCTGCTTTGGTAGCCTGTCTGATGACATCCTCATGAGGTGTCCAGTCCACCGGAGATTCTTTTTGATCAGAAGATCTTCCATAGAGGGCAGCCCCATCCGTTCGAGTATTTCCTTATTCGTCACTTTGTCCTTCCAGGTTAGCCTCATGATTGAACGCAGATGTCGCATCATGAAGGCATGCAGCTTTTTCACCTGCTGTCTGTACGCTGTCCAGGCCTCGGCTCCGTATAGTAGGGTGGATAGCACGATTGCGCGGTAGATCTTACCTTTGACCCGAATGGACACATGGTGGTTGTTCCAGAGTCTCTGGCGTAGTCGGCCGAAAGATGCGCTAGCCTTGGCCATCCTCCTCTGTATCTCAGCATCAATGCGTCCATCACTTGATATTGTGCATCCGAGATAGGTGAATTCCGGAACAGAGTTCAGCTTGTTTCCGTCAACCATGATCTCCTCCTCTCGGGTTCTTGTAGAGTTGGGTTGGTACAGCACCTCCGTCTTCTTGATGTTAATTTTCAGGCCAAACTTCTTTGATGCATCGGAGAAAGCGTCCACTATTTTCTGGGTCTCTTCAGCAGAGTGGGCAACCAGTGCACTGTCATCTGCGAATAGTAGCTCTCTCACCAGTATCTGAGTAGTCTTGGTCTTCGCTCTGAAGTGTGCGACATTGAATAGGTCAGCGCTCTGTCTGGACTGTATATAGATGCCATCCCCCATGTCTCGGAAAGCCTCGTCTAGCATTGCTGATAGGAAGATGGAGAAGAGCGTGGGGGCCAGTACACAACCTTGCTTGACCAACCCCCAACCCCACAAAACTCGAGCAGCGCGGTCCTTGATAACCCGGGCGACGACCGAGCCGGTATGGTGTTTTGTGCGGTTGTACATTTCATGAAAGCTGCCTGCAAAAGTGTTGAAGTGCTGCTGGCTTTTGCAAGTTACCAGCGGCACTCTCTCGGGGAGCAAATAGAGGTTTCACACCGGCAAGAACATGTCAAGACAGGCGCAAATCTATTTGTCCCTGCAGTGGCTGGTCGGGAGATGTTGGGAGTTCCATACATCAACCGCCCTTAATGCTGCCACAGTGACATGGTTTTCTGTTTAGGGTTTGCTCCCTTAGCCTTCGGTTCTGTCAAGGACCTGTACCACAAGGCAGTGGTTTACAACTCTGCAAGGCAGGGGCGTCAAACTCCCTGAGGTATTGCTATACCTGCATACCATATATTATATATATATTAATATATTATATATATTATATATATATATATATTATATATATTATATAAATTATATATAATTTATAAATTTATATATATTATATATATTATAATTTTATATTATATATATTATATATATTATATATATTATATATATTATATATATTGTATATATTATATATATTATATATATTATATATTATATATATATTATATTAATATATATAGTATATATATTACAGCTATTATATATATTATATATCCAATATTATATATGATATATTATGCATATTATATAAGTTGTATATGTATTATATCTTAGATATACTATACTACTTGTGTATTCAATGATATAAATTATACATATGATATATATATACACTATGCATTATTATGTGTAACGACCGCCAGTATGACGTTTTGTCGGCAGGTCGGCGCTGCAAATATTAGTATGGCGATGAAGGGTAAGGGGAAAAGTAGGGAGATGGGGGGGGGGGGGGAGAGGGAAGAGAGGCGAGAGGGAAACATGTGGAAAGGAAGGGAAACGGACAGACCGCATTGAACAAGACAGGATTTCCCTACCGTCAAGGAGGACAAATAAAGCTCTTATTTGTTAGGCATTTATCTAATCCGCAGAAAGAGAGAGATAATAACAGAGAAAGAATGGGGGGGGGGGAGGGGAGGAGGAGAGGGAGTGATGGGGGGAGGGGTGATGAGGAGGGAGGCGGGAGGGAAAAGGGAGGTGGTGGCGGACACTGCGGCAGATGTTAATGGAAAGGAGTCATCATCGTAGCGACGCGTCGGAAAACATAACGATTACTCACGCTCACAAAAACCAGCCACACCGCTTGGCTTCCCCCATGAGAGGTCTGGCTGACGGCGTGTGCGCTTGTGTGTTCCGGGACAATACGCAGTGCTGTTCGCCCTGAATTCACATTTACGATTTAGGGCCGACTGGCTAAATACAAGGGGCGCCATCAACGGCTCGGTGGGTGTGGATCGCCGGCACCTCTGCGCATGCGCTGTCTTCTCGTTGGCCACTTCCTGGGTTGTATTATCTGATTATGTTGCTTTCTGTGCAAAGTAGTCTGCGCAGTTGAGTGCGAATCGGGAAAGGAAAGCGGCCCTTTAGGCCGTTTGTTGGTGTTTGTATTAATTAACCCAATGTAGTGTATAGCGTAAGTATATATATCGCTGTGTTTCATTTTGTGGGTGGGTGGGTAGGGGGGGAAGGGGGGGGGTAATTAATATTGTTTCACCGAGAAGTATCTCACCTTATGTCAATAGCCAACCATATTTCACTATCACGCCCCTTCTCACATATATTCACTCACTCATAGTCATACCCGGCCATATGTACACTCATATCCTGAACCATCCCAACCTACCCACCCATGTACGCTCATCCAGGCACTCATTCACACTATAGGACTGGTGTGCTCAGTGTCAGGATAATGTGACTGAGTGGGGTACCAGGTCATGGTCCCGGCGGCCTGGTTTCCCAGTGAGACAGCACTATAAAGTCGCCAGGATGCGCACTGTCACAAGTCGGTACCCGTCCGGATATGACCTTAGATGTTGCTAGGACGTAAAACAACAACAAACAAACAAACAAACATTCACACATCTATGAATGAACACACCTCTACACCCATCCACCTATATCTACACATATCCACACATATCCACACATATCCACACACTTCAACACACACATCCTACACACGTCCACACACATAAACGTCCACACCCACACATGCATCCACACACACATATTCACACACATCTACACACATCCACAAACACACATGCACACACATCCATAAACCCTAACCCTCACAACCACACACCACCCCATACACATATTCAACCCACTAAGTCACCCCTACACCCCCAGCAACCTACACACTCAAACACACCCTATACACCCCACACACCACCCCATACACAAATTCAACCCACTAAGTCACCCCTACACCCCCAGCAACCTACACACTCACCCACCCACACACAACCAGCCTCTCCACACATCCCCACATGTACACACCCACATACACATCCACACACATTAAGCCATACCCACATTAATCCATACACCCCACACGCCCATGTAGAAACCCATTCACACAACCGCCAGCCTCCGAATCCCACCCCATGCACACAAAAAGAACGAATGCTTTTCCTCACGGTGGCTTTAGTGCTGGTGTTGCGGTTTCCGCGGCGCACCAGTTTGCCAGGGACACCTCCATTCAAATGCATTGTCAACGGCCATGAGCAAATCTTCACACAGAAAAGTCAAATATCTCTCAAATTAGACCACCTAGAAACAAATCGCTTGGCACACATATAAAAAACATGTTTACCAAAAAGACTATATTAAATTCATATGGTTGCGGTTCTTGATTTCTATTAGTTTCGAATAAACTAAAGTTTTGCACTGCGCATACCGTCAAACTCAAGGCATTATCAATGGTCATGAGCAATGTTCATACAGAAAATACAAAACAAGTGAAATATCTCTAAAACCACACCACCTAGAAACAAATCGTTTGGTACACATATAGAAACATCTTTACCAAAAACATTACATTCAATTTATAAGGTTAGTGACGATGCTGTTCGATTTTGACACATGCGCAGAAGCGATGTGTCCCTGGCAAACTGGTGTGCCTCGGAAACTGCAACACCGGGATTACAGACAGCATTCTTATCTCTATTTCAGTCATCTCACGTCATGGTGTCGAAGAGGAGATTTAAGCGGTGTTTTTCCCCCTGTCGCTTAGAATGATGGGGCCTGATGGGTCCTTGTCGGGGCTGGCATTGCCTTCTTTTGCCACACAGCTGAGGCTGCATCATTTATGCCGCTGTCTTTTTGTTGGGGGAAGGGAGGCATTCGGCTCGTCACAAAACAACAGTGGCAAATGGCAGGAACATGTCGTGTTCTTTTACCGGGGACACGGCTGGATTTACATCGGCCACGTGACTGCTCAAACCGCAGCGCTGAGGCTTTTATCATTTCACTGTATACTCCGGAATGTGAAAGTGTTGTTTCCACTGGGATTTAATACAATGCACTGCAATATATATATATATATATATATATATATATATTATACATACATATTTATATATATATTAACGTATAAATTTATATATATATAATATATAGTGAAGCTGCGTTATGACGCACCCCGATTTAATGAGAATTCGGATATGACACGATGATTCATTAGACCCAGACTTCTCTAATTAAAAGGTAATTCAGTTAAGTGTACCCCGATTTAACACGACCCCAAATCTTTCACGATCGCATTATATGGGCCTGAACGATCGCATTATAATTGGGTCATGCTGTATATGTATGCATGAAGTCACCTGTCCGTGCCTATATAACATATATATGTATATCATATATGTTATCATATATAATAATATTAATTCGCCGCACTCAGCAACAGGGAGAAAAAGGAAAGACATAGACAGACATGGTTTCTGAAGATTTAATAACAAAACAAGTCGGGACCGTTAGAGGTCTATCGTGGTCAAGTAGGCGACAGAGGCCAGGATCATGCGCTGACTGGGATGCGCAACCAGGAACAGTACATGACACAGGAATGAATCAACGTGGAGATCAGCGCTCACCCCCAAGAAGAAAGGGTGGGAGGGTGGGGAAATCGGAGTGTTCAGAGCAGAGGCAGCGAGCCAAGTGAGACTGAAAGCGGAAAACGGTGCACGAGGAAAGCTAAGAATAGACTGCCTCGTGCGCAAATTACCCATGTTAGCCTCGGCCAACATGCACAATGTAACATCTGATATGCATATATTTGTTTTATACACATTATGTGATGTATAACGCATTATGCGAGTATAAAGGCGCGGAAGAGGAATTAATTCTTTATTATTATTAGTGTGTTTTTTATTAGTATTATTATTACACGATATACTGTACTGCCTCCTTCATGTTCATGACTGGTGGCGCCACCTCCTGCGCTCCTCGGTACCTGAGTACTCTAAAAACATCACTGCTGTCGGAGGATTTTGTATATACACTTACCAGGATTGTTATATACAATTATATGCATAATGAAAATCCCCATTATCGCCCATAAATAATGGGTAGTTTAGTGGCCACTGACCTCCCCAATCTCCGAATGGGGTGTTCAACTTCCACTTGCGTGCGCCAACACATGCGGGCATCCTGTCATTTCTGACCCTTGATTGTTGTTCAGTGATACGATATGACAAAATACATCAACTTACTGAAAAAAGGGCATTAATTATATCAACTCGCATGACATTGAATACATTGCAGCTACCCATATTTGAAAATATCAGAATGAAGTTATAAAATTACAACTTATTCTAATATCCCATAAATTTATTTAAAGCGCCAACATATGTTCATTTCATATTTGACTCGACCAGTGTTTAAAAAAAGAGGGTTCGAATCCCCCTATTGACCAAAGTGGGATGTGGGCGCTCACCCATTAGGTCCCTACTCTTGCAGAATATTTAGGTAAAATACAATCACTGTAGTGAATGGCAACTTGAAGTTCTCCATTGAAGTTCTCAGTACAATCACCAAACTTTATTTTAATAATAGTGACCTGAAGGTGTTTGCATCGATGTAATAACCTATATAATTCCACATACCTATTCATTCCCCGACCTCACCAAATACGGCTGGTTGAGCTCCAATCTGGTATATATAGTGGCTAGGAATTGTTCCCTTCAGGAACAATAGCACAACTATCGCTATCTTATTCTGAGCAGTTCAAAGCTCACTTCCACTTGATATTTCTGGAATATTAATACTTCATTAAGCTATGATAAATATCCATCTTCCGAGTACATTTTGCTTTGTTTTAGTAAATATTTATCGATCAGAATATACACTTGCTTTTCCGGCCATATTCATCGCAGATCCTTACAGTACAAGTAAATATGAGCAAAGAGGCATTTGCATAGATTCTTCTCCCTTTTTTCTTTGATCCTCCAACTGAGAGATTCCATGTTGTTATCAGAACAAATTAAATATGCACATATATTTCTTACTAATGAATTGTGTACAATACATGATTACTGAGGATAAAATCCCGAGCACCATGCTAAGTAGCGATGAGTATCAATTTGAAAATCATTGGTTTCACTCGGCCAGGATTCGAACCCAATCTGGCCAGGACTCAGCCTCTCCGTCTCGTCCTCTAGATGCATTATTTCCCATTTGCATCGCACTCCCCTCACAATGTCATTGGGAGGGGAGTGCGATGCAAATGGGTTCGAATCCTGGCCGAGTGAAACCAATGACATTTCCATTGGACTAGGTAGCTTTAAATGACTATTATGTGTGAGTGTCCTCAGACAGTTTTAGTTGGTTTTCACACATGCGCAATAGAAGCGTTAAAATGTGCCATTTGTGTCCGGCGCAACGGGGCTGTTAATTGCCATTATGTGTGATACATTGCCAGGTCTGCAGTGACACAAAATGTTGCCCTCACTGTGCAGCGCCTCACATTAATAGCTCACTGAATCCACTCTACACTACACTGAAGCTTTGCAACACACAGTGAATAAATAGCGTGTCATTTATTTTTATGTCGCCACCATATCTCATTTCTACAGTGAACCCACCTTAATGCGCACCCCATTGTCCATTTACTGAGCTCGTCGGAGAAATGGTTTTATTTATTTATTTTCTTTTGGTGGTACATTAGTTGTTTAAGCAGGGGACATTTCAGTCACAGACGACTGATCTTCCTGATTCCGCTGCCCTATCCTAGTAATGCCAAGCGTCTGGCAAGAAGTGAAAAGAATACATTTTTAAGTCATTGGTTTGACTCGACCAGGATTC
The DNA here is from genome assembly GCA_030323885.1 of Branchipolynoe longqiensis. Taxonomy (NCBI): domain Eukaryota; kingdom Metazoa; phylum Annelida; class Polychaeta; order Phyllodocida; family Polynoidae; genus Branchipolynoe; species Branchipolynoe longqiensis. The sequence goes on from CM059187.1 coordinate 66,730,327, forward strand.
GAACCCACGATCGCACGATATCATTATATATTTGTAAGGCAATTCAATAGGCTGCATTCCATTCACTGCTTTACAAAAACCTAAAACCATCATATAACTAATAATATTATTAACAAACATGTAATACTTGTATTTACCCACTAGAACAAACCATTACTATTTGCATTAGGAATGACAATTTTCAATATGACACATATATTTTTCAGACTCGACTGGATGGCTGAATCGGTAAGTTTCAAAGCTGGCTTCGTGTGCAGGAGGTGGTGGGTTTTATTCTTGGCCGAGTCAAAGTAGTGGCTAAAGTAATCATTAAATTGGTAATGTACAGTATGCAGTTACAGTAAAGTATGTTGCATGGCATCACCCCCCACCTATTTTATTTGTTGATGTTCCACTGTTATTTCCAGTCAACCATATACAATGACAGAGACAGTCCAAAGGAAAATGTAAAATGTACGACCTACATGCACTGGGATTGGTCCCACTGCTTCACTGGTCATATCTAGTCCAGTGTATTATTAACAACCCCCACCCCAACAACATAATTCATAAACTCACATAACTAACTACACTAGAGTTAGACTAGCATATTTCTAACAAACTGCCATTTATATACCACTTGCCTAACTGCAACTGAACATTAACACTTACTACAACTTTACCAACTTAATACAGAACATAACTTCTGCTCACATTCTAAATACTATGTAAAATAGTCACATAGATCTGACTAATATTGATCTAGTTATATGACACTACTTTTACCATATGGCTATGGTACTTTTGAGTTACAGAATTTCATTGTGTTACATGCTGCAAATTGTGTATTCAACAGTTATTGTATACCTTATTCTATATACCTTTTGAGTAAATAACTCTGAATTGAAAAATGGCTGGAAAACCAGTGCTTCGGTACTGACAAAAGACTTATTCAGCAGAATATACATATGTACCACCCAAAAAAAGAATTGTTGTTACCTAGCCGTATTGGCACATTCTTGATTAATGCAATCCCTTAGTCAAATATGGCCATGCATCTATTCTCCTCTACCCTTTCTCTCTCTATCTGTCTCTCTCTCTCTCTCTAAAAACTTTCTATTTGTATAGGCGTCTGAGAGTACTGGAAGTGGGCTCTTATCAGCGGGCCCTGAGAAGTGTCCCACAGAGCAAGCTTAAACTGAGTCGCTAGGCAGAGTGTGTGAATGACAACTTAATTATTCCTCCATAAAACCTAAACTGGGTCACTGAGGTGAACACAAATTGTTACTTAACATTACACTAAACACCACGTTTGGGAGAACTGGCAATGGCTGAAACATACCATGCACCACCTGGTGTAGAAATGAACATCACCATCAAGCTCAGGACGTGTCCCATTAACTGGGTCAGGGTCGGATTAACTGAGATTGACTGTATGGGTGTCTTTACTTTCGACATGTAGACCCGCCTCCTTCCTCACTAATGAAATCCTGGCGACTTGAGCTCTGAAAGTGTGTGTAAGTGAAAATACTGCACTAATCTAAACAGGATCGGAACAGAGGTTCCCTGCATCCGCTGACTTCATAATAGAATCAGCAAATGCCACTGCCAGCCATCCCTCTTGTGTTATGAATAGGTTGATGCAAAGTCATGAGGAAAATGTCAAAGCCGGATCGGTAAAAGCCAATCAGACTTGCGACTTGTCGCAACAATCTTCCTGTGTATTACTGGCCCAGTCCGCCGACAAGTGTAGCGCTTTATGGACACTAGGAGGCACTCTGTGTGGGGAGCCCACGTGATCGCCGAGCACACGCCCCCTACCGGTAAGCCGGGGAAGGTAGCGGCCGGGTATTGTTAACAACCAGCATTTGAGGCAGTGCACCAAAATAATTTTGCATGTTTTCACTTCAAATATCTCCAGGCTTATCAATTTATAATACATGTTATTTCAAACTAAAGTAAGGTAGATTCTAAGTAATATAACTATCAGCTTAGCATATTTATCTACAAACTCTAGCAGATACCATCGGGCATCCTCCAACGTGAAGAAATGAGGAAGTCTGAGACCGATCCACTGGCATATCAGAGTGGAGATTCAGAATCAGTATGTCAACCACTATTCCATTTACGCTGATGGCTCCAAAAGATGATGGATGATGGGTGTGTGCTGTAGTAGGCTGCCATTGCTACAAATAATGGAACTTGCATGTCTATTCAGAGCTCAGTTTTCAATGCAGAGTGGCCAGGCAGTCTTTCTTGCATTGTAGTACATTGAGGTTATCAACCAAACAAATTGTGTTGTTTACAGTGATTCATTTTCATGAATCCTGACTGTTGCTAGCTTCAAGACAGACTACCCTTTTGGGGAAAAGGTCATAAGGAAACTAAACCACTGGCAACAGCTTGCTATGACATCAATCTATACTGTGGCTGCCAGGCCATGGCGCTTTCCCAGGAAATGAGAGGGTTGATCCGGCTGTGAAAATTGCTTTGAACGGCGATTTTTCACTGTGTCTGATACCCCACTGTGATATGAGAACACTAATTTTTCTTGCATCAAATCAATATGGCAGTATGAGTGGGATGAAAATGTAAATAAGAAATGGCATGGTATTAGCTTGTCTGCTTGCAGACCACCACAGAGGAGTTATGCAGGAATCTGTGGGAAAAGGTTAGTCACTGCGATATTGACCATTCATGGCATAGACACACTTTTCTGCTAAAGGGGGAACCTCCATCCGAAAATTATTGGATGACAGTGCCAATTGTCACTCAAACACATTTGATTAAATTGTTGTTGATTTTATGGTCTTGTGCCAACAATTTTCGAATGCAAACATAATACAAGAATTGCTTTGCCATCATCAATATATGAACTGTGAGGGTCATTGACGCACCACATATGACTTTGCAATCAGTATTTTCCATTTTCCCCTGTTTTGCACTGCCCTCTGGGACTTGCTGATCTTCAAGCCTGCTATTTTATTGTCACCTCTTCCTTGGTCTGCTTTGTCTTATTCCCCATGTTACTGTGCTTCCCAGATGGTTTTGGCCAGACCTGATGAATGGTATTGTACAGTTGGTACCCGGAGCTGTGGCTGTGCATGTCGGCTGTATGGAAATACCATACTGACAAGAAGAAAGAGAAAGTAAGAGTGAAGAGAGTGAGAGGAGGCAAGCCTTCTATCTTTATTTTTATAGTACATAGGTTCCCTGGTAGGGTGTTACAACACCCCTGTCACCCAATAGGAGAACATCATTTCCAGTTCCCATGGGAACCAGTAGTCTGTCCACCACCAGTGGCTGCCTGGCCACCACCAACCTTGATCTGGCTGCTCCTCACAGCCTGATTGTGTTGACCCTTACTGGATTGGGTTGACTCTACTCAGGCAGAAGGGCCAGGTCCTGAGTGCCAGCACTCACTATGTCATTCACATGAGCTCAGTTATAACCCAACCAATCATACATATACATACAAGCTCCCTTGGCTAGATATACAAATAGAACCCCCCCCTGCCCTATATCGGAATATTGTACAATATGATATGGCCATATCACTGCAGTTTGCATGTCTTTACAATCAGCAGGAGAGCTTTGTATGGTCCCCTTGCCTGCTGGATCTTGGCATAGACTTCCTCATTGCTAACATATTCTTTGTATGAGAAGTGTGTTGCACTTACAACTGATATGACTTGTATTCTTCATTGGGGCTCTGCTGTGACGGTGTATGATTCACAATCATACAAGCATACACTCATACAGGCATAACATCATACAAGCATACACTCATACAAAGATATAAGCATATAACAAGCATACAATGATGCAATCATACAAACATACAAACATACAATCATACAATCATACAAGCATACACGGGAACACGCATCAATTGTAACTTGAAGCTAACAGGAATATTGTTATTGAACAAAATTGGGTTTAGCCATGTCAATGATTCTGTTGTCTGTGCTATCCTAGAGCATAACAGGCTTGCAACCCTCAATAGCTATTCCTGAGGCCAAGCTTTTGACTGTCACATTAACTTTGATATCTATGTGGATGTCACTGGTGTTATTTGTCAGCAGTTTGGTCCGTTTACCAATGGACAATAGGAAGGAACATTAGCCTTCTTGAGGACAGAAAGACCACCTCAAATAGATTCTTAACCAAATATTAAACAATTTCGGATGGATTTATACCTAAAGGCCCTGTCACACTACAACATTTCTCACCAGCGTGCCGGCAACGCGCAAAATATTTGCAACCCGTGGACACACGTCCAACTCTTCGGCGCTTTGGAGGAAAGTTTGACGCAGCACAGCATGTTAGTAGCGTGCTATGAGCGCGTGGCCAACGCGTTTCGACGCGCATCGGAACAACATCTCAACGTCCCGCCAGCGGGTTCCCAGCGTGACATCAGCGTGTTGTTGGTGCGCTGTCGGCGCGCTGACGGTGCGTTGACAGCGTGTTGGTGTCATGTTAGTATCGTGTCAACGCGTACATACCCACCAGCAACACGTTAGGATGCGCCCGCAGAGCGTCCACACCGCGCGCCCAACGCATCCAGGCGGGCTGGCAACACCTTCAATGCGCCGAGAAAAGCTGGAACAACGCCATTATTGCGGCGACTACCCGTTGATCAGACGTGACAGACGCGCCGACGGAACGGTCGCATTTTGGGGGAAAAAAAGCCAACGTTAACCGACGTTGATCAACGTCCTGCCAGCGTTCCGCCGGCGCTCGGCCAACGGGTGTCGACGTGTTGCTAACGCGTCCGTAATACGCCCGCCAACACGCGCACGCGCGTTGCAGCCTGTCAAAAGTTTTGTGCAAGCACAAAACCTCGACGCAGCCCGACGTGCGCCGACGTGTCCATTCACACATTGCTATCCTTCAACGTGTACCGACGCGCCGGTAACGCGCCGGTAATGTACCGGTAACGTACCGGACGTGTACCGACGGTTCGCCCAAAATTGCAACACGTCGCCACGCGTCGAAGCGCATTCGTGAGAATCGTCGTAGTCTGACAGGACTTAGTTTTGCTTGGCCACAATTTCATCATTGCGAGTTTCTAGCATTCCTAGTGGGAGTAATTGAGGTTCTTCTGTCACGATTCCTATCACGATGGCATTTTTCTTGTTCATTGGTCAATTATGTCCTAATGAGTGCATCTACCGGACGTGAGGTGACCTAACCGGTAGAGCTCAGGCAAGGACTGGTTAGCTCAGTATTGGGATAATGTGGCTGAGTGGGATATCGGATCATGCTGATCCCCCAGTGGGGCAGCAGTGTAAAGTTGCCATGAGTGCGTAGAGTCACAAGTCCCTAGTCATCCTGGTGTGACCGTGGATGTTGGTGGGACGTAAAACTCCAGCAGAAGTGCAACACAAAGTGAGGGCTTGCAGGGTATCAATAGTACCACATTTGATCGTTGGATGGTTTGGAGATGAACCTTTCTTGATTCACGCTCTATCCAGGAGAAACCAGCAGGCGTTAGCCTTAGGATGTACACATTTGTTTTTTCACCACGGGAATCTTTCAATCATCATTCCTCCACCCCAATAAGAAACAACAAACAAACAAACAAAACACATGAAAAAGAAACCCAATCTAGCCATGCGCATGGGCACACGTGGCGCCAGAATAAATGGCAGCTATGTGGCTCCCCCTAGAGGTTTCAGCGCCATACAGCAACTTAAGGGTGCCTTTATGCAACGCTTAGCTACCGGTAGCCGGCTCCGGCCGTGATGGATATACAGTTTGGCTAGTAGCTCGTGGGGTGACAAGCGTGGGGTAGTAGGAGATTAAGCACTGAAGTGAATTAAGTCAGGGTAAGTGATATAGTCCTATTCACAATTAAACAAAAGCGGACAGTTTTGACAGTTATCACTTTCAGCCAGCTAAGTCTGACAGGCTAATTTCAATGGATGTGAACAGTTTATTAGTTTCACTTATTTATTTATTATGTTTGTTTGAGTGTGTATGCGTCTGTTAGATTCAAGATAATCACACACCCTATTAATGGTGGTAACTATATATATGTATTTAATACTACTAGTTGTAGATAGAACCAGAACATATAGGGTAAGGTAAGCCAGAGAATAATAATTAATATATAGGTTTAGGTAAACTAGAGAATAATATATACAGTGAGATAAATCAGAGACCAGACAGGGTGGCCGAATGAGTTGAGTATTTGTCTCCTGTTTTGGGAGATCAGGGGATCCGAACCCATGGGATCGTTGGTTAGAACCCTGGTCGAGTCAAACCAATGACTTAACAATTGATACTTTTCACTTCCTAGCCAGCCACTTGGCATTAATAGGATAGGGCAAGGACTGGTTGGCTCAGTGTCAGGATAATGTGACTGAGCGGGATATCAGGTCATGGTGCTGGTGGCCTGGTCTCCCAGTGGGGCAGCACTATAAAGTCACCATGAGTGCGCACTATCACAAGTCGGTAGCCGTCCTGATATGATCTTAGATTTTGCTAGGACATAAAACAATAACAAACTAACACAAAGATAAATCAGAGAATAATACATAGGGCAAGGTAGACAAGAGAAGAAGAAATGTCATACAGTATACCAGATAACATTAGCTGGGGCATACTTCAATGTAAACCAGGGAATAATGCATGGATAAAATAAATCACGTAACAAAGCAGAGAACAAACAACAGGATATTGTAACCAAAGAATATGATACATTATTGGGTAACCCTGAGAATAATATATGTAATTAAGTAAACCAAAGAATAATGTATTAGATTAAGAAACCATTAAGTATGCATATGGTGAAGTAACTGAAGTAATATTGCATATAGTGACATCAACCAGAGAATAAACCAGCTAGTAGATTTTTACATTTTTGTCATATTGATTCGCAGCATAAATTTGCAGTCCAATGGTTTTGATTTCCTTCAATATCTTTTATAGAAAAATATATTTCCTTGATCGCGATAATCTAACTTGATTTTAAATGGCTAACTTGGGAAACATTTCAAATGAAAACATGAACAAATAATTTCGTCAAGCCCATACACATTCTCAAATCAGGTACTTCAGGGTTAAGACGTTCTATCATATTGGCTCAGTACCCCCCTTATATGCAGCAACAAATGCTGAATAACTGCACGAGTGTTTAACTTGGATATGTAGGATCAAATCTATCTTAGTTGTCTTTTCTTCTTTTCTTCAAAATGTGCTGGTTTCATGGAACTATGCAGCTTTACTGCTGCCTACCTTTCACAGAACACAGGTGCACCTGGTGCCAAAGTAGTGAAGCTCATCTCCAGCGTAAGTCCCTTCCCACACATCGCTGATCTACAGTATTGCCCGGGGGACTTTCTTACACCAGGGATGTGGCTGCTCGGCAGGCAGTTCATACACGGGCTATAGATGCAGCTATTTTCTTTTGCCATCATACATCAATGTTATCAAGAACTGCATGGAGGCAGATATAAAGGCCCTCCCTCTACGTACTATCAATACCGACGTACTTCTTATAGACCAGCACTCCTGAATACAAATAAACCAATATCTGACGATAAAGCATATATATATATATAATATTAAGCATATGCTACATATACTATATATAATATATAATATATATATATAATATACTATATATATTATATATATATGTTATATATATTATATATATTATATATTATATGTGATCTATAACGAATTATGTGAGTGTGAAGGCGCGCAAGAGAATTATTGGATTATATATATTATTATTGTCCTGGTTCTATGTACTGCCTCCTGCGCTCCCCTGACTGGTGGCGGCACCACCGGCACTTGCCGTCCCTACTGAAGGCGCCAAACCTCATTTGAGCTGGAGGAAGCGTGGGGGAACAAGGAAGAGAAGGACGTGACCGAGAGCAACAGGAAGAGAGAAGGGAATGCATGGAAGAAAGAACCGAGAACAGACAGGGAGAGACATATGGAGAATTATATATATTATATGTATTATATGTAATATATTGCCTAATATACACAATATATATATAATATCTATATATATAATATACTGTACATGGATTGCATAGATTACATTCATTATATAAATTATCTACACTATGTGCATTATATGCATTATATCCATTACATCCTATACATGCCTTATACACACTCTACACAATATGCACAATATATACACTATTTACATTATATGGATTATACATTGTGTACAGTATATATATATATTGTGCATGTGATAATTGATATCATTATGAACATTATTACACAACATAGATTATTTACATGATGTACTTGATATGGACGATGTACATTATCGATATTATGTGCATTATGTGCATAGTATGTGCATTATATTCATGTTATTGTATATATTATAGCTGTGTATCTACATGGCATAAATAATAATACTAATATCACCATACCAATTAAATATAATATTGACATGGCTTTCAAGCACAACGTTATGCGTGTCACCTTCATAAATATTTTAATTTTGTTAAAACCAGCATCATTTCATGGATTAGGGATTTTTAACCAATACCCGACTACGGGCTTTTTTGCTCGCCCGATCCGAAGACGTGAGGGTCTGAATTATTTCCCGCCCGGTTAAAATACTAACCCGCGGCTGGTTGGAAATGAACCGGGATGAGATGACTAAAGAAATCGTAACGCCCGGGCAAAAAGGATTGGCCACCCTCCGGCATACAACAACCGAGAGCTGGCTTAATCAGCCTGAAAGAATCACAAAGAAGGCGGCCCCTGGACGGGGATCACAGGCGGGTGTGTCGGGAGGGGGGGGGGGAGAGGAGGGAGAGGAGGGAGGGAAGGATGGGGTCCGTACACCCACCCACCCGCCTGCCCGCATGCCCGTGGTCATACACTGTGACACCCTTCCTCCCCCAAACGGATGGCCGAATGAGTAGAGCATCCGTCTCCTGTTTTGGGAGATCAAGAAATCTGAACCCATGAGCTTGTAGGTTTGAATCCTGGTCGAGTCAAACCAATGACTTAAAAATGTATACTTGTTGCTTCCTAGCCTGGTGCTTGGCATTATTAGGATAGGGCAAGGACTGGTTGGCTCAGTGTCAGGATAATGTGACTGAGTGGGATATCAGGTTATTGGTTCTGGTGGCCTGGTTTCCCAGTGTGGCAGCACTATAAAGTCACCACGAGTGTGCACTGTCACAAGTCGGTACCCGTCCTGATATTACCCTAGATGTTGCTAGGACGTAAAACAACAACAAACAAACGAACCCATATTTGTTCGCCTCCTCCCGGTATATGTTCTACAGAGTACGCCAACAGTTGTCTGCTCGTTCACTTTGCTTCTCCACATGCCACATCTATGTGTTCTTCGGGTTGATTATGATTAGTAAGCAGGATTCTCTTAAATAACGGGTCACGTGATTTCACCACGTGTTCCTTACATGAATATCCAATGTATATGAAAGTTGAATAGTCCGATAATTTTGAGTTTCTGTCATTTTTCTTAGATAAACATTTCAAATTGATTGTTATGCCTCACCATCATTTGAAATAACTTATATCTTAAATGGCTAACTTTTTTGAGATAGGTGAAGTGCAAATATGTCAAATTAATGTTGACAAGCAGGCAACATCTCTGACACCATAGGCTTGTAGTAATAAATGCTTAATAACTGCACTAGTATCTCATTAGAATCAAATCTAAATATTTGTGTTGGTTTTGAAAAATTGATGTTTCATCGGACTATGCAGCTCATATTTGCTACTTGATTTTGAACAAGTAAAGTTATTTTTTTGTCCTGTTTCCCCTAGGTAAAATAGGTATCTCTTAAGTTGGTCGTGATGATCGTATTGCGTTTGATTCGGGGCTGGGGGAGAGAACAGCCACCGCTCCCCCCTCCGACCTCGTGTGTCGGGCCCACCACCTGTGGCTTCCGCTACCAATCCTACCGGACCCCCCCCTCCCCCCCCCCCCCCCCCGCATTCACTTGTTCTATTGTTGGTTGCACTGGAAATGTGCTAGCAAACGTTAAGCAGTAGATGAAATAATATTACTTCCTGTCTCTATGGGGCATGACTTGCGCCTAAGAGGACACCAATTGTGTTACCTTAGAAGTGACCTATTTAATCTCGTCTCAAACAGCCCGGGAAGTGTAGACAAAATCCCTCTCGGTGTCGTTGTTGTTTATTTTTGTAGACATAACAGCACTACTCACAGTGACCCAATATGTTGATGTTTAAAACTAGCCAGAATGGGGGCAGGGCTATTAGACTTTAGTACTCTAGCATAATTAACGCGGCAACAAACATGGCCACAGGCCTGCAGTTGAAATATGTACCGTCTTTCTCAGTAGTCACGTGATCTGCGCATTCGCAGATTCTTCGGTGGGTCGCCATATTTGAATTACTAATGCTAAGACAATCTCACTTCTGACATGCATGAAAGGCATGTACAAAGTCCGATCGTTTTGAATTCTTGCCACTTTCTTTTTTAGTTTGATTGCTATAATCTATCTTATTTTACTTTGAAGTGACTTTTATCATAAATGGCAACTGTTGAGGATATTTGAAGTGAACACATGCAGAATTGTTTTTGACATGTGCACCGAAATGAGGGATGCTATTGCATTCACCAATAACAGGTTATATGCAGCATCCAACGCTTAATAAGTGCACCATTATCTAAGTTGGATATATAAAAGAAAATCGACCTAAGTGAATTGGTTTTGAAAAATTAATGCTTTCATCCATCTATTCAACTTTAGCTGAAGCTAACTGGGCTGCAATCAGGGAAAGGCCACATGCTGGTATTTATTGCCAGAGTAAAGGTGTGTTCATAGCCGATCGGTTGCTTAAATTGCGCATTGGCTATATACATTCTTAGATTTTATATTTACAGCTAAAGATAAAATGTTAATATAACGCATAGTTTACTCATCACATTCATATGAAAGGTATGCTTCGATGTACTTGTAATGCCGCACTCCAACTTCATAAAATAGCACATATTTTCAACTGCGTCTTTGTATTACTTAAAGTTGCATAGTCCGATGCTTTTTGAGTTTTTGCTATTTTCTGAGATAAATATATTATGCTATTCGTTATAATCTACTTTACTTTAAGTAACTTTAATTTTAAATGGCTAAGCTTGGAGATATTTGACGTCAAAACATGCCAAAATAATTTGGGCAAACATGCCAAAACTCTGACCCCATAGACTTCAGTAGTAACGGTTTCTATTAATTGACTTATTATGCCCTTCTATGCAGCAACAAATGCTTAATAAGTTCACCAGTGTCTAAGTTGGATATGTAGAATCAAATCTAGATAAGTGTTTTGGTTTTGAAATTTGATGTCTTCATCGGACTATGCAACTTTAATACGAATAGGTAATATACCGTATATGTCCCAATGGATGCGTGTCAATTCAAAGTTAAAGAATTTCATGGATTTGCTTTTGTCGTGCCTCTGAAATATAGTGGGCTTGTCTTATTTTATGTGCATTCAATCTGAATATGATCGTAAATTATTATTAGTTTTTGTCATGCCTCTGAAATAAAATGGGATTGTCTTATTTTATGTGCATTCAGTCTGAATCTGATCATAAATGTTTGCGCGCTTTCAATCTTGAAATGGGTTGTGTGCTTCTTTTGGGTAACGTGCTTCTATTGGGACATATACGGTATGTATATAACTGGATATTATATGTGTGTATATATATATGTATATATATGTATGGGTGGATGCTAATGTAGTTTTCTATTTCCAATGAACCAAATGTATCTGATAGAGGCGTCAGGTCCTCGGGACATTTAGATTAAACTCATATATACATGCATGCTACTATATATACATATATTGATATATGCCGGTATATATATATGGACTGATATGCATATGCATATATATATACATATATATATATATATATACTGTATGTATCAGTGGCATGGAGGCAGGCGCCAGAGGCCATCAGTTATTCTTAATGGACACCCAGGAGGGACATCGTCACATCCCAACATATGAAGGACGGCGCGTGTTGAGAATGATAGCAGCAGGGAGCTGCTCATAAGACTTACTTAATACTGTATTATCCGCTCAACCCGAGCTGCTCGGTTTGCAATACGCCTTCAAAGGGCAATCTTGCGTTATTACCCACAGTCCATGATGAGCCTGTGGTTGCAACCCTCCCAAACGCGGTTCCCCATAGCACAGACGGACACAGGCACTAGGGCGCGGAACTCACCATTAAAGGGGCATAATCCGACAGTTTTGGGTTTCAGCCATATTATTTCTTAGCTGACTGTAATAGTTTGATCAGTAGACTCTACTTTATTTTATTTCGCTTGAAGTCATTTTTTATTTGAAATTGTTCATCTTTTAGATATTTGAAATGTAAATATGCTAAATTAGTTTTGGTATGCACATCGAAATTCTGGACATGGGCTTTGTTTAGCCTTGATCAGGAGCACCAAACTGTGATATAGGGTCAATGAGTGCACCACTGTCTAAATGGGATATCTAGGGTCAAATTGTGGGTGATTGAGTTGGTTTCGGAAAGTTTTTGCTTTCAGAGGATTCTGAGATAAATATATTATACTAATCGGTATAATCTACTTTACTTTAGCTTTAAGTAACTTTAATTTTAAATGGCTAAGTTTGGAGAGGGGTTACAGATGGGAGTTTGAGAACAGAACTTCACATCTGTATGAGGAGGTGGCGATGTCTGCACACCCCGATTTACGCGTCATCTTGTAAAAATATACGGATTTTCGGTTAAGAATTATATATTGGCAGAGAGCATTAGTAGTCTTGGGCGACGGAGTGGGGACGATGTTATATAAACTAAAAGTAATAATATCCCACTCCCATTATGACATGATATAAGCTGTGTGAAATATATGTTCCTATATTATGCCTGAGATTAATGAAGAGATGTTCCTATATAAGAGGCAGTACATGATTGTTGAAATGTTTCTCTATGCATCCATAAAGAGTGCAATTGGAGAAAAGACCATTTTAACAGAGATCTATTGTAACTGTATAACTACCTGCCCCCCCCTGCCTTGACCACTGGGCTGGTCCACCTGCCTAATTTGCATATACACACAGGGCACCACCTGCAGCTGGGTTGAGTGACAGCTACCCCAACTGGGGGAGGGTGCCACCCACCCTGACTGTGGAGGTGCCTGATTGGCTGGCTGTGGACTGCCCAGTCACCTGCATCCCATTGGCCCTCTGACCACACTAGCCTCAAACCAAGATCTTAATTCTAGACTCTGCTTCAGACCCCCTGGAGAGAGATCACTCTACTCCTGACTCTGGAGTGAGGCGCACCTACTCTTGAGCAGGAACCCCAGACACTCTGTCTGATGCTATCAAAATTCATCTATTCTAATTGAGTGTGAACACAGCTATAGGACTCCTGTCCCATAAGCTGTAAGCACTGCTTTCTATACAGGCTAAAGTAGTAATGAGATCTTGTGTGGCTAGAAGGCAAGGGATGTGGATGATAGGTCACTGGTAGGTGGACAGGAGTTGGTGTTAGTAAAGCACAACTTCTCCACTGTTTATCTGTGTCTTGACTTCATTCTTCCTTAGCATTGGTTAATGAGTTGATAGACAAGTGATATGAAGGGGAGAGTTTCTGTAGTATTCTCTGGTGTCCCAAACGTGGCCGGGCATCCAGTAATATTATAATCTGGCGGGGTGCCATTGTTGTCTGAAGTTAGCCATTTTATATCAACGTCACCCCCAAGCTAATTTAAGGTAGATTATACCGATCGGCCTAATGTAATGCATCTCTGCAAATGATAGAATCTTAAAAACCATCGGCCTATGAAACTTTAAGCAGGGGAAATTCATCCGTAGGAGGATGGTCAACTTCAGGAGGAAGACCTCATGTTGAAACCTCCATTTTTTTAGTTCTGACGACCATCTCATCACATTGGCGTCTCTCGTCTCGTCTAGTCTTAAAGGTACATAGTCCGATGTTTTTTTTGTCATTTTCTCAGAGTAATTTATTTAGTTGATTGCTATAATGAACCTTACATTAATTTAGAGTAATTTCGCTTTAAAATGACTAGCTCATGATATATTTGAAGTGTAAACATGCCGAATTAATATTGGCATGCCTGTCAAAACTCTGACCCGATAGGCTTCAGCAGTAGCAAGTTATAGTAGGCACATTGGTGTCTCAGGTTGAACATGTAGGTTCAAATCTATATAACATCTTTGCTATCGAAAATCAGATGCTTTTATCGGACTATGCAATTTTAAGTTCCAATATGCCTCTCGACAACTTAAACATGCGTAACACATTTAGTTTTCAAAATCTAATTTAAACAATTTAACCCGTCCTCTCCATTTTAAGTAATGAGTATGAGGGGGTGGACTTTTAAAAACCCAAGCACCCACAGCTGGCATTAATTCACCCTGGCATCTTCCTCTGTTTTTCATTTCTTAAATTTGGAAAACATTTCTCTCAGCTCGCGACCCCTTCCCATCTCCACGTTCCTGGTAATTGTCATAGGCTCTGTAAATCTGAGTTAAAACATTGTGCTTCCTCTGAAAGTTCGATAAATACTTCATTCATCTGAATTTGCGCACCATTCTTAATTCATCTTTGTCTAGAGGGAAACAATAGGAGCATTTGCTCGTGTGCAACTACCAATGATAAAGATTACTGCCACAGTAAATCGGAGAGGAGAAGCCAGGCATGTGGTATATGATTGTGGAATGAATGAATTGCTGGTTGCAGTTTACTTTGTGGCTCTGCCTGATCAGCATCATCATCATCATCATCATGCTGTCGGTCGCGATGCGACAAAGACTGCTTTCATTACTTGACTGCCGCTCTCCATTTAGCAACATTTCATAAAAGCTGCCTGCAAAAGTGTTGAAGTGCTGCTGGCTTTTGCAAGTTACCAGCGGCACTGTCTCAGGGAGCAAATAGAGGTTTCACACCGGCAAGAACATGTCAAGACAGGCGCAAAACTATTTGGCCCTGTAGTGGCTGGTCGGGAGATGTTGGGAGTTCTATACATCAACCGCCCTTAATGCTGCCACAGTGACATGGTTTTCTGTTTAGGGTTTGCTCCCTTAGCCTTCGGTTCTGTCAAAAACCTGTACCACAAGGCAGTGGTTTACAACTCTGCAGGGCAGGGGCATCAAACTCCATGAGGTATTGCTATACCTGCAATACCTGCATACCCAGATAAAACCCAGATTATTAACCAGTCATCTGACTGCATATTATGAGAATTTGTATTTTTATGACATACTATGAGATAATTGGTTAGTACTACTAATGTTAATACTTTCATGGACCGAATATATAATTCACTCCAGACTTTAAAGCCCTGGTCACATACACGGTAGTGAACGTAGTTGAACATGGTTGAACGTAGGATAGATTAACGTTGGTGAAACGTGCTATCACTATGTTAAACTACATTAAGGTACAGCAGATTTTGGTTGATCACCCACCTAATAGTACGGATAAATACATTACAGTACTGATTCCAGTACGTTATAGTACGGATCCTGGTATGTCCAACTACATTCAACTACGTTCAACTACGTTCAACTACGTTCAACTACGTTCAACTACGTTCAACTACGTTCAACTACGTTCAACTACGTTCAACTACGTTCAAATACGTTCAACTACGTTCAATTACGTGCAATTACGTTCAATTAGTTCAATTAGTTCAATTACGTTCAATTACGTTCAATTACGTTCAATTACGTTCAACTACATTCAGCTATGTTCAACTACGTTCAACTACGTTCAACTACGTTCAACTACGTTCAACTACGTTCAACTACGTTCAACTACGTTCAACTACGTTCAACTACGTTCAACTACGTTCAACTACGTTCAACTACGTTCAACTACGTTCAACTACGTTCAACTACGTTCAACTACGTTCAACTACGTTCAACTACGTTCAGCTACGTTCAACTACGTTCAACTACATTACCATCCACTGTGTTCAACAAGTTCAACTTCGTCCACTAACAGCTATGTGACCACAGCAGAATGGCCCAGGTTTTGTGCAGGTCAAATTACGCTAGAGTACAGTAAGAAGTATGCTACAGTATGCTAGAGTATGCTAGAGTGTGCTAGAGTATGCTAGAGTATGCTAGAGTACACTAGAGTATGTTATCATCACAGCGGCTACATCTACCTCAAATGTACCTCTCTTTTGAACATGTCCAAAGCTTAACTCGGAACTCACGGCCCACACACGTTCTCATCACGTTCTCAACACGGAGAAGTATGGATGCTGGTATGTGCAACTATGTTCAACTACGTTCAACTATATTCAACTAGGTTAGTCTCCACTACGTTCAACTACGTTCAATAATGTGTATGTGACGGGGCTTTAAGTTAAAGACGACAACATAGGTCTGGATTGCCCATTGAAGACAGGCAGGCACTACAGGTACTGCATATGAATAGGTAAAGACCACCATTTAAATACAGACACTTACTTTGTAAACTTGTACTGATACTAGCTTACGAGAAGAATGACATATATATGTGTTGTATATGTTATTAAGCGAATATAAATAACGAACATGATCTTCCCCGTATTATTTATTCCTGAGTCTGCTGCGAGACTATCCCCCCATGTCCTGCCACAGTATTCCTAAAGTGGTGCCACCTATGGCAGTCTACCGCACTACTATCCGTTGTGTGGGCATTGGGCGCTCAGCGATATTCACGATGCGGTGTTAGCTTACACTCGGTGTGTTTGCACTCCTTGCGTACTGAGTTTTCGCCGCTAACCCAGAAATCCCGGCCAAAACCAGTTTTGGCTCGCTAACACCGCATCATGAATACGGCCCCTGGTGTTGTCCGTAGAGTTATGTAGATTGCACTTCCTGCCTTGCCGTCGTGGTAACAGTGAGCACATGTGTGAGAAACTAGGTGGCCAACAAGGCGCTCGTCACTTATGACTCCTAAAATAGCCCGTACCGTCCATCATGCCGCGCAAAAAAAGTGTTTAGCATGAATACCATTACGGCAACGACCATGTTATGAGTCGACCCCTGGATAGGTCGCCCTGTCGGTGTCATGGTGTGAATCCCCCGCTATATATATGTATATATATGTATATATACATATATATATGTATGCCTGTATATGTATGAACGCATACACACATACATATAAGTAAATGTGAAGAGTTCAGGCGCAAGACCCTGTAAACCCCAATCCACAAATTTAGATAAACATTGGAATCAAACCTTTTTTTGACAGTCCTATTTCTGTTGTTCATTGCTTCATAAACATTTCTCGCCGTGAATATGGGCGATGCTGCCGACACGGGGTAAAGCAACCACCCATCAATCAATCAACCATAATCATTTTATCACAAGCAAGGTGGAATTAGTAAGAAGTAAAATTATCTTCAGGTAAAAATTGTTTACTCTAAGATATTTTAATTGGCGTTTATAGGGTTTGAAGCCTGAACTCTTCAAATATATACATATAAACACACATGTATATACACATCCATGTATATACACATAGCCGGATGCGGTGGCCGAATCAGAAGACATGCTTCTTGTTGGGAAGGTCGGGAGTTCAATCCAATCAAATGGTCAAGTCAAACCAACCGCTTACAAAATTTATACTTGTCGCTAAATAACCCGGTGCTTGATTTTTCTAGGATATGTCGTTGCTCAGTATCAGGATAATGTGGCTGAGTGGGAAATTGCGTCATGCTGCCAGTAGGGCAACACTATAAAGTCGTCATGACATGAGTGTGCACTGTCATGAGTCGGTACCCGTCCTGATTTGACCTTAGGTGTTTCCAGGATGCAAAACTCCAATAAACAACCAAACTATATACATTTGTTGTTTTTTGTGAGCAGTGATGAGCAGTTCGAGATGTGGGCACACTTAGATGGATCCAGGGGTCTCGCTACATAACATAAAGGATGGCGGGCACGCCCTCTGTTGGCAGGATAGGTTGTCTTATTCAGTAAGCCCACGATTCGCTGACAACAACTTAAACACACTGCATATAAGTTTCCACCAGCTCTACTGATTCCCGCCATCCCTTTCCTAACAGCACTACCCATTGCTGCCATCCCTTTCCCCCCAGTTCTGCCAATTACTGCCATCCCTTTCCTACCAGCTCTATCGATTGTTGCCATCCCTTTCGCACCAGCTCTGCCAATTGCTGCCATCTCTTTCCTACCAGCTCTGCCAATTGCTGCCATTCATTTCCCAGCAACTCCCCCATATTAGGGCATTGCACTGACCAGTCTGGAGGGGAGTGTCTGATTGGCTGGCTGTGGGAGATCTGGTCACCTGACCCCCTTTGGCCTATCATGACCACACAGGTCTCATTCTAATTAATTATTCAAGAAACTTCTCCAGACACTCTGGAGAGGGATCACGCTAGTCCTGGCTCTTGAGTGAGACAGACCTACTCTTGAGCAGGAACCCCAGACACTCTGTCTGATGCTAGCAAAATTCACCAATTCAAATTGAGTGTATACACATCCATAGGACTCCTGTCCCATGGGCTGTAGGCACTGCTTTCAGTATACAAGCTAAGGTGGTAATGAGACATAGTGTGGACAGTAGGTAAGGAGTGAAGGTGATAGGTCACACGTAGGGGGATGGACAGGAGTAGATGACAATAAAGCACAACTGAGTCACTGTTCATCTGTGTGACTTGTTTTCCTTTCTCTTTTAAGTACTGGTTACAGAGATTTAGGAAGATTGCATCACAGGTGAAATGAAGGGGAGAGTTTTGTAGTAGCATGGGGTGCTCACAGCGGCCGAGTACCCTCGTGTTATTATAATTGGTGACCACGACCAGATAGCTTGCTCACTGATATTACTATCACATATTTTCACCTAAAATATCTCTAAAAGCTAATTCTTTCAAATTCAAGACACTTCATACTAAAGTAAAGCAGCTTATTATGATCAACTTAATTTACTTATGTAAAAGCTATAGAGGAAACTTAAAATAGCGGATCGTGCAAGTTAAGCCAAACCACTAGGTTTAGCCTTCACGTGTTCATTTATATAGATATATATATATATATATATGTGTGTGTGTCTTATGGAACACAATGTCTTGTCTTATTCAGTATTTAGACATATCATTAAATATGTAATGATATGTCTAAATCGATTTTATATTATCATTAAATGTACTTAATGATCAAATAATATATGATATGTGTAAATATTCTGTTTTTGATAAGATCATAAAATCGATTTAATGATATCATAAATGCTCTCTAAATGGTACACCATTTAAACATATGTAAAATTATATTTGATCATGTCTTTAAATCGATTTAATGATATGATGAAATAGACTGTATTTGAACATATGTTGAAATGGATTTGATCATATGGTAACATCGATTTAAACATATCATTAAATACTTCTGGAACTAACAAAAGCTGATGATGCTCCTTATTACTGGAAGTGGAAACACTTGAATAGATAAGAGGGATATGTAGGGAGAGATAGGGAGAGAGGGATAGGGAGGGGGGGAGGGTGTGTATAAATATCTGCATGTATGTGTGTATATATATGCTTGGTCATTCGTCAATGATCAAGAGAAACAAGACATCGGATTGATCAGGTGGAAACACCGCATAGTGAAATATAGAGTGGAGGACTGCCGTAGGTGGCGCCACCATAGGAATAAACTGCCTGACTTAACATACAGGGTCAAGAATCACACAGTAGTAAACGAACCACGATCGTTTTGTCTATTTCTACAATAAATTATGCAACATATAGGGCAACACTATGCACATTCCTCCAGTATATATGGCGCGAGGGGGGGGGGGCCACCGGTATACAACACCCCGACAGCTGGGTGTGAGGGGGGGGGGGCAGCCCACCAATGCGCCAAAGGAGGAAGTAGCAAAGTATATGTTCCCTTAGCTCGAATAATGTGTTCTACATCACATACATTTACATTTCAACACAATTCAAATTTAAACCTTTCATGATGTGCCTACAAACATCGGGGTTGAGATAATTATCGCGTGCGTTCTTCAGTGAGGAGAAAATATGAAGCTGCTGGATCTACGTTGGTTGTCATGAAGGAAGCCGGGCTATCGCCACATTTGGGCACACAACTATGTCGTTTATGGTAATACACAACAACAGCTAACCTAATTAGCCTGTACAGAGTTTGTTCACGGGACTTGTGTATTGGATAGCCAGTCAGTGCTCTCTTATACCGTTATAGTCAGCGCTTCGCCATACTTCAGTGTGCCGCCGCTGTGACTCGCTTGCACTGGCTGGCCGGTATCAATCCGTTACCACCAGAAGGCCACCGGGATCAATATGGGTCACGTCCGGTCTGTGCGCTGTAGAGGTCAAGGTCATTCATAAGCTAGCTCTGCTGTGCATCCAGTAGAAAGGGTGCAAGTCGAGGGTCTTATGTATGCGCTGGTGGATGAACTTTGACTCAGGGTTCACATATTTCAGATTGCCACTCGTGCTGTACTTGGGGGTGGGGGAGGGGGGGGGGGGTGGCGGTGGCACAGTGAACCGCCGTGTCCATGGCCAGTGCATCGGGAGGTTCAATAGCATTACTCTGTTAATTTAGGATACAAATAGGATGGTTACATGTTAATAATAGGCTATAGTGAAATGATGTACATATGTGAATTGCTTGTTATATTACGTTATCGACTGAACTATTTATATGAGGGTAATACTGCCCCCGCCCCCCCCAACTGTCAACAATGTTATGGTTCCATGGAGTTGTCAATTGTCTATTGGTCGATATTCACGAAAGTGAATATATGCAAATTAGCTACTCACCGAGTCACTGTTGATCTAATGAATATTAGCTTGGAGTTTTTGGGATGGCTTAAACATTAAAAAAAGGATCTTCGTTGTTTAAGCCGGGAAATGTGAATCACAGACAATTGGTCTTCCTCATTCCACTGCCCCCTTGTCTTAGTCTAGTAATTCTGAGTAACTACGCTAGGTAGCGACACATTTACAGTTTTGTACGTCATTGGTTTGATTCGACTGGATTTGAACCTCACGCGGTAAAATTGCTCTAATGAGACCTAGTTGTAAATGCTGTGTATTGATTGTTTAACAGTATTTTCTTCATCAGGTCTATGTGACGTCAGTGATGAGTCTTTTACTGGTATTCCATGTATACAATATGCCAAGTTCTGGTTAGGTCTGGCATTGGTTACCCACTTGAACCCTGCATCCTCACCGCCACCAATTCCGGCCGACAGCCTCCAGCTTCCTCACGCTTAATTTTATTTTAGGGGTTTGAGATCCGAGCAACATGTGAGCAAACATTGAAATGCACAATTGTGGCGACTTCGTAGTGGCCGTACACTAGTGGGATACCATGCCGCCACCATCACAACCCTTGTATCCGACTCAGTCAAATTATCCCGACACTTGTTATGCATAGATAATGCAAACTTCCTCATATATATATATATATATACATATATATACATATATATACATATATATATATACACTGCTGTATTGTGTATGCTAGATGCAAAGGGAATACACTGTGGTAGTACAACCAAAGTGGTCAGTCTATCTGTCTGTGGTGCACTTGCCGAGCAGCAGTGAACCCAGGTCCGTACGTGTGATGGATGGTTACTATGGTTATTAATTAACACATGGCGTAGGTAACCGGCTTCTGCACTCTCTAATGTGGATATAGTTGTGTTGGTTGGTCGGTTAATGGAATTTTATGTCCTGGCAATATCTAATATCATATAAGGACGGGTACCGACTTGCAACAGTGCACACTCATGATGACATTATATTGCTGCCCCACTAGGAGACCAGGCCACGAGGACTATGACCTAATATCGCACCCAGTCACATTATCCTGACACTGAACGAACCAGTCCTTGCCCCGACCTAATAATGTTGCATGCCTGGCGAGGAAGCGACAAATATCAATTTTTAAGTCATTGGTTTGACCCATGGGTTGGAAGCCCACGATCTACCAACTCGGGAGATGGACGCTCAACTCATTCAGCCATCCTGTCTGGTAGTTCCCTTGGCCTGCCATTAATGACTGAAGCTGGGTCCCAACATGCCATTTCGCACCTACAGCTTACAGGTGGAATAGGCATCGGTGACCCGCCCAGCCAGATTCCTCTTTCTAAACTCTATACTATAAACTTACTTTGCACCAATAACTACATTCAATCCAATGGCCAGCTTTGGCAATATTATTGTCATACATTTGTCTCTATTGTGGATTTCAGTGTATTTGTCCTAGAAAATACTTTACATGCGATAAAATATCACTTTTTGTATCACGGTGTAGTTGCATTCACCATTTCCCTTGCATCTTCCTCATTGTAACCTGGAGCTACAACCGGAAGTGTCTTGCTACAGTCCGTACTGAGGGACCGGCAGAACGCTCACTACCCGTATCGGGGCGTCGGGGGTTAGGGGTTGTGTAGACCTACAGTTAGAAAAGGATCTTTTATGTCATGTAAACTATTTCCTAGTACAATTTTATTCCAATCTACATTCGAAATAAAGCCAAGATTTGTAAGAAATATATGTTAAGAAGTCACCTGAATTATTAGAAACAAATGTATGGCAAGAAATCAATAAAGCTTGGTTAGAAATTTATGTTAAGAAATCCACTGAATTATTAGAAACAAATGTCTGGCATGAAGGCAACCAATTTTTCTTATCAGAGTGGTGTGTTTATCGGTTCAACGTAAAGTGAGTTAAAAGATTGGGGCCTATTGTGAAACAGAAAGACACCCACTTCTGACCATGTACATACACACTGAGTCCCAGTTTCAGTGTTTTCTCAGGAACTAGCCATACTCAAACCAGGAAGGGGCATATTATGTACAAACACTCTACTCTAATAACAGAGGGTCACGAAAGCTCTGAAGAAAGCCTTCTTTTAATAATTATGAATTTTCAAGCTTTTCCTTCCTATTATAATCTATATGATTCTGCCTATCTATCCCACCTACCTACAAATCAATATTTGAGCCTCATCTCAATAACCTGATTTGATGGTTCGATAAACATTATAAATTCCTAGCCCAATGTTATCCGTAATAGTGTTCCTGTCAGGTTTATCATACATGGTATGTCTGTGATCTGAATAGTTCCTTATTTTAGTAGAAGAAATATCAGCATGTGGACTTCAGGCACATTCCGCGACCGGATGGATATTTACGCTGATTCACTGTTCACTTCGTAATAATGAATAGACACATCGCATCGGCCATTGTATAATATTTTTGGTAGCCTCCCCTCTAATGCTTCCAAACAAAAGACATGATATTTTGAGCTCCTGTGTCATGCGCCTAGATCTGATTGCATTCATTGTGGTAGCGATCCGAAAAGGAATGGAATTCAGCGTTATAATGCATATCTTGGGGGATGGCTTTTGGCAAACAAAGGGAACATTGCGATTAGGGCTGGAGTAAAACCAGCACAGGACTAACATCCAAACGATTACCCTATCTAGGCTTCCTGATGCAAACACATAGCCGTGTCTCCTCTATGTGCGACATTTCACCTACGGGGATCAAGGCATCTCCCTAGAGATATCCTCATGAAATTCTAAGTTTCATACTTACAATTACAACCATGCAGGCAGTACTCTTACAAGTTAGAGCACATATCGAGAGAAATTCAATACTTTACAATACACATCCTTCACCCCTCCCACACCCCTCCCCCCCCCCCACTACCCAGCGCCATCCCATACCACCCATCTCCATCCCCACCACCCATAACCCATACCCCATCACATAATCCTGGGCACAGCACCAATGTTGTCGGGAATGTCTTTCCCCAAATGAAGAAATAATTGTCCCTTGGGCTGGACCCAAAGCCACCCTTCTGGGACTAGCGTTCTAACAATTAAATGTTCTGGGCTCCCTGATGCAATCACATTATTCAAGTCTTCTTTTGAATGTGTAATTCCACCTGAAGACTTCAATGCACATGACTATGTATCTAATGTTGCACATCAATTGTTACAATACACAATGCTGTGTAAACTGATACTTTATGGATCCGTGCTATATGCACAATCACCTTCATGATATATCAATAGAGATAACCGAAAATATATGACGCGGCAAGATATAGTGGCGTTCTCTGTGGTGGATTGGTTAGAGTGTCTGACTTTTTTCTAGGTCAGACTCCTAATCTGAGGGTCGGTGGTTCGATTCCCTGTGCCCCCAGTGCTGCCAATTTGGATTTCCACAGCTGTGTATAACTTACAGCATCATCAAAGGCCGGTTGCTCTCATACCATGTCTATGTGGTGTGGGAGGTTAAAAATCCCTTGGGTCGGTAAAAGTGTAGGCTTGGGCTTTCTATCGACCAGCAGTGGAGTGGGGAAGACCAGTCGTCTGTGACTGGGATTTCCCCTGCTTGGGACAACTAATGTACCAACAAAAATGAGAGACAAATAAGTTTTCACACTTCCTGTCTACCATTCGCTATATCGCTATATAGAACAACCGGACCTTGTACGCCTTCCTATATGCCATGAATAAATCAATCACGTCTGTTTGGTCTTGTCCCGCGGTACCGTTCCCCGCTGGTCATTAGTATGAACTCCTTCGAGAATTACTCCATGCAGTCGGCCGACTATTGCAGGGAGGCCGCCCCTAATGATGAGAGCTGGAGCTGACCTGCCTACCGGCTAGACAATTATTTAGATTGTTTGGGTCAGTGGAGAGGTGCCCCTCCCCCCTCACCCATCTTACCCGGCGCGCAATCCCAGCGTTCCTAATTGGTGCCCCTGCCCTATTAACACACTTACGTCTCCGGGCGGAAGTTCTCTCTACTCACAGCGGAGTCTCGCTAATTCCTACCGCGGTGCATTATGGTAAATATCCACATGTTGCGGCTTCCTTTAGTTACCACACACGTTAGGCTTCATTTCAAATTAAAAAAATACTCTCCAAACAGTTTGTTGCCAAATATGGCTTCGATAAAGATATGAGACTATCATGATTGAAAACAGAAAAAACGGGGAAAGAAATCAGTTTCAGGATGGAGCTTGTGTTTCAGAGTGGTTCATGGTTTTCAGGAGTGGCTTTTATGAAGACTTCATATACATTTTCGCGAGTCTGGAAGGTAAGCTGGAAAGTTAATGGCTGAGCTGCGTAAAGGGACTCATAGCGGTGTAGTAGTCTGCACTGATCTCTCAGGCATAGACAGGTAGGCGTGGGTAGTGTGGTAGAAATTAGGGAGCCTAGGTGGTGTAATGGTTAGCACACTCTACAGCGGTAAATAGAGTGCGCCCTCTTTATTTGTAAACACAGGCACACTGCTTCCACCACCCCTATAACAGCCCGGCTAATGACATGCTATCACGAGGCAATAGAAAGATAATGGACTCCAGCAGATATAATGAGATGGTGTACACTCAACTCAGAACCGACCGTAGTCTCAAGGGGATTTAACACGGGACCCTCCGTCTACAACACTGCGATGATATGGCCAACACAATTTTATGAATAAGGGCGTTATATAAACTGTGAGTAAATTCATAAATGGCATCTACAATACATTACCTAATACGATATATATTATAATCGTCTTCCTGGTCTGTTAAAAGCGATATAAGGCTGGCTGGTCCGATGTCATATTTTGCTATTCCAATTATTAGCTGAAGTGTATTTGAATTTCAGTTTTTACTACGCAACATGGTTAGTGTCGTCTGTTTGTCTAAAAGTGTTTCATTGCCCTAATATGGTTATTGCATCCCTCAGGCGTTAGCTACAACCTGTTTGAAAAGCATTCCGATATCACTATATCTGCTTAATATTTTGCCCTTATCACCTAAGCACCAAGCGTATTCGAACATGAATTTGAGTTGAGAACTACTTGGATTATCTAGGCATGAACTGTACTGATGAATTATGTCTCTATATATGAGCTGGCACTTTCAACGCAACTCAGCTGTTGCTCTTTGTTTGTTTGTTGTTTTACGTCCTAGCAATATCTAAGTTCGTATCAGGATGGGTACCGACTTGGGATAGTGCGCACTCATGACAACTTTATAGTGCTGCCCCACTGGGAAACCAGGCTGCCAGCACCATGACTTGATATCCCACATTATCCTGACACTGAGTCAACCAGTCCTTGCCCTATCCTAATAATGCCGAACGCCAGCCTAGGAAGTGACACATCTCAATTTGTAAGTCATTGATTTGATTCGACCAGGATTCGAAGCCACAAACTCATGAGTTCGGATCTCTCAATCTCCCAAAACAGAAGACGGACGCTCTACTCATTCGGCCACCTGGTCTGATCAGCTGTTGCTCGAAGTGTTGCATAATAAAATGGGCGGCACATCACACAGCCATTAATATCCATCCCAACATTCATTCCTTTTTACCCATATTCAATTGTCGATGTTGGTCGCAACATGGGTAATTGAACAAGGTGGAGTCGGATTCTTATTCAAACGCCCAGTGGCGCTGCCTATACTCAAACTTTAACATTAAATATGTACATCGACATCTAGCAGGTCTTTTGGAACTACGCCGAGTAACCACGCAGAACTGGCGGATGTGCATATGTAAATTAAATATGACGTCAATAGACAAAATCTGTTACAAAGTTACGGGAATTTGGCACGCTCTTGACTTTTCGGCCCGGCTAGCTGCTATATGAAGCGAGCGAAACCCGAACTCGGCCACTATGACCTGGAGGCGGACGGCGATGGACACTTTGCTCTGCCATCCCGCCCACCCCACAATAAAAGACTAGAACAATAGGGCTTAAGCATCTCGGGGCCTTCTCTCATTATACTCACGCATGTACGATTACCATTCTAGTGCATTAAAAAGTCCAAATATATACCATTCATCCGAGTCTGCGTAGTTCAATTAGAATGCTTTATTTAGGATTACGGATTATGCACTGAATAACTCAATATAGTAATGTTGGCCATCAAATTGATGAATTATTTGGGTTAGTTTTGTAGGCCTATTCGTTTTTGTTAAATAATGTGTTGCGAATTTAAAATGGCAGATTCTAAAATTATAATGACACACTTGGGTATAGACTGAAGAAGTGGGGGATTTGCATTGCTTTGAGGATACATTCAATTTCCATAGTCTAATTACATCATCAAATTTCGAAAACAAAACACTTGTCTACATTTGATCCTACATATCCAACTTAGACAGTGGTTCACTTATTAAGAACTCGTTTCTGTATAGAAGTGAATACTAAGCGAATGTAATAGAACCAGTTAGTTCTGACTCCTCGTGTCAGAATTTGTATGCGCACCACTAATTTAATTGTATTCATGTTTTCACTTAAAATATCTCCAAAGTTAACAATTTATAATAAATGAGAGTTCAAACTAAAGAATGGTTGATCCTACCAATCAATGTAATATAGTTATCTAAAATAAATTAGCCGAAACTCAAACCCATCAGGCTATGTACGTTGAATTCGATCTAAATATACCGCAAACCTGTATGTATATATATGGATAGTGATAAGACTGTTATCGCGTGCAATAATATTTGTAGTGTCCTGCTCCTAACCCCCCCCCCCTCCTCGGTCGGGGGTATCGGCATCCTTCACTCCGCCCACCCCATGTTCGGGGCTTTCGCACGCCACTCTCTCGGAAGTATATATATATATATATATATATATATATATATGCATCACATGTTGTTATTTTTTCGAGTTGGTCCATTTAATTCTGTGTTTCAGCGAATAGCTGGTACGGATATCCAACTCTGTTAATATATATAAGAAGTGCATGGCCATTACGGAAATAATGCTGTTTTTGAAAGAGTGAATCGCATGCAGACAGAAGGAGTGGAGTCAATTTATACAAACATTTCTGTGGATAATTTCAAATGAAGGAAGGATTGGTTGCAGTTCTTTTTGCCTAGCACAAAATGCTCAAGCAAATAATATATACCTCATGACCAAACACAAGGCTATTGGCACTAGGCCAGGATACATACTCACATTTTACATTCGCAAGTCACCAGTTTCCAGATGACAAATAAATCATGGCCCGGTGACAATGGCGTCGACCGTATTAAAAGGATAAACAAAACAAAAACAAAAAAGGATTAATGTGTGCTATGAGCTGTGGGTTCTGAGCATCCGTTGACAATTTGCCAAAATTCGAAATGCTGTCCTATTTGTCGGCGTGGTGTTCGTCCTTTCCAACTGTCTTCGTGGAATCAATGAAAAGTCCCCCCCTACACCAAGGCAAAAAGGTCTTAACACGGTGAGTTATTAATAATAACTTCAACATTAGGCTACAACATTGTAATTGTTGGCTTTTAGCGTGGACAAGAAAAACACCATTCCCATTCTCTCAGTCGATTTTAAGTACTCTTGGCACACACACACACAACACAAGAAGAAATAACACTCATGGAATAAATGTAAGCAAAAATGCTCCATCATTGCGTCGCTTCTCCGGTCCTCTGCACACGGACACGCGGCTGTTCTGACAGGTCCACGTGACGCACGAATGGTGGTCACGTGACTGTCGGCTTCAGTCCCGCACTCGTTTTTCAAAAATGTTGTTATTGGAAAATACATGTATTTTCGCCACGGAGATTTCCAGCGGAAATAGTCATACGGCCGGCCATCCTAACTGTGTTTAATAACGACGGATTGTAGAGTTCATTGGGAGCGTTGCGTACTGTTTACATTGGGTGCTGTATATGTGGTATGGTTTTTTGTTGTTGTTGGTACATTAGTTGTTTAAGCAGGGGAAATTTCAGTTGCAGTTGATTGGTGTTTGTGATTCAACAGCTACTTGCCCTATCCTAGTAATGACGAGCGTCTGGCTAGGATGCAACAAGTGCACACTTAATTATAACGTCGGTCAGTTGTAGCGTCCGTCTCCCGTGTTGGTAGATTGTGGGATCGTGGGTTCGAACCCTGGTCGAGTCAAAACCAATGACTTAAAAATTGATACTTGTCACTTCCTAGCCTGGCATTCCTCATTATTATGATAGGGCAAGGAGCAGTGGAATGAGCTGATGAGGAAGACCAATTATCTGCAATTGAAATTCCCCCTACGTCAACAACTAATGTACCAACAAGATATATCTGTATAGTGAGACCCTTAACGGGCCCAGCTGAAATGACACATGCACATGTATGGGTAAGGTGATTGCAACATGAAGTCTAGCTAATCTAATGCGCAGGACACTTGCGCCGGAATGACAGAACTAAGGGTTCAGATCCTACTCTGCATGACATGCTCGCCTTCATTTATCAAAAGCACGTCAACAACACTGGTGCCATAACCTGGCAACAGTACAAGCTATCTACGCTGTAGTGTTCGACTTCCACTCTAGGTGCGATGTTTCCCATTTGCAAAAGCACTTCCGCGATTGGCATTGTTGTTGCTTAGTTACGACAAACCGCAATCTGTAGCCTTCAAATCTCTCAGAACCTCCAAATTTGGGGCTATGTATGATATGACTACTTCTGACCAGCTTATCTTAATTAATAACGTTTCGTCGTTATGCAATACACAGATAATTCCTCATTATTTTAGGATACCTAAGTGCAGTTTATTTCCATTGTGTATTTTACATATATAACGCATTTCTGCGACAACACTCATGCTAAAAAATCAAGCATGGACCGATTAACTAGTTATATGATGGGAGAACACTTTGTATTTTCTTTTGAGGAACCTACTTTGGAAATATTAGAAATCAAAAGATAAAGGTAAAAACACTGATTGGATCGTCATTTCAAAGTAAGTGCACACTTACTTATCACGCCGGTTAGTTGGATCACAGAAGAGCCTTCGTGATGTTAGACAGTCAAAGTCACTTGATATCCTCGTAATGAAATACAGCTTTTCTACGCCCAACTGTCACGTGATGCACCATGTGAGTCATACTGGATGCAAATAATGAATACATCCGCACACAACACACTGGTTATATAAATATTCACTCCTGTAAAGGTCACTACCATGCAGACACCACAACAATATTATATATAGGCATATATGTATAAGATACATATATGATGCAAATGATATATATGATGTACCATGCTATATACACATATATATGATATACGTAATATATACCATATATATCATATATATCATACACATCTTGCATCATGCCTATCACATAGCATAATTATCATATATATCACATATATCATATATACCACATATATCACATATATCACATATATGATATATATGATATATATCTCATACATATCATATATATTATACATATCATATATATCATGCATATCATCATGTATCTAGACCAGACGGGTGGCCGAAAGAGTAGAGCGTCCGTCTCCTGTATCGGGGGATCGGGAGAACCGAACCCATGAGTTTGTGGGTTCGAATCCTAGTCGAGTCAAACCAATGACTTAACAATTGTCGCTTCCTAGCCTGGCACTCGGCATTATTAGGATAGGGCAAGGACTGGGTGGCTCAGTGTCAGGATAGTGTGACTGAGTGGGATATCAGGTAATGGTGCTGGTGTCCTGGTTTCCCTGTGGGGCAGCAGTTTAAAGTCGCCATGAGTGCACACTGTCACAAGTCGATGCCCATCCTAATATTACCTTAGGTGTTGCTAGGACGTAAAACAACACACAATTGGTTGCAAAATGGTCGCAGTCTCACAAGAACAGGCCATGGGTCCAGATAGGCCTGGCGTTGAAAAGCACTGATCCAGTTTCACTTCGCTGCTACTGCAACCACATCGGTAACTACACCAAGGACAAGCTCGGTACTACGCTGACCGACTGCGGAAATGGCGGTATTCAGTCAAGAAGGCTGCATTGCCTTGAGTTGGTCCTGAGATGGAATCCCATTGCTCCAGAGCTGTAGACGAGGATTAGTCACGTGATAAGAGCTTCTCTGAACTGCCCACTGCCACGAGAGCAAGGCGGCCAACGCTACAATTAGCTCGACAACAGTGAGCGGCGCCCTAAATACCCGCCATGCACCTGGCGACCATTCGGAAGCGTTGGTTTAGGTACGTTGGCATGACTAAGTGCCGTGTGCGTCGAGAGTTGGCAATTTGTCCAAACGAGGCACCGACTGTTTGTCAATGACTCTCCTGACACACACACATACACACCACACACAAGACCATGGTGTTCAACAAACTTCTCGTCGCAATTCCCGCGGAGTGTCAGTCGGGCTTTATTAGGCGGCTTATTCATTATATGCAGGCTGGATTCTGGTGGCTGGTTGGTTTCCTAGCGCGTTGCTCACAGCCAGTATCGGGCACTGGTTAATTACGCATGCCCGGTGTGCACGGGCATAGGTAATTGGCTGACCTTTCTCTGAGGAGGAGGAGGAGGACTGTCATCTCGACAAATACCAGGAGCCACGTATAAGAGAGACAGTCGCTGCTGTTCCCCTTAGACATGGCATGGCATATTCTAAATTCCGCCGTCCTGGCATAGTAATATAATCAGTTTTTGTCTTAACTCCCACCACTATTAGTATTAATAGACTAGATTGACCACACCTATACTGTCTGTAGCCTTCCTTCCCCAGAACTCTGCACTTCTCTAGACTGACTGACTGACACAGACTAGGTGCCCTGCAGACATCTCCACATCCCCACTTCTTTGCTTTGATTTCCAATCTCACCAGGTTAATATCAGGTTTCCAGTTCATTATGAACTAAAGCTCACCATAGTCAGTGTTAACCTCGCCTTCAAAAGGAATCCTCATCTTACCATATTGAAGGTAAAACAAGCAAAATTCATTTCGGCAAGCATGTCAAAACTCTGACATATGACCTTACATGTTGCTATGATGTTAAACCATAGCTAAACGAAAGCGAACACCGCCCTGACCATCTGCATTTGCCCCGGTGTAAGTGTATGTCACCAGGCCTGATACATTAGCAAAGTAAAAGTGAACTCACTTCCACCATGCTCTTAGTAGATTGCACCAAGACCCCTATGTAATCTAGTGGTCCGGACACTAGTCCCAGAACTGTGGAAATGTGGGTTAAAAGTCCACTCTACTTGGGATGTTTCCTATTTGATAAAAACACTCATACAAATAAGGCATCAGGACTTTTGTCTGTCGCATATACGCCAGTCACACTCCGGCTTGTGACCACTTTCCGACCACACAAAAGGAGGTGGTTGCAAAGAGGTCAGAATTGGTTGCAAAATGGTCGCAAAATGGTCCTCAGTGGTCGCCGACCTCCTTGCAACCAACATGGTCGCCCAGAGGTTGGTGGTCCATGCTTTGGTCACAAGGAGCTTGCAAGGAGGTGGGTTATTTCAAACAAAATGGCCGCAAACTGGTCACAAAGTGGTCGCGAGCCGTAGTATGAATGGGCTTTAGTTATCAGACACCATAATCTGGCTGTATCCTTCAAATCCATTGGGATTTACAAATGTTGTGTCACATGCGACTGGTTTTTAGCTGCTTAACTTAGTTCATTAAGGGTTATCTCTTCATTAAGCAATGCAGTGATAATTCCTAATTAACATAGTGGAAGTAAGTGAATGTCATTGCGTATTTTACATATATAATTGACTTCTGCAATAACACTCCTGTTAAGAATTAAGCATGCTTCTATTAGCGCATTTATAGGGCAGAATAATACAATTTGTTGTCGTCTTTTCTCGTTGAAACTACTTTGAAAATGTTAGAAATCCAAAGATAAAGGGTAAAACACATTAATTTGATCGATATTTCAAACTAAGTGTGTAGTGTCTGCTACTGTGAAAGTGCCGCCTCGCACCCCCCACCCCTCCTCAGCCTCCTCTCTATCCCTCACGCCCTTCCACCGCTACTCCCTCCACCCCTCTCCCCTCCAGCCCCGCCCCTCCATCCTCTCCCATCCACCCCTCTCGCATCCACCTCTCAACGCTCTCCCCTCCACCCCTCACACCTCTACCCATCCCTTCCCCCGCCACCCATCCATCCCCCAACCCCTCCACCGCCCTTCCCCCCACCCTCTCCCCTCCAACCCATTCCCTTCCATCCCCTCCACTCCATCCCCTCCACTTCACGCCACTCTCACCCTCCCCTCCCCTCCACCCCACCCTCCACTCCACTCCCCTCCCACCACCCTTCTCTCCCACCCTCCACCCATTGGAGCTGCAATCCAGATAATGGACTTACCCTGTATACATCGGTAGCTCCCCTCGAAATAAGACGACACGTCCTTCGGGCACGGTCTGATCTGCTCCTGCAGGAACTCGGCCACCGGGAAGTGGCAGCTGCGGCGTCCTGAGCACTTCCGGTCCATGTACTCGACGACGTCCTGCGAGCAGCCCACGTAGCCGTACTCCTTGCTGACGCACCGCCCGGCCGCCATGCGTCCGTAGCGCGCCGTGTCCATGACGACCACCTCATTATGGCCGCAGGTGGCGTTGAAAGACTCCCACTGGCAGTAGTCGGTGAGCACACCTGGCGGAGCGAAGTGGAAGTAGGACAGTCAAGTAACCAGTGTGAATGCAGATATACATTTCTTTGATCGGATAATAAATTGTGTTATTCTTTAGAATAATGTGTAGCATAAAGCATTTATATAAATATTATTATTATGGAACCTTTTAGTATGTATTATGCCTATTGGACTCGAACCCGCAACCCCCAGGTTTTCGCCCTGGGCGGTGCTGGCGGAGAAGTTATGCGAGCTGGGCGCTGATTGGTTGCTCAGCAGCGGTGGCGGGAGTCGCTACTCCCCCACCTCCAACGGTCAAATGCATACATCGGCCCAGTTGGTGGCGAGCTTTAGCTTCAGCACAGGTCTTCCAGCTATAGACACTGGTAGCTATTTAGACAAATTATTTGAATTAGGATTAAAGGAAGAAATGAGAACGTGATGAGTACTAAAAGAAGATTATCAACAATTGTATTCCTTCAAATTGTTTTTTTTTTTCAGTTCCCGGACACTGGTCTTCCAAGTTCCAGCCGTAGACCACATCAGCAAGAGTTTAAAGGAAAATGTATATGTATTTGCATGATATAGATGCCCATATAACAATATACAATGAACAATAATGGGCTATCGGATGTGTCAAACTTATATTTGGTGCATATTACTTAATTATGATTGGTTAGTAAAGGTGGTAAGCAGGTGGTCAGTGTTAGAGATTGGTTCACATAACTGAAATGTAGTTTTCGATCCTAGTAGTATTCCAATTATTAGGGTAAGTACAATTTGCTGATGGCAGGTGCTAAGTATTACTGTTATTATTATTATTATCAGATTGCCAGGAGAAGGATGCACTGGGGTTATTGTGGACCATTCTTCATTACCTATCTATTTATATTAGTACTTTTTGATTGACGGTGATGCTGAAGGATGGCAGCCATAGGACAGTTTGCTTAGTATATAAACATATTGACATTTAATTTCATCGGTTAGATTCTGATCATGTTTTTTTATATGTGGGGCAAATATGGAAACGTTCCTATAAGTTGGGTAGCTGTAGATGTTTTAGACTTAAGTTGTAGGTAGGTAGGCAGTGGGCACAGGAGGGAGGCAGAGAGAGGGTCCGGAAGTTGATGGTGGCAGTAACACGGGGGGGGGGGGGAAGGCTGGTGGAGGAGTGGAGCGGGGAGATTGTTAACTTGCTTTACTTCGACGCTGTTTTTTCTGGGAAGTTTTCGCCATCATACCAATGTATCCAAAGAACAGATTTTCGCACTTAATTTTAATCCCCCAAAAATCAATGTCGTTTATGCGACAATTCTACAATTGGGCGCTAAGAAAAGAAAGTGGACTGGATTACCGAGGGTTGACTGTGTGTATATATACAATATATATATATATATACAATGTATATAATATATATATATTTATGTATATAAATGTGATTGTACATGGAGCTGGAGTGAATGTATTGTGGATGTTTAACTCAGCTAGATGGATTCATGGAAGGGGCTGAGATGGAAAGGGAATATACTGAGGATGGGGTGGGAGGGGGTTGGGTAGGAAGAGGGCAAGGAGGGCGGGGGCTGAGAAGGGTGGTAGGCAAGTAGGCGTGGGAGACTGGACCTTAAGGTGAAGGGTGCTAACTAAGAGGCAGCGTGTGGCAGTGTTCAGGAGATAACAAGACTGAGAGTAAGAACGTGGCTCACCCCATTGGTGGAGTGGGGGGTATACACATATGTATACACATATATGTATACCGTATATGTCCTGATAGAAGCACGCTACCCAATAGAAGAACACCCCCCCCCCCCCCACCCCATTTCAAGATTGAAAGCACGCACAAATGTATCATCATATTGAGACTGAATGCACATAAAATAAGACAATCCCACTTTATTTCAGAGGCATGACAAAAACAAATAAAAATTTACGATATTATTCAGACTGAATGACATAAAATAAAACAATCCCACTTTATTTCAGAGGCATGATAAATACAAATCCATGAAATTCTTTAACTTTAAATATGTGCGCATCCATGTGTCTGCACTTGCGCAGTGCGCGTCTATTGGGACATATACAGTATATGTATATATACATATATATCCAATATATATACATATATATATATATAGACCTACAGTGTATCTGATAAGCTAGGAATGTGGCTGGGGGAAATGGGGCAAATGGGGCCGTGAGAACCGGGTCTGGAACTGGTAGAAGCGCTGAGCGTTGGACAGGTAGGCCAGGTGGGGAGAACGGGACAGGCGGGAGAAACATGACCGAATCTCCCAGAAAATAGTTGCAGGTGTGTGTGTGGGGGGGGGGGGGCATTGAGAGGAAGTCTGGACTTAAATGACATGTATATTGCGTGATTGATTAATGGTGATTTTTATACCGGAAACTAAGCCACTTGAGGGTCAGCGAGTCGGTGAAACAGATTGGATAGCAGCCCGAGAGAGGCATTGTGGGAAAGACTATGGAGGACTTTAGAAGGTGAGGGTAATGTTGGCAGGAGACGGTTAAAGTGTGGTAAAGTGGATCTGGCTAAGAGTAATTAGTGAGGTTCCATATGTATAAAGGCATATTTGGTCACCTTATGATTCAAAACAAACTGAACTCTACTTAGACAGAGATCCAACGTACCAACGCACCATACGTTCCTTTCACGGTGTAATTGAAATATCTGTTCATCTGGTACATGGCTATTGTTGCGATTATATCCGCTGAATTTTCTAGTTAATGAGTAATTATGCAACGCATATATTCTCTTAATGCAGTTAATGTGATATTATCCAACTCGAATGTACCATCCTTTCTAACTCAAACTTAGCAAACTGTTGTATTGGATTCCGCCGCTGACGACATGCATTATTCAATTAATAACATTAAGATTATGACACGAGATAAACAAATCAAAGATCTTCTCGCAACAGGAAGTGCTTACTTGAACTTGAAGACACAAACGCCATTTACACCTGAAACATGTGCCTCGGTCTGTGTGTACAGTTGATGCACATCACTTAGTCTCCCCTGTACGCTCTCCCTCCAGGCGGGAGAGGGGAGGGTGGAGGGGCAAGGGAAATGGTGCTGAGGTGTCGGAGGCTGGAGGGGGCTGGGGTGGGGCAGGGGGGAAGGGTGGGGGAGGGGGGCAAGGGGAAGGGGGCTGGGGTGTCGGGGGCTGGGGTGGGGAGGAGGGAAAGGGTGGGGAAAGGGTGGAGGACGCAGCTGGGGTGGGGGAGGGGGTAAAAGGGTGGGGGAGGGGGCTGGGTGGGGTGGGGGGCTGGGGTGGGGGAGTGGGAAGCGGTCGGAGAGGGGGGGGGGAGGGAGAGGATGGGGTGTGATAGTAGGACTAGGAGTCAGCTTCATTATACTTAAAGCTGCACATTCCGTCGAGAGCGTCACATTTTCAAAACCAAAAACACTTACGTACATTTGCTCCTAGTTATTTAACTTAGATACAGGAACACTTATTAAGCATGATGTGTTGTAAATGAAGGGTTACTTTATAACTAAGCCACTTTAATAGACCCTGCTACTGGTGAAGAGCTGTGTTGTCGGAATCGTGATGTGCTTGCCGAAATTACTTGGGCATGTTTTCATTTCAAATATCTCCAAAGTTAGCCCATTTAAAATGAAGGTTACTTCAGAGCTAAAAGTAATACAATTATAATGACGTGAGGTATAAAGTGATTATGCAAATATTATTATGTATGTAATGGCCCTGTCCATATTGGTCTTATTCTGTTGATGCTGCTGTAAACCTCCTTTGATATGCTCTTTGGTTCCATGGCTTACAGGAGGTTGGGGTGCGGCCTGGAGACCGGGAGGCCTGCTATCAAGCAGCTCCCCTGGTTCCCCTCCTTTCCTCCAGACGGTGCCTCACCCACCTACTAACGTCCCATTTTGGCAGCAATTTAGTTAAATAAAATTAGAGGTAGGTCTTAAGGGCCAGCCAGAGTTATAGGCTCGATCCACGCAAATCTGACTTGTCTCCTTTCTTCTGTTGTTTAATTGTTATGGAAGGAATTAATTATCAATCTCATTTACAGTAAAACCTCTGTAACCACTCGACCACTCTTGTATATCGATCGCTTTATTTGGGTCCCAAACGATCGCCCATACAATACCATTGTAACGATTAACAAAAACGCTTTACACCGACCACCCCCCTAAATGGACCATTTAAATTTAGTCCGGGGGTCGGTCGATTTAGAGAGATTGTACTGTAAGCATCGCTCTATGCAACTTTAAATGAACTGGACGGCGTGTGCTGTGCACAGCAGGCGGCCACTTAGAACAGTAATCCGCTGCTTTGTGTAGTTATTTTGGACTTCTCTCTGACTTCACTTCCGGGCACGGTAATAAATATGCATTCACTCAGTGTTGCCAACAAAACACAGTGAAATAACTATAAATGCAACTCTTAACGCACATATACTTGGTCGGCAAGTTGATTCTTTTATTTACTTTTCTAAGGTTCATATAGTTAAAATTACAAACATGTAGAGCAATAATTCACCAACTATTCTCTGGTATTTCTCCTCTGTGGCGATAATTTCAATACCTCACCTTGTGTTATGACCAATCGGCTTTCTGGTCCTGTCTGCTCCCACCAGTACTGTCTCTCTTCCCAGCTTGGCTGCCAACTACATCCAATTTACTTTATACCCAGTCAAGCTCAGGCTAGTTTCCCCAACAAACACAGCTACATCCACCCCCAGTATTTGTAACCAACAGACTATTAATTATTCACGACACCTCATACTTAACCAAAACGTCATATCTATTTTTGCAACAGCATCGCTACCTCCTGGCTCTCCATCGGGCATGGTGACCGAATCGGTAGAGCGCAGGCCTCGCGTGCAGGACATCGAGAGTTTGCCTCCCACTCGAGTTAAACCAATGACTTATAACATTGATACTTATCGCTTCCTAGTCTGGCGCTCTGCATTAATAGCTTAGGGTAAGGACTGGTTAGCTCAGTGTTGGGATAATGTAACTACATGGGATATTGGGTCATGGTGCCAATGGCCTGATTTCCCAGTGGGACACCACTGTAAAGTTGCCATGAGTGTGCACTGTCTCAAGTTGGTACCCATCCTGATATGACCTTAGATGCTGCCATGATGTAAAACTCCAACAACCAAGCAATCTCCTGGCTCTAATACTGACTACATGCAATCGTACACCCGCACACCCCCACACACACACCCCGGCACACACTGCACACCCCGCACACCCCGCACACCACGCACACCCCGCCCTGCAGTCTCTCACGTTACAGACAATGCACGATGAGTAAGCCACATTGACGTTATCCAGGAGTTCTGGGCTATAAATAAAGCTCACCATTATTAAAATACCTGTGAGGCGCCGAGACTACTTAAAGTATGCGGTGACTACAACAGGCTGAATGACTGAAACACAAATATGTGTTTACGATAAGTCCTGTTTAAAGAATGGAATAGTCCTGTTTCCAACCCTTGCTAGCAACGATCCTCCCCCCTCCACTGACTGTGTGTGGTCCAGCCGGGCATTGGCAGGTCACTTTTAAGTGCTAGTGTGGCCTAGGTGGACTAAATCATGCAAGGTCCCCGATGACTGAAGCATCTCCAGCGCCATTCATTATTCCCTAAGGCAGAGTAGAAGCTGATCCATCACACTATTAATCTCCTACTTAATCACCGAATGTAATAGAAAAAGAAACAGAAATATATATATTATATAATAGTATATGCATTAGCATCATCTAAGGTCATATCAGGATGGGAACCGACTTCCAACAGTGCGCACTCAATGTGACTTTATAGAGGCGCCGGCACCATGCCTCGATATCCCACTCAGTCACATTATTCTCATACTGAGCAAACCAATTCTTGTTCTGTCCTAGTAATGCCGAGAGCCAGGCTAGCTAGTGACAAACCTCAACTTTGTAAGTCATTGGTTTGACTCAGCCTGAATTCGAACCCCGACTTTCCACAGGGAGAGGCTGCAAGCTGACCGGTTCGGCCACCGCGTCCGGAATATATATATATATATATATATATATGTATATATATATATATATATGTCTGTGTATATATATATATGCGTATATCATGGTCATGGCATCCTTTGTAAGACATGTAATAATACATCGTTATTCACAATTTGCATACACAGTGCACACACACAAATTAACCTGTTGACAATAATAGAAATTGCAGGAACAGTGCAACCAGTAATACTTCTCTTCCCACTGCCCCTTATACAGAAAATAATATTGCAATATTCGGCACTGACCTCCGAGGCAAGGAGCCGCATAGACAAGTGGGCGTCGATATGGTGGTGACTTCAGGGAGCATAGGTGGTGTAATGGCTAGCGCACTCCCCCAGAATGCAAGAGTGTCTGATTCCCGCTCTAGGCTCAATATGTCTCATTTGCTTCACCCCCACGACTATATATACCAGATATACAGATAACCTACACACATTTAGAACATATTTTATAAATAATATATACACATGGTGATTATCGAATTCTTTGTCTTAGAAAATATCTGAAATGGCTTGAACAGTCAGCTTTTGTCAGCCTTGTGAGCTTTGTTAGTTAATGGCTGAGACCACGGAAGCATAGACACAGGAAAAGCCGCTTATTGTATTCAGGCGGCTGCGGCGTGGGGCTGCATACATAATGTCACCAGATCCGTTCTCTTGCAATTGGAGTGACGCTGTACAGTCACGTGCTTTTTACCACAGCTGCTAACTTCCCACACCAAGCTGGATATTATATCAGCCATGTTTGCTTTTTTTGTGTAAAGTAATTAGTGTTTAAAAGAAATATTTGTCACGCCACTGAAAACCATGCATATGAATGTTAAGGAAAACACGTGAGTGCACATGATACATTATGGGTGGTGTACTATGTGGACAGGTCACTGGAACTACTTTCTACCATTGGCTGCCTAGCTAGCTAGATAGTTCTCTTCCCTTGCTGCTGACATGATATAAATAAAGTCTCGGGATTATTTGCTGCGTTGGGGTTTACCGTCCTAGCATCATTTAACGTTATATTAGGAAGAGTGCCGACTTGTCGCAGTGCCCACCACTTATGGCGAGTTAATAATTGTGCTGTCTCACCATTATAACTATGATAGCTGCATCGTGGAATAATATCCCACTCAGTCATATTATCCCAACACCAAGACAATCGAAAGGTCTATGGGGTGCGGTAGTAATACTGAGCACTTGCGACTTATTGACATGTGTCAATTTAGAAAGCCTTTGATTTGACTCAACCTGGGATAGATCCCACACCGTCCAACTCCTGCTGCGTGGGAAGCGGGCACCTTAACATTATGGCCATCCGCTCTGCTTATATTATTGGAAGGCTATTTGCTATGCTATTCATCGAATTTACTCAGCTTCTCACTATATGATTAACAAATACATATAAACGTATAAGTAATTATATTATATCACTCCTGTATTCACACTCTGATATGGTCTATGAATCTCTTCTTGATTGTCCATCATTGGCGATGATGACAGCAACTCATCCTTTGACTGATAACTGATAACAATGACTGGCATGTTGTACATGGGCGGAGCTGCAGTCAGCATCTCGTAGGTTTGTGAATAAAAGCAGGCCATGAACTTCTGATATTGGCCACTGTTTCGCAAGTTTCAGTGTTGAGATTATATTTCTTCTGGCTGTATTTAATGCAGTCATTAAAGCTTTTCCTCTAACCATTTTGATTGCTGTGTCCTTTCACAAGTTCACAGTAGAGGAGACATTTGGTATTCTATCCTCATCCATGCAGATACGTGGCTAGCCTACCTGAGTTTAGTTGTGCTCTCATCACCATGCAGTCAGTGCTGACCATTTTGGCTCTATCTAAGAATTCAATATCTGCCATATTATCCTGCCACCTGATATTCATAATTGTCCTGACAACCTCGGTGGAAATGGTTTAGTTGCTTAGTGTGACGAGGGGTTGTTGTCCAAGATTCACAGACATAGCATAAGGCTGTGAGAACTACAGCCGTATATACTTGAAACTTAGTTTGAAGCTTGAGACCTCGTTTATCCCTGATTATAACACTTGATATTCCGCCCAACAGAACATCAGTTATAATCGAGGTGCTGCTATATTGCTGGAGGTTGTTTATGGTGGGGAGGTTCTGCGCTTGGGGGGGGGGGGGGCATTTACTGTCCCTGAAAGTGTATTGTGGATAGTCTTATTAGATTAGGAAGTGTTAGTGTTTGGGTTCTGAAAGTGGCATCATGAAAGTGGCATCATGTAATATCGAGAGTGGCATCATGTAACATCGATACTCCCATTAACTCCAATGTAGATTCTATTTCTATGCGGAATTTGTGGTTAGGTATACGGCAGGGCCATTGGATGGGGGAGTGAGTGCTTGTGGCGGGGGAGGCGCGTAGGGGTTCTTAGTACTCATCTATCTATTGATTTTCCATAAATATTTTAATCTTCTCTGGACCATTGGTTTGTTATTTGCTTCGGTTTGCCCGAGCATATTTTGAACTGGTGACGTGCCAATGTTGGACATTTCACAATTTAGGTCTCATGTAGGTTGTACCTTTTTCAACGTACTGCTGGTGGTTTTGGTGTTATCAACAGGGTGACTTCTGTTACATGTAGGAGGCAAGCTGTCTTGTTTTATGTAAGTGTTCAATATTGGCTCTGTTGTGTATTGGTTCTGCCATGTGATGCTGTACAGCAAATACATACCGGACGCGGTGGCCGAATCGGTAGAGCGCAAGCTTCCCATGGGGAAGATCGGGAGGTCGAATCCGAGTCTAGTCAAACCAATGTTTTACTTGTCGCTATCTAGCGTGGCACTTGGCAGTAATAGGATAGAACAAGGATTGGTTTGCACAGTATCAGGATAATGTGACTGTGTGGGTTGTTGGGTCATGGTACTGGCAGCCTGGTCTTCAAATGGGGTAGCACTATGAGGTTGCCATGAGTGCGCACTGTCACAAGTCGGTACCTGTACTGCTAGGCCCTAAGATGTTGCTAGGACATAAACAAATGACAACAACGATCAACGTAGTACCACTACGACGTTTGGACAAGCTTGAATTTCTCTCTGGGTATGGCGTGTTTGGCCTTTGGAGACTGTTTTGAATACTGAAATATATATATTGTGAGGGACTTTCTTTTGTTGAAGAGAATTATCTATCTTGCTAGAGCTCCGTTTGTTCGGCTGTATTTTGAAGTATGTCAATATCCTCCTCCATCACCAGAATTGTTGGGTTTGTTTATATATATATATGTATATATATATATATTATTACGAGAATATACACTTGATCATTGGAAAGCAACATCAATTTAGTTGGTTAAGTCCAGTAAAATGTGGCTGGTACTGTCAGTGATATGGAAAGTAGTGATGCATGCCGGGAGATGGCCACTGTTGGGAATTGGTGATGACACAACTGGTCCTGGCCAATGTGACTGAAACAGGGGGGAAGCCAGTTCCATCTAGTGAGGAACTAGACCAGCCGTACCACCTCATTAGTAATCATATAAGGATATTGCTATGATTTCAATTGTTGTTCCTTTATTTTACCTGGAAATGTTAATTACTGTTATTGTGCGCCGCTTAGCTATGCTTTATTACATGGATGCAGTTCTTTCAGAAAACAATTATATTTTTCCTCTGCCTCAGGAAAATTCATGTCTTAAGATTGTATCCTGATGGCAAGTTTAATTTCGGTGGTCAATATATTTAACTTCATACTGTGAAATAGTAATTATCGTGAAATATTAAGAAATGCTCTTCATTATATCTTTGCTTGCAACGATCAATTCGGTTGTCATCTTCAGGTTTCCTATGAAAAATAGTAATTATGATGATGTATACATATTGATACCATCGTCATTACAAAGCGCTTATGGAAGTTAATCCCAATATGTCCGGGGGTAAAAACGCATGGGAAAACCAACTGTCAAACTGACGTTGAAACCACTATCGACATTTGGCAATTTTCCATTTCAGACCATATCATCTCCATGTATACATGTATATCTTTATGCCGCTGAAGGAGCCTGGGAGATGGACACGTTATTCAAGTGCTAAATAAAATAACTCACGTCTGCGGCCAAGCAGGAGGTGGCACAGGTACAGTTAGTTGTCTGTCAAGTTTAATGCATGTCCATGATGTCAGAAAACAGCCCAATTCTGTCTGTACTGATATTCCCCGATAGCTGGAAACACAAACACGGTGGCTTTCTGATGTTATCGACACTGTGGCGGGGCGTTGCGGACGGTGCGGGGTGGGCGGGGCGTGGCGGGGTGGGGAGGGGTTGGGCTGGGGGGGGGGGCGGGGTAGTGGCGGGGTGGGGATGAGGTGGCGCTGGCAGTGAGGCGTCAATAGTACCAGGTAGATGAACATTATGGGCGACTTCTCTCAGAGGGGTAGGTATCCGTTACCATCCGGCGCCCTCCCGAAAGCGACCAGTCACTGAGCAGCTGTAACAACTGTGACTGCCTGATGTCGGTAAGGCGGCGCGGCTCGGCGCGGCTCGGCGGCGCGGCTCGGCGCGGCTCGGCGGCGCGGCTCGGCGGCGCGGCTCGGCGGCGCGGCTCGGCGGCGCGGCTCGGCGCGGCTCGGCGCGGTTCGGCGCGGTTCGGCACAGGTCGGAGCAGGTCGCCGCAGGTCGGCGCAAGTCGGCGCAGGTCGGCACAGGTCGGCGCAGATCGGCGCGGCTCGGTGCGGGTCTGTGCGACTCGGCTCGTCGTCAGGAAACTTTCCAGTCACCGATTCGTCTTTCTCCCGGGACTGATAACAGATTCAGCACACACCGGCCAGCTGAGGTGGGGTGTGGTCATGTTTAGTGTGCAGCGAAGCAGTATTGGGAGGGAGGAGTGAGTGTGAATACATGGTGGTGGTGGTGATGGTGGTGGGAGGGGTTGAGGGAGTGCTGTGTTATGGTGGGGTGGGATGAGGGAGGCGTAGTTTGGTTGGGATATATGTGGTTTGGGATGCACCCAGCTGTTGTATGCCGTTGGGTGTGGGTGTGGGTTTGGGTTTGGGTGTGGGTATGGGTGTAGGTATGTAGGGCAGATATGTGCGTGATTGAGGTGTTGATTTGGGTGTG
Source organism: Branchipolynoe longqiensis (assembly GCA_030323885.1). Taxonomy (NCBI): domain Eukaryota; kingdom Metazoa; phylum Annelida; class Polychaeta; order Phyllodocida; family Polynoidae; genus Branchipolynoe; species Branchipolynoe longqiensis. Next base: position 66,774,801 of record CM059187.1, read on the forward strand.
GGTAGAGGTTGGTGTGGGTAGTGGATGTGCGTAGAGGTGTTAATGCTGGTGTGCATAGGGTGTGGAAGGTCTGGTGTGGCTTTGGGATGTGGGGAGCCAGTGGGAGTGAAGCGGAAGTGTCGATATGGGTGTGGGACCGGATGTGTGTGGAAGGGTGTCGTCGTGGGGGTAGGGAGGCCCGTGTACGGTGTGCAGGCCGGTGTACCGTGCGCAGGCCGGTGTCCGGTGTGCAGGCCGGGGTGCCATATGTAGGTGGATGTATGGTGTGCAAGCCGGTGTGCTGTGCACAGACCAGTGTACGGTGTGCAGGCCCGTATACCATGTGCAGGCCAGTGTACCGTGTGCAGGCAGGTCTACTGTGTGCAAGCCGGTGTAGAGTGTGCAGGCCGGTGTAAAGGGTACAGGCTGATGTACGGTGTGCAGGCATGTGTACGGTGTGCAGACCGGTGTACGGTGTGCAGGCCGGTGTACGGTGTGCAGGCCAGTGTACGGTGTGCAGGCCCGTGTATGGTGTGCATGCTGGTGTACGGTGTACCGTGCGTACGTCAGTGTAAGGTGTACAGGTCGATGTACGGTGAGCAGATCGACGTACAATGAGCATGTCGACGTACGGTGAGCAGGTCGATGCGGGTTAACAGTACGTGTGTGTGGGGTTGGGTATGCTGTGTTGGGTTGGGTATGCTGTGTTGGGTTGGGTATGCTGTGTTGGGTTGGGTATGCTGTGTGGGGGTGGGTATGCTGTGTGGGGGTGGGTATGCTGTGTGGGGTGTTGGGTATGCTGTGTGGGGTTGGGTAGGATGTGTGTGGTTGGGTATGGTGTGTCGGGTGTTGGGTATGCTGTGTGGGGTTGGGTATGCTGTGTCGGGATGTTGGATATGCTGTGTGGGGTTGGGTATGCTGTGTGGGGGTGGGTATGCTGTGTTGGGTATGATCTGTGGGGTGTTGGGTATTGGGGTAGACCAGAACGCCTGTGATCCTCTGCCAACTCCTGCGCCAGCTCGTGCTTGCTGACCATGCTGAAGACCGTGCTTGCTGACCATGCTGAAGACAGCTATGGGAACCAGTGATGTTCTCCGCGGACCTATTGCTTAATTGCTATATGAGAGGAGGATGAACACTCGGCTGTTGAGATTAATTCAACACCTGATGGACATCAAGTGATATCCATGATCGTAAATCGGAAAGCAACTTTCCGAAAAATAATTGCTATAATAAATATTCTTTTCATAGTTTTACTAACGGTAAATGTACTTGAATAGAAGTCCTGTTTTATTGTTTGATCCTCTATCTCAGTACTGCTAGCTTCCACATGGTGTCGATAATATGTTAACCTATTTATGTTTGTGTGGGTAATGGAAACTACTTTCATGATTCCTGATCAACTCAGACGTATATATTGTTGTTGGACATTGGGTTTTAGAGGAGTATAAGTTACACATGGAGATAAGCATGATCATAAGTGCTACACATTGAGAGTGAGAACAGTTTACACACATGGTGAGTGGTTGACAGGTCCGGAAGTACAATCTGGTAGGCTAAGTCCCACCTGGAATCACCGGCATAAGAGGAATATTGGCGCGTATTAGTAGTCGTAGGGAATGTAGAATAATGAAAGGGAAACTGCATAGCAGATATAATATAATCAAAAGAGAGAATTATGTGTGCATATAAATAGGCATCCCTAATAGTGTGAGTGTGTGGGTGGTCTGATATGATTTCAATTTGCTGAGTCCCAATTGAAGGACACAAGGACCTAGAAGTATGTAAAATTAGTTTTTAAAATTGTTGTTATTGCACATTGACTATTTCACTATTTGCTATTGATCTCAGCAGGTTCTTCCAGTTAGAAAACCCCATAACTCACTAGATGGTTTGTTTGTTTGTTGTTGTTTTACGTCCTAGCAACATCTACGGTCAAATCAGGACGGGTGCCGACATGTGAGAGTGCGCTCTCATGGCGACTTTATAGTGCTGCCCCACTGGGAAACCAGGCCACCAGCACTATGACCTGATATCCCATTCAGTCACATTATCCTGACACTGACATTATTATGTCCTTGCCATATCCTAATAATGCCGAGCGCCTGGCTACGAAGTGACAAGTATACATTTTTAAGTCATTGGTTTGACTCGGCCATGGGTTCGGATCTCGCGATCTCCCGAAACAGGAGAGAGACGCTCTACTGATTCAGCCACCCCGTCTCATCTCTCACGAGATGGTGCCTAAGGACCAGTCAACCGCCACTCCTTCAATATCCACTTCGCCTCCTCTCTCTGTCAGTGTCCAGACCTTACACTTCTGCTTTTATCTTCATGTGTCACTTATACTCATGTGAAACCTGATGGATATCCGCTATATATATACAGTAAAACCCCTCTAAATCGACCCACCTTGGGACCCACTTTAAGTGGTCGATGTAGGGAGGTCGTCGGTGTAAGGAGTTAGAATATGGTTACAATGATATTGTTGGGACCGAAATAAAGCGATCGACATAGGGGAGTTGTCGATCTGTGGAGGAGTCGGTATCGAGAGGTTTTACTGTATATATATGTAGTAGTCTGCAGTGACCTTTCAGGCAAGGAGCTGCATAGACAGGTAGGTGTGTGTAGTGTGGTGACATCAGGGAGCCTAGGGGGTGTAATGTTTAGCACACTGGCCCGGAATGTAAAGAGATGTCGGTTTGAGTCCCGCTCTAGACGCAATATTTCCTATTTTCACCACACACCCATGATATTGCTGAGTTGATCGGGAAAATTGTGAAAGAACTTTCGGTAACCCAGACAAACATCAAAAGGTTCAAACATTATTGACTTTCCGCAATGTAGCAGTTACCAGCAGTGAGGTAGGAATCACATTAAAAAAACACATATTATCTGCAGATGCAGTAAGTAAATCTGGTCACCAACACTAAGGAAACACCATCTTTATTATATCAATTATTTCTCTCATTCAGCAAAGCAGAAGAGGGCACATGCATATCCGAGTGACGCGTGCGCAAAGATTGGTTGGTTGTTGGAGTTTTACATCCTGGCAACATCTAAGGTCATATCAGCAGGGGATTGTGCGTGCACAGAGATGCACATTGTTTGATACGATGCTTATCTCTGCTATGTGGCAACACCGTTTTCAATACAGCGCATTGCCTGGTAAATTCAAGGCGCTTCGTGATCCTTCCCTCAGCGTGGGCAGTTGCATCTTGTCGGTAAATCAATAGCAAACCCAGAGCACCAAGTTGACCTTGCGTAAAGGATGGTGTTTCTTTATAGGCGGCGCTGAATTAGTAATGCATGCGGATCATCCGGTTCTCATCTCGTTACATTTGATGTTTGCGCATCCTTCAGAAGCTGTGTAAACATGTTCATAGCGGCGTCATAATTGAACCGGAGAAACTACCTGGCTCCAATTGGTGAGTGATGTGTGCGCCACTTTGATCCATTACCATCCAGGTGCACCGGGCTTCGTCCGAGCTTCATTTCAGAAACACCTTGTTGACAGCACGCAAACCCACTAAAGGTGCACTGGCAAAGGTCAGTGTCATTTTTACACTCAATATACATAGATCTCAAAATGTATTCTTTGAAGCTCCAAGGATTTATTTGTTGCGATGATATATATATATATATGTATATATATGTATATATATATATATATATATATATATAAAAGAATAGCTTTTTTTCCAAAACGCAATAAAGGCCAATCCAAAAGATGAGTTTGCAATGTCAATGTCAATTTGTAGATCGAGTTGTGGAAAATAGTTCTTCATATATATAAAGAGCTCTTCATATACATATACATATTACACCTATATATGACCTAAATCCACGTAAACGCCAATCCCAAAATGTAGCTTAAATAACAGATTTTTACCTGAAAATAATTATAGTTCTCACTAATTCCACGTTTCTTACGATCACATGGTTATGGAGTAACGAACTAAAGAGTAGAAATGTAAATCAAATTAACCTTTTGAAGGTTCGAATCCGATGTTTATGTCAATTCTTGGATTTGTGTTTACGGGGTTTTGCGCCTGAACTTTTCAGATATATATGAAAAGCTCTTTTCCAAAACCCGAGCTACGAACGTGGCATAAATGGAATTGCACACTAATTCTTTGGATTGGCGCGTATTCCGTTTGCCAAAAGAGCTCTTATATTTTATTATATAAATGAGTTTCTTTTGTACGGTAATCACAATGTCCTTTTACCTATCCGGATATTTCGTTAATAAACATCACCTGATATAAACATTTATGATCAGTAGTTAAATGGAAAATAAATATATAGGGTGAATCTAATCTAATACATTTCGGTGAGATCTCCCCACATCCCACCTGATACCATCAAACACCCTCCTCTGGTGCATGATCTGATTTCAGGCATTATGATATTACACATGTACGATCGAATGGTTTTGCGTTAATTTAGACAAATATATCAGGATGATTTAGTATATGTTAGCTTAGGGTGCTTTATTGTTATTTTTAAGGGTTAACCTTGCAGTGTTTTATGTGAAAGCATGGACATTTAGTTATGGTATGCACAGCAAAATGCTGAACACTATAGGCATCAACTGTGATCGTATCTATTAAATTAATTTACTAAACCTGCACCAAGACGTGCTTGGTGGGTACAAAAGAATCAAAGCTGAATATGCATAATCAAATCTGGGATTTTCTTTAATTTTTTGGGAAAAGTCCTGTTTCATCAGATTATGCAGCGTTAAGCTGTGATCGTCTTACTTCACACAGATATGCCATGCCAAGCTTTTAATTACACGCTCCCAATGCGCTATTCAAATTACAGAATTCGCGATGAAATCAAAACCCACCGTCAAACACTGCCAATCCCTCAATTTAATTACCGCAGTCTGATCAGTGGGAAGGTGCGTGACTTCCTGTCCGGGCGAGCTGCTCGGGGGCGGGGGGGGGGGTGTTTGTGTCCCCTGAATTAGATGAGCAATGGCATTTCCTGACATGTAATTTTCCAACGACAAGATTCGCTGAATCCATTTTGGAACACATACCTGCGAACACCCAGATCAAGGCCAACCTGCCCTCCTGTTTCCCCGCTCCCCCGCCCCTTCACATTCTAGGCCTTCCCAACATCATGGTGGGACACTAGACCTTTTCCGTCGAGCAGTTTCAGTCAGCTGCAGGCCACATTCGACAGTGGCTCCCCATGCGGCGCGGTCGCAAATCAATTACTGTGACGTCGGTTGTTCTTTCCACTGCTATACAAAGAGCGAGTTGGTGGTGAAATTTCGCTAAAATGCCTTTTCCACCAGGCATCCACTGTGAGCTGCATGCAATCCACAACCTTAGTTCTTGCCACTGTCATCAGAGGGTGGGATGGTGGTGGAAATCCTCTATAAGAGTTTTTCCACAAAGCATACACAGGGGGCTTCCGCTATCCACAGCATTAGTTCTTGCCACTGTCGTCAGACGGTGGGATGTTGGTGCAAATTCTATATAAGTATTTTGCCACAGACCATGCCACAAAATGAGGTGGTATTCATAACAATAGTCCTTGAGACTGCCGTCAGAGGATCCGTTTATAAGAGAAATCATCTAGCGTTATTTATTTTGCCGGTTCAACAATATTACTAATTCCAAATTTTGTGTATTTCGCTTGAGAAAAAACTACATTTTAATTTAATTTATTTTTATTTTGAGTGTATCTATGGTGAAAACCTCAATTTTGAAACCGAAACAGTCACTTTCTATTCAAGACCAAGACTGGTTGGGTTAGCGTGGGGACCTGGGAGATATATGGAACGCTTCATGAGGACACGCCACTTACCTCTACGTTAGAGAACATTTAAAGATGCTTTGAACTTTCAACAACAGCATTGATTTCCCCCCCATGCGCCCAAGACATTTTTAGAAAACAGCTTCATGATTCACAATCGCACAGATGCTGCCGGAGAAGGGCATTTAACAATGGCTTCAAAGGGTACTACTGCAGGGTGGGGAGACGCCGGAAGTGGCCACACAATGGCATACACCAGTGTGCGCCTGCGCATGCTCATCTGCAATGCAGAGCACCATGTCGCCTCCTGATTGGGAAGGTTGCCATGGCGCTGCTATGGATTTATAACCCTCCTCCCCCTCCTCCCCCTCCTCCTCCTCCTCCTCCTCCTCGGGGTGAGGCTTACACCCCGGGCTAAGGTCGCCTCCACGGTGTGACAATCTGTCCGTTCGAGTTAGAACCCCGAAGGAGATCAGGCATCAGTAATCTTTGCACACGGTCTCGAAGGTCCCGACGGGAGAGTTGCCATGGAGCTCCCAGTGGTGGTCGTGAGGTGTGGAGGGGTTGAGGGTGGGGGGACAGGGGACTGGAACGGAGGAAGGACAGGTCCTGAGGCTGGTGGGGGAGAGGAGATGGGGGGAAGGTCGGCTACAAGGTCACGGTGATATGTGAGATCTTCCTCCTGCATACTGCTGCACTTGTGTGGGGGTTGACATTCGAATTGGTCTTAAAGCCCGCCGCATATTGCACGTCGTTCTCAACAAGGTCCACATAATAACCAATCTGGACAGGACAGCCATGGAGTGAAATGGAAAATAACGATAAGAAGAAGGAGAAGGAACCGCTTGGATGCCTCCTATCATATTTATAACACATTATATGATTGTGTCGTTGAGTGCACAATCACGTGAATAGCAATAGTGGGATCCTGGGACACCGGTTTGTGGGATACGCTTGTCTTATTTCACAATTCAACTTGTGCAAACCTCTCTGAGATTCGTCACTCTTTCACTGTTACAGCCAGTTTTGATACTAGCCCAGAATGTTTGCTTACGCTAAACATATATACATATATATGTGCTCTATAATTTATTATGGAAAAAATGGAAACAAGGACAATATCTATCTTCAGTTCCCTATATAATCGTATATTCACTATATGCTATCGAACTGACCTTCTGTAGTAAAGTATTGCCGACACTGGCGCCAAATGTGAGAGGATCTAAGCGCTATATGCCAGCTACGTCTGGTCATTATCGCCTATAGACCGGTGCACATTTACACATGCACACATGTATGCATATATATATTATACATTATATCCATATGAAGAGCTCTTTCCAAAACGCCATCAGAGCCGATCCGAAAAGTGAGCTTGCAGTGCCAATCCCAAGCTCATTGCTCATGTTTCAGAAAATAGCTCTTAATATATATCAACGCTCTTCAGATATATACACATATGCAGAGCTCTTTTAAAAAGCATGAGCTACGAGCTTGGCATTGGCATAGCAAACTCATTCTTTTTATCGGCGCTTATCGCATTTTGATAAAGAACTCTTCATATACCCACACATATATATAACACTTGGTGTACATACTGCTGGTTAAGTCACTGTGTACCTCCCTACAACGATAGCAGTGATGCTTCCCTGGTTATCCATCCATGAGCGTCTTCGTGGTCCACACCTCCACCATGTGCCTTTCAATTACCCGCCTGTAAAATTGCCTCTGTGCACAGTTCCAGCGGGTTGCATTGCTTAATTGCAACATTGCTGCTCGGTCGGTGAGGACAGAGCGGTTCTGAGTGTACGCCTATATATCACGCCCAGAGCTGTAATAAAGAACCAATTAACGCAGGGGCAGTGGAAAGGTTCTGAGCATAAACAAACCTGATGCGGTTCGTAATAAACATGTCTGTGTTTGTTTGGATTTGTCATCCTAGCAACATCTATGGTCATATCAGGACGGGTATTGACTTGTGACAGTGTGCGTTCATGGCAAATTTATAGTTCTGCCTCACTGGGACAAGGAAGTGACAAGTATCAATTTGATAAGTCATTGGTTTGGCTCTACCCAGAACAACCGGAGTCCCGATCTCCCACACGCGAGGCCGGCGCTTTACCAATTCAACCACCGCGCCCGGTAGGGACATATGAGTTATTGGTGAGCCGAACGGCGCGCGCCAGCTGAGCTGCTCCGAGTACAGCCCACTCTTGGCCGACATGCTGGACGGACCACACTGCCCGGGTCATTATGTGAAGTGCTCTTTAACCTGTATATGTAATGCAGCTGCCATTAGCCTAATTGAGCTCATAGATCGGGTGTGTATGCACCCAATTGCCTGCTATCTGCCTTTTGGAGGTAGCAATGACTGGAGCCTAATGCGAGGATCCGCAATATCATATTGAGGCTGAGTGCAGCTTAGGTCCAACAACCCGTTCCGGTTGATGTTCAAGTAAATTAGTACCTATCTACATGGTAGTGGGTATTTACATGGGCAATCCATTAGAGGCATTATTAGGCATATGTTGCCGTTATAAATGAAGCAGATACATTATTGTTGGGTCAAGGCAATTTCCCACAAGCGCCCTGGCTTTTTGCCCAATTTAAATGTCAACATTTCAATCTGAATTAAGGTACAGCCATTGTCACAGTTGCGCGTAAGCAAATCAGTATTTGCCTACTTGTTTGTTGGCAAATATCCAAGCAACTCAAGAGGAACTAGAAAAGTTTACACACATATGAAGATAAGGTATATATACATACATAGGTTTATAGAAAAACACTCATGCATACATTTACACTTATATACATATGCAGATATCCACGAATGGGCAAATTAGTACACAAGCACAAAAATATGATAACTTCATTATAAATAATCGGACTCCAATTGACTCTACACCACATTAAATAGTACTGTACTTGTAGGTTTTAATCATATAAAGACGCTATATCATATTATAGTTTCATGCACACCGTTAGATTGTCCAGGAATTCGTAGACATATCTGGGGATGGGTGATCTGTTGTTACCTATTGATGTTACAGATATAACTGTATGTATTTTCTGTTATCAACGAGGGAATTCCTATTTGTAAGTACCCTGTTATAAATGCGCCTATCCCACACTAGTGATTTTGACTTTCTGCAAATTATTTCAGAATAATAAGTAACTTGATCTTCATAGTCAACGTTGCTTTAGTTTAAAGTATTTTCAATAATAAAATCGATATTTGGAGGTATTTGAAGTGAGTAATTTTGGCCAAACGCGTGGAAATTCTTACATCATTGTCTTCAGGAGTAACCCGTTCCATTAAACTGACTGATCTTTCTATTTGATGCAATAAGAAATGGTGTAAAAGTACACCCGTATCTAAGTTGAATATGTAGAATCAAATCTAGGTCAGTGATTTGGTTTGGAAAAGGTGATGCTTCCATCAGACTATGCAGCTCTGCATTGAACAACTCGCATGTTTCTCTTGCAGCACAGGGAGAATACTTCAGTCACCTTCAATTTGACTGATTGAAAGGATGCCTGTCTCAGCTCCCCCCTCCCTTCCTCCAACAACACCCCTGGCCTAAATTTGCATCGTCCGATGGTTTTAAGGTTCCGTCATTTTCTAAGATAAATATATTAGGTTGATAGCTATACCCTACCTTACTTTATAGCTTGAAGTCACTTATATTCGAAATGGCTAACTTTTGAGATAGTTGAAGTGTAAACATGCGAAATTAATTCGGGCAAACACTCCAAGACTCTGGCACCATAGGCTTCAGCAGTAGCAGGTTCTATTAAATTAACTCAACACTTCCTTCTGTATGCCACCAGTTTCTTAATACGTGCGACAGTATCTAAATTAGATGTGTAGTATCCCCACATCTAGCTAATTCTGTAATGGTTTTGGTTTTGACAATTTGATATTTTCATCGAACTATGCAGATTTAAGCGTTGTCCTACATAATGTTACTAATATCGATTTCCTAATCAACAGATAAGCTGCCTATTCCTAGGAAAGGGAATTGCTGCAAAACGGCAGGTTCATGCCAAATTACCGTGTCCTGTGATTCGGCATTTAAGACTCTGTGGATCGGCCTGATAGAGTCGTTCGCCACTCGCCATAATGGCATTTAGATGAAAGACACTGATAATTGGGGTGTCCGGGTGAGGCGATGGGGGTGGGGGGGTGGGGGGAGGTGGTGATTCTTATTCCATGACGCATTTAAAGCCTGAATGTTGGCACTTCTTCGTGTGTGAGGCAATCCGTATTAACCAATCACAGTGCACGTTACAACCGTGGTACACATACACTCTCCCCACCCTCAACCGCCTACCCCCACCCGTGTCTGACTTGAGGTCCCGTGTAATGCATTTCCTTGTTCAACTCGCTCATTATGTGTTATGTGCATTACGCCCTGAGCGATACATCATCCCCGCCTGAGCTTCTCGCGGTACGAGCTGCTCCCTGAGTGATGCATCTCCGCTTTCTCGTGATGGCCCTCCCCTAACAACTGCTTCTGCTTGTGACCTATCCCGTCTGTATCCGCGCTGCGGCCAAAGTGGGCACCACTTCCGGTCTGCGGCGGAAGTAGCGTCTTTGTGCGCATGCTCACTGGAGGGGTAAGTGGATTTGGATGAGTGCGGCGTGGTCAAATGCACAGGCGTGTCTAACCCTATTGTCGGTTCGGGGACAAGTGCTTTAAATGTGATTACACTCGACCTATATAGAGGAAAGCAACATCCACCCGGTTCGTATTGGATTTCCATTACCGCAACTGCTCGGACTAGTAGGGGCGTGTCCGGAAGTGGATGGGCTAATCGTAATCGGGAGGCTATAAATCATGAGACTCTGTAAGCGTAATGTCAACTCGCCAATCACAGACTCCGCCTGCCCACCCGCCTCATCAACCCACCCACGTGACCCATCCATCTCCTGCTCTGACAATTCCCATCCGCTTCCCTCATTCCCTCATTCCACCCACCCACCGGCCCGGCCGCCTAACAATGTCACACTGTGGTCAGTCCTATCCTATCCTCTCACCCTTCATCCATCCCTTTTACTCTCCCACCCACCTACCAACCTCCCAGTGTGGTCAGTCCTACCCTACCTATCAGTATCACCCTTCATCCAGCCACCCCACTCCGTCCACCCTGCCCCGGGACGCCTCCTAGCGGCTGGACTGCTGACTGACCGCCGCTGGGCCTCGGCCAAATCACGCGAGGCTAACACGGTTGTAAGTGCCACTATCGTTGGCGGGCTGTGGATGGCAGGGTGAAAGGGGTGGAAACGTGGGACTGGCATCTGCAGGTCGGCTGGGTGCCGTGTCGGCGGGGCCGGAGGCGGGAGAGGGCGGCGGAGGCGGCGGTGGAAGGAGTAGGACGGGGCGGCGCAGGAGGGAGGGAGACAGAGAGGGTCGGCAGGCGGCCCCGGGCCCGATAAGTCGGGCGGGTCGCGGGGCGTGCTTGGTTGGCGATCGTCAGCAATTATTAGATCATGTCCAATGTGTCAGTGTGCCCGACCGGCGACACTGGTAAATGGCGGGCCGCGACCCCCGAGTCAGGGCGGCGGGCGGCGGGCGGCGGGCGGCGGGCGGCGGGCGGCGGGCGGCGGCGGGCGGCTCTGTGATTGTCAGCACCTGTAAAGCTGCCAGTCCGAGCTCTAATGGAAAATGCCGGCTTACGTTACAAGGCGGCATGCCCGAGGTCGCGCTCAATGCTTCTGTCGCCGACAATCCTCTCCTTATTTCCCAACCACTTCTCCAAACCCAACCCCTCCATTCACCAGAATGACCGAATTTCCGAATCGGAAAGAAATACCTTTGTGGGAGGTCGTGGGTTCGAAGCCCATCCCCATAAAAGCCATGACTTACAGATGTTGTATGTGTCACTCACTACCTGCCCTGGCGTTCAGCACCAATAGGAATGGGCAAGGATTGGTTATATCAATATTAGGATATTGTGACCTGGTGGGATATTGGGTCAAGGTGCTGCCGACACGACCTCCCAGTGGGACATTATTATAAAGGCACCATGAGTGTGCACTGTCACAAGTCGGTACACATGTCGATATTGATGTGATCTTCGATGTTGCTAGGATTGATAATGTCCACAAACAAACAAGCAAACAAACAAACCCTCCGCTCTGCAGGAACCTGGTTATAGGAGCGCTCACAACCAATCCAATCGAACACGGCCCCCAAATGGTAATAACTAATATTTTGAATGAGATCAACAGAACAGTGATCTGGTTAAAAAATCCGCATTTCCAACATCCATTTAGTGGTATCCTAGCTACTTGTGCCTGAGTATTTCGACTTATGAGGTTTTTCCACCCACCCACTTGGCAAAGCGATGTCCGTGGGCGATATGTGATATGGGGTACTGTGACAGTACCGGTGGCGACGTCTGGAAAGTGTCACGCGGCCATGCGCTGTCATAACTTGATATTGTCGGAGGGTCTTCCCGCCATGACACCCCCACCTCCCACCTCCCCACCTCCCCACACCCCACACACTGCACAGTAAGGATTAGAACCCCACACAGCGCACTGGTTGGCGATCGTCACCGGTAAATGGCGGGCCCGCCGCGCGCCACCCAACAACCCACTACTTACTGTGCCAAATTATATCTTCCTTTCATTGTTTAAGAGTAGTCTGCACGGACCTCGCAACAGAAAAGGAACAGGCAAGCGTGGGTAGGGTTAATGACGGCAGAGAACCTTGCGGGTGTAATGGTCACACCGGCCCAGACTGCAAGAGATGTAGGTTCGATTCTTGCTCTCGGGGCAATATTTCCATCAACCTGCCAACTCATGACACACGTTTATTTCCTTGTTCAAGACCATAGATCCCGTGCTCTTTTTAAAGTCAGATTAAATAGGAACATAGCATTCCAAAACACAATCCAGCAGATTGCGCTCTGCAGATTGCGTTCTGCGTTCTGGCTGCCGAATTGTTGGTGTCGCTGCCCCATATTTGGGGGCACACTAGGAGATGAAGGGTGGTTAAGCATGAAGGATGACTGTCGTCGCTACTTCTATTGTCCACCCTCTAGCGGCCCCTGGTGGGCGGTCACGTCCCCACCCCCACTCCCACTAGCCCCTCCCCCTCTCCCCCTCTCCCCCTCACCTCCTTCTCTCCCTCTCCCCTACCCCGTGGCGTTAGCGTCACGGCGGGCTCCCTGTCCGACGACGTCTTATCCTAACACCACACACCAGGGGGCGCTCGCTACGTAGTAAGCGCGTCTCAGACCTGATCCGCTCACGTTCGACAGTGGCTCCCCCACGCGGCGCGCTCACAAATCAATAAATGTGACGTCGGCCCATTCAGGCGCGTCGTTGCGCCGACGTTTATACTCGGCTGAATTATCCACCTCGTGATTCCCTCTCTGATTTCGCCAGTCTCTGATTCTCGCCAATCTGGGCCTAAATAGCGCGCCGTGGACGTGCAGAGAAAAGTGCCCACTTGTCCCACCGCGCCTCGCCTCGCCACTTTGCCCAATAAATAAAGTTTGGCAAGGAGAATCAATAGAGCTGTGACCCCCCCTCCCGGCCCCCTGACCCTAGGTTTCTTTCGCCACAGGAAAACAGCGGGCCGTTATTATTTGTGACGTTTTAGATGACAAGTCGATGGTTTAATAGTAGGCGAATAATGAATGAATGGTGAGCGTGTTAGTGAGTATGTTGGTTGGTGGGTGTGTTGTGTTAATGGAGTGGTGAGTTGGGTTGTCAGTGGGTGCTTAGCTGATTGGTGTATGGAGTCGGGTGTAGGTGTGGTTAGGAATTGGTGGATCTGAGTGCATACGCTATCGCATACTGCATACGCTATCGGACAGCAGCAATTAACGTGGGGATTCAATACAGTGCCACCAGGCCTGCTCCGGCTGGTGGCGCCATATGGCTGATCCAAGGCGCAAGTGCGTTGTGTGGGTATTGGGTTGGTTTGGTGTCAGAGTTTTAAGTCCGGGCAACATCTATGGTCATATCAGGATGGGAATTGATAGTGCGCACACATGGCGACTTTATAGTGTTGCCCCACTGGGAGACCCGGCCACCAGCCCCATGACTTGATATCCCATTCAATCATATTACCCTGAACCAACCAGTCCTTGTCCTCTTCTAATAATGCCGAGCGCCTGGCTAGGAAGCGACACGTATAAATTTGTAGGTCGTCGGTTTGACTCGAGCAGGGTTCGAACCCGTGGGTTTGAATCCCACGATCTACCAACACGGGAAACGGACGCTCAAATCATTCGGTCACCACTTCTACGGGTGGGTATTGGGTGTGAGAGTGGGTGGGGGTGAGGTTGTATGTGTGGGAGGGGTTATATTCAGTACCACAAGGTCCACTCCCATCACCGCCATCCCACCGTACCCTCCAACTCCCCCCCCCCCACCCCACGCACACACCCATCTCCACACCCTCCACCACCGCGGACACCACCTCACCACAACCAACCCCATTCAAATCACCACGACCACTTACCACCATCCCACCAACTGATCCACCGCCACACCACGACCTCACCACCGCCAAACCACGGCCTCACCACCGCCACACCACCGCCACACCACCGCCACACCACCGCCACACCACCGCCACACCACCGCCACACCACCGCCACACCACCGCCACACCACCGCCACACCACGGCCTCACAACCGCCACACCACCGCCAAACCACCGCCACACCACGGCCTCACCACCGCCACACCACCACCACCGCCAAAACACTGCTACACCACCGCCACACCACTGCCACACCACCGCCACACCACCGCCACACCACCGCCACACCACCGCCAAACCACCGCCACACCACCGCCACACCACCGCCACACCACCGCCACACCACCGCCACACCACCGCCACACCACCGCCAAACCACCGCCACACCACCGCCACACCACCGCCACACCACCGCCACACCACCCCCACACCACCTCCTCACCACCGCCACCTCCACTACGGTAAGACCATCATACCACGCGACACCCCTGCCACCATCACCACACAGCCCCCATACCCCCTCTATCCTAGTGCAGAGTCCCAGGCTAGGTAGCGACAAGTATCATTCAGTAAGTCATTATTCTGACTCAGCTGGGATTAGAACTCACGATCTTCTGCAAAAGAAGTTTGCGCTCTTTGGACACCACGTCCATTGCGTATGTATGTATATATGTACGTGTATATTTGTATGTATAGTAAATCCTCTTTAAATCGACTGACCATCAGCCCGACTTTAAATGGTCCATTTAGGGAGGTGCTCGGTCATGAGAGTTCTAAACGATCGATATAGGGGAGTGGTCAATATGTGGATGTGGTTGGTTAGAGAGGTTTCAGTGTATATATATATATGTTTGGCTGCTGCCTCCACCATTCTCCATGGGCACTGCGTGCGTCAGCCATGGCAGAGGTTTGAGATTCCTCCGGCAAGTTTGCCTTCCTGGAGTGGGCTTCCCAGGCAGGCCTCAACCGAAAGACAACCAGCACTATGTCCCGGGAGGAGATGACCAATCTGCCAGCCCTCCTAGCCGTCAACAGCTCACCACTCTGGGGAACCAAACTTTCCAGGGCAGCACCAGTCCTGGGTGGGGGGAGGACAGCCAGCCTACCCCTGCGCAAGTTGACCACACCGCGGCGGCTGACCGACAGCGCAACAGGAGCGCCATACTATACTCGAAGCGGGGGTAGCGTTCGACCAACTCTGGGCCTCCACAGCGGCTGACAGGATACTCGGCCTTGCGAACAGCGACGGAACCTGGCATGCCGGAGTGTGCCAGATCCGCCCCCAGAGGCCCCACGGGATACATAGCACCACCCCACTGCTCTCGCAGCCTGCGCCAGCCGACACAGGCTCAGCCCCGACCTGTGCCACAACCTCACGATATGCGCCCAAACCAGCAAGGCTGTGCATATCATAGACTATCTGCCCCACACGGTGCGCGTCCATATTGCGAAAAAGCGGAAGGTGGTCGACCTACCCTCAGGCCTGGTCCAGTTGAAGACCAGGCGAGTGGGGAGCAGCCAACCAATGCCTCTTCACGAACCTCCTCTAGCTGGGGGACGTGGCGAGGGAGGACGTGGCATATTACCTGGCGTACACAACCACTATCCACAGGTTCGCAGGACGGTTTGAGTGGCAGTCGATCATGGAGTACGACAACCAATACCGTGAAGCTCAAGCTGAGGATGGTACCACCTGGGGCGTGCCTGCGACATACCTGGAGAATCATCTTCTCGTCCCGAGGCAGAGAGTACGCCCCCGGCAACGGCCAGCACCACAGCAGGGTGGGGCGCACCGACTCCACCATAACTGCCGCAGGCGAAAAAGTGATATGCCGGCTGTTCGCTAACATGGGGAAGTGCCCATACTCCCCGTGCAAGTACGAGCATGCCAAGAGGGAACAGAAGCCTGGGAGAGGCTGCTCCCCCGACACTCCAGCGCACGCGGAGATCATCGCCGGAGTGCGCAATGGTTCCCACATCACCAGCTAGCCGAGGGGCGCCATCAACGACTACTCCAAGGGTACGGGTTACAGCTGCTCCACTGTGGAGCAGGCTGTCGCCATGGTATGGCAGGGCATAAATGGATCTGTCCAGCGCTTACTGGAGCATCCTCATCCACTGGAGGAGTCCCCGCATGCAGCCCTCCAGTGGACATTCGCGGGCGATAGCGCCCCACTTAAATGTTCGATACTCTGCTCATGTTTGGTGTACGGTTGAGCGCTATTGTGTTCAACCAGCTCACGCAGGCAGCCTTTGGGGTAATGCACACATGGGGTTGGTGCAACCATGTGCTGGCCTATTTCGACAATTTTGTTATCATTCACCCCTGCCGTGATACGTACCGCCCCATTATGAATGAACTCATGGCACTGCTGCACAAGCTGGGCTTCGCCATCAACTATGGGAAGTTGCTCTGCCGATACGCGGCACACCTGGTGCGCTGCATGTGTTACTCCTCCATACGGCAGTACCTTAACATCATGCGTATCCTCCACCTGGAGTGGAACCTGCCCCACCCACTGGAAGGCAATTACCACCTCACTATTACCCTCCGGGCATCCGCCGTGAGCACGGCGATTCCACCCACCGCAAGTTCCCCATTACAGCCGCGATGCTGCACACGATACTGCGCAGCATCGACGTGCGCAACCACCCAAGCGGCACCCTGGGCCGCCGCCCTCATCATTTTCTACAGGCTGCTCTGGCGCTCCAATGTAATGCCCACTACCGCACGGGATTTCGATCCCTCACGGCACCTGCGCCGCATGGACGCCCGTTTTCCGTAATCAGGTGGCAGCCTCACCATCAGCTGGTCCAAGACAAACCAGTACCGCGGCCCGGCGCACGTCATCCGAACTGGGCGGCTGGGCCTCGAACGCATACACGGCATACATGATCGCCGTCACCGCGGGCATCGGGCGCGCCACCAACGCCATGGCCGCCTCAATATGCGCACCATTACCCCTACTACCAGCAGGGACTTGGGACCCTGGGGGTGCAGGGGAGGGCGCGCCGCCCACCAGCCAGCGGGCCGGAACGCAACTTCTCACGGCAGGTGGCGAGTTCGCCAGGACATTAATCCCAAAAACCTCCCAACAGACTGCTTTCGCGCATCCTGCCCACAGGCGCAGCGTGCGTGCACATTTTCTATTCGTATCATTTGACTTCATTTCCATGTTTATTGTTCCATGTTTATTTGTCATTTGATATGTTTATTAGTTTGGACTTCAATAAAATGTCCTCTTTACTCCCCCTGAGTGTTCACATTCAGTAAAGTTCCCAGAGGCCTGCCGCTGGGATTTAAATGCGCAACACGGGGGTCGGCGCGACGGGCGAAGGCCCGCGACAAATTGGCGTGTCAGCCCCGTTAAGATAAGGCACGGGGAGGCCGCGGACCCAGAGGTCAGTGGGGTCATCGCAGGACCGGCCATGGTGCGGCGGGCGGCGTTGGTGTGCAACTGGGCTCGACGTCGCCATTTAGATAAGGAGTGAGGGAGGCCTTGGCCGAACCCCGTCGCCACCCAGCCGCCGCCACTCGGCATCGTGCACATGCGGCTTCACCATGCGCTCTGAGCTGTTCAACCTGTGGTTTCGGCTGCTGCCCACACCATCCTCCCCCGGCACTGCGCGCGTCCACCATGGCAGAGGACGGAGATTACCACTCCCACCTTCCTTAAAGGAAAAAGGGGGGGGGGGCAGGGACACTGGGTGCGCTGGGGGAGGGCGCGACACCCGCCAGCCAGCGGGCCGGCGCGCAACATCTCCTGGACATTTAGCCCAATTAACCTAGCAACAGACTGCTTTCGGTTATACCACCCACAGGAGCAGTGCGCATACACATTTTGCATTTGTATTATTTTACTTTATTTCCATGTTTATTGTTCCATGTTTATTTGTCATTTGATATGTTTATTAGTTTGGACTTTAATAAAAAGTCCTCTTTACTCCCCCCGAGTGTTCGCGTTCATTTAAGGTATGTATATATATGCGTGTATATATTATGTAAATATATATGTATATATACATAACATATATACGCACATACATATATACAGTAAGACCTCTCTACCCAACGGCATCACAATGTATATGTATATTTTGTTATATATATAGTTGTTGTTGTTACAATAAAACCTCTCTAAATCGACCCACCCTGGGACCGACTTTAAGTGGTCCATTTTGGGAGGTGGTCAATTTAGATAATTAGAATATCCTTACAATGTTATTGTTGCGACCCAAATAAAGCGATCGATATAGGGGCGTGGTCGATCTGTGGAGGGGTTGGTATAGAGAGGTTTTACTGTATATACAAGTAGACTACTTGGCAGACCTGTAAATACATACAAACACACAACCATTATGTGGGCTCCCTCTCTCCTCATTTGTCTCCCCTTCGTCTCAACCCCGCCAACCGTCCGCCCCTCCATAGCCTCCCCACACACCCATCCTTCCTCCATTCATTGCTTGTGTCTCCTCGCCTCTTTTACCCCACATCACCCCCTGGTAGCACTGCCCCCCACCCTCCCGTCCTCCCCCCGGCATGCGCCGTATGAACACCACTCCACTTTCCACTGGCCACTCGCAACTCGCCACTCGCAACTCTCCACTTTCCACTCGCCACTCGCCGCTCGGCGATGAAATAACTGTGTGGCGATGAAATAACCGAGTGGAAAATGCGCAACATAAAACTGGCATCCGTTTGTTGCCTGCCGTCAATGGTGGGCGTGAGGGAAATGCAATGGTTGATTAGAGACGCGTAGCGTGTACCGCGCGACCTGCTTTTTAGTGGGCACTGAATGAGTGGATGAGGGGGTGGGTGAATAGGTGCGGCGGTGTGTGACTGGGTGAGTGCATGAGTGAGTGGGTAAATACGTGAGTGGGTAAATGCGTGGACAGTGAGTGAGTGAGGCGTTGGATGAGTAGGCGGGTCCGTGTGAATGGGTGAATGGGTGAGTGGATAAGGTAGTGGATACATGTGTGAGTGGGTAAAAGCGTGGACACTAAGTGAGTAGGTGAGGGTTGGGTGAGTAGGTGCGTCGGTGTGTAACTGGGTGAAAAAGTGAGTGGATGACTGAGTGGGTACATTAGTGAATGGCTGAGTTAATTAATGGACGGCTGGGAAAATGAGTGACGGTGTAAATTGGTAAATGCATGAGTGACATGGGAAATGAACAGGTCAACATATAATTGAATGAGCATTTCTATAAATGAATGACTGAGTGGATATATGACAGAGTGCGATGATAAATGAGTAAATGAGTAAATTAATGACTGAATGGGTGAGTAAATTAATGACTGAATGAGTAAATGAATAAATGAGTGAATCAATGAATGAATACATGAATGAATAAGTACATGAATGAATGATTAAATGAATGAGGGAATGAGTAAATGATTGAAGGAAAGGCCGGGTAAATGAATGAGTAGGCATGAATGAGTAAGACAATAAATGAATGAGTGAGAAAATTAGTGAATGAAGGAAGAGGTGAACACAAATGAAGGGGTGCATAAATGAATGAGTGAGTGTGTAAATGAATGAATGAATGCGTGAGTAAATGAATGACTGGAGGGGTAAACGAACGAATGCCTGGGTAAATGAATAAGTGACAAAGAGTGGGTGAATGAAAGAGTGAGTGAATGAGTGAGTGAATGAGTGCCTCACCCCGCACAGACAGAAGGAGGAGGGATCCTAACCAAACTGCTTATTGAGTGTCGGACCAGTGGGATGTAAGTGTAATTCCGACAGGGAGGTGGGCATGGCAGTGTGACTGTGTTAGTGTTACTTCCGGCTGTGGTGTTGGGTGGGTAGCAGGGGTGGGTGTGCGACAGGTGGCGCAGTGCAGGGACTTGCGTGTCCGCCGGAGGGGCGGAGGGACGGAGAGTTGGAGGGGCAGAGGGACGGAGGAGTGGAGGGGTGGAGGGACGGGGGGGGTGACAAAGGGGTGGGTGTGGGTGAGGGGGTATGGGGTGGGAGTGTCTGGAACAACTTATATATACTTCCGCAATCCAATCGATGTGAATTAACACGCCTGCTGTCGAGCTGCTCTGCACCAACTCGACTAAATCCTCAGGCCCCATCACACCGGCACCAGATTCACCAAGTCCCGCCCTCAAATAACCCCCACCCCCCATCCAATTATCCTGCCCTCTTCCCCCCCTCCCCATCACCAGCCGACCCCACCCCCTCACCACCCAAGCCATCCTGTTGGATCTCAGCCAGACACCTCACCTCGGCACACAAACAAGATCCCCCATCGATGCCCCTCCTTACTCACCATGCAGCTTGGCACACAACTACCCCTTCCAAATCTCCTCCTTCCAGCTCCCCCGCGCCATCCGTAACCCCCGCCCCATCAATCCCCCCCCCCCCACACACACAGACACCCTGACACTCAAACCCCAACATAGCGCCAAGTCTGCTAATTAACCGACACCCGACTGACTCCTCCCCACACGCCTTACTCACCGTACCTTACCGTGTCTGTCCATACCACTATAACCACCACCTCCCCTCATCACCGTCCGCAACCACGGTCACCCGGCACTCTTATCGCTGCGCGCCACTGTCCGCTAATTAGCGGAAATGCACCGCGCTCACTCTGCATGCGACTCAGCACCTCACCCAGCCGCTAAGCCTCACCGCCGCGCCAAGTCCACTAATTGTCATGCACACCCTCCCTCCCCACCATGCACCCCACAAAGTCAGCAAAATACCCGTTCCCGACCGGGCTCCTCTTCACAGCATACATGTGGATATATATATATATGTATATATATATATATATATATATATACACACATAGATTCAGTACAATAAAAGGAGGAACAAAAAGGTAGTGGCTGAGTAGTTTAATCTCTGGCAAGGGATTAGAGGGCCTTGCCCCGAACAAAAAAAGTCAAACTTCTTCGATGCGACTCTTGTCAACATCTGCTGGAGGTGAGGTGAGGCGAAGATGGCACAGCCAGACAAGTGTCGAGTCTTACGGAACATAGCAATATAATAAAAATTCCTTTATGTATCTTTATACTCAAATAATACGTTATTCATAACATATATATATGGTGTATATAGTGTCATATCCCATTACTCGAACAAAAACATCAAATAGGATCTTGACACATTATCATAATTATACTCATTCCAGCAGGCTAATCATAAGATTCACTGTACTAATTCACTGTGTCCAACTAAATGGGCCATATCTGGCTACAAGCTGCACCATTCTGCCCCGGCACTGCCCCACCTACATAGGGCAAATGCACATTCTACGTCGATCCCACACGCCATGCCTCTATCCGTTTCCGGGAAGCGCTTTGTACCACTTCCTATAGTCGGATGCACTCATGCCAGTCGGCGCCCGAGCTGCTGACACAGAAGCCAAACAGTCAATCACGCAGAGTGCGAAATGCTCCAAATGTTGCAGATGTTCTCTGGCCGCCTCCCCAAGTCACCCCCTCCCCCCCTCCCTTTCCCCTCCCCCTCCCACTCCCTGCTTCTCCCCAATGAATTTGGCCCGAAGGAGCCATGGTCTACGCAGCTCACTGGTTTCATCGTGGTCACGTGGTCACTGGTTACATCGTTGACGTGTGGTCACTGGTTACTTCGTGGTCATGTGGTCACGTGGTCACTGGTTCCATCGTGGCCATTGGCTGCACCGTAGGTACGGGCCCTTGGTTACATCGTGGTAATGTGGTCACTGGTTCCATCGTGGTCACGTGGTCACTGGTTACATCGTGGTTCATGCGACTCACTAGTTACATCGTGGTCACGTGGTTACTGGTTCCATTGTGGTCACGTGGTCATTGGTTACATCGTGGTCACGTGGTCACTGGTTATATCGTGGTCACTGGTTCCATTCTGGTCATGTGGTCACTGGGTACATCGTGGTTACGTGGTTACTGGTTCCATCGTGGTTACTGGTTACATCGTGGGCACGTGGTCACTGGTCCAGGGTCGACGGCAGCTAAATGTTTGTATAGGTTCCAACCAGCCTTATACACAGTGTAACGCTGTCTATGGTAGTTTTGGCTGAATGTGAAGAGTGTCGGATTGTGTAAGGCTGGGCATGGCTACTCCGGGTCGAGGCTACCGGTGCGCCCTCTAGCCACAGCAACTGATATCTCGGGTTGGACAGTAACACCCCAACCAACCCACACACATCCCCCACCCCACCCCCGTCCCCACCCACCTTCACGCAAGCCTTGACTTGCCGATTTAATCTTTAATGAATCGAACAAAGCTGCGCACCTTATCCCGACGCACTGCGCATGCGTGGCTGGCGGATTTCCATCGGCGTCCGGCCAGCTGAGGGGTGAATTGTGTACCCCCGTAGTCTTCTTAGCCACCACCACCACTAGCGCCACCCTACGCCACGCCCCTGGTCCCCGCCACCCATTACACCCGCGCCGCCTCCAAAACGCCACGGTCCCGGCGCGGGTTCTGCCGAGCGCCGATAGGTGGCGTGGCGGTGGACGCGCCGCCGGATAACATCGGGCCAGCTTTGAAGGGAGGGAAGGCGGGAGAGCGGCGGGGGGCAGAGCAGATCGCGCCTTAGAGAGAGAGATTGGCCGTCCCATGTAGGCCACACGCCGGGCGCCCTGCATTTCTCTATTGGGGGCGCGGCCTGGTGAGTCGGCAGGGCTTAGACCTCAGCACCCCCCCCCCCCCCCCCCGCCCTCCTGTCCCACACGCATACACTCCCCCAATCGCTCGGTCTTAGTCACTCAAATAGTTCCACTAGCCTTTACCAGCGAACGCCTACTGGGAACCAGGCGGAGAGTCAGTCAAGAAAGCGCCGGCATTTGCTAAGCAATTGAACGGGGATGGGAGTGTAGGCAGGCTGGTGGAGTAAAGTCAGGTTGGGTGTTGGTTGTGCTTTGGGTCTTGCCGGGGTGGTGGTTGCGGGCTGGGTTTTTTGGAGGAGGGTTGGTGTGTGAGGGGTGCCAGCGGCGGTGCTATGAAGGTGGGCGGCGGCGGTGGGTTCTTCTCCGGGCGGGTCGGCGGGGAGCGGGCGGCACGTGGGGCCCCACGCCGATAAAGGACCAGCTAATTAACTTTGGATGGGGTGCGGTCCGTGTGGAGGCATAGAAAGCAGGCGCTGAGCGTGAGGGGTGAGAAGGGGTGGACTGATGGTGGGTGCGGGTGGGTGGGGGAGCGGAAGCAGCCAGCGCGGGATGGGTTTGGTGGGATCAGAGGATGCTGATAAAACCAAGTCGTAAGCCTGGTGTACAAAAACACACACACACACCAAAGCAGTCCAGACTGCAGACATGTACCACATCATGTAAGCACTACCTGGCAGTCTAAATTCTCAACGTATACAAAGCGATAATACCAGCGACAGCCAGGACAACACAGCCAACTCAAAACTATGTTTCAGTCAACCGAGCAGAACGACGTATCTCTTAACAAGTACATTGTCGTAATAGCCTCATTTAAAAGCTAAGTTCTAACTGTATACTTCACGCTCAGGGGGAACCTCTGCCCAAAAGCGTCCATTGATTAATTAAGACGCACGAAAGCAACACTAAGAAATGAATGCCCCCCCACCCACATCACGCTCGGCGCACCCCTCCCTCCGCACGCCCTGCCCCTGACGCCCCCCTCCCCCACCCCCACCCCACTCTGTTCAGAGAAGGCAATCCGGGAAGCGTCCGGCGCATTGCAAGCTGGGGTTGGTGCCCACCCCTGGGTGTGGGGTGTGGGGTAGATAGGGGAAGGAGCGTGTGTGGGTTGCAAGATGGGATGGGCGGGAGGGCGTTGGGGGTGGGGTGGGGGTGGGGTGGGGGGAGGCGAAAGGGCGCGCGCCAGCCAGTAAGAACAGTCGATTGAATTAAAACTCGCACAGTTTGTAGGGGCGGTGAGACGCAGGGGGCGGGGGAGGGCGCGTCTGCCGCCCGCACTGCCTCGGCTACGGCGAACAGCGGGGACCACCCCGGGGGGCAGAGACGGGAGAGCGAGAGAGAGAGAAAGGGAGAGGACCGGCGTGCCCTAACTGAATTACAGAAGACTGCTTCCTGGAAGCAAACAGCACTAAACGGCTTACTTCCATTCCATTACCTCCATTATGTCGCTGGGTTCTGAAAGACAATCACTTGGCGAGGGCCTTTAAGTCGTTTTGCCCGCTGTAAGCAGCGCGACCAGATTCGGTTTGCATAGGCCAATTAAGGCTCTGGCAAATACCAGACACGCCGCGGTGACTTTGATCTCTGGAAGAAGCGGACGCCCTCCATTCCACCCCCCCCCCCCTCCACCCTCCATTCCACCCTCCCCTCCAACTGTCCACGCCTGCCTGTGTACGTTTGTGTGGGTCTGCTTTGTAGGCCCTACTGTGCTGCTGATGTGTGTGTGTGTGTGGGGGGGGGGGGGGGTCCAGGAGGGGACCGGGGGAAGGGGGGGCGGGGGGAGGGAAACAGATGGTAGGAAGGTGATGCGCAGGGAGGGGGCGGGAGGGGGCGGGGGCGGGATGGGACGGGAGGGGGCGGGAGGGGGCGGGTGGAGCGCGGGGAGAGCGCGAGAGGGGGCGGGGGGAGTGAGGGAGGGGGGAGACAGGTGGTAGCAAGGTGGAAGTGGTGAGGGGAGGAGGGAGGGGAGGGGAGGGGACGGGAGGGAAGGGGAGGAGATGGGAGAGGAGGGGAGGGGACGGGCCGCAGCTGAGCGGGAACCTAATGTGCATTGTGAAGGCAGTGATACTGACAGGGAATGACAACAGCAACTGCTTAGATAAGAGCGACGTCAATGACTTCAAGCGCCGTCACAATGGCAGACCTGGCGAAGGTGTACACACGTGCTTAGTTTCTGCCGCCTGCATTATGCGCCCCCATCTGGCTAAGTGCGGCCTCTCCCGCCTTAAGATGTAGCATGTGTTGCGCGTTCTTTAGTTCTTACCTGGTACCCCTGACGCAAAGGCCTCTCAGTGCACATGTACACCGCTTTCAGCACCCCCCCCCCCCACACACACACATCCCTCACCTTCACGTCCGCCCCTTTCCTCTACCCTCTCTCCTTCTACTGTCCCTCCCTCCACTCGCCCTCCTCCCTACGTCCTGAGATCTGAGAGAGCCGGAAGGAAAGGCTCCCTTTATAGTCGGCTGAAGTTATGATACTTCAAAGGATCTCAACGTTAGGCATCAAGTTTATGATAAAGCTCGCACCAGTATCCAGTACATCGCACCGCTCGTACCCCACGTCTATCCTCCCGCTCTCTGTTTCCTCCCATCCCTATCCACAAGGACCTGAACAGGTAGGGTCCACGACTAGGAATTCAAAACGTCTTGGTTTCCCAAGGCTTATTGAAAAACCAAGACAGTTTACATATATAATCAAATAGGGGTGAGCTGTTACAGTCGGGAACAACTTTAATATTGAGGATGGAACCTAACAAATATATCATTATAATGGGTGTAAGTAGCTCTTCACAGTTTCTATGAGGATAATTCTCGTGTGAATAGTATGTTCATAATATTCAATTAAAACTACATTAGAATATCAGATAGAAGTTTATTTTGTCTATAACATTGTGCTGCTTGTATTCTCGAATTCTGAAAGCTGCTTCTCATCTCGTCTGACCTCTATTTTACTTTCGTTTTTCATTAAATAAAAAACCAAAACATCAATAACAAAACACATATTCTGTATACACACACACCAAGTGCACGCAACGATAGCAAGCACCTACATTGAGATTAAATAGTAAACTTTCGTAAAAGCTCATTCACCTTGGCGACCTTTCTGAGCAGCTCGCTGGTCCACGACGACGAGAATGAGCAGGAAGGTGTTACAGACACCGACCGAGAAGCGTAATCCATCCATGGCGAGAGGTGACAGGAGGGGAGAGGGGGTTGTGTAGGGGTATCAATGTGTGTATGTAGATCAGTGATGGAATCCTAACCCTGCGAAGTGATGTTGTTTGTTGTTGTTGTTGGCAGTGGTGATGTACAAGAGCGACCTATACGCACTACAACAACACTGTTCAGTCACGCAGTCTCTGAAGCAAGCCCCGAGCTGGACACTAACTCCTAGCTGGCTCTGAGCTGGGCGTGTGGGCGGGGCCTGGTGGATCGGGCTCGCGGTGGGGCGGGCCGGGCCGACCGGTGCGGCGCAGCGCGGTGTGTTGTGTGTTTGGTGTGTGAGGGACGCGACGGGCACGCGTGTATCCTGCGCGCGGGGCTGATCACTTCTGACGGAGGCAACGCGCCGTGCCTGGTCTCGCGGCGGCCGCTGCCCCGCTACAGCGCCAGTAGCGGCGGCAAACGGCGGCGGCGGCGGCCGAGGCGGGGGCGGGTGTGGCGGGGAGCAGGGGGCACGGGGCCGGGGGCAGGTGAACGTACGCGCGGCCGTACGAGCGACCACTACCGGCCACTACGAGTACTACTACAAACACTGCAAGCTAGTCCCCATAAAACACCAGCTGCACCATGTGGCCAATCCCCCCTCTGTCAGTGTTTGTTTGTGTATTTATGTGTTTGTGTGTGTGGAGAGATGGGAGCCCCCGTTAGGGATTTGATACCGTTCCATGTGGAAGACGCACCCACGTGTGGTGTGCTTATATAGCATTAGGCAGGATGCTCCCCTCGGGGCAGGAGACAGCGGCGCAGTTTCGGGTATACTGGAGCCCGGGGGTTGGTGGCCCCGACGGGCGCGACGGGCCCACGGAAACGGGGTGTGTATGTGTGTATGTGTGTAGGTATGTATGTGTGTGCACATGGGGTTGGTATTGGCGTAAGCAGTGATGGGCGCCTGTTGAGATAAGGAGAGGGCGCTCTGTCCTAACGCAGCGATGTGAATCTGGTGTTGGTTCTTTATGCGCATAGACCTGAGGATATATATATATATATTTATATATTGATATATATATTGATATATATATTGATATATATATTTATATGTATGTGTATGTATGCATCCATATGCTTATATATACATACATATGAATATATCAACATACAGTAAAACCTCTCTAACCGACCACCTCCACCGATCAACCACTCCCCTATACCGAACACTTTATTTGGGTCCCAACAATACCATTGTAACCATATTCTAACTCCCTAAAGCGACCACCTCCCTAAATCGCCCACTTAAAGTCGGTCCAAAGGTCGGTCGATTTAGAGAGGTTTTACTGTATATATGTGCATATATGTGCTCTATTATACATTAAAGAAATATAAACAAGGAGTGAAGGACAATCTTAAATGTATTATCTTCAGTTCTATGTCTCCTCTATGGAATCATCTCCTAGCATATCTACAGATCTAGGACTTGGTTGGTTGTTGGAATTTTACACCTTGGCAACATCTAACGTCATATCTACACGGGTACCGACTTATGACAATCCACACTCATGGCAACTGTATAGTGCTGCTCCACTGGGAAATCACGCTGCCAGCCCCAGGACCCCATATGCTAGTCAAGCACAGTATCCTGACACTGAACTAACTAGTCGCTACCCTATCCTATTAATGCTGAATTCCAAGCTAGGAAGTGAAATATATCAACTTTGTAAGTCATTGGTTTGACATGACCAGGAATGAAACTCCCGTTCTCCTGCAGGGGAGTCCTGCGCTCTGCCGATTCAGTCATCTCGTCCGGTCCAGGGTTTATAAATATGTATGTAGGTACATATATATGCATATATACTTATGCATGTATGTGAATGTGAATACAGATGAAGAAAAATAAATCATACATATATATATGAGTAGGAAGCAAATAGATGCAGGAAGCCCATTGGCCAATAATATAATATCGGAATAACATAATACAGTGTAATAAAGACATAGAAATTCCCTTACGCGGCTTTATACTCGCATAATGCTTATACATCACATATATGAATGCATGTGCATATGTGTTTGCACATATGTATATATATATATATGTAGATACATACACACCTCTACACATATATGCATATATACATATACATAATATATATATATATATATGTACTATATAATGTATTACGTGGATATAAATAACGGCAGCCCCTTAATGTTTATCTCTAACCACATAGATCTCCATGATATTCGCACGACCTCCACATATATATATATATATATATATATATATTATATGTGCATGTATATATATATATGCACATACTCTGAAGAGGACGTGCATCCCGCCAGCAACTTCCATACAAAGCGATGGTATTTATTTTCTTCTCTCCACCCCATCCTCAACAAAGTAACCCAGCCCCATCCACATGTCAACCATAGCCCCGAGCCTTACCTCAGTCAGAGGCAAATGAATAATGTTGCATCTATAGAATATTATTTTCACGCCTTGTTTTCCCATCGGCCCTACACTACCCAGCTGCATTTTACGGTGCCACATGTCATGGCAAGTGTGTGATGCTTTCCCTCTGGGCAGATTCTATCAGAAGCAGAGTTTTCAAAAGACCATATATATCTTCGTTCAAAGAACTTAATGTATAATTCATGACATTATCTTTTGTAGCTATTTCGGTAACATATTTTATTACACACGCTGTGTATTGACACTGGGGGTATTTTCTAGTTGGCCGAAAGGCACTAGATCCATAGGAAGCCACCAGAATAAGGTTCTATGAAATCGGACGCGGTGGCCGAATCGGTAGAGCGCAAGCTTCCTGTGCGGAAGGTTGGGAGTTCGAATCCAAGCGGAGTCAAACCAATGACTTATAAAATTGTTGCTTGTTGCTCCCGTGGCTGGCACACTGCATTACTAGGATAGGGCAGGTATCAGGATAATGTGACTGAGTGGGATATCAGGTCATGATGCCGATGGCCTGGTCTCTGAGTGGGGTTGCACTATAACATCGCCATGAGTGTGCACTGTCACCAGTATGTGCTAATCCTAATATGATTTCAGATGGTGCTATGATATAAAACAAAAACACACATAGCATAACAACATAGTTATACTTACAAAAATAGTAGCACAGCGTTGTCCCCGTATGGTAAAAAATGAATACCTGTTTTCATTTAATAAATAATTTGCGCATGATAGGATTATCTATTCGGTGACATAATTCTGGGTCCTATGGATTTAACCACGTATGTGCAAAGACATGCCTGGTTAAATTTAATAACTAATTTGCATTTGCTACGATTATATATTTGGTGACATAATTATAAATCTTAGGAAAGTAATCACCTATGTTCTTAGGTACAGGTAAATGATACATCTGAACAGAGTTGCAGTGTGAATTAAACACGACTGACGTATTCATATCTAATGTAATAGTCCTCATGGGTTTGGCTCATTTATATGGAATTGTCCTAAACTTTCGGCACGGCCCATATTAAATCATTCTACCTCCCTCAGCACACTACTACATATAAATATAATTGTATCTTTCGAGTATAACATGTTATGTTGATTCGCACTAAAGCAATTACCTACAATTAACATCTAAGAACAGGTGTAGTAGGATGTGGAAGCTAAAGAAAAAGAAGCTCAATTTGTTAAACTCCAGTCACCCTACTTTGCGATAGTTGCAACCATCTTGCCACCACCAAAAAGGGGTGGTCGGTAGGTGGTCGCAGTGAACGCAAGTAGTCGGTGACTCCTCAGAGACATGGTTGCGACCTCCAGGCAACCAAATTGGTTGCAAGGTGGTCGCAGCTGCAACACCAATAACCTGCTTGTGACCAAAACCATTTTCAGCGTTTGTAACCAGCCGGCGAGTGGTCAGGAGGCAGAATGCTGACCGGTCTGACCAATCAATGACCAGTTGCCAACCAGTTGCACACTCAGTGGGGGAATGTTGGTCACCGAGGTGTCCAACTGCTCGCCGACCATAACAACATTGTGACTGCTCTCTCTCTTTCTTGAAGATTTATACTGCCTATCATGGATAAGCCTGAATACGCTTAGACAGTTTGACAGTTTGTCGATAGAAAGCCCAAGCCTACACTTTTACCGACCAACAGAATTTTAACCTCCCACACCACATATACATGGTATGAGAGCAACTGGCCTTTGACGACGCTGTAAGTTATACATAGCAGCGGAAATCCAAATTGGCAGAGGTGGGGGCACAGGGAATCGAACCACTGACCTTCAGATTAGGAGTCCGACCTAGAAAAAAGTCAGACACTCTAACCACTCCACCACAGAGAACACCACGAAGCTCAGCGACCAATCACCAAGCTATTGCTGAGCATTCCATGACTGCCTTCTTCACTATTGCAACTGCCAGTGTTAACCCGCCCCAGAGACTTTGGAATGTCCCAATGAGCACACCTCCACCTATAGCCCCAGTCACACCTACTCGGATCAGAGGCCGGATGAGCCCCGGACCATCATCCGGGATGGTCCGTGGCGATCCGGGGTGATATGAGGCTTATCCGTGGCTGGTCTGTGGTGATCCGGTGTAATCCGGTCTGATCCGTGGATGGTCCGGCCTCATCCGGGGTCCACCCCGGATGTTTTAAAATGTTAAAAACATCTGGGGCGGTATGGGGCATTTTGTGATCCGGGCTCGATCCGGGCTCGATCCGGCATGATCCGGGGGTGGTCGTGGCATAGTCCGGGTAGTCCGGGGGTGGACTCGGGGTGAACTGGGGCAGGTCCGGGCTGTCCGGGGGTGGTCCGGGGCTGTTTCACCCCGGATGAGCCACGTTTCAGCCACGGTTTAAAACGGACCACCCCCAGACTTTCCCAGACTAGCCCCGGCGCAGCCATGGACCACTCTCGGACTGCCCGGATAAGACCCAGACATGCTGAATCACCATGGATTAGCCACGGATCATCCACAGATCGCCCCAGACTGCCCGGTTTACCCCGGATCACTCCCAGATCAGTGGCGTTTTGTATATATATAGCAGGTGCAAGTCCACTTCATGCATCACTTCCTGCCTGACTCTCAGAGGGTGCACATCATGAATGCCTGCATGAGGCAGTGTAGGCATCAACTTCAGCTGCTGAACTGGTAATTACAGCTACATCAATGACAGAATGTTAACAAGATGATTATGTTGCATGTTCTGTTAATCCAGAGAAGACTTAAAAGAAAACAGAGAAGAGGTGTGTGGGTTTGATCATGGTTGGAGAAGAAAATGGAGTTTGGACAGTTTGCAAATCTCATGCAAGAGTTACGTATCGAAGATGTTCGAGGCTACAGAAACTTTCTCCGCATGGATCCGGGTATATTTGAGGAGGTTCTCCTTCGCATCCTTCCCAGAATCAAGAAAATGGACACATTCTACAGAAAGGCTTTAGCACCTGGATTGAAACTGTCATTCACTCTGGGATACCTAGCCTCTGGTGACAGCTATAATTCACTCATGCATGGTTTCCGAGATGTGCACAACACCATATCTCTTGCCGTTTGTGATGTGTGTGAAACTATAAAATTGCCAAGTATGCTGAGGAGGTGATCCAAGCTCCAACTACAGAACAGCAATGGAGAGGTATTGCTGAGCATTTCTCCACAAGATGGCAGTTTCACCATTGCCTGGGAGCCCTTGATGGGAAACATATCCCCATCCAATGCCCAGCCCATGGAGGGTCGGAGTACTACAACTACAAGGGATTCCACTCTGTCATATTGATGGCTCTAGTGGATGGTGACTACAAATTCCCCTGGGTCGACGTTGGGAGCAATGGGTCTGCAGGCGATGCTCAAGTCTTCAACCATTCCGAACTGAAAAAGTACATAGAAGAGGGACGACTTGGTATTCCCAGTGCTGAACCACTACCACATGATGAGTGTGACCTGCCTTTCTTCATAGTTGCTGATGATGCATTCGCGCTGAGAACATGGTTGATGAAACCGTTCTCCAAACGTCACCTAACACTTCCAAAAAAAATCTTCAACTATCGACTGTCCAGGGCACGCCGCATCGTGGAAAATGCATTCAAGATTCTAGCTCATCATTACCGGTGCCTCCTAACAACCATGTGACAGAAACCAGTGACAGTTGTGTCGATAGTGTTGGCATGTACTGCCTACATAATCTGATGTGGATGCGGTATACAGCTTGTCGCAATGCAGAGACGCACCAGGATGACAGCAATCACTACATCATCCCTGGAGCCTGGATACTGAACAATCCTCTAGCCGGCATGTATGGTGCCCATGGGAACATACTGACAATTGCTGCGAAATACCAGGGACAATATGTTAGTGCCTATTTCGTGTCTGAGGCTGGATCAGTGCTTTGGCAAGGTGCTATGATTGAACTATTTCGAAGTGTGAACTGTTACCAATTGTGCCACGGTAATTGTATTTAATGTGCTATTATTATTTGTCTGTGCATACAAATGAAATATGTATCATTATTGGGAATGTCATATGAAAAGAAACCTAGGTAATAATAAAGATATCTTAATTACATTTAATTGTTTGTTATTTCTTGTTGTTTTTGTTGTGTTGCAATAACAGCTTTAAGTGATAATGTTATATCAAAAATAATAGCTCTTAATTAAATCTTAAAGTAATTAATTTTAGTTTTCTCGGTGTTAGAGCTTCAGTATTTATTTGTATAATGTTTATGCAACAGTTAATACTAAAATCTTAAACTAAATAATTTTGTTTATATTTTTTGTAGTTTATTGTTGCTATAAGAGCTTAATTTATTTCATGTGCTATTTATCGAAAAGGTTTTTGTTTGGGGGGGAAGGGGGACATTTCTTTGTTGAATAGTTATTTCTTAATTTCAGATAAGTTTTACCTTTATTACAAGTGACTATCAACTAAATGGACTCAAGCGTAAACATAGATTGTAGCAAACACAATATAGTTAACATTTCATATTATTGATATTTTTATGTTCAACAAGTGATAATAGTATACATACTATACACAATCACACCTCTGGTCACGATCATCTTCACAATCACTCATGCATAATAAATCCATAAATACAAGGTACAGAAGTTCATTTCATAGTGATCAGTACACAAACACAGAGGCTGCACATCCGGATCGTCTTGCATCCCAACCATTGTGGTACAGTTGAGATCCGAGAGTCCACTTATGTTTCCGACACTGGCATGCTGGATGGCCGTGGTGTTCCAGTCAGTCACGTTGCAATGTTCATCAAGTCCACCTCACATTCACAGGGTCTGCTCCAGATCGTGTCCCATCCCACCCATTTATGTGGTTAGGTGAGATAGGATAGTCCCATGATGTTTCCTACACTGGCATGCTGGATGGCCGTGGGCGACCCATGTTTTTCCAGTCACTGGCATCCCAATGTTCCCAATGTTCCAGGAAGTCCACCTCACAGTGGAGGCTCCGGGACATGTCCCATCCCAGCCATTAATGTGGAAAAGCTAAGATTGGACAGACCCGTAACTGCTTCCTTGCATGCAGGATGGGCATGCGGGAGCTGTGCTGCTCCAGTCTACCAGGTCACGCACCTCGGAGCTGTGCCGTCTTGCAGTGGTGGAAGGGCCGGGTCAGGGAGTAATCCCATTGCCGGGAGAGGGAACGCCGCCAATGGGGCTGGTAGTTGAGGCTCTGCACAACGTGCTTGTGGATCCTGTGGCTCCTTTTGGCATGGCAGTTGTTGTGACTGGGAGCGTAGCCACATCGCCACGGCGAACCTCTCTGAATAGAACTCCCCCAGAAGCGAGGGGTCGATCTGTTCGGCTAGGTTCCCCACATCATTTGCAGTGACACTTTCGCTGGCTCCATCATCCCACTCAGCTCGTACCAGGTGATCAGTGGTTTGGAATCATCCAACCCCATCTCCTGGGCCTTCTCCTCCCACACATGTTTCTTCAAAGCGGTGTTTTTATAGTCGCTCCGTCCTTTCAGATAGATGTAGTTGTGCAACCATAGCTACTCTGATATCTCTATGTGCTGCTCACTTGTGAGAGGAAGAGAGTCCACCTTCTTCCGCCTCGCTGATGATGTCCCCTGTGACAATGGGATAGCTGGAGGTGGCATCACAGGATGAGGAGGCTGTGATACGTCCCCAGTTGGTCCGGGCAGTCCGGGAGTGGACCGTGGGTGAACCAGGGCCAGTCCGGGCTGTCCGGGTGTGGTCCGGGGCTCGTCCGGGGTAGTCCAGAGCCAGTCCGGGTACAAGACAGGGGAGTCCAGGGGTGGTCAGCGGTCTATCGGGGCTCATCTGGGGCGGTTCTGGGCGGTCCAGGGTTGTCCTGGAAGATCCGGCATCGATCCGGGGTCGTCCGGGACTAGTCTGTGGCTACAAAGGGGAGTCTGGGGGTGGTCCAGCTTGGTCCGGGGTGATCCTGCCTCTGGTCCGGGGCCTTGTCCGTGGTTCATCCGCAAGGAAAACAACTCTGAAAACAGCAATATTATCCGCGGCTGTCCGGGACAGTCCAGGCGCCTGTTCCGGGGCTCGTCCGAGTAGGTGTGAATGGGGCTTTTGCTTGCTCCTGCCTGTTGTATTTGATTAACTTGAAGAACCGGTCAGCGATTGGTCAAAGGTTGGTCAGCAATCGGTCGACGATCGGTATGTCAATGGTCGGCGACTGCTCAGTGACCGGTCGGCGACTGGCCTTCGACCGGCCCCCAAAATTCCTCCTGATTCACTGACCAGTCGGCAACCATTGTTTGACCACCCATTTTTGCTTTGGTCGCAAGGAGGTCACTGGCTTTTGGTCACAAAGTGGTCGCAAAGTAGTAGCAAATGTATGCAAATTGAAGTGTGACTGAGACCTTAGAATATAAATATACCAGTAAAGCACTAAGACCATGCTATAATTTATTAAAGGCTTAATTCATACTGAACCTATATTCTAATATAGTATGTCCCTGTGCATAAGAACATAAGTGGTTAGCTTCATAGGAACCCGAAGTATGACACCGAATAGCTAATTCTAAGAGATAGGTACGCACATGAATTAATAAAGTCTGTATTTGCTAAGTTAAATATATATTATACCTGCAACAATTGCAACATTAAATTAGAACACATTATGCAGGTAGCAAATTCATATGCCTGTGTCAGATAATGTTTCTATTTAAAAGTTTCTTGGAGTGGAGATGTACATTAGTATCGCCAGAGGCACTGACTATCACTATCACCTTTCTGGCAGTAACCACACATTAGCTCTATGTTGTTGTCCCATGTACATTAGCCAGCTTATGAAATCCCGTATTTGCGGGTCCCCGCTTATATGTATGCGGGTGATTGAATGCTATTGATGGCCGATCCAGTTAGCTGGTACGTGAGGGTTATGGTTACTTTTCTTATGTTCACTCATGTTATCCGCTGTACTGCTCAATATGGCTAAACTGCCCTAACATCCTGCATAAGGCATACTAATTACTATCTTGCATAAGGCATATGGTTCAAAGTTCCCCCTTTTCTGTTTTAGGTGGATTACATGCTAGAGCTTACCCCATATTGATATGACACACAACACAACACGCGATCCGAGTTCAGCACCAGCAGAAAGTAAATAGATAAGTGCTGATTGCTTAGTTTTATTCAGTTTATATATGTTTTTAGATACATACAACAGTGGATGTAAGAGACCTTTTCATTGGCTAGTACACTCATGCACACTGGTCACTCCTCTCCCGCATGATCTCTCCCTAACAGAGTTCACCATTGGCTGCTTTAAGGACTCACCCCCCTCCCACCCAGCTCTGGCCACCACCTAGTTATCTGAGATTACAAAACCTGTGTTGAAGGTGTGGCTGGCCGAGGTAAGGGGGAGGGATTGTGATTAAAGGGGCATTGCTTCTCTCCCCTGGTGTGAGCATTATAAAGGGAGTACTGTTTCTAATTTAGCCATCTCAATATTCAATATACACTTAATCGGAGAATTTTACAAGCTCACTGGCATCCCATCTCAGAACCACCGATGGTTTTGAGTTTTTGTCACTTTTCACATATGTAGTAGGGTGATTTTATAATCCACCTTACTGTAGATTGTTTGAAAAAACATTTATTTAAAATTTTTAACCTTTTAGATATTTGAAGTGTGAATAGGCAAAACTAATTTTAGCAAGCAAATCAAAACTCTTCATAGGCTTCGGTAGTAATAGCGTCTATTAAATTGGCCCAGTTTAATGTTTGTACAGCAATAAATGCTTAATAAGTGCACGAATATATAATGTACATATGGGGAATCAAATCTAATGCTTTGGTTTCTAAAGTGTTTTGGTTTAGAAAAGGCTGCTATCAGTATCTGGCTATGCAACTTTAACATGCCACAATATGCCTATCGTCGTCCGCTCTAGATCATAATCCCCTTCCAGCGTCCTCCAACGGCTATACAAAACTGTCTGGTGATAATGAGATCCAGGCAGAGGGAAAGCAAGACGATGACCATTTCTTAGCCCGATGTTATACTATGTTGATATTGTCTTTCATCGGATGTTGACAACATATCTTTTCCTCGAGGTATGAGAGAAGAGTGGGGAGAACGTCGAACGTCGAGATAATTAGAGAGGCGAGAGGGGCAAATTAGAAAGACAGAGCGAGACGGAGCAGAGCAAGGAAGTGAAGAGAGAGAGGAGAGGGGTGATGGGTGAGGGGAGAGGGAATAGAGGAGAGAGGAGAGAGGAAAGAGGAGAGAGGAGAGGGGAAATATGAGAGAGGAGAGAGGAGAGTGGAGAGAGGAGAGAAGAGAGAGGAGAGAGGAGAGATGAGAGATGAGAGATGAGAGAGGAGAGATGATAGAGGAGAGAGGAGAGAGGAGAGAGGAGAGATGAGAGATGAGAGAGGAGAGAGGAGAGAGGAGAGAGGAGAGAGGAGAGAGGAGAGAGGAGAGAGGAGAGAGGAGAGAGGAGAGAGGAGAGAGGAGAGAGGAGGGAGGAGAGAGGAGGGAGGAGAGAGGAGAGAGGAGAGAGGAGAGAGGAGAGAGGAGAGAGGAGAGAGGAGAGAGGAGAAAGAAGAGGGGACATAACAGAGAGCAGAGAGCAGAGAGCAGAAAAGGGAGAGGACAGAGGAGAGAGGAGAGAGGAGAGAGGCGAGAAGAGAGAGGAGAGGAAGCGAGAAAGAGAGAAAGAAAGAGAGAGAGAAAGTGAGAAAAAGAGAGAAAGCGAGAAAGCGAGAAAGAGAGAAAGAGAGAAAGCGAGAAAGAGAGAAAGGGAGAAAGAGAGAAAGAGAGAAAGAGAGAAAGAGATGAAGACATGAAGAAATAAAGAGATAAAGAGAGAAAGAGAGAAAATGAGAGAAAATGAGAGAAAGTGCTAAATAGAGAGAAAGAGAGAAGGGTATACATAAGCAGAAAATGAGAGAGGAGAGAGCAAGCATGGTTGAATAGCTAGTGAAATACCCTCCTCATGCATCAGTAAGGCGTCCCTGCTACCGCAAAACAGCCATTAAATTCACATGGCGACACCACACGTGTGTGCGACGCGGCCCCCGACGTAGCCAGACCCTCGTTACCCCGGCCTTTATTCCCCACAGCCTGTATAATCCATTCTGCTCGCACTAACGAATGCCTCCCATTTCCCGGCGCTTGGAGCCGCCTAAGACAATGGGCGACTGATTGACGGGTCGTGCTTAATACAAGGCTTTGACGACCCGTATTGTGCGCTACCAACTGCCGCCATAGACACCCGCCAGGTGGCGCCAGGTGCAGCTGGTCTGTAAAGGGAAAAGGCCCGTGTTTTATACCCAGGATGGATTTCTATTCAGGTGGCGTTGTACTACTACCACAGGCTGCCACTCTCCAGCCACCGGGCTCGGTTGCCAATTTGGTATAGCGCAGACCTCCTGTGCGGGAGATCGGGAGGTCAGTTCGAGTCGATCGGGAATTCGGTGCCGGTCGAGTTAAAGCAATGACTTATAAAATTGATACTTGTTGCTTCCTACCTTGGCGCTCAGCATTAATAGGATAGGGCAAGGACTGCTTAGCTTAGTGTTAGGATAATGTGACTGATGGGATATCGGGACATAGTGCTTGCAGCCTGATTTCCCAGTGGGGCAGCGCTATAATGTCACCATGAGTGCGCACTGTCACAAGTCGGTCCGGATCCTGATACCTCCTTAGATGTTGCCAAAACTCCAACAACCAGCCAACCAACCTCACTCTTCATCCACATACTGTGGGAACAGCAGGGGAGGCGGCGGTGACGCCGGCGGCGGTCATTACCACTGCCTATAAACCTCCTTCGCCTAATAACTAGAGAGATTGTTTACAGATATGTGTTATAACTATGCCGAATATAGCATCGCGGCTTTTGGTACAACCTGCGAAGGAATAGAGTTGTGTGCGAGAGAGAGTGTTGGAGAAATTGAGACCCACTATCCCCTCCAAAATACAGAACACAACCAATGCAGAGCCACTAACCACCACCCCATCATCATCATCATGCTGTTGGTCACAATGCAACAAAGACTGCTTTTATTTCTTAACCGCCGCTATTTCGTGTGGTTGTGCATTTCATAAAAGCTGCTTGCAAAGTGTTGAAGTGCTGCTGGCTTTTGCAAGTTACTAGCAGCACTCTCGGGGAGCAAATAGACGTCTCACACCGGCAAGAACATGTCAAGCCAGGCGCAAACTATTTGTCCCTGCAGTAGCTGGCTGGGAGATGTTGGGATTTCCCTTCATCACCACCCTTAAGGCTGCCATGGAAGCATGGTTTTCTGTTAGCATTTGCCTTTGGTTCTATTCAAGAACCTGTACCACAAGGCAGTGGTTTATAACTTTGCAAGGCAGGGGAGTCATACTCCCTGAGGTATTTTAGCAGATAGGTACTGCATTACCGGCATACCCATGCCCACAATTACGCTAATTCAAAATGTTCGGTTGGCCTATATTTGTTGACTGTATGCCGGGTGTGTTGATTAGTGAGTTAGTGTGCGAGTGGTACAGAGACTTGGGCATATTACACCATATACATTGCAGACAGGGTGGGGCTCTGTGAGGGGCTGTTAGTTACTAAAGCCACAATGTGATATATCATGTAACCCAAACCTGTCTCAACGACCCCCCCCCCCCGCCCCAGCACCCCACGTCCCGCACTCAGTGTGTCAGACACAAATGCACTGCTTTGTGATGTGCCGCTGACAAAGTCACACTAACAATTCACTCAGACACATACACAGAAAATACTACCAGCAATACACAGTCGTATCTATGAAATGGCGGTTATCATGTTTTACACCAGGATTGAACTGATTAAGACATGAATCTCTTATGTGAAAGAAGGTAAGAATACGATGGTGGTAACCAACACTCCAATTACTATTGGTAATATACTGGCAGAAACAGGTCATAGCCAATATGACACACACTGACATGTACATATGCTTCAGTGATGAAGCGCAAATAGTTCTGGGATAGTCACGACTCAGCAGTATATCTGTCTAATTTGTGTACCGAGTAAACTATCTGGTACATTTAGCTGTGCCTATAATTTAGACACACACACACACACAAACATATCAACTATATTTGAGAAATTAAAAAGGTCACTGTGAATTACTTTGGTATAAACTAGAACATTGTTTTAAAGCAAAATAATTGAACTCATATATATATATATCATATTATATATATATAGATACATACATTTAAAACAGTGTATATAAATTATGTAACATACACCAATATGTCATCACATTAGCGAACGCTATAACCCGAGAACTCTGGATTCAATATGGGCATTGAATCCACTGGAGCCTTTTATGAACCGTCTGCTTCCCATCAATACGTGGCATGTAGCGTTTCACTGCCACACAGACAGAACCACTTACCAGCTACAACTACTACAACGTGTCACCAGACAGTGATAGCATATCTAACAGATGGGTGTTATCGATTATTTGTACTGAACACTCACCCACGCCGCTTGCCAGTTGATTGTGTTGGTATGAGATGCCCGAATGCGCCCTGCTCCCCTAGCGGTAACCACTCAACTGGTTGGTTGTCCGAGTTTTACGTCATGGCAACATATATGGTCTTATCCGGGCAGGTACCGACTTGTGACAGTGTGTACTCATTGTGATGTTATAAACCAAGCCGCCAGCACCATGACCTGATATCCTAGTTCTCACTCAGTCACATTATCCTGACATTCAGTCAACCAGTCCTTATCTTGTCCGAATAATGCCGAGCACCTGGCTATGAAGTGACAAGTATCAATTGCTATGGGTTCGAATCCTACGATCTACCAAAACGGGAGCGGGATGCTCAACTCCTCCGTACAACGCTGACCTCTAGCATTTAGTATAGGTCTATGTGCACACCTCATCATTGTTACACACTTACTTGGTATTCCTGTGTCATGGCAGAAAATGGCAACACACCTGCTGTACACATATATAAATATATAATACATATGATATGTATAATGTATTATGTGAATATGAATAATACAAATACTAATATATGTTTGCATTGTTAATGGCCGCTGATTTCATAGCAACACGTGGGATTCGGACGGCCCGCTGGCTGTCGTGAGCAGATACCCCAGTCACACGAGGCTGGCATTCGTTTATGATCGATTTGCAACGTCAAACGTCCTCATTGCACCCCCTTACAACCTCCTTAAGTGCTGGCGCCATGAGGAGCCAACATGCTGGCGTCCATTTTGGAAATTTTGGATGCAAGGAGGTTGCAGCTGCTGCACCTGCAACCTCCTTGCATCCTGTCCAGCGGTGCCATTCAAAACTGGTTGGCGCTCTGGCGCTGACCTGGCATGCCCTGGCGCCGACCTGGCACTGACCTCTTGGTTGGCGAGTTACTGGCGACCTAGAGACGATCTGGCACTGACTCGGTGCCACCCTTTCCCCAACATAGCGCTGCCCTGGCCCTAACCTGGCGCTGCCCTGGCACCGACCCAATGCTGACCCAGAGCTGCCCTCTTGCTGACCCAGTGCCGCCTGGTGCCACCCTGGCGCCCGTCTGGTGCCGACCTGGTGCTGACCTGGTGCCGACCTGGCGCCGCCCTGCCGCCGACCACGTATTTCAATCAATATATTGGGTGGGACGCTGGGAGTTTGGTGTCTTTTTGGCCATGAGGAGGTTGGCAGCGAATGCTGGCTCTCATGTGACTGGGGTAGGACCAAAACCATTTCTTTTCTCCTGTGTACGATAATATACTGATGTGTAATCCTAGAAATATCCGATATATGCTCATATATAATGAATGCGTACATATATAGTGCGCACCTATAAATACAGCTATCAACATACCAGCTGGATAAAGAATAGTCATGCTTCTATGAATATGGCCATAGTTGTCGACGGGGCGTAAAATCTCCAAATTACTCGCTGTATTCAAATGCAGGTTACTTACTATGTGGGGATAAATAATTACAACCATGTGCAATGTTACTTCAACCACTGGTGTTTGTGTTTACGAATCTATTGCAGTTTGGTACGAAACTATTGACAGACTGGACAAGTTGTTCTGTGGCTCAACCTACTACTATCACAGCCAAGTGGTGTGTTCCCTCTGTGTTTGCGAAACTATTGCAATTTGGTATGAAACTATTGACTGACATGACATGTGGCTGTGTGGCTCGACCGACTACTATCACACCTTAAATGGTGTGTTCCCTCTGAGTTTGCGAAACTGTTGCAATTTGGTACGAAACTATTGACTGACATGACATGTGGTTGTGTGGCTCGACCGACTACTATCACACCTCATGTGGTGTGTTCCCTTTTAGTTTGTGAAACTGTTGCAATTTGGTACGAAACTATTGACTGACTCAACAAGTTGCTGTGTGGCTCACCCTAGTACGTACTATCACACCCCAACCTTTTGTGTTTGCGAAACTATTGCAATTTGCTCCAAACCTATTGTAGCTGGCTGACTCGACATGTGGCTGTCGGTGGACCTAGGTGTTACAAAGCTGCGATCTTTTTTCCTCCCAATGGAAGCAAAATCTGTGCTCTATTCGTTTGCTTGTTAATGTTTTGCTAGACATTTTATGTTGCTATTCAACTAACTTTATTTGTTTTGTGATTCACTCGATACTGTTTGTGCTAATTATATATATATATATATATATATATATATGTATATATATATTATTTAATGGATTGCATTCTAACCTTCATCTATGACA
The DNA here is from genome assembly GCA_030323885.1 of Branchipolynoe longqiensis. NCBI lineage: Eukaryota > Metazoa > Annelida > Polychaeta > Phyllodocida > Polynoidae > Branchipolynoe > Branchipolynoe longqiensis. Next base: position 66,817,007 of record CM059187.1, read on the forward strand.
AGTATGCCAACATTAATTTGGCATGCTTGCACTTATAATTTATCCCAAGTTAGTGATTTTCGTTCAATATTACTTCAAACTAAAATAAGGTAGATTATTAACGATCAATCTAACAGACCTATCTCAGAAAAGGAGAAAAACTGAAACCTATCAGTCTATGCAGTATTAACGCCGAGTACCAGTACAGGTAAGAGTAATCCCGGTGTCGAACTAGACAATTTGAGAGAGTGATTGCAAGTTCCATCACTGTGCCTGAAGTCATGTGTCGTTGTACCATCTTCACCAGTCTCCCGGAAATAGATTGCATCAGCTCCGTTGCATGGACAGCGGTTTGGGTTGAACACCTGTGATCGGTCAACCTGAGTGAGACTGAGTCGTGTGGACCAGAAAACACTTGGATATTAAACTGGACAGAGCAGCCGTTCATTAGGGTGCCGCTTACAATGGCGGTTGTGGAGCGTTTTGTGCACACGGTGATGAGTTTGTTTTCGGCATTTCTTGAGGCGACCAACAAATGCGCACTGGCAAAGTAACGTGACCTCCATGACTCCTGCCACCATATGCCAGCTTTGAAGGGAAAGAAAAACACACCAAAAAACACTAGAAAAACTCACCATATCAGCATCAGGCTGATCTCCTTCCCTCATCCACAATCACCCAGTTGACATTTGTGTATTGTGTCTTTTGTGCTTGTCAAATGCAGATTCTTATCAGGAGATCTGTGCAGGACTGGATGGAAGCCATTGAAATGAGTTGCACGTGAACGAATTACGAAGCTGTCACACAATGATCCTGTTTCTTATGTGGATGTCTGTTTGCTAGAGAGTTACATACTAGCAACATTTAAGGTCATAACAGGATGGGTGCTAACTTGTGACAGTGCATCCTCATAGTGAGTTTATAGTGCTGTCTGTAATATATACGTCTAGACATCTAGACATGTCTGTAATATATGCTAATGAGATGCATAATGTTCCAGACAGTGAGTGAGACAAAGGAGTATGTAAATTAGATGACATCATGGAAAGTTTAGCCGGCAGTTCAGTGAGCCCTGGACGGGAATAAACCATTCAGTATCCAGAAGTCAAAGTGTTCAGACATTGTACTTTTACATGGTGTCAGATGAAGAATGCCGCCCGCTAATACGCTGCCGGGTTTGCGTCCGCCAGGTGAGCTTGTCATCACCCACAACGGACGGTCGAACACTGGGACATACTCCCAATGGCACAATGACCCAATTCCACATTCAGTCACATTATCCTGATACTGAACTAACCAGGCATTGCCCTATCCCAGAAATTTCAAGCGTCAGGATAGGTAGCAACAAGTATTAATTATTTAAGTCATTGGTTTGACTCGACCGGGAATCGAACTCCCGAACTACCACATGGGAAGCCTGGACTCTACCGATTGGACCACCGTATCCAGCATTGCAAGATCCAGCAAGCCATGTGACCATAGTTATGAACACCGCCTCATAATGGTCAAGAAGGATATGCTGGAGTGGTACGACCATCTCTCACAATGATCTCCCCCTGCAACTGCAATTGTCATAATGCTGCATCATCAATATTGTAATACCGCACTCGGAATGGAGTAAGGAGAGGTGGGGAGACCAGGTTGGGAGGAGAGCTCCGGACTGACGTTTGCCAATGCCCGAAGGACTGCGCAGAAGGGGTTCGAGTGGAGAGAGTTGCTTCGAAAGTGATCAGTAGTAAATACATCCGCCGATCCTTATGGGTTATGTGAAAGTGAAGTGAAATGAAGTTTTGGGCCCACTGATGTAAGCCATGATGCACATAATGTGTTTTGTTAATTGTATGGGAAACAATCCCTCAATGGTGTATGTACTGACTAAGCACATACAGATATGATGATAAACAATTGTGCTTTTGTTAGTTCAAATTATGGGTTAAATATAATTGTTTCCAGGCCTCGTGTATTTCAAATTATGGTCACTTGTCAGCTCACCTCCACACGCATCGTATGCTAAATTGTCCACTCTAGAGTTTCTCTGGGTCTATAACCTTACAATGGGCATTGTTGGAATGTACCACCATTGTCATAATGCTGCCTATCAAGACAACCCTACCAAGTTTGGATTCTGCCGAGATACAAGCTCTGGTATCCTGCACATGAAGTTACAACTGAATAGTATTTTCCTTATGTAGTCATACCAGTCACACATGACAAGAGGTTAAATATTAGCAACATCGATTATTCTGACGAAGAAATCATGATTAGTTAATACACATGTGTCCAAAATGCAATTTACTATCGGAGTAAACGTGTTATGCATAGGTGGTCATGCCGTGACTTGGAACAAATGCATGAGTCAGGCATAGGTTTCATTAGTGGCATGCATGTAACCCCAAACTGTCGATTGGAGAGGACAGATTAGGCCATTGCATTATGCTATGTTGCGTGGTGTGTGGACATTGTAGCTTGTCTACTCTGAGGCAGATTTTCAGGTCTCTGTTCGGTAGTGTTTGCAGGTATTTTAGAAGTGCTGTCACTGAATGATGATATCATTGGATTGAGCTAGTACACTGCTCAGCCGCTAGGCGTCGTGACGTCGCATTTCTTATATTTGAATTACCTAGGTTGCATAACAACACGAAATGAAGAACTCCAGCCATGGTATTATTTACCATAATTCCTAGACTAATAGCCATGCAACCATTTAACCACAATTGCAACCGGTTTCTTCATATGTTTTTACAATAAATAGTTTAATAGTTATATAGAAGGACAATACTAGACTCATCATTTCTAAGAGATTTGCTTTGTTCGATTGGATTTTTGAACCTGATACAGAGGTGTTTTGAACACGACGGCTCTACTAATGATGGAGACATACCAGTGTTTGTCCGAATTTGTGCAGGGTTGTAATCTTTGGGCTATTCCCTTTTAAAAGGTGGTCGGCAGATCTTTAAAAATGAAAGTGAGCTATAATATAAATGCAAGTTAAATATATATAAAATGCTATAAAGTACCAGAGGGTGTAGTATAGGAAATGGTGTGGTGTAGCTGAGTCCTATAGTTGCCTGTCTATAATAGTGAAGTGGCTACAGTGGGTATAGCACGGCATAGAGGATGGACACAAAAGTACCTCTTGTCACCTGAAAGGCCCAGTGGTGACTGCCAGATCTCCCAGGGTTTTAATCGCTCCAACACTCCTACAGGCATAGCATGGTACATGATGTTATTGAAGGTACATGATATTATTGAAGGTACATGATATTATTGAAGGTACATGATGTCATTGATCCATGTCATATTGTTATTTTACTCTTTATTGTGGCCATCTTGAGATTCCAGGACAGTAGAGATGGGTGCAGCTCAGGTGCACCCCTCATTCCCACATCCCAGCTACCACCAGGTCATGGCAACTTGACCAGACACCTCTATCATATCCAATGCACTTCATACAAATTCCACCCGGATCCAATACACATTAAACATTAAATACCAAACATGACTGTCTCCCACCCTTTCACTTTGGCTTCAGCAATGAGTTACACATTCTTCTATCTATTAAATAAAACAAATGTGTACTTTAAATGGAATCTATTTCATAATGTAACTATCTGTAGAAAGTCGAAATATTTTACAGGATAGCTGGCAGTAATGAATCTATTCAATCAACTATATTAGTTAATATGAAATTTCATCGTGCATATCCAAACTCCCAGAGGTTATTTCTAAGTATATCTTGCTGAAATTTGAAAATGCTCATTTGAGAACTTTCCATATTCAGCAATGTATATGGGTCATTCTCTTAATCTGGGCACCACTTAATTAGTTTCCATGTTACGGCGGTGGTAATTAATTCTTTCTTTTTGTTGGTAGCAAGTCAAATAATTATTGTTAACACTGAACGTTAAGTATGTTCACAATACTACATGTATTTAATCTATCCGACAAAATGCTTGTATGCTTTTGTGCGAAAGTGAAAATGTGAAAATGCACATTTTTTTCAAATATGTTTAAACTTTTTTCTTCTAAAACATAATCTTGTTTGCTTAACTGTACTCGATAAAATCTTGTTTGAGTCTGTTGTGCATATTACAATGAGGTTTTGGATGTGTGTTTGATTTCCATGTTACACACGTGATATCAACGTATTAATTAATTTACATAAGATCAAAATCATAAGGTGAAATCACTTGTTTTCCCCAACTCTGACATGAAGTAAAGCTTGTTTTATTTAACTGCGCCTCTAGAACACATTGGTTTTAATAATCGGTTATTGGACCTAAAAGATTCAACTCTGACATATGCACAACATGTAAACCTCCATATGCATATTGATTTTGCTATTATTTACAATGTTTTCTCCTATTATATGGAAGGTTTTCACTTCTGGCTTCCATGTCACACTTTCACGCTCAGCTTCAAAGAATGCCTAATTTACATAGGTTATATATAATGCGACAAGCCATGGGAAATGGCAGGCATGGCCATAATTGTATTATTAAATAGAGTTTTCAATTAATTATTATCCTATGGACCTTCCAATTTCAGGAATATTCTTTCACCGTCCCACATATCTTTATCAAAGCACGCCTTATCGTGAATGGCTGGTGAGAGTTTTAAATTGTGCCTTTAGGTATTTGTTCTCAATTATGGGATACATATAAATAGTTGACTAACCCAAAAATATATGTCACTCTGTTGTTCTATGTATATGTAATATATGCAAATTCTCGGCCGCGAATGACAGTGTTGAGGGTCCGTAGTTAGAATCGGTGGCGGCGGCGGCGCCACTAGTCACATGGGGAGGGCATCCTCCGCACCAAATGGATATACATGTATATCAATAGGAATATATTACTAATAATAATAATAAGAAGAATTTCCCTTCCCCGCCTTTATACTCCCACGATGCTTATGCATCACATATATAATTGTATTCGATATATAAGACTTGTCTGCCTCTAGTCTAGTCAATATTCCAATTTTGCACCTAATTATATTCTTGGTACTCGATCTATACCCATGTCTTTTAAGATATAATAAGACATAATAAATTTCCTGTGTTCGCTTTAATGCTGGGTAAATCAATATAAGAAGCAAAGGGTCTCTATTGACAGCAACACATAAACCGATATTAGAAATGCTGGACAGATGATTGATCTAAATATAACATGATGCAACAGCAGTAACCTGTAATGATTGTATATATATATATATATATATATATAGGTATATACTCCGATAGATATAGAACTAGAGCTAAGGAAGCTTTCGTTGAAAATGCACAGTCCCATCGTTTTGTGGTTCTGACATTTTTTAAAGAAAAATATATTAGGTTAATCAGTATAATCTATATTACACAAATTCGAATATTCTTACATGAGCTAAATATCACAGTCTATATCACAGTCTATCTACGAAGATGCGACTCTGGACGGCAGGTTGCAGCTTCAGTAAACATAACAACTGGAGGACGCGGGCATACAAATACACCAAGTAATAGTTTATATAGTTTAAAATATGTTCTAGGATAATGACTGGAGATATTTTGAAGAAAAAGTATACCAAAATTCGTAGGTTATTTCATTCGTCCCAGTGGAATTGTAAATGGTTTAACTGGTTTATGCCCATAAGGTATTTAACGCTTACAATTACATGCACACGGGCAATGCACTTACATCTACATACATAGGGTAGATTCAAGAACTATACAGCATGAATGTTGTCTCCTACTCATTGCGACCAGTGTTGTGGGGTTGGTAAAAATGGTAAATATTGTGCCCAGAGCAAGATTTTGACCCAGACCTATTGCCATTCTGGACCTAGCTAACATGCTAACCATTGTACTATCTAGGCTTCTTGATGCAAACACCATACCCATGTCTGTATGTGTATGTGGCTTCTTGGCTGAGAGGACAGCAGAATAATCCATTATAATAATCCTTATAAGCCTAGTTCTAAAAGTATCGTCTTTCCGGCCATTTCCCGTTATGGGTGGCACATGTACATGCTCTGCGATGAGCACGTTCTTCATAGTGAATCAACAATAAACCCGCTGCTATGTAATGCGGAACTGGGTGGGTGGTTATACGGCGCCCTACTTCTAATTACCATAAGTATACGATATTACCCCCAAACGGCTTGTCATTACAACTCAAGCATAATTTCCCATTACCATAGCTGACCGAATTATGTTAGTGGAAAAATGGTATAATTATACACATCAGTAGTTTTGATATTTAATTGTACATTTTACGAGAACATGAGTAATTGAATGCATATGACCGACATCTAATTTTGAATGGATACAAAGCATCGACTATTCTATTTATAGACTAAACCCGGCCGCTGGGCCATCGCATAAGAATTTTACATTAACGAACTAGCCGCCTTTTGAATCACTTTGGCCTCAACTGCGGTTCATTCAACATCTACTACTAAGCCTTTGGTTTTTAAGCCATCCCACCCACCCATACTGTTATGCTCGGTGGGGTCAAGTTCTGTAAGCCTTGAAATCATGACATTCAACTCTGATATGTAACGAAAAGAAGAAGACACTAATAAATCCCAATATTAAAGTCTGTCGGTCTTGGTGTTGTTTCAATTAGCATAAGCTGTTATCAGCCCTTAACCGCAACTACTAGTGCAGCACTTCAGCTGGGTGCATCAGAGTAATTGTCCCTTTCGTGTGAAAAGCAACAAAGAAAACCGATGTTTTACTATAAAATAAAATAGAACAAAGCGCAGAACTGTTGCCATTCTCAGAGCACCTGCTTGAATTTAATTTTCTGGGGAAATTATGAGGGAATGACCAGATATGACATTTAAACCCACACTTCTTGCCATTCCAGGGCTAGCCTCCTAAGCATTAGACTATCTAGGCTCCCTGATGCAATCACCCTATCTACACCGACGTGCCAATGCAGCTCCTTGCCTAAGAAGTCAATGCAGCTTACTACACTCATCTCCTTTGGAACGCAAGTCGTTTAAATGTTTTCACTCCAAATGTCATTTAATGTTTAAAATTACCAACATACAGGCAATGCACGTACATCTGCATACACAGGGTAGCTTCACCAACCATACAGTGCATAACTTGTACAGGATTTCTCATCACAGCAACAATGTCATGGGAGTTCTACAAATGAAGGGAACATTGCGCTAAAAGCAGTATTTGATCCCAATTCTTGCCCTTCCATGGCTAGCGCCCTAACTATTAGATTATCTAGAATCCCTGATGCAATCATCCTATCCACGCCTACCTGTATATGATTCCTTGCCTATGACTAAGAGGCAGCGCAGACTACAACAATATTAACTAACCCCTTACACACAGGATTACAATTCATAATTAAAATATCAGTGTGGTGTTGATGAACCCACTTACATTTGATACATGGACACCCTTTGACATTTCTTTCTCCACTTACAATGACATTTCATACTAAATTGGCAGTTTGTCTTAGGCAAAAAGAGATAAATAATAACATGTCAACATTATACGGTCAATATCACACGCAATAGACTGCTCACCAACAGTTAAGCAATGTTGACCCTTGTCAGTATTTTGGTGGATGACCACTTGGGAATAACATGTCCCTGATACAGACAGCCGCATAGATGTGAATAAGCATAAATATTTCTGTGGTAAACCCAAACGATTCCCGGGTTACCAGTGGGGTCAAGCAAGGTTGTGTACTGGCCCCCATGCTCTTCTCCTTCTTCCTATCAGCAATGCTCGATGAGGCTTTCCGAGACCTGGGGGATGGCATCTATATACAGTCCAGACAGAGCGCTGACCTATTCAATGTCGCACACTTCAGAGCGAAGACGAAGACTACTCGGATACTGGTGAGAGAGCTGCTATTCGCGATGACAGTGCACTGGATGCCCACTCTGCTGAAGTGATCCAGAAAATAGTTGACGCTTTCTCCGATGCATCAAAGAAGTTTGGCCTGAAGATTACCATCAAGAAGACGGAGGTGCTGTACCAACCCAACTCAACAAGAACCTTAGAGGAGGATATCATGCTTGACGGAAACAAGCTGAACTCTGTTCCGGAATTCACCTACCTCGGAAGCACTATATCAAGTGATGGACGCATTGATGCTGAAATACAGAGGAGGATGGCCAAGGCTAGCCCATCTTTCGGCCGACTATGCCAGAGACTCTGGAACAACCACCATGTGTCCATGTGGGTCAAAGACAAGATCTACCGTGCAATCGTGCTATCCACCCTACTATATGGAGCCGAGGCCTGGACAGTGTACAGACAACAGGTTCATGATGTGACATCTGCGTTCAATCATGAGGCTAACCTGGAAGGACAAAGTGACAAATAAGGAAATACTCAAATGGAGGGGCTGCCCTCTATGGAAGATCTTCTGATCAAAAAGAATCTCCGGTGGACTGGACACCTCATGAGGATATCATCAGACAGGCTACCGAAGCAGATCCTCTATTCTCAACTCTCTTCTGGTTACAGAAAGAGAGGGTGCCCTCGTCTCCGGTTCAAGGATACCATCAAGAGAAACCTGAGGCTGAGACACATTAAGACTGATTCATGGACATCACCCTCACAGCAGAGAGCTAAATGGAGAGTGGCAGTCAAGTAATGAAAGCAGTCTTTGTCGCATCGCGGCCAACAACATGATGATGATGATGATTTCTGTGGTTTATCGTATACTAATTTGAGCAAGCACTAAAGAAATGGTGCTTTCAGAATGTTTGAGAAGTCTTCTATACTTAATTGGTCTCCTGAAAGATTTTTTTTTTTTTTGTAAATGAATGTTATTCATATATATCTTTTGTCAGTGCCGTATCACTGATCTTCCGACCTTCTGTGTTACAGGGATACAAGCATTTACACAATGTTTCACATGGTTTATATAGCAAATTAAAGTGCGAAGTAAATTCTTAAATTAAAGTGCACACAATGCACTCTGAAATGAATAGGAGGTACATTAAATCATTTTACATTTACATGCAAGGCTTTAGTTATTGTCTTCGGATTTCCAATACAATAGATACTAATGCGCTTAGTTACATAGTCTTAATTCAATGTGACCAGATACTCTTTTATTTATCCACTTCTTTGCTCACACTCTAGTTGTATTGGTCTGTATGTAGTTTTATTTTCCTCAGCATTGAAACATATTGGTGATCCAGTCATAGACAAGTACAACCATCATTAGCAACTATTTATGTGCAATGATACCTCAGGTAGTGCTTTCGAGATGCTCCTAACATGGACAGCTGAATTAATCAGTGCGATAATGGGTAACTATAACAACACATGAATAGACATGCACCTGTGGAAACTATTCCGATCATCATCATCATCATCATGCTGTCGGTCGCGATGCGACAAAGACTGCTTTCATTCCGATCAATCTGGCATAATAAACACGCATTATCAGGATAATTAAAAGAAGGATAACAATAGCCCGAACAACATTCTCCAAAATGTATAGAGTGTTAACATCAAGTAAGATATTAATACAAACAAGGAAGCGTATTCTTCAGTGTTATGTGTGGTCTACTCTAATGTATGGGGCAGAGACATGGACAATCTCTAAGAAAATGTACAAACGTTTAGCAGCATTTGAGATGTGGACTTATCGAAGGATGATGAAAATATCATGGACAAAGAAGATCACCAACAAAGAAGTTCTCAGAAAAATTAAAAATAAGAAAAGCTTGTTTGCCACTATACAGACAAAGAAACTTATTTATTTTGGCCACATCATTCGTCAGAGTTCAATATACCGTACATTGTTGGAAGGGAAGGTGAATGGCAGCAGAGGGAGAGGGAGACCAAGAACATCATGGTTTACAAATATTTCACAGTGGACAGGCTTGAATTATTCACAGTCTATCAGAACAGCACAACATCGGGACAAGTGGAGAACCATTGCATCCAACCCTCGACTAGAGGATGGAACTATTGATTGATTGATTGATTGATTATCAGGATAGTACATGCCTAATGCACTAAGTAATATTGCAATGTTGTGAACGGATTGTGAATGACACAGATCGGGAGGTAAATCAGCCTCAATGGTCGATTGTGGTATAGTTAGACAGCCCCTTCATGTAAGTGCAGTGGAAATAACCCAGGTTTGATTCCCATATATGGAAGAAATGTTAATTAGCTGCTCAGCTTGGATGTGATGGAGAGCGAAGAGCGGTGATTGATCCTAATGGAAGCGTGGCTGGGTTGGTGAAAAAAAGAGGTCTATAGTGAATCAGAACTACATTGGGTATTAGTAGCGGAATATATCTGTGTGTGACAATAAATGAAAAGAGCAGCATAGTAAAACATCGGCAAAGGTCACCTCAATTATTGACAATGATATAATGCCCCAAGCCGATAAAAGCGAAATTTACCTCCGATGCTATGAAGCACATTCATTCACCCAGTTGTGGTATGGATCAAACACCCTCCTCACATAGGTCTTCACTGCTCGGTACTCAGCTGTTGGTAGGAGGTAAATCATCAAGCAATCACCCGATCTTCCCAAAGACCCATCTCTTACCACAAGGTTATATGTTAATGAACCCCATGTGTAGCTTTGCTTTAACAAAATACCCATTAAAACACACACACACAAGAACTCGCCATACCTGGGAAGGACATTAATTAGCATATTTATCAACATCTCTAGACCTCCTTCTCAAAGAGCCCTTCAGGATGCCTGATCTGTAGCAATTCCCGAGAGGGCTTGACATTTTAATGATCGATAATTCCGACTTGCACTAATGGCTTTAATTGTCGGTGAGTGATGGATTCTCCCCTGTACTGTTTTGAGGGAGCAGCTCAGCTGGCCTAATGATGGCTTTGCATGTAACTGACAGTTACACCACTCTCTCAATGAGTATTGATCAGTTGTAATTAATTCATTCTTTCTGTAGATGATCATAGTTGATTTAGGGCCTCGGGGTTTGTCATGGTTTTATCTGATCCTCGTTGTCACTCTTCGATATCGTTTTTTTTTTTTTTTATCTCTGGTCTGATCATGTAACTAACATCATTACTTTATGTTGCATAGTCTGATAGTCTTGAGTTTCTGTCATTTTTCTGTAGATGAGCATAGTTGATTTAGGGACTCGGGGTATGTCATGGTTTTATCTGATCCTCGTTGTCACTCTTCGGTATCGTATCTTTTTTTTATCTCTGGTCTGATCATGTAGCTAACATTATTACTTTGTGTTGCATAGTCCGATAGTCTTGAGTTTCTGTCATTTTTCTGTAGATAAATTCATTTTGTTGATCAGCTTTTTCTACTTTACTACCGGGCGCGGCGGCCGAATCGGTAGAGCGCGGGCCTGGCGTGCGGGAGATCGGGAGTTCGGTTTCCGGTCGACTCAAAGCAAGGATGTATAAAATTCATACTTGTTGCTTCCTAGCCTGGCATTTGCCGTTAATAGGATAGGGCAAGGAATGGTTAGCTCAGTGTCAGGATAACGTGACTGAGTGTGAAATTGGGTCAGGGCGCTGGTGGTCAGGTTTTCTAGTGAGACAGCAATATAAAGTCGCCATGAGTGCCCACTGTCACAAGTAGGTAACCATCCTGATATGATCTTAGATGGTGCAAGGACCTAAACCTCTAACAACAAACTTAACCATTTACTTTACTTTCAGGTAACGTTTATTTTAAGCATATCTTTTTGGAAACATTTGAAGTGAAAATATGTCATATTAATTTTGGCAAGGCTGTCAAAACTCTGACACCATAGTCTTTAGCAGTAGTAGGTTCTACTAAATTGACTTGTATACACCAAGCAAGACTTAGTAAATGTACCAGTATCTAACTTCGATAGATAGGATCAGATCTAGATAAGTGATTTGGGTTAGAAAGTTTGATACTTTCATCAGACTGTGCAGGAGTAAGGCAATCTCAGTTGTGACATCCATCAAACTGTCGCGATAGCACATCAATCTGAATAATTGCTTACCAAGCTTCAGGGTATATCCAGGGCAGTAGTCGCTGACTTCACTGACCAGTGAATCCCTGCCATGTCCGAACACTGAGACACGTGTTCTATCTACCAACTGTTTTTGTCTCATTTCATTTGGTTTGATAACAGCTTGGCCCTCATCTACTGCCATTTCTGGGCACAGTGGAACACCGCAACCCACATCACCACAATATGTCCTACATCACCAGCCAATCATATTACACAACTCAACCTTCCACAACCTGTTCATACCCTAAGCACCACCTAGTGGCATAGGCTACCTCAGCAGCCAATCAGAATCCGCCACTCAATATCGGCCTCATACACTAGCCAATCAAAAGCTGGCATAGTCTGCAATACGCTATCTGTCTCTGGCTGCACAACACCCATAACTCTTACACACCCAAGCCTAAAACATATAATCTTAAATCTTGAGGGCTACTTGGGTCTAAATGTTACCATCAAGTTGCCTAGTCCGATGGTTTTGAATTGTTGTCATTTTCTGAGATAAATATATTAGATTGATCATTATAACGTATTCTACTAGGTTTGGGTTGAAGTCAATTTTATCCTAAATGGCTAGCTTTTGAGATATTATAAGTGAAAACATACCAACATAATTTTGGGAAGCACGGCAGAGCTCTGAACCCAGAGGATTCTGCAACAACAGGTTCTATTAAATTGACTTAGTAACCCCTTATATGCAGCGACAAATGGTTAATAACTGCAGCAGTATCTAATTTGAATATTTAGAATCATATCTAGGTCAGTGTTTTGGTTTTGAAAATGTGATGCTTTCATCGGACTATGCAGCTTTAAGTTAACCTTCAATAGAAAAATACCATATTACATTCTAAATACTATGTAGATACTCACATTGATCTGATTAATATTGATCTAATTATATGACACTACTGTTAGCATATTGCTATGGACCTTTTGGGTTACAGAATTTTATTGTTTTACATGCTGCAAATTGTGTATTCAACAGTTATTGTATACCTTATTCTATATACCTTTTGTGTAAATAACCCTGAATTGAGAAATGGTGCTTCGGCACTGACAAAATACTTATTCAACAGAATAAACATATTTACCCCGAAAAAATGAAAATAAATAATGTAATTCTGTATTCGTGAAACATATGTCTAAATAACCTAAAATGATAAAGCACTTTCAGACAACAAGCACACACCAGTTACTTGGTCAACGCTAATAGGCATTTTATTTTGTCACCTGCTCTCAAGGTAGTAAGTAAGATTTTAAATGTAAAAACACATGGCTTGCATGTCTGACAGGTTGATAAGCACTGGCCTGCAAACCAAAGTCAAAGATGTTCTCTGTGGCGGAGTGGTTAGAGGGACTGACTCTTTTCTAGGTAGGACTCCTAATCTGAAGGTTGGTGGTTCAATTCCCCATGACATAACCTCAGCCAATTTGCATTTCCACTACTGTGTATAACTTACACCAGCATCAAAGGGCAGTTGTGCTCATACCATGTCTATGTGTGGGAGGTTAAAAATCCCTCAGGTCAGTGAAAGTGTAGGCTCAGGCTTTCTATTGACCAACTGTCTAATGGTGAAAACAAGTCTATTCAGACTTATCCATGATATGCAGCATAAATAGTCAAGAAAACAGAGGTTAAATAATGTGCCACCAAGAAGTCTGCGAGTTGAAGTTTGTGCTGGCAGTGAGATAAAATAAAGTGTTGTGTTTGTGTATCTGTATCCGATAAGCAATGCGATCTCCGATAGTAGAACACCTGCTATGCGAGGACAACAGTGGCATATATGCCTGGTTGGGCATTGAAAATATGGACCGTTGAAGGATACATTTCAACGTTCAGCTGTAACTATTTGGTATCCGAAGTGCAATGAACCTGAGGAGTAGATTTGCCACCGATGGGGAACCCCCATTGTACACATATACAAAGGGCCCATTTATTTATAAATAGAAAATTAAAAAATCATTAATCTATTTAGATATTATGTATTTTTGGACACCTTCCCAAAGGTGTGTTACCTTGATATCTCTTCCTGTGAGCGGTTGTCTGATATTCTCATTGATGATTTTCATGTGTGTTTTTTTCATCTATTATTTAATTGTCTCTTTTATTTATAGCCTTTTGCTATAATTCTAAAAGCAATGCGCTTTTAATTCAACTTCAAATAGGATGTCCATCATGAAGTGCAAGCTTTCCCTTCACGCTCCTACTCTACTAGCTGATGAGGGTCATTAGCACTGAGCGGCCCTGTTGCTTGAGCAGGGTGATCGATTGAACATGTCTTAAATCCCACCAGTCGCGGTGCCCGGATGGGTATAGCGCATGATTCCTGTGCGGAAGGTAAGGAGTTCGATTCCCGGTCGAACCAAACCAATGGCATACCTCATTGATTCTTCTCGTTACCTAGCCTGGTGCTCGGCATTACTGAGCTAAGACAAGAACTGGTTAGCTCACTATCAGGATAATGTGATTGAATAAGAAATTTGATCAGGGTGGCGGCGGCCTGGTCTCCCAGTGGGGTGGCACTGTGAAGTCACCACCAGTGCGCACTGTTGCAAGGTGGTACCCGTCCTGATACGACCTTACATGTTGCCAGGACGTAAAACTCAAACAACCAGCGGTCATGGTGCCGGCGGCCTGGTCTCCTAGTGGGGCAGCACTATAACGTCACCATCAGTTGGTACCCGTCCTGATATGACTTTAGATGTTGCCAGGACGTAAAACTCCATAATCAAATGTATCGGTATCCTAAATGGTATATATTATACTATATACATATTATATACACAGTAAAACCTCTCTATACCGACCCCTCCACAGATCGACTACTCCCATATATTGATCGCTTTATTTGGGTCCCAACAATACGATTGTAAGGATATTCTACATCTCTAAACCGACCACCTCCCTAAATGGACCACTTGAAGTCGGTCCAATGGTCAGTCGATTTAGAGAGGTTTTAATCTATATATATACAGGTATATATAGAAAGTAAAAGTATAACAAAACAATTTCGAGCACATTACATATGCAATCTCGTCTATGAAATGGCACTGCCTAACTACCTGTACCATTTCCAACTCACTTATATTCCGAATGAATGGATTGCAGAAGTGCATGTTTGAATACAGTATAACCCCGTTAAACCAAACTTGAAGGGACCCTAGAAATTTGTTTGGATTAACCGATCATTGGTTTAACCGAGCTTTGGCTTTGACTTTGACTTTGAGTACGAGTGTCTTGTACATGTAATATACAATGTATGTGGATACTTTGATAATTGTTTTTTTATGTATATACAGTATAACCCTGTTAAACCAAGCTCAGTTAAACCAAACGATCGGTTAATCCAAACGTTTTTCGGCGGCCCGCCAAAATACTACCATTTAGCATATAGGAAAGTCAGTGGGGTCTCAGATGACCTTATAACCACATGAAAGTTTGGTTTAACCATACCGGAGTGGCCTGGGCTCTGACAATTTTGTTTTGCTTAACAGATAATTTGGATTAATCGACTTTGATTTAACCAATTTTTTATATGATAAATGGTAGTATTTTACAAGGCCGCCAAAAAAAGTTTGGATTAACCGATCGTTTGGTTTAACCGAGCTTGGTTTAACGGCGTTATAATGTATCTAATTTAAGTGTCGCATTCCGTGAGGTCCCCGTGTGTGCATCTCATCCGTCAATAGCATACCTCACCGTACCGATCCTTTCTGGCATCCTCTATTTATAACATCTTGACATGATTTATCAGCTGGTAACGCCACCTGCCAAGGCGCCGTGTACAGCATCCAGCACCCGGTATCCTGATCGTGTCGGGACCTAATTACAATTACAATCCAACAAATTTGGCCCAAACCTTCCTTACGTCACATCACGTCACGTCACGTCACATAAAGAATGCCCACTAAACCAGCCCCCCCTGCCCACCCGCTCCCACCACCCACGCCCTCATCCTGCCCCCCTCCTCCCGCCCCTCCATCACGCACACTCTCATCCTGACCCCCACCCCCTCCACGCTCCCACCCCCACATACATTGAGAGAAGTTACAATTATAGAAATGTCCCACCAAAATCATTCGATTATGTGACATCATGCAACATAGTTTAAAATTTAGACGAAGAACAATACACCAGCCAATGACACATATCAGGATATATATATGGGATCTTTCCTTACTGATTAAATTTGTGCAAGTTCCTCAATCATCATGTGGATTCTTGCTACAGGGTGTGTAATTTATCCTACACTTCCTACAGGCTTTCACTGGAGGGGGTACATAAGCTGGCGAAGGACAGTAATATGGTATGCGAAGGCCTGGTTTAATCAGTATCAGGATAATGTGACTGAGTGTGATATCAGGTCATAGTACTGGTGCCTTGTTCTTCCAGTGTGACAACACTATAAGGCTTTGTATCCATAGACTGTTCCCTTGTGACATGTTCCCGAGTTCCATGTTCGCTTGTGACCTTGTGCCACGTCACATACACAATCAACCTGTGTTTTGCTTAGTTGTCGTTCCCATCGGTCGGACCCAGGGACCGTATGGCCTTGTGCATGGCACATGTGCTATACTAACTGGGAACATAGAGAATGAACATATTCATTGTTTGGGTGATATGTCACAATGGTGTGTCTTTGGATACATGGCCTAAAGTCGCCATGGGTGCACACTGTCACAAGTCGGTGACCTTATATGTCACTGGAAAGTAAAACCCCAACCAAGCAAATCATTCAGGCTTCACATTTATTAGCAGACTCAAAGCCATTGTATGTGTGTACTCAATAGACTGTTTTCTTTATACACTTTTGACTGATTGGGGTTTGATGTCCGGACAACTTCAAAATTCATGTCTCGACAGGCACCGACTTGTGATAATGAACAGCTTCGTAGTGCTTCCAAACAGAGATGCCATGCAAATGGGTACCATGTTGTGATATACCACTCACTCACAGTATTATCAACCAGAATCAGCCGGTGCTTGTCCTCTCCCTGTAAGGCCAAGACCCAGGCAAGGAAAAAACAAATATAATTTGTTTGTAAATCTTTGAGTCGGACTCAGCCGAAGATCGAACCACCAGCCTCTGACGCAGGAAGCGGACGCGTAAACTACTAGGCCTTCAGGTCCGGTGTGCTGTGAGTAGGAAGTGTTGTCCAAATAGAACAAGTGTCATTCTACAACGCTTGATTATGTGAAACAAATATAAACAACAAGTACAATGGCGTTGACACAAGGTTAGTTAGAAGAATATGTGCATATATTTCTACCAAAACAGCAACTAAGTGATACAACGTGATCTATATATAACACAGCCAACCAAGACACAGTGGATAGATACCGTTCTTATGGACATACTCTCATATTGCGTCTCTATGACGCTCAGTTCCAATCGGCAATATGATATTAAGCACAACTAGAAGCATCATTCTTAGAAGAATCCATGCGCTTCCTTGCTAGCTTTTCTTAAATGCGACCTTGGTGGATTGCACGTACATATATATAATATATACAGCACAACCTCTCTAAAAGGATCGACCGTGGGACTGACTTTAAGTGGTCGGTTTAGGGAGTTAGAATATGGTTACAATGGTATTGTTGGGACCCAAATAAAGTGATCGATAGAGGGGAGTGGTCGATCTGTGGTGGGTGGTCGGTTAGAGAGGTTTTACTGTATATATATATATATATATATAAATATATATATATATATATATTTATATATGTGCTTGCAATGCATATATATATATATATTTATTTATATATATGTGTGTGTGTGTAATTATATATGTATACTTGCCATCCACCATATATATGCGCAAATAGCAGCTTTGAAAGTAGCTTCCATTTCGAATGGAGATATCACTTCTTATATATTGTACTTGGCGTACTGCACTCTGGGCTGAGGGCACCTCAGTGTTCAGAAGGCATGGATATATTTACAGCACATGTCATCAGTCATCTCAGTTCAGTCCCTGTTCTTCTATTATTTTCCTTTGTGGATCCTCTCGGTTTCAATTCTCTTTAATCTTTAACTACTGACTCCTGAATCACCCCTACATCACATATACCATCCCATCCTCCCACCGCCCACCCCTCACCCCCACCAAACATACACACAGGCAGGTGCCAACATGGGAGAGATTAATCAATTCCGCCGGCTAGTTTATCTCTACGCACTGGCTTTGAAGAAAAACAAATATATATAAAAAGTTTTAAATGTGAAAGATCAAAACACAAAGAGATGTACATTGTTTGATTTCTTTTATTTATCCCATCTTCCCTGGTAATCAGTGCTCAGTCCCAAGGCCACCCATGGCGCTGCTTCCGACGTTGATCCTGGCAGGATTTTCAAAAATCTCAAGGTGAATGGCGTTCGCACTTAGGCCTACGCGATCTGGCATCAAAGCTGACCCGGGGACGCGGGCGCGGGGGGGGGGCGGTGGGAGTGATGGTGGGGGAGCGGTGGGAGGCGCGCTGGGAGGCGTGGTGGGATGGATGGTGGGAGGGGTGGTGGGAGGGGCAGTGGGAGGGATGGTGGGGAGGGGGGCCGTGGGAGGAATGGTGGGGGAATCCGTAGGGGGGAGCCAAGCGCGCCGCTTTGACTGTTGTTGACTGGGTTGCATTGGTGACGCTGTTAATATGAGGATGCGTCCAGGGGGCGCTGCGTGCGGGGTGGCGAGGGACCAGGAGGCGTCCTTACCTGTGTCACCGGGTACAGGCCGTTCTAACTGGCTTCCTTAACGTTGGTGAGGCGGGAGCTGGGGTGGTCGGACGGCAGACTCCAGGACTAGGACTAGCGATGATTCCACACATGAAAAGAACAAAGATGGTGTTCAATGGCTTAGTACAATTTCAAAAGAAAATAAATTGTGAACATGATATGTGCTCATGTATACGATGGGTTATGTCTAGTATAGCCAAATAAGGTATGCAGGTATTGCAATACCTCAGGGAGTTTGACGCCCCTGGCCTGCAGAGTTGTAAACCACTGCCTTGTGGTATAGGTTCTTGACAGAACCGAAGGCTAAGGGAGCAAACCCTGAACAGAAAACCATGTCACTGTGGCACCATCAAGGGCGGTTGATGTATGGAACTCCCAACATCTCCCGACCAGCCACTCCAGGGACAAATAGTTTTGCGCCTGTCTGGACATGTTCTTGCCAGTGTGAGACCTCTATTTGCTCCCCGAGAGAGTGCTGCTGGTAACTTGCAAAAGCCAGCAGTACTTCAGTACTTTTGCAGGCAGCTTTAATGAAATGTACAACCGCACAGAGAGCTAAATGGAGAGTGGCTGTCAAGTAATGAAAGCAATCTTTGTTGCATTGCGACCAACAGCATGATGATGATGAGCCAAATAAGGTTAGTCATGAGCGCTACTTCTAGAGAAGTGATTTCTATGCAGAGCTCATAGCAGCAGTTGTTCACACCATTATCAAAGTTCCAAATAATGTATGGGGTCGTCATATGAATTTGTTAAATATTAATATGCAATCAATCATGTATTACATGCATATAAATAAAAGAAAACTAGGTTAGATTGATTGGATGGTACAGGAACTGTACACCGTCTGCTGCTATTGGAAGTGTGTTTTTCGTGTAATGTGATTTATGGGTAGAGAATAGTTAACAAAGTTGGTTCAATTGTCTATGATATCGCCGCCATGTCTATGTATGACATAAATATTTAAGTCACCGCATGAGTTGAATGTGATGATTGGTGATTCTTGGAGTTTTACGTCCTGGCAGCATCTAAGGTCACATCAGGACGGATGTGTTTGGTTAGTACATTCAGCGATCACCATTATCGGTTTAAATTTTCGATAATGGATAATGTGTTGGTTCTTGCCATATATATATATATATATATATCCTAGCAATATGTATGTAGTGAGATGGTTTGTAATGTCTATACACCACAACTAAAATACACAATGCACAACATTTGGGAACATTGATCGCAGTGGATGGTTTCAAATTCGCTTTGTCTGAATGAATAGTGTTCAATGAATGGATGATTTCTACCACAAAAGCGCCATCTGACCGCAGTGCCCAGAACTAATATGGTGAGTCTGACCCTCATAACTAATGCATTAGGTAGCGCATAAAACTCCAGGGGCCAAAATAAAACTGGTAGGAAACGGTTACTGTTATTTCTATTCACATAATGCATTATATATTATTTCTTAACTCTCTCGTCTGTTATCATCATACATTATCCTTCAGTATATAATAACTTACATGTATCGCAAATCCGTGTACCTATTAACTAGATAGCACCCTATTAATTGTGATTGGATCCACTGAGTTGCATATTGCACGTGTATTTGGATATATGTTATATCTTGTTTTGGAAAAAGAAAGGGGAACAAAAGAAGAGAGAAAATCTTTAAAGGAAATTCTAGAACCGTGCAATACCACATAATCCATATTTACCAAATGGGTAATACTTATATTGAAATGGAATTGTATACAGTTATTATTACAACTAATACTATAGTAGTAGTTCATTTATATTATGAATAATACTTTTATTATCGAATAGGATTTACAGGCAGTTATTATTGCAACTGGTACATAATGAATGTACCAACACATTATACTGAAGGGCCGGAATACCAGTGCTCTGGTGCTGATAAAAGGCAATATTCACTGAATAGACTACATTTGATTAAACCTTTCATAATTCTGAGTCAACAATCGCAAGCAGGTAGACAATATGAATCGACTGACTTTGGTAGAACACGCCTGTCAACTCACCTGAACAAATTAAAGATAAATCGAGTACAGTTAGAGGTTATTGCTTTTGCTATACAGGATAGACAGGTGTGGATGTGTGCTTCACACCTGTGTTAAAGATGAATACCTGTTATGAGTATTGGCTTAATCTATAACAATAGTAATACTGTACCTTCATTAGGGTGAGTTGACCAGTGGATGTCATCCTAAACACTGTACAGTGGACGTAATGCGACTTAATAATAACCGGGCTACGAAGGGATATATATCAATTTGCGTAATGCGACTTAAGATTCGTGAAGAATGAATTCAGAAATGTCATGAATCACCAGACCCCTTAAAATTGTAACATATTTTAAAATATTTAAGCGGAAATTCACTTCTTTCCTTCTCTCGTAAGTTATTCCATAAAGAAAGGGCATGCCATACAAAATGTACTTCGATCGAGAGACAAGGACATGTTCTATCTGACTGGATGATCTGATAGTTTGTGATGACTTGTCTGAAATAGACGCACACACTGTCACAGACAATATTGATTGTGTGTCCAATTGTGGGGATTGTCATTATTCGTATTGAATCACAGTGAACTCTGAAGCACACAGTCCCCACACCATGAAGAATGTTGTTTGTCTAAGGGCCTGGAGAATATGTCATCCCCTGTTACCCTTTGATAACATCATGGCGGATTCTGTGAATGCAACCCATAATTGGTAACCAATAAGCTATCTGCTGTGAGCAATATATGCATTCACCTAATACCACAGAGAATGAAGGAGTGTGTGCGGGTGGTGACGGGTGACGGGGGCGGGGGCGTTGGGCATTCAAATAACGGGAAGGAGAATGGGGAGTAATGATGATAATACCAACCTGTGATGATACACATTCACGGGGGCTTAATAGTTCTGTCCCGCCGGGTACCATATCGACAGCACCTTAAACATACACCCAGCCCAGTCATATTTGCCTGACATTGAACCAACACTTCATTGTCCTATACCCAACGAGTGCTGATAACCGGGCTAGGAAGGGATATATATCAATTTGCATAAGTACTTCGGCTGGATGGAAATCGAACCCGTAACCTCCCTCTCGGGCGGCGAGGGCACGCGCTGCACACTGGGCACTCCAGGCCGGTGTTCATAATGGACACACCGGTCGCCGGGGGTGTGATGTGTTGGTTCCGGCAGCCCACCGCGGCTGTCAGTAATAGCTCGGCTTGATGTGGTACTTGTGTCCCCCGGGTCGGGCTTATGGCAAGCAGTTGGGAATTGCCGAGTGAGCACTAGCTGGTGCCGGCTATCTGGACATATCAGCGGGCCAACCATGTTGACAGTCGTCAGCCATGTTGACAGTTGTCAGCTATGGCTGAAGGGTGCGCGATGGTGAGGAGGGAGGGGCAGTCGGGTGAGGTGGGGATAAACCCACCGCTGTCCACGTGATCAGCTAGGGGCATAGATCAGCCTTGCATATCCCCCCACCACCACAACCCCACCCCATCCCACCACAATCCCACCCCACCACAACCCCACCCCACCACAACCCCCACCCACCCACACACTGCCTCCTCGCTGACCGCCTGATTTGAGAATGCGGGAAAGATTGGCCATGCACCTGCTCTACGTGGAAGGAATATGCACATTCCTTTCTTATTATGCACTGAACAATAAAACACTACACACCGTGACATAGCTCTATAATAATTACAACAAATTGGTTGCATTACTGTTCATATTGATATGGAATTCGAATCAAGGCCTTGATGGACTTCTCCCCATCGTCATGCACCCACCCCCGGCCTCCCACCAAATAACCCGCATACACCCGCCTAACCGACTGTCTCCATCCGAACCTGCCCCGCGTTGCAGCGCGCCCCTAAGCCGGTGTCGCAGTTTGAGCACCCTGCTAGTTTCAGCTGACTGCATACACTCAAACTCAAGGCATTGTCAATGGTTGTGAGCAATCTTCATACAGAAAATAAAGAAGTGAAATATCTCTAAAACCACACCACCTATTAACAAATCGCTTAGTACACATATAAAAAAACATCTTTACCAAAAAGATTATATTAAATTTATAAGGTTAGGGTTCTTGATTTCTATTTATTTTGAATAAAACTAATGTTTTGCACTGCACAAACCGTCAAACTCAAGGCATTGTCAATGGTCGTGAGCAATCTTCATACAGAAAATACAGGAAAAGTGAAATATCTCTAAAAGCACACCACCTAGAAACAAATCGCTTGGTACACTTATAGAAAACATCTTTACCAAAAACATTATATTAAATTCATAAGGTAAGTGACGATGCTGTTAGATGTTGATGCATGCGCATGAAACTGACAGTCAGCTGAAACTGGCTGGGCGCTCAAACTGCGACACCGGCGCCCACTCTCCCAACTCCCGGCAGCCATGCCGGTGAGGGGGCGGGCGGGGACGGCAGGCGGGGAAATCGGGCGGGCCCCGGGCCTAGCCACACTTAACGGGCGGCCGCCGGTACTTAACGGGCGGCCGCAGATCGATCTCGGCCCGTGCCTCCTGTCAATTGCAAACATGGCTAAAACACGCTACCATGGCGACGCTGAAATCCGATGACGCGACTTCCGCCTCTCCCCACGTGTGCATGCGCGGTACGTCGATGTGGAGGGTACCGACATCCGGTTTGGCAACTGCATGGGGGAGATCCGGGTGAAGTGGGGGAGGTTTTCTTTGTTTTTTATTCGTGTTTTTAATTGTGTTTTTTTTGTTCCACAAATATTTGGAGTGGAACACCCTGACCTCCCTCTCCAGGTAGGCATGTTCCACGGCTGTTGGTTGGATGTGCGTTGTGGGAGTTGGGGGGGGGGGGAGGTGGGGTTGGGTAGGTTGGTTCTTTGTTGAAGTTTACCGTCCTGGCAACATCTAAGGTCATATCATGCCGGGTACCGACTTGTGACAGTATGCACTCATGGTGACTTTATAGTACTGCCCCACTGGCAGACCAGGCCCCCAACATCATGACCTGATATCCCACTCATTCATTATCATTGCACGGATCCAACCAGTCTTTACCCTATGATAATAATGCTGCATGCCTGCCTAGGATAGTAGGAAGCGACAACTATCAGTTTTCAAGTCATGGGTTCGAATCCCTCGATCTATCGTATCACACCGGGAGACGGACCCTAAACTCATTCGGCCATCCCGTCTGGTTGAGGGGGCGGCGGCAGGAGAAGGATGCGAGGTGGAGCTGAGGGGAGAGTACGGGGTGACAGTGGGCGGTGATGGAGGGGGGTGGGTGGGAGGAGCAATCAATGCAAGTGCGCTGACGTCAGAGATGGCATATTGAGTGCAAGTGGGAGGGCAATTCTCGCAAATCCTTAACTCAGAAAACACACCCTGCATAATCATTGTTTGCATTGCTAGATTGGTATTGATAAATTAACGTTATACCCTTATTCTAGTTTAACAATACTGACTGAAGCAACTGTCTCTGCTTTCCTCCTGCTATATATATATACGTACATTATATGAGTCAGCCTCACGAAAATAGGCCAATCGGTGGTCAATTGAAGATGTCGGCGTCGCAATTCTTAAAAGTGTAGTGCATTTCTTTGTTTCATATTAAATTATCCTAGAAACAAATAAGGTTGTTGTATTTTCTCGACCTTTACATTCAGGATAAATTTAAGGACTTTCTAACACCTCTGTCAATGATAAACTATAATTATACCGATCGACGCCGACATCCAATGATCGACGCCAACAACTTTAACAGATGTCGGCGTCGCAATTCTTAAAGTGTGGTGCATTTCTTTGTTTTATATTAAATTATCCTAGAAACAAATGAGGTTGTTGTATTTTCTCGACCTTTACATTCAGTATAAATTTAAGGACTTTCCAACACCTCTGTCAGTGCTAAATTATAATTATACCAATCGACGCCGACATTCATGCTCGACGCCGACAACTTCCCCCAATTGGCCTCTTTTCGTGATCCTGGCTCATATATATATATCAAGAAACAAATCCTCTGGTGAATCTCACATTGGTCAACATCCGGGGGAGGACGAAGAGAGGTGGGCCGAGATGGCGTCACCGGTACAGTGTTGCATCTTCCGGAGAATAACAATAATCATAATAATAAGTGATATTCCGTATCTTTATACTCGGATAATACGTATATCTATACTCGCATACTAGTATTAATACGTTATACGTCATATATATATATATATATATATATATATATGTATATATGTGTGTGTGATACAGAGCGCATTATGCGACTATAAAGGAGCGGAAAGTAATTACTTTATTATATTACATTACATTGTATTCTATGTTGTGACTCATGCACCTCTCACTCACGACCTGTTGCGCGGCAAACCTCACTCGGGCCGGAGGATTATTTCACGCGCCCTCTCTATATTGAGGATTTGAATCTGACGTAGGCATCACATTACTCCTCCATCGTGGTTGGATAGAAGCAGGTCCTTCTACTATAAAGTGTATGTAAATAAAACAAAAATCACAAATCTATTCACTGCTACGATTTTAATTCTGTTATTTAGAATCATTAACATTCACTGGGGGGCTTGAAATAATGTTTATTTAACAGAATAACATACTCAATAAATGAAATTCGGTCAATTGAAACCCAAAGTCCAAGCGATATAAACTCCGCCGCCACATCGGGGGCGATATTGTCGATGGTAAACAAAACAAAAAGCACAAATCTATTCACTGCTATGATCTAATTCTGTTATTTAGAATCATGAATATTCACTTGAAATAATGTTTATGTACCAGAATAACATACTAAATAAGTGAAATTCGGTCAAATTAAACCCAAAATCCAAGCGATATTAAAGTTGAATAGTCTGATGGTTTTGAGTTTCTGCCATTTTTCTGAGATAAATATATTATATTGATTATCATAATCTACCCTACTTTTGTCCGAAGCAACTTTTATTTTAAATGGCTACGTTTTGAGATATTTGAAGTGCAGACATGTATATTTAGTTTTGGCAAGCACGCCAAAACTCTCACACCATAGCCTTCTGCAGTAACAGCTTCTATTAAAGTGACTCAGCATTCCCTTTGAAGTGGCAACACATACTTAATAAGTGCATCAGAATCTAACTTAGATATGTAGAATCAATTCTAGATAATTATTTTGGTTTTGAAAATGTCATGCTTCATCGGACTATGCAGCTTTAACTCCGCCGCATCGATAATGGTATGGTGTACTTTCTATCCAACCGTGATGGCCGACGAGGCACTGATCACGTGGTGCTAATCATTTGACGTAAATCCTCAATATAGCCCACAACAACAATATCTAGCTGCTTTGAGCTATATATTTGGGGTATGGTATTACTTGAAACAACTCAGTCCCTGCTTTCATCCTGCCCCAACATATAACATGTCTTGTCTTATCGGACTATGCAGCTTTGTTTTTAAAAATTCTATCACGAGTGAGGTTTTCCCGTGCTAGTAGGTGCCGCGGAGCGCCGCAGGTGACGCCACCAGTCATACGCATGGCGAGGTGGCAGTGCAGCATATTCGGTGTCATAAAATACATAACAACATTATTCCATTCCGTGCCTTTATACTACCATAATGCATTATTCATCGTATATGGGTAACACGGGAGTAAAGTATGGACACAATTACTTAAAACGCTGTCAGACCCGATATATATAATACATTATGTTACAGCTTTCAATCAACTGGACTTTATATATATATATATATATATATATATGCATTGCGCAGAAGGCTCCACTAGGTCAGTACATATATACATATATACATATATCATCATCATGCTGTCGGTCGCAATGCAACAAAAACTGCTTTCATTTCTTAACTGCCGCTCTCCATTTATCTCTCTGCTGTGAGAGTGATGTCCATGAGTCAGTCCTAATGGCTCTCAGCTTCAAGTCTCTCTTGATAGTATCCTTGAACTGGAGATGACAGTGACCTCTCTTTCTCTGACCAGAACACAATTGAGAATAGAGGATCTGCTTTGGTAGCCTGTCTGTTGACATCCTCATCACGTGTCCAGTCCACCAGAGGTTCTTACTGATCAGAAGATCTTCCATAGAGGACATCCCTGTCCGATCGAGTATTTCCCCATTTGTCACTTTGTCCTTCCAGGTTATCCTCAAGATTGAATGCAGATGTCGCATCATGAAGATTTGCAGCTTTTTCACCTGTCATCTGTACACTGTCCAGGCCTCGGCTCCATATAGCATGGTGGATATCACAATTGCACAGTAGATCTTGCCCTTCACCCATGTGGACAGATGGTGGTTGTGCCAGAGTCTCTGGCCGAGTTGACCGAAAGATGCGCTAGCCCAAGCCATCCTCCTCTGTATCTCAGCATCAATGCATCCATCACTTGATATAGTGCTCCTGAGGTATGTGAATTCCGAGACAGAGTTCAGCTTGTTTCCATCAACCATGATATCATCCTCTCAGGTTCTTGTAGAGTTTGGTTGGTTCCTAAAAGCTGCTTGCAAAGTGTTGAAGTGCTAGTGGCTTTTGCAAGTTACTAGCAGCACTCTCTCGGGGAGCAAGTATATATATATATGTCCATACACACATATATATATGACTATGAGGACCTATTGAGTACCTTTATGAGTACCTACTTCTTATATCTATATATATATATATATATATATATATATATATATATGTATGAGTACCTAGTGGAACCTTCTACGCAATGCTTGGAGCTGTTCACACAATTAGAATTGGTTCACATCGCCCCGGCCGCTCCCGTCCAGGTCTGAGCTGATTGTGGTGTTGAGCCCAGTAAACATGGATACCCTCCTCCCCCCCCCCCCTACACCCGGCAAACTACCATCTTCTACTTTCACACGCATCGGGAGCTCTCCGGCTCTCCTGGCGCAGACACATGAACCATATCATTCAGACTAATCTTCTGCCGCGTATCTTACTGCAGGAATTGGCGGTAAACATAGCCGCCAACGCCTAGGATTATATGCAGCAAAAATCCCAGCATTAGTCAGGAATAACAAAATAAACTGGGGCCAAAACGAAATGTCTGGCAACATTTTACTAGGTAAGGCCCTCCTTTGTGAATTATACCAACACGGTCAATGACTAAACCCGTCTAAATTAGAAACTATTGCTGTTTTAGCAAATATTCGCTGCACTATCACAATTAAATAGATTACGTTCTCAACGGGCTGTGCTTTTTATTGGTTTCTTTTTTGTTCGAGTGATTTTATTCAATTAAATAACAAATGTTGTAAACGCCGATGCACAGGTCTATGATCTTTAATGAGAAATGGCGCTACACACTACACAAAGTTATAAGAATATAGATGGAGAATTACAAGGGAAAATGATATATGAATATGGGTAAGGAATGAGATAACAGCAAAAAGGAGGCTGCAGGGGCACGGGGTTAGCCATGTGAGACAAGCATGGCGAGTGTCAGCGGAAGGTGGGGCATAGCGGATTATCTTCCCAGAGTTGACAAACTTGTTAAAATGATGCTGATGGTGCGGTGTAGGGTGGGCCTTTGGGTTGATGTAATCTACGGACATGACAGTCTAGGTCGATGAGAAGAGGCGCTGAAGACAGGGAATACTGCGTATAATGTACATACAGTGTATAATTTATTTCGAACTCACATTGGATTCATCAGTCATCGCCGAGTTCAGAACAAATTGTAATATTACTGGATGCTCGACCGTCAGAGCACCAGTTATACCACAAACTCTTCCCATGTGCGTTCTGACAACTGTCTGTCATATCACCTCTCAAACATACTTATCTGTATTATATCTACTGTATATCTCCGAAGGAAGAAAGGGAAGACAAGTCATGCAAGATTGACAGTGAAGAAGTTGTGCTTTATTGGCATCAACTCCTGTTCACCTACTAGTGACCTATCACCCTGACCGCTTACCTTCTGTCCACACAGAGAGACATTACGCTAGTTAGTATGTATCAGAATCAGTGCCTACAGCCCATTGAACCAGAGTCCCATGGTTGGTGCACACAGCTCAGTTTGTAAATGAAAGGTGGAGCATCAGACAGGTTCCTGCTCAAGAGAAGAGTGTGTCTCACTCAAGAGTCAGGAGTAGAGTGTTGCTGCCTAGTGTGTCTGGAGCAGTGTCTAGAATAATCAATATCAAAATGAGGCTAGTGTTGTCAGGTGGGGCAAAGGGGTGCAAGTGACTGGGTATCCCACAGCCAGCCAATTAGGCACCCTCCACAGCCAGGGAGGCAAACCCCCCCCCCCTCCCTATAGACAGCGGTCACCCAACCCAGCTGCAGGTGGTGTACATAATGTATGCAGTATGGCTGGTGTGATGGCCCATCGGGCCCATGGTAACAGGTAGTTGCAGACAGTTACAATAAATATATATATTAAAAATGTCCTTTTCCTCTATTGGGACCCTTACTGATGCATAGAGGGAACATTTCACCCAACAATTAACTTTCTCTTATCTAGGAACATCTCATCACAATCTCGGTCACTATGTATTAACATATATTTTCCATAGCTTAATATGTCACACAGCGAGTGGGGCACCCATTGCTTTTCTATTACATAACCTTGGTCCCCACTCCGAAGATATCCTGGATAACGAATTATATAAATATAAATGTAGGGTAGGACAATATTATATCGTCCTATCCTACTCATCTATAACACACTACCAATGACAATACAATGACGAGTGGGTGGCTGGGGATTGGGGTGTTTTCAATCCCCACCCACGCACCGCTCTTGGGCGAGTGAAGTTGGCGCGTCCAGGAGGGACGACAAGCGCCGGTAGTGGCACCACCAGTCACGGGGGCGCAGAAAACAGTACATAGAATCAGGATAACAACAATATAATATTATAATGCAAACAGTGCTGCCCAGCGGTGAAAACAAGTCTTAACACATTTATCCCTTATGAGCAGAGTAAATAAATTCATAACACAAAAACAACAACAAAAACAAATAATTCCATTCCGCGCCTTTAAACTCGCATAATTTGTTACATATATATTCATATATACATGGATAATTATACACATATATAGAGTCAAACCTCTTTAAATCGACCGACCTTGGGACCGATTTTAAGTGGTCCATTTAGGGAGGTAGTCGGTTTAGGGAGTTAGAATATGGTTAGAATGGTATTATTGGGACCCAAATAAAGCGATCGATATAGGGGAGTGACCGATCTGTGTAGGTGGTCGGTTAGAGAGGTTTTACTGTATATATGTTCATATATATTATCTAAACGTATATACCTTCCCAGTTCTCTGTGTTTTTACATGGCTGCCATTCTCAGTCTGATTTTCCTTTAATCCTTTGTGGAACATTGACCGCAGGTCCCTGTCGAGCGATGGCCGTGCTTTGCTCACAAGGTCTACACTAGCTGGGCGTGTCTCTGCGACCTGCAACAGAATAGAAGCGCCTATGAGGGGAGTTAGGTAAGACTGTGATTGATGATGTAGAAGGGCAGGCGGTGAGCCGTGTGGGTGTGGAGCGGGCGGGAAACCTCGAGGAACGAGTGCGGGTAGGACGGGCGAGTTGGCAGGATCGAAATGAGCGTCTGGGTGAGTGGGGGTGGAGGTGGGGGTAGTAGCGGAGGGGTGGGTACTGGGCGTGGGGATATGAGATAGGGTGTGGGTGAGGGGGAGATGTGTGGGTATTGGCGCAGTGTGGCTTAGGGAGGGGTGGGGTGAGGTTTGGGGGAGGTGTCGGTGTCGTGCTAGGCGGGAGTGAAGTAGGAGTGGGGAGGGGGTGAGAGGAAGTGTGAATGGGAATGGTATGTGGGCAGGGTGAAGGAGCAGGTGGGCGAAGGAGTGGGTGAGGGAGTGGGAGTTGGAGTGGGGGTGGGAGTAAGGGGTGTAGGGAGGCAGGGGGCGTTGACAGGGTGAGACAGCAGGTTAGAGGGAGTGGGAATGTGCGGAAGGGAGTGGAGGAGGAGATTGAGTGGGTGAGGAAGCAGGTACGGAGGTGGAGGAGGGAGTGAGAGTGGGATGGTAGGCGGGGGGGGGGCAGTGTGACTGGCAGTGAGAGAGCGGCGTATGGGGGCTGGAGAGGTTGAGCCGGTAAGGCCGAGATAAGGGGGCGGGTGAGGGAGTGGGCGGGGGAGCGGGAGGTGCAGGGGGACGGGCGGTGCGAGGCAGGGCGGAGGGTACATTTGGCCGCTGCCGGCACCACCCATACATCGCCGGCCGGGCCCGAGCAGTAATTACAGCGGCGCAGTTAGTGGACCAGACAAGCGGCAATCCTGCCAGCCGATTCACGTCCGCAACCGCCCGGCGCACACATATCTCAGGGCGGCGTTTCCCCAAATTAGACACAGCCGAAAGAGCGGCCCCCTCTCGGCACCGCCTCGTTTCTGTGGCGGTGGTGCTGGATGGGTGGTGTGTGGTGTGTGGTGTGTGGTGTGTGGTGTGTGGTGTGTGGTGTGTGGTGTGTGGTGTGTGGTGTGTGGTGTGTGGTGTGTGGTGTGTGGTGTGTGGTATGTGGTGTGTGGTGTGTGTGGGGTGTGGTGTGTGGTGCGTGGTGCGTGGTGCGTGGTGCGGGGTGCGTGGTGCATGGTGTGTGGTGGTGTGTGGTGTGTGGTGTGTGGTGTGTGGTGTGTGGTGTGTGGCGTGTGGGTGGGCGTGTGGCGTGTGGCGTGTGGCGTGTGGCGTGTGGCGTGTGGCGTGTGGCGTGTGAGTGTGGTGTGTGGTGTGTGGTGTGTGGTGTGTGGTGTGTGGTGTGTGGTGCGTGGTGCGTGGGGTGTGGTGTGTGGTGTGTGGTGCGTGGTGTGTGGTGTGTGGTGTGTGGTGTGGTGGGGTGTGTGGGGTGTGTGGGGTGTGGTAGGTGGTGTATGGTGTGTAGTGAATGGTGGTGGATGGTGGGTAGTAGGTGATGGGTGGTCGGTGGTGTGTGGTGGTGTGTGTGCTTGGTGGTGGGTAGTGACTGGTGTGTGATATGTGGTGAGATGGGTAATGGGTGGTGGGTGGTGGGTTGTGGGTGGTTTCTGGTGTCTGGTGGGTAGTGGGTGGTGGGTGGAGGGTGGGGTGAGGGTGGTGTGTGGAGGATGGTGTGTGATGTGTGATGTGTGATGTGTGGTGTATGGTGGGCGGGGTGTGGGGGGGTGCTGGGTGCTGGGTGCTGGGCTCTGGCTGATGGTGGTGGGTGGTGAGTGATAGGTGATGGGAGTGTGCGTAATAATAGGAGTGTGGCAAAGGTCGGTGTGACTGTGAGCCTTTTACAGGGGGGCTTGTGTGTAGGGGTGTGTGTGTGCTGGTGTGTAGTGGCAGGCATTGCCCATGATAATCTCTACTGTGTAAGTCATGTGATCACTGTGGGGACTTGTGTGATCGGGAGATGTATGTCCAGAGAAAATACTCCCATCTTGTTCTGGCGCCGTTTTTACCCAGCGCGCCAGTTTGTACGCACACCTGATAAGCACGTGACCCTCAGCACTGCTGATACAGTCCCAACTGTCCGTCTTCACACCACATACACATCCATCCATCCAAGTGCGCATGCGCATATTGACAGACTAAGCTCCATGATCAGGGAGGGGGTGGGCTCGTGGTGAGGTTGGGTCGTGGGGGTTGTGGTTGCAGTTGGTGGGGGTTGGGTCGTGGTGGCGTGGGGTCGTTGTGGGGGAGTGGGGGTTGGGGTGGGGGCCGTCGTGGGGGTGGTTGTGGGAGTGCAGTCGTCGTGGGGGTGGGGGTCGTGGCGGGGTGGGGTCGTCGTGGGGGTGCGGGCGTGGTGGGGGTGCGGGCGTGGTAGGGGTGGGGGTGGGGGTGGGGTGGGGATCGTGGTGGGGGTGGGGGTCGTGGCGGGGTGGGGGTGGGGTGGTTGTGTTGGTCGTGGTGGGGGTGGTCGTGGTTCTGGGGTCGTGGTGGGGGTGGGGGTGGGGGTGGGAGGAGTTATCCGAGGTGGCGAGCCTTTAAAGGTTGCTATTGTAAATCCAGTCCGGATGGACGGAGACTATAGCTGACCACAGTCTGCTTTTATTACCGATGCGCATGCGCAGAACAGTCGTTACTTAGAGTAAACCTGCCTCACCCCTCATCCTCCCCGACTATTGGATCAACTGTTCTGGCTGTCGGGTGCTGGGCTGGAGGGCGGCGCGGATTGCATGTGTATGTATGTGTGTGGGTGTGTAGGGGGAATGTGTGTGGGTGGGTGTGGTGCGTGTGTGTGTGCTGGGGTGCAGGGGGTGGGCTCTGGTCTGGCAAGTCTAAAAGCACAGGTTAAAGCAGAAGCAATGCGTGTTGTTACGTACATCTGTTTGGAAGACTGACACCGCATGTGAGTATGCTTCTAACGTATAAAGCATTGTATCAATATATTGCAAGCGCTTTGGAGGCACGTATGCGCACACACATATATATATAAATATATAAATATATAAATATATAAATATATAAATATATATATATGCATACAG
This sequence comes from Branchipolynoe longqiensis, assembly GCA_030323885.1. NCBI lineage: Eukaryota > Metazoa > Annelida > Polychaeta > Phyllodocida > Polynoidae > Branchipolynoe > Branchipolynoe longqiensis. The sequence continues at coordinate 66,850,126 of CM059187.1, forward strand.
TAAAACATCTCTACACCTCCCCTCTACAGATCGACCACTCCCCTATATCGATCGCTTTATTCGGGCCCCAACAATACCATTGTGAGGATATTCTAACTCTCTAAACCGACCACCTCCAGAAATGGACCACTTAATGTCGGTCGATTTAGAGAGGTTTTCCTGTGTATATATATATATATATATATATATAGATATAGATTAGTTAGATGAATCTTACCTGGGTATAGATGCTGGATAACTATTGTTTTCCCGAGGTATAAGCACATCCGGTTCCAGCAATCTTTACCTACTAATTCAGGATAAAAATGATCTCTAATAACAAACTCAAATGCCCTTGTGTGGCTCACCAACTGTCTTGAGTTCCTGACTCTGTGTGTCTTGGATATATATGTCCTTATAGAGGATACTACACATAGCTTGGGATCCTCCCTGAATTGTGTAACATTCACTGACGATAATGGGTCACCCAGGCGATTAGATTTCAACAGTGTTGTTAAATCGAAAGTCACTTGCTTTCTATCTATTTCTAGACCATCCAGTGAAAGTGCCACTATTTTTCCTTCTGGTTTCCAAATCACAAAAGTGGTACACAGTTTCTTAGAACGACCCCGATATATTTATTTATGATTTTTATAGTTCATCAATTTGGCGGGAACCTTTAATCGTCTGGTATTCGGTACATGAATCTTCAGTTAAAATATGTTCAGTATATCAGTCGGCATATTCTAAAGTAAATTAAAAGAAAATTAGTCCACTAGCTGTCAAGATATTTGTTAAAATATGTGTATAATCCTGCTCTAGACAGTCATGACCAGGATGTGGCAGTGAACAAGACTAGCACAACAACAATAATAACACAACCAATAAGGGAGAACAGTCGCAATAAAAAGTAGCGGCTGGCCCCTGTGGCCTGATTACCATCATAATATTAAATTTTGCTATTAACATGTAGCAGAATATGGATTATTATGGTAAGAAAGGGGCCGGGCCAAAAGGGGCCAGGGGCCCATCCTATCAAGAATTATTCCTCACTAAAACGACAGCGCACTCTGATTGCACGACAACAACAAATGACAAGAGCTTGACTGATGCGACATCATGTTTGATACTGTACGGAGTGAGTATCTGATTCGCACACTCCCAGAACCAGCCACTGCTGTGTGGGGGTGAGGTATGTGTGAGGCCTGTGCGTGTGGTGAGGGAGGCTAGAAGCTGGTGTTAAACATCGGTGTCAGTGTGTGTGTGTTGGGAAAGGGGCGGGGTCTGGGAGAGTGGGTAAGAACTTCCATCTGATTCTCCTTGACACCCCTACATACATACCACTCCTCACACCCATTATACCCACACCGCCACTAAAAGGAGACATTGGAGGAAGCACCAGGGTCAACTTCAGGCCGCTTCTGATAACCCCCACCCCCTCTATGCCCACCCCCACACACTGCTCCTGATTGTGTGTCAGGGGTGGCCATCACACGCGTTCCCGGTGCTGTGCCGCAGTACTGTGACCCTCCTACCAGGGTGGGTGTTGGGTCGTTGCAGGCTTAGATGTAAACACAAGCTAAGCACGAAACTACATGCATACACATATACATATATATATATATTTTACCTCGGTAAACAGCCTCAGGCTAGCCTCAGGCTAGGGAGAGGTAAGCACGTCCGGTACCAGCAATTAGCATATACAACTCACGACTGGATAACGTGTCGTTGGGTTGCTCCGGCAAAATTAGTCTACATACAAGCAAATACGCAGTAAGTATAATAAAAACTGTGGTTAGCTTAATTATGATGCATTAGAGCATCAATATGGAAAGTTTAGACTTTCGTTGGTCCAATTTGGACGAGTTATTTGGTTATAAACAACCAAGGATAGAACACTCGAGTGGGTTTCTCGAAGGAACCAAACCGGTCATTAGCGGTTATGTCAACACCCGGGTCACCGTGTGACTATGGGTAGAGATGTGGGTTTCGCCCTATCTCATGTGGAAATTCTCTCGTACTCTAATAGAGAGTAATGTTGGAGATGCTCCTGGGTTTCTTTTATAGACTCCCCTAGACAAAACTTTTTCAGGCGTTTCTCCGAGTTTCGTAGCATTTTCTCCAACTTGTTGACGTTGTAGTCACAGGTGGGAGAAGTGTGCGGAACAGAGGGATGGGCGGGCCGATACACTGGTCCCGACCCCGCGTAAGGTTTGGGCTTGACCCACAACCCACGCACAAATTTAGCTTATTACGCCTGTGTTATAACGGTATAAACACGTTCTTTAACACCAATAGATGTCCAAATGAGTTTGAAACAACCATATTGTGACATATATATATACCGGGACTGACCAAAAATGTTTGTTTCAGCTCCCGATGGCCACGAAGCGGAGTAAGCGCGGTGCAGCAGCAGCCGAGGGGCGTGTTCCGAGTGGAGTGGACGAGGAGTACGACTCCTCACCTGTGTTGTCGGCAGGGCCGTCGACACAGCCCCGGGCGCATATCCTCTCCGACCCGGACGAGGACGCAGTGCCTGATGTGCCTGCGCCTCCAGATTGGGAGGCTCGCTTTGCAAGATTGGAAAGCCACATCTTGACTGCCAAATCGCCTGTGTCTCGGAAGCGGCGTAGGCCGAGTGTCCAAGAGGATCCATTTGAGGATTTCTTGGACACAGACTCAGCGGTGGAGCTTAAGGCTCCTCCTCCTCCTTCTCCTAAACGGAGGAAGAAGAAGAAACAGGTGATTTCTTCGGGTGATGAATTCACCAAGGAGCGGGCAGAGACTGGTTTGCGCAAAAAGCGGAAGACTAAGTCCAAAAAGAAGAAGAGGAAGAGGAAATATTCTTCTTCTGAGTCGTCCACTGAGTCTACTTCTACGGAATCAGACTCAGACACCATATATGAAGGGGTCTATGCGGACATTGGCACTAAAGTGGCTAAGAAGGTGGAGAAGCCAAAGGCTAAGCGGGTTAAAACCACTACGCTTATGCGCGAGACCGTGAATGGTCATTTTCGCACGTTCAAACCGGCGGAGGTTATCTCCAAGTTAGGAGATGAGTTAACAGGCATAAAGGGTGTTCCCAACTCCATCATTAAAGAAATGGATCGGGATGTCAATATGACGGATGACCGTAAGAAGTTTGAGGATGTGTTGCACACAGTGCATAAGGCAGTGTTGGCTACCCTAACAGCTATTGTTCCTGTGGCTAATAGGATGCAGAGTGAAAATAAGTTCTCGTCTTTGGCTAAGACAATGGACAAAGGCATTGCAGTGCTAGCGGCGGCAGGTAATTACCTGTCGTTTCGAAGATATGAAAATGTCTTCAAGTCAGTTTGCACAGATGCTGGCAAAGAAGTGGCTCGCTCTAAGAAGGTTACCGATAATGAGGGGAAGGAGTTTACGCTCTATCTTGCTCCAGAGCCGATTAAAGGGAAACCTTTAGATAACACCAAGATGTTTGGCGGTCAACTACAATACCTCTATAAAGAGGTAGAGACTGCAGCCAAGAGTGGCAAAAACATGGATGGCAAGAAGAAACAGGAAGCTCCTCGTTTCAAAAAGTCACGAGGGGATTTTCGTCCACGACGGTTCACCAGAGGAACCAGACCGAGTTCAAACTTCGGTCAAGGGTTTCGGGGCCGGGGCGCTCGCCCAGGCTGGACCGACAACACCGCATGGCCAATAGGCCGAGGGTTCAACTCGTCGAGACCTTTCCCCAGGGGCGGGTCCAAGTAGAGGTCCAAACACAAACTTTACAAGTCCCTGCAGCCTCTAAAAACACACAAACTGTAAGCAACTTTGTGGCTGGTAATATTAGTAATCATATTTCTGAGTGGCACAAAATTACTAGTGACCAAGAAATTATAGAAATAGTTAGGGGTGTTCAAATTCCCTTTACACAAATTCCTGTACAAAGTATAATACCTTTTCCATATAACATTCAACCAGTTGAACGAGACGCACTAACTAAACAGGTACATAAATTCTTTGAGAAAGGAATTATACAAAAAGTGACACACTGTTCAGGACAGTTTATTTCAAACATTTTCTCGAGACCGAAGCCTAATGGTGATGTTCGAATGATTCTGGATTTAACAATCCTTAATAAAAGGGTGGAATATCGACATTTTAAAATGTTCTCTCTAGATACGGCACGAGATCTGATTACACCAGATGCGTGGATGGCTAGTGTTGATTTACAGGATGCATATTATACGCTTCCCATAATGGAACAATACCGAAAATTTCTTCGATTTATTTGGGATAACCAACTCTATGAGTTTACCTGCATGCCGAATGGCTTAGCTTGTGCGCCACGTTTATTTACTAAATTGCTTAAACCTGTTTTCTCAGTAATGGCTAGGAAGGGTCACATAATGTTTCCATACATAGATGATTCTTTTATTATAGCATCAACACAAATTGGTTGTGTGAATGCAGTTTTGGATTTATGTGCATTACTCACTAAATTGGGGTTTTATGTACATCAACAAAAGTCAGTGTTTAAACCAACAAAACAACTCAAATGTTTAGGGTTTATTCTGGATACACAGTCCCTTACGGTGTCGATAACAGAACAAAAACTAATTAAGTTTATGACTACAGCGACTCAGCTTATTAAGTTATCAAAGCCAAAAATTAGACAGGTTGCTGTTCTTATTGGCATAATGACCTCATATGCACCTGCTGTGTTATATGGGAAGGCCCATATTAAGTCGCTAGAAATAGATAAAAATTTAGCGTTAACACGAACTAAAGGCAATTTTGAGCGAAAGATGTTTATTTCGCAAGAAGGGTTACAGGATATTGGATGGTGGATGCAACATATAGCAAGTTCACCAAATCCAATCCGCATGGCGGAACCTAATACAGTAATTACTACTGATGCTTCGTTAGAAGGTTGGGGAGCTCATCGAGATGGGGTCACAACAGGAGGTAGATGGCTTGATGATGAAAAATCAGACTATATTAATGCACTAGAATTGCGTGCTATTTATCTGGGCTTACGTAGTTTAGTAAAGATAAATAAATCACAGGTTAGAATACTAACTGATAATACTACTGCCATGGCATATATTCGTAACATGGGTGGAACCAAATCAAAGTCTTGCAATCAGTTATCTAAACTGATTTGGAACTGGGCACAGGCTCAACAAGTCTGGCTGACTGTAGCGCATATTCCAGGGTCACAAAATACACTTGCAGATTATAAAAGTAGAAATTTCCATGACCATTTAGAGTGGTCTCTCTCTACACATTTGTTTAACTTCGTTTGTGAAAAATGGGGTACACCTGAAGTTGACTTATTTGCATCACGAAATAATAACAAGTTACCCTGTTATGTTTCTTGGCATCCTGAACCGGATGCTTGGAAAGTAGATGCGTTTGCTATTACTTGGGAAAATAATTATTTTTATATTTTCCCGCCATTTAGCATTATCAGCCGAGTAGTGAGAAAAATCGGCTTGGAAGGGACACATGCGATACTGGTGGTGCCCAATTGGGACACACAACCTTGGCTGCCAGCAGTTTCACAACTGGCAAAAGATCGTATACGATTCCCAAGAAAACTCGGGAATCATGACGCACCACGGACCGCTAGTGGTTCACGGCGACGTGTCAACGACGCCCCTATTGGCATTCCTTTTCTAAGGAAGCAGCTACAGCAATTTGGATTGGACAGAATTACTGAGGATAGGATAGTATCGGATGCCTGGAGGCCAGGAACTGTCAAAATGTATACAACCTATTTAAAGAAATGGGGTGTACATTGTTTGTTAATGAAAGTTAAACCAACAAATCCAAAGATTTCACAAGTAGCTCGGTTTCTTCGTTCTCTAGAGGATGAAGGACTTTCCTTTGGATCGATTAATGCGGCGAGGTGTGCGTTATCAATTATATTACCTAGAATTGATGGCGAAACAGTTGGAAAACATTATGTTATTTGTTATTTACTTCGTTCAATTTATCAAAGGAATCCTCCAAAACCAAAGTATAGTCGGTTTTGGGATGTTTCTATAGTATTTAAGTTGTTTCAGGCTTGGCCTCACAACTCGTGGTTAGATATAAAACAGTTAGGTTTTAAGGTCGCGGTCCTGTTATTGTTAGTAACCGGACACAGAGGACAGACGATTGTTGCTTTATCCTTAACTGGATTAGAAATAGACAAGGAACAAGCTACGTTTGATTTAGAAAAATTGCTCAAATCGAACACGTTAGGTGACCCTTTATCAACGGTTCACTTAGACTGTTTTCCGAATGATCGGAAATTATGTGTTGTGTCGGCCATACGGGCGTATATATACAAGACAAAGGATTTACGTGCATCACAACAACTATTAGTGAGCTTTATAAAGCCACATAAGGCGATTTCACGAGACACACTTGCCAGATGGACAATTACGGTGTTGAAATTGGCTGGAGTGGATACGAGTAAATACTCTTCCCACTCAACTAGAGGAGCCATGGTCTCCAAGGCACGGGTGCTTGGTATTTCTGTGAAAAGAATACTAGCGCATGCAGGCTGGAAGACGGCTAAGTCGTTTGCAAAACATTATAATAAACGACTAGAAAAGCCTACCGGCGTTGCAAAGCGTCTTCTCGCCAACTAACAAGAATAGGTGAGAACAAAAATTTAGAATGTTATAATAATAAGAAAGAATGATATTAAGGATAAAAATGAATTATGTAAAGGTCTCCCTAGCCTGAGGCTAGCCTGAGGCTGTTTACCGAGGTAAAATAGTATAGTTATACGAGTCTTACCTTGGTACAGATGATGGATAACTGTTGTTTTACCGAGGTATAAGCCTCGGATAGATGTGGGCTAGGGCCCTCCCGCCACACCCTGCCACATCTATTCGGTTGGTGTACCTTTTCGGTAAAGTAATAGTACCCATTGTTTGAAAGTCATTTTTATCCTCAATAAGTAGGTTAAGATTGCTGGTACCGGACGTGCTTACCTCTCCCTAGCCCACATCTATCCGAGGCTTATACCTCGGTAAAACAACAGTTATCCATCATCTGTACCAAGGTAAGACTCGTATAACTATACTATATGTGTCTATGTATGTATTTATGTATGCATGAATGTATCTCCTCCAAAGGAGTGCAGAGTGGAGCCCCGCACAGGAGGCAGAGATGTGCATGCTGGTACCCACCCCCACCCCGGATATGGGGAGCAGCGCTGCAATAGAGCTTATTACACATGAAAAAGGGGTTATCACTATCCATATAGATTTGTGTATGTCTGTATGCATACATGTGTATGTATGTATGCATAGATGTGTGTATGTATGCATGCATGCATGAAAAGCACCCGACCCTATCATTCACCACCAAATTGTCCTAACTAATATTGTAATTAAACTACTCTTCCCCCTGTGTGTTTTTCACCCTCATCCTGTGCTAATTTGGTCACGCACACCCTGTGCTAATTAGTAACCGTAGTAACCCCACCCACCCCTGTTTGCAAGCAGCAGGGCACCAGCTTTATCTTTGAGTTCCGGGTTCTGGTTGAATTTCGCATTAACCATATCCTACAAAACTTGTTCATTCCTCCCACACCAGTGAAGTGACTTCCACACTTTGTTCTCGGTCGCCTTAATGGCATAGGGGTTCGTTGTTGATAATGCTGTGATAATGGTCACAAGTAAATAGTGTATTGACAAATTATGGCTGACGATGACACAGCCCCACAATCCACACCAATATGTCTACAAATGTGAACCTTGTCTTTTATTTTAACCAGAATGTGGTGTGATCAATGACATTCTAAAGGCTGACTACCTGTGCAAATTGTATTAGAATTTGATCTATATCTAAGTAGTCTACCATGTGCTGTGATCATGGACAAAGCTAGATAAAGCATTCACCCGGTACTCGCAGTACACGGGTGAATACCAACCCTATATAAAAACAGTCGAAAAAGCGAGTTAATGAATTGAGAGCCTAATTTCACAATCTAAGAAGCAACAATTATTCTTTACAGATGTGTTATTGATAGCCCGCTAAATTTGAATTGAAAAATATAATATAATATCTAGTTTAATAAGATTTAAAAGTGAAATCGACGGCGTTCTGTGGCCACCATCTTGTCTTTTGGCATTCTCTCCCATTTCACCAAATCTGTGCCGATATAAGTAGCCATTTGATCATGGAACCACAGTTTCTACTTCATGTTCCATACTAATGCTATTTTCGTCCCTATTTAGACCTTGTTGTCGTTCACCCGTGTACTACAAGTACCGGGTGAATCTTTTATCTAGGACAAAGCATGCCCCCATTAGCTGATGTTTACTTTTTGTACTGAGTGGTTGTTAAACAAAAGAATACATATGCAACTTGTCGCTTATTGCATAGCATATGTGAATAAAAATGTAGTAGACTGCACTGACCTCTCAGGCCAGTGACCACATAGACAGGTAGGCATGGGTAGTGTTTTGATATCAGGGAGCCTCAGTGGTGTAATGGTTAGCACACAGGCCCCGAATGCAAAGAGATGTGGGTTCAAATCCCACTCTAGGCGCATTATTTCCCATTTTCATCACCCCCATGACACTGGTTGCTGTGACCATGATCCTGTACAAGCTAAGCGCTGTGTGGTTGTTGAACCTACCCTGTGTATGTATGTGTAAGTGCATTGCCTGTATGTATGTAATTGTAAGCATTAAATGACCATTTAAAAGACTTACAATTCCAGGGGGACGAGTGTAGTAGGCTGCACTGACCTCTCAGGCAAGTAACCACATAGACAGGTAGGCATGGGTAGTGTGTTGATATCAGGAATCCTAGGTGGTGTCATGGTTAGCAGACTGGCCCGGAATGCAAAAAGATGTGGGTTCGAGTCCCACTCTAGGTGCAATATTTCCCATTTTCATCACCCCTATGACACAAAGGACATGAAAACAATATTTGCATCGTACTATATTATATAAATATGAGATTATTGTGATAATGCATATATATATATATGTGTGTCAAACAGTAAATATGATTTATATTTCTCCTGATTACTTAATTAGAGATTATGTAACTTCCGTATTTCTATTAATTTTGAAAACGATATGACAGCAATGCACCAGCGCAAAAGTGCTGCCACCTTGACGTACTAAGATATATTCCACAACATTAATGATGGCACCACCTAGTGTGAAGCAAATGTTGTTCTTCATGAATAAAACCCCTCAAGTTCTTAAAAACATACCAAACATGAGGATTTAGCAACGCATGGCATCGCATCACTTCAAACTTGTATGCAGCACGATTTGTGCAACTTTTCTTTTCTGAGAGAAAATGTCCTTGGTAACGGCACTTCACTGACCGACTTTGCAAAAAAATCGAACTCTTGCCTGTGACCATGGTGAGCCTTGTTCTGATGGTGCTTATTTGGTGAGTTGTTCAAGTAAAAATCCAACCGTTGCTCGTGATGATAGTGAGCCTTGGTTTAAACCTGGTGGCATACCTCCCAGTGAGCCCAGGCTATGCTGGGCAACTCAGTCAACATTTGACTTTTATACTACGAGTCGGCAAGGGGAATGAGCGCGGATTGGATGACTAGCTGGTGAAATAGAAGCAAGCTTTTGTTGTTACTATTCCGGGCTGATAGTTAGGACTTCCAAAATCCATCAGCCAACTCATGCCCTCACTGACATATTGGTTCCTGTCTGACGGAAGTCGAGAGCAAGTCTTTGACATCCTAACACACTAGTGTAGATCATTCAAATCTACAGCTGGTTTTAGTTTTGCTTTAAATCACCTCATATAGCATTCATTACACGCTGATCCTAATGGGGCTGTCACACTACGACGCTTCTCGCCGGCGACCCGTCAACGTGTGATGTTTTTGGGCGATAATTAGTGAAATATCGAGACGCGCTGGGGGCGCGTTATGCGCGCGTCGGTACACGTCGGTACACTATCTTTGACATTGTCGGTCGCCGGCGAAAGTCGGCGCGCGTTATTGGTCGCTGAGTGTTTTGAACATGTCAAAAACCACCAGCGACCGGCAACGCGCGCAAATATATGGGTAAGGACGTTAGGCGCGCGTCGCGCTGCGTTGGACGCGCCGGAATAACGTTATGGGAACGCTAGAAAGACGACGCGCGCGCGGGAGGGTCGTTGCTCACGCGTTGCGCAAACTGGGCCGTTTTTGTTTTACGCCCTAGCAACATTTAAGGTTAAATGAAGACGTCGCGCCAAACTTTTTTTTTTTTTCCCCCAGCGCGTCGACACACGTTGGCCGCGCGCGCATAACGCGCTGTGCTGACGCCGATCTTTTCCCCCAAACCGCCGAAAAGTTTGACGTTTCTCGACGCGCAAGATAGTACTTTCAACGCTGACGGGTCGCCGAGAGAAGCGTCGTAGTGTGACAGGGCCATTAGATTCAATATTAGGTTCATATAGCTATGGCGCTGATACATTTGAGAACAACCATGGCATTCAATATTAGGTTCATATATCTAAGGCAGTGGTGCATTTGAGAAAATCTCCGATGTAATATATTGGTTGTGTGTTATATTTCAAACAAAATTTAGCAGCAAATAAGATACAGCATCTATAGGATGTAAATGCATTATTCATAGGAGCGTCATTAGGGTGACTGACGGGTATTTAACTGCGCATGCCCATGACATTCTACGTATCGACCAGCCAGTAATGAGGGCCTCATGTTACTAATTGCTACGATGTGCGCCACCTGTTGGCGCATGCTAGTTATGATCATCCTCACCTCGACTTGCACAAACTAGTGTTTTTATTAGCAATTCTGATTATAAATACAATTGCGAGAGATGATTATGAAAAGTGTTGCTGTGTTCTTAGTAAATTTAGCCTAGGCTTAACCTGACCCATAACAGTAGTACTTGCTGGTGGTGAGCAAGGTTATTTTGGATTTTGCCGTTTTTTCATGTATTTCATTCATCAGCAAACTCCCTTTTCCTGCTCGCAACACTTTTTCTATATAAAAAGTGGAGTAGTAATTTGTCTTAACATTTGCAGGCAACTTGGAATGAACATTTAAATTGAAACTCATGCTTAGGACAATGTAAATGAAATCAATATTAAAATCAATTTTGAAAATCTATATGTAAAGCAAAGTGAAAATATATATGAAAACGAATATGACAATTGATAAGAAACTTGATTTGTAAGTTGATTTGTAAGTTGATTTGTAAGTTGATTTGAAGTTGCTATCAAAGTTGATAAGAAAGTTGATATGAATGCTGATATCTACATTGATTTGAAAGTCGATTTGAAAGTTCATATGAAAGAGTAATGTGAAAGTTGTGATATGAATGTTGATATGAATGTAATATGAACGTTGACATGCATGTGATAGGAACGTCGATATAAATGTTGATATTAACGTTGATATGAATATTGGTATGAGGATTGATATCAATATTGATACAAACATTGATATGAACATCCAGAATTTATGCGAACATTACATGTAGTACTGCTACTTGGTAGAGTCTGTGATCTTCCTGCTTCTGTGATTGAAGCCCTAAATGTAGCACCTGAACGTAAATAACAGGAATCCCTGGATACTTGTCCATGTAACTAGAAGTTATTATTTGTTTTACACATGTATATATTACCACAATTTGCAGATGCCTAGAATAGTTTTTCAATTGACAAAACTTTAGATTAGAATTATTTCGAAATGTCATGTATATATATTTATATATATATATTTATATATATATATTTATATAGATATATACCCTGCTCATATATGGTATATATGATATTGATGCCTGTATGATTTAGAGAAAAAAAATATATATAAAATTATATTATATGTATCAAGTCCTTACATAAATACTGAGGGGCCGAGTGCCAATCTATGCGTTTTTTTTACCTGTGTGCAGAATTTATGACGACCTGAGCTCTCTCTTTGTTCTGTATGTAATATCCCACAGCGTCACCAGATATGGGTACTGCGCATTACGGGTTCAGCCAGTTCCAAGTCCACAGGTCAGCACATTCATATGAAAGGCTGATGATTGCCCTGACCTCTGGCGGGCAGAAGGTCCATGAATAAGAAGCCTCATTCTCCTGAGGCTCTCAGCTGCATATTACCCCAGACAGAGCACACACTAAGTGCTAACCTATGTTATATATTTAACCTTTTTAGTTGGGTCCTTATGTAGCCTTAGTGGCGCAATTCACAATTCCAAATGCAAATGCCTTTATACAATGGCCGACGATGACAATCTGCGAAGGTGTATATTTATATTCATGTATATATTCATGTATATATATACACACAGATTTAAAATGTGTTTAGTACAAGAGACAGATTTGTACATTCTCTCGATTAGGTTTGAGTAAATTGGCCCAGAACTAATTATTTTCCCTTTCCAAACTTGAATAATACCACTTCTCTTATTCTTGAATTAGCCACCCCTTCCCCATTAGAAAACTTCAAATATCATCTACTTCTGATTGGGAATGTAATTGGACAAAGGCAGGAGAAGAAGTGTCGCATCTCGCTGCGCCGCCATGTCTTATTTGTCATATCTCACCCATATCTCCAATTGCAGTGAAATCACAGCCTAAGCCAATGCTCCATATAATTGGAAACTGTCGATGAAGAGCTTTAGTTCTGCGCGTTTCAATGTCCCATTTATTCAGTATTATTTACAAGTGAAATGGCAACAGGACACAATGGTCTATGCGCACCAATGCGTGACTGAAAGACCTGGCTTTTGTGTCATGTTATCCATTGATGTCGATGATTCAGATGGTTGGTCATTGGCTAGATGGCTGCACATTGGTAGGCCTCAATTTACACCGGGAGGCAAGTGGCCACTATCCACTGTCAGGTAGACTCCAGTACCCGGTTAGGTTACATATATGCGAGGGGCTGCTGGCGCTTTATGCCAGCAGTAATAAAATAGCAGTGGATAAAAACACCAAAGCCAAGCACACGTAAACTATTCGATTATATATGCATGAATAAAAAAGGAGGTGGTGATGATGAATGACTGCAAATAAAAAGCATTTCTGCATATTATCTGTTCATATCTTATTTGCATTCCATATAGGATCGCAATATCACAGTATATTTAAATAAGTGTAATGCTACATGGAATGATGTACTGTGAATGGTATATCTATATGGGACTCATCTAATTAAGTGTTCCTTAAATATAGAGCTGGTGTGGATGATTCTGTGGTGCTCATTAGTAGTCATTTCAACTTTGGTATTGAAATTGAACACTGTTCCGGTTATAGGAGACTGTATCAAAAGGTGCTAAGCAATATGGGACAAAACTTTGTCCATTGTAACGATCAACATACTATCTGCTTATGCATTTGCTCAGGATAAACTGATTAATTTTCAACATGGTGTTTCATAATCCCAATAGAATACATATTGATTTGAAGCAAATGTCCTTTTCTTTTCAGTCTAACCGTTTCTGTGCTGTTTTGTGTCAATAGTTACAATGGACCAACAAAAAAGAGAGTTATAACCTTTTGAGACAGGGTCATATATCCGTCAAATTGGTATTAATTTCTAATTGATAATGATTTAGGTGGAAAGGCAGAACCTCCATCCCACCCCACCTGCACCCACACTCAACCCCCATCCGCACCCCAACCCTCAGCCCACTTCACCAGAGACCCTCAGTTCTGCTCTGAGCAGGCTCCTTCCAACTCTCTCTCATCTTTCTGTTTCAATGCATTTCTTTTTACTAGCTTAGCCTTGTATAACAAATAAAATCGAACTATTAAGAATTTGAACACTAGTGGAAAATAGTAAAAGAAAGAGAATTGGAGAGCGACTGCGAGTATTTATAAACGAACTGGATTAACTCATTTCACATTAATATGAAATTCACTTAGCGACACACCAAGTTCGAGTCTGAAATATGAGTTTGAAAATAACCAGACGTTTATTTCTGTTAAAAGCAAGTCCATACTTTGAGGAGGTGAGCAATACTTGGATAAGTGTAGGGCAAGTAGGCGACAGGGCCTTCCTTAATCCAGCACAGCGACCGCAGTGTCATGAATGTCTGAAAGACGGACATTGGTCTCTAACATAAGCATAGTAGCCAACATATAATTTGATCAGTAATAGATAAAAGAGGACAACAATACAATCGAATACAAGTAGGTAAAACAAGGCGAATAAAACATATGTGTAAAGGTCAGCACTCAACCCAACTGGATTAACTCATTTCACATGAATACGAAATGGAGATGCCTAGTCGCAATAAAACAGATTAGCAATCACAATTGACAGCATTTTAGGCATCAGCACATGTCCTACAGCCGGAAGAGGAGTATGCCTGGTATTTGTTCTACCGGAAGCAAAACAAAACCAACTGTCACCTAGATTGCCTAGATTAGGTAGGTTATGAAATAATGCAATACGGATATTCAGAGTGGCCCTGGACACTCAACAAGGACTGAGGCAAGCTCTGTCGCAACTAGTGCTTACATGGTGGACGTAAGGAAGGTGGCGAATACACATTGGCCATGATACAGGAAGTGGTATGTTATGTCATCTAAACATATTTGCTAGGACAATTTCACTGAAATCTGCATTAGAAAGAAATAGATAGCAACAATACTAGGTTAGTCATCAGGAAGCATATATACAAAGTGAGATTAAAGCATAGGGTATACACTGAAGGACAGGACGGTGAGTAACGCCATCCCTAACTTCCGGTGTGAGCTGTAGCAGTGACCTGGCGTAAGGTATCTAAGCTTTAGTTTATACGGAGGGACAAGCGGAACTCAAATGTCCACGGTCAGCAGATTGGAGATTAAAATTGCCGACATATTAATTAGGGAATAAAAAGTGGATTGACATTACATCATACATGTGGGCATACTACGCACTATTAGATAACGCAATATATACATATATGTATATATTATATACATACATGCACTATGGCGATATGTTTATTAATTGTGTCACACATTAAGGGCAGACCTCTAGGGGCAGACGACATCGACTGACTCCGAGACTACTGGGCAGACGACTATCATTCTTAATGCACCCACATGTGGCTGTACTTTGAGTAACTCAACTCGGCTGGTTTAAGGGATATTGTGCTCTGTGAAAACACATGCAATCTCCCACAATAAATTATATGGTTAACGAGTAAGTAGTTTAACCTAGACTAACCTATATATAAGTGCCAGGTAATAGTCTTAATAACTTGCATTCCACAAATGCATTGGATGTGGATGTAGGCTTATCTCTTGTATTGTTTTTGGTACATTAGTTGATTAAGCAGGGGGAATTTTAATCGCCGACAATAATTGATCTTCCTCATCCGACTTCTCTTTGTCTTATCCTAGTAATGCCGAGTACCAGGCTAGGTATATAATTCGATTTCATTGCCTTATTACAGCAATGTTTTAACATAAATAACATGGAACTTGCAAGCACTCTTTGGCAAACCAAAGCACAAACAAATTGTAGTATTCCTACGAACAACGAAACTGTAATACCTCCTATAATTTTAGTTACCTTCTGTGAATTAAATGTTGGCGTCACGTTACTGGAATTTGACCCTTTCCGATTTTCATGTAATATCAATGTAGGCATATAAATGTGATTAACAAAACTAATTGAATGACTAACACCAATTTTTCAGTGTGAATATGTCCCTTACTCCTGACGTGATATTACCAACACTGATGGAATTGAACTTTTGCCAGTCTTTAAATATAAATATCTCAGACAGATTGGTATAATATACTATAATTTGATTTCAAGTAACTTTAATTTTAAATGGCTAACTTTGGAAATATTTTAAATAAAAAGATGAAAAGCCAATGCACGTAACAATTCTGACGCCATAGTTTTCACCGTTCTATTAAATTGACAAAGTATTTCCCTTCGTTCAATAAGAAATGCTTTAGAAATGCAGTAGCATTTAATTTGGATATATAGGAACACCTCTCGAGAAGTGCTTTGGTTTTAATAATTTTAAGCTTTCCTCGGACGATGCAGCTTTAATCTCTCCTCCTACAGGAGTCTACTGGGAAGGCGAAATCACTGACATAACTTGACAAACTAGAACTGATGGAGACTATAGTGGAACAAAATGAAGGCTAACATTTACTATTTCGGTCAGTAATATGTCTTATAATATTCAAGTTCTAAAGGTATCAACATGGTTTTAAACCCACACGACAGATGTGTCACCGGGCCGGTGGCCGAATCGGTATAGCGCAGACCTCTCGTGTGGAAGATTGGGAGTTCAATTCCAGGTCCAGTCAAACCAATGACTTACAACATTGATACTCATCACTTCCTGGCTTGGCGCTCGGCATTAATAGGATAAGGCAAGGACTGGTTAGCTCAGTTTCAAGATAATGTGACTGAGTGTGATATCAACTCATCGTGGTGACGGCCTGAATTCCCAGTGGGCAGCACTATAAAGTCACCATGAGTGCACACTGTCACAAGTTAGTACCCGTCCTGATATGACCTTATATGTTACCAGGACGTAAAACTCCAACAAGCAACCATCCCAGATGAGCTTTGTAGCTATTATCCTCTGAAATTAGTACCTCCTGATGCTGGCCTGCCTTTACCCACCAAAGTCTTAATTTCTGGCTACTCTAAAACCCTTTCCTACTGTTTTAGTTACAAAAGGTTCACACTTCCAAAATATTACCAAATTTACATATCTATGTGCTAAAATACTGGAAGCATCTATGTGCAGTCTGACAGGAACGCAATTGCCTTGCATCAGTTATATAATCTCTTCCACTATCTTGACTGAGTTTACAATTACCAATCTCCATATTTGACAACATGTAAATTCCATTTTCTATAATCTTCTATTCTGGAACTAATCTTCGTCCCAACTACACTACTACCATTGTTCAGCAAATTTGCATAAATGTTGGAAGATCACAAGATTTAGCACGGGTATTAGGTATGTTCAGTATACATGTTGAAGAATCAGTGCTTCAGAGGGATACAATCTAAAACTATATATATATATAGTGTTTTAGTGGCTGGTGAGGCAGGAGGCCCGCCACGGTTAGTGTGGTGGGGGGCCAGTTGAGGGCGCCACTCGTCATGAATAGTGAATCACTACATTGTGAAAAGAACTGTGAAAGATCCTCCATTCATTCATACCTGCATAATTCTTATATATCAGATCTGTATATATATATATATATATATATATATATATATGGGCATGTATTTGTGTGTGGTAACAGCTACATGATGAACACCAAACTGCCACTATGGGTATACAAATTGGGCGGCGCCGAGGGATGGTTTGGCTCAGTGATGTTTTGGTTACTTTGATCTCCCCCAGCGCTACAAAAATGCAGGAAACTAGATTTCAGGAAGACAAGACTCAGTTTGTTCGATATTGCTTCAGACAAGGCGTTCCTTGAAGGATAGCAGACGACAAGACGAGGCACACTACTCACCTCTCTGCTACACCTCCTGGAGACGACGTGTGATGGGGCACACCCTGGAGGA
Source organism: Branchipolynoe longqiensis (assembly GCA_030323885.1). Taxonomy (NCBI): domain Eukaryota; kingdom Metazoa; phylum Annelida; class Polychaeta; order Phyllodocida; family Polynoidae; genus Branchipolynoe; species Branchipolynoe longqiensis. The sequence goes on from CM059187.1 coordinate 66,867,584, forward strand.
GGAGGCGTGGATGGATGAGGGACGGGAGGAGGAGAGGCGGATGGAGGGAGGGAGGGGGGGGGGGAGACCTATGACGTCACACCGGACAAGGTAGTCTCAGAGACGAGGCGTACAGACAGGTCAATAGCGGGCGCGTTACCACACCTCTCTACACCTGGGGGACATATCCATAAGTAAGCACCACACAACTCGTAACCTGATTTTCCTTCAACGCAATATAGATTCATGGAGCCGTGCTATATCCGACTATCGACTAGTGTAGTAGTGCACAGAAATCATCGGCGCCCCTTCGTGTTAAATAGACGGCGAGCGGTCACTCGGGTTTATTGGCGGTTCTCAGCCGGAGCTAATTGGGTCCAGCCCCCACATGTCAACCAGCAAATGGACCCGCTGGCCCGTGGGGAGCGGGATGGCTGGTTGACTGGGGCCGAGCCGAGTGGGGTGGGACTGGGGAGTGGAGAGGGATGGGATGCGGGGGGGGCGTGGAGCTGGGTATAAATGATGTAGGAGGGTGATTGCTAGGGCGGGGTAGGGTCGGGGTGAGTGGAAATGGTGAGGTGGAATGGATGGTGTAGGCTTAGGTGTGTATAGATCGGGGGGTGGTTGGCGGTGTGGGTGGTGGTTTATGTTGTTGGTGGAGGTGTACGCGTTAGGTGTTGGTATAGCAGTTGATGTTGGTGTGGGTATAGATTAGGTGTCGGTGTGGTTGTATGCTGCGGAGTAGGTGTGAATGTTGGTGTAAGGCAAGCTGTTGGTTTATGTGAGTGTGTGGTGTTTTGGCATGGGGATAGATGATTATGTCGGTGTTGGCATGGGGGTAGGTGTTGGTGTAGGTGTAAACGTTTGGTGTAGACATCAGTCAGGTTTAGGAGCAGGTTCAGGAGTAGGTGTCGATCTTACTACAACTATAACTATAAGATATGTTAGTGTATATATTTATATGAGTGTATGTGTAAGTGTATGAGTCCATGTTAGTGTCAGTATAGGTGTAGGTGTATGTTTAGGAGTAGATATTGATGTCGCTGCAAGAACATGTACGTGGTAGGCGTATATGTAGGTGCATGTGTAGATCTGAGTACATATGCAGCTAGATGTATATGTAGGTACAGGTGCTTGCCTATGGGGGAACATGTGCGTGTGCATGTGCGTGCGTGTGCGTGTGCGTGTGCGTGTGCGTGTTCGCGTGCGTGTGTGCGTGTGCGTGCGTGTGTGCGTGCGCGTGGGCGTGCCCATGTGCAGTGGTCTATGTAGGTGTCGGGCTGGGTGAGTGACGGCCGCCTGTCGACTGGTGACGGCCTCTGTGGGTGCCAGGGTGTGACAGCGGGGCTGCCTGGGGCTGACAGGTGTAAGCAGGCCTGACGGCGGCTCACACCGCCCCGCCCCGGGCGTCGCGTGCGGCGCGACCAGGCTGGTCACCTGTCGAGCCGCATTCCGTACGGCCATTACACTGTGCGCCGAGCACTCAGCCCCAAGCCGACCACGGCGGACAGGGCGGACAGGGCGGACAGGGCGGACAGGGCGGAAAAGCCGGACAGGGTGGACAGGGCGGACAGGGCGGACAGGGCGGACAGGGCGGACAGGGCAGACAGGGCGGACAGGGCGGACAGGGCGGACAGGGCGGACAGGGCGGACAGGGCGGACAGGGCGGACAGAGCGGACAGGGCGGACAGGGCGGACAGGGCGGACAGGGCGGACAGGGCGGACAGGGCAGACATGGCGGCCAGGGCGGCTAGGGCGGCCAGGGCGGACGTGGCGGACAGGGCGGACAGGGCGGACAGGGCGGACAGGCCAGACAGGGCAGACAGGGCAGACAGGGCAGACAGGGCGGACGCACAGACAGCGGCACACGCACAGCCCTGTCCGCAAAGCTCTCCTGACAGGCCTCACCCAACCCGCCCTGTCCTGCTCCGCCCCTCCCGCCCCGCCCCGCTCGCCCTATCCTGCTCCACCCCGCCTCCCCGCCCGATCCACTTTCCCCCGCCCCGCTCCTGTGATTCCCTCCTGCAGCTAAGCACACTTCCTTCCAGGTAGTGAGTGAGTAAGTGATTATGCGAAGGGGGCGGGGGTCTTACGTCCAAACAAGGTACAATGTCATGTCAAAATGGGTGCCGATTTGTTGTGACAGTGCACTCTGAAATGGAGATAACTGGTTGTAATGTCATATGCGGTTCCTTGGGGACCAACGTAGTTAAGATATTGATAATGTACTATAAACATGATATGTGTTATCAGGATGTGATCAAGAAGCGAGATCTTGAATCTGTATCGCTCGTGGTATTTCCGAGGTTGAATCATTATGAATTGTATTGTTCCCTGATTTGTTCTTTAACAGTTTGATCGTGGAGTGTGTTTGTGCAGATGTGGAATATTCTATTTAAAGTGCGATTTAAACCCAGACTTGTTCCACTGTGAGACTAGCTTCCTAACCGTTACACTATATTTAATCTCCCTAATGCAATCAACATACCCACGCGTACCTCCGTACATGGCCTATCACGTGAGGATGTCAGTGCAGCTCATTTCACTTTACCCACTTTGATCAGTAGAAACTTACATTTAAGTATATATAATACGGTAACATATGACCAAATTGTCAAAGGTGGTATAGATTTAATTTCCAGGTGACAACATGGAAGCTTTTCTTTTCATTCACTCTTTCAAAATAACTCGCACACAATCTTATGACATTGTTTCTCCATCCCCAAATAAAACTCTTTGATCAAGAATATTGGTACGCAGTAAATAAGTCTCAGGAACTCGTCTTGAAGAATAATTTACGATGTTTAGATGATTATCTGAAACACATTCTCCAATATTGCTTAAGACTGACATACAGTGGGCGACATCTTCGATAAATATCAACGGCCACCTTGATATTCATCTAGTATATCGCCCATTGTATGTCAAGCATTAACCATATTGGTTAATGCTTGATATTACTTGGGATGTTAGTCAACATCCCAAGTAATACAGCACTTGGGATGTTGACTAACAGGTAGCAGAGGTGTTGAATTCTATTCATATAAAAACAAAAACAAAAATCACTGAATAATGTCACACGCTAACCAACGTTAGCAAATGTAATGGTAAATTGATACATTACATAATGTTCATATTACATGTACTACACGAGGAATCCTTTTTCTTAAAATGCACCTGCCATTCCGGAACATGCAACTAACAACTCAAGTAGGTAGTTTAGGTCGTTTTGCAAAGTGCCAAGTGTTTTCAGTGCGATTCAAGCATAACTTCCTCGATCCATTGTTTTATATATTTAATTTGAATTTATCTGAACAACTTGGGGGCCAATCCCATAATCTGATTAAGTTGAAGCACACATAAATTATAGCGACATCGTGGCGAATTGACCGGATTTGTGAGGCCTCCGCTGTAGACATATATAGTTATTTTGCTAGATGTTGAGCGCCTTTATACTTGATTCAGAATGGTCATGCCTCGAGTCGTCGAGGGGCGCTTAGAAATCACGAGAAGTAAGAAATGCACAAATTAATAACCCAGATCTGAAAGTAAATAAAAGGTTGGTGCATTCGCGGTTCGACTGTACTCTTGCACCCTACACTTCCGCCTTTACCTACGTTACTACGTTGCTACAAGTACAACCCCGAGCCGAGGAACGGATGAGGACGCATGCACGGGGAAGGGCTGTAGATCCAACTAAGGGTGGTGAAGCAGTAACAGAGGTGCAGGGCATGATAGTGTCGAAATGTGAATGTCTCATGTAATTAACCCATATATTATTAGTATTGAATGAGTTTAGTAGCTGACTCCACTTTTGGAAGGTCATGGGATTCAAAGTCGTGGTTGTGAACCCTTGTCGAGTCAAGCCAATGATCTAAGAATAAATCCTTGGCGCTACTTATCCTGGCATTTGGCATTATTAGGATAGGGCAAGGGACTGTGGAATGAGGAAACCCAATTGTCCGCGATTGAAATGTCCCCTGCTTAATCAACTAATGTATCCAAATAAATCAGAAACACAAGAATATTTCGTAACTAATTATGAAGACTACGAAGGCAAGAACCGAGTGCACAGAAAAACCTCCAACACAACAATAACACAAAGAAACAGAGTGAAGAGGTAAGCTAAATACATGTCATTCGGAAGGAATTAACTGAGTGGTGATGAATTTGAGCAGATATGAGTAACTGCTCCACAGGCACCTCCACACCCAGCCATGTCGACTAGGAAGCATATAATTATATATACATGACGCATATGCCCTTTGTCTGACTCCCCACACACCTGAGAACAGTCCGGTCCTTGTGTCGCTCTCCACGGTCAAAGTCAACCACCCCCTCACACCACCACTCATATACCGACACCTACACTCACATCGCGTTAATGTTTCCTGCCCACCTCCCTTCGCCCACAGTTTACATTATACCGTCATTACCATACTCTCATACATGTGGAATTAAAAACCCAACAAAAATTGTACCCCCCCCCCACCCAGAATAAATATAGTAATATCGGCGAGTTGTCCTCATCAACCTTATATCAGCAATAAAGACACACATTCGTGGTAAGAAAATGGGGCACCCAACCAGGTGTCTGTCATAACTATTCAATATGTCCGAAGTCAAGAAGGACATGATGTTGTGATCCTGTCAAGTACATTTCTGTGGAATACCGACACTTTTTTCGGTGCAGTTTACAGCTCATTCGCCAACTTCATCAAACAACGAACCATGCCCCTCACCTCTCACCTCTTTCCACCCTCAGCTCCTCACACCCTCAACCTCCTCACCTCCTCACCCCTAATATCCTCACTCCCTAACACTCTCACCCGCTCACCTCCTCACTTCCTCAGCCCTCACTCCCGCACATCCACACCCCCTCACATCCTCATCCCCTCACACCTTAACACCCTCACTCATTCACACCCTTACCTCCTCACCACTCACACCGTCACACCGTCACACCGTCACACCATCACACCGTCACACCGTCACACCGTCACACCGTCACACCGTCACACCGTCACATCCTCACACCCTCACACCCTCACACCGTCACACCCTCACACCCTCACGCCCTCACGCCCTCACACCCTCATACCCTCACACCCTCACACCCTCACACCCTCACACCCTCACACCCTCACACCCTCACACCCTCACATCCTCACACCCTTACACCCTCACACCCTCACACCCTCACACCCTCACAACCCTCACACCCTCATACCCTCACACCCTCACACTTCACACCCTCACACCCTCACACCCTCACACCCTCACACCCTTACACCCTCACACCCTCACACCCTCACACCCTCACCCCCCTTGCCACACTCATCTCTCCAAACACTCCTTGCGTTAGCAACTGTCATTCCTTCTCACTCCCACTGTTATCTTTATTTATTACCTTACCCAGCATTGGTCGTCATCATCACTCCATCCACTGACATACATATTCCCGATCGTCACATTAACCTGGGTTGATCACCATGATCTCTCACACACAGACACTGTCCACGCAGACAAGGTCCACCCCTAACACACACTCTCATGATCGTTAGATTACCCAGTGCAGGCCATAGCCATCATTCTCCCCCCTCCCTACATATGAACACCCACACACACTCCTGACACAGCCACCATTCCTACCTTCCAACATATGCCTACCCCACATACACCTTGTGGTAGTGATCCCAGTATTAGTCACGACCATCCCCAGCTTTCCGCGCCCCCCATCTCGCTCCCACCACTCTCCATTGACAGTTTACCCGGCATTGGTCAGCACCATCCCGCACCCCGACCTCCCGTCCCCGAGTCCGTCCCCGCACGCCTTACACACTCCCGCTCGTCACATGTCCCTGCATTGGTCACCAGCAGCACCGACCCATCAACTCCCCGGCTGCACTCACCCCCCACCGCCATACACACGACACCCACTCTTGACACACCCAATCCCCGCCCCTATACACATTTAAACACTATCCTGACACACATAGTCCGTGAAGTAGCGAATTCAGTATTGGTCACTCCCACTGCCCCTCACCCACCCATAGAAACACACCACAGGTGTAGCAGGAAATCGCAAACCCTGTAAATCGCAAACCCCCACTTGTGATTTCCTAGGAGGTGTAGCAGGAAATCGCAAACCCTGTAAATCGCAAACCCCCACTTGTGATTTCCTAGGAAATCGCAAACCCCCATGCCATATATGGGCATGGGGGGTTTGCGATTTCCTAGGAAATCACATATCCCCCCTGGAGATCTCAAACCCCCCATGTTCATGATACACCACTCCGTACCAGGTTTAAGGGCGGTGTTAGGTACCGATTAGGCCCAAATCTATTCAATGCTATCATATTTAATAGAATTACATACTCAAAAAGTGAAATTTGATCAAATTAACCCTAAAATCGAAGTGATATTAACGCCGCCGCTACAGGGGGGGTTTGTGATTTCCTAGTAAATCGCAAACCCCGGGATGTGCAATTTCCAGGGGTTTGCGATTTACTGCCACACCGGGACCACCACCGAGCCCTACACTCCCTAGACCCATGGCCTTACAACCCCACCCCTACCACACCCACTGGAACACATATACACATTCCCAACACACACCCAGTACACCCCCTCCACCCCCATCCTTAGACCCCAACCCCTACACCACCCACTGACACACATCGACACGGCCCCGACACCCCCCCCCCCCCCCTTACACTGCCTACTCCACCGTCCTTACACACCCACCCCTACGCCCACCCACCGAACCACACAAACACACTCCCGACACAGCCATCCCCAGCCTTTACACTCCCTACACCCCCACTCTTGCACCCCTACACCCCTACACCCCCACACCCCCAGCCATCCGCTCCCCCGCCGCCTTGCCGCGCAGTCCCCGCGTGGTGGCGCTCGCTCACCACGCGGCAGCGGAAAACCCTACCTGTCAGGCGGCCAAATAAGGCTTCTCCGTGCTGATGGGAAAACCGCGCCAACCGGAAGGAGGCCAGCACTCGTTTGTCAATAGGGATTATCCAGACCGCAACGCGGCGCGGTTCGCATTGATTCCGTTGGGCCCGAGCAGTGGCCGACCGACCGACCGACCACTCGGCCGGCCGACTAGCAGTGCAGCATCGAATGGCGCATGCGACGCGACCGCGACCCGGGAAGGACGCAAATATGTGAAAATGACGCAAACCGATGTGAAGTTTGTGGGGAGGGAGGTGAAGAGATGAGAACGACACAAACACGTGAGAAGAACTCAAACAGGTGAAAACCACCCAAATATGTGAAACTGACGCAAACCGATGTGAAGTTTGTGGGGAGGGAGGTGAAGAGATGAGAACGACATAAATACGGGAGAAGAACTCAAACAGCTGAAAACCACCCACAATATGCGAAAATGACGCAAATCGATGTGAAGTTTGGGGCGGGGGAGGGGGGGGGGTGGAAGAGATGAGAACGACACAAATATGGGAGAAGAACTCAAACAGCTGAAAACCACCCACAATATGTGAAAATGACGCAAACCGATGTGAAGTTTCTGGCGGGGGGGGGGGGGGCAGCTGAAGAGATGAGAACGACACAAATACGGGAGAAGAACTCAAAGAGCTGAAAACCACCCAAATATGTGACAAATGAAGCAGATGGGAATGACGCAAATATGTGAAAATGATACAACGTGATGAGGAGATGGGGAGAGAGGTCAGAGATGAGAAGGACACAAACAGGTGAAAATGACGCAGAAATGTGAGAGGGATGCACATTGCAAATTTGTGTGAGATTTTAAATTGGTGATGATGAAGGACTCAGTTGGGAATAACGCAAACGGAAGAGAATGATGGTAATTGTGTGTAAAATGACGCGAATACATATGGAAAGAATGCAAGCCTAGCAGAAGGATGCAATTGGTTGATATTGACGCAAATACATGGGGATGACGCAAACAACTGGGAATGACGCAAGCAAATGAGAATAATGCACAGATGTGTAAAAGGATACAAACACATGTAACAAAGATGCAAACAGACCGGAATGACGCAAATAGGCGATAATGCCACATACATCTACCAATGACGCAAACATATGGGAAGGCTGCAAATATATGAAAGGATGAACAGGATGAAAATAGATGACAATAATACAAATACGTCATAATAGGCCGCGTATATTGGAATAGTGCAAACAGACCATAATAACGCAAAAACATAAGAAGAACGCAAATAAATGAGAAAGCTTCAACAGACATGAATAAAGCAAAATGTAGGAAGTAGGTATACGCAAAACATTGAATTAATGACGCAAGATGCAAGCAACAGATATGGAAAAGAACAGTAAAGAGACAAAAGAAGTAAAACACAAAAGGCTCGAACAAAAACTGAAAAATCGAAATGACACAACAGCCACAAATAACCCACATGTCTGACTGCCGCACAAAAACCTAAAGTACACAAACTGCACATGCAGCCCCAAGCATAAATTGCAAAGCATAGACACGGTCTTAAGCATTAACATGTGCTCAAAGGGCCTGGAACATATCCAGATGTCGCAAAACGCACGAAGAATGACAAGATGGGGGAAATACCAAGAAGGAAACACACACACACACAAAATGAAGGAATTACGCAAAATAGTCAAAAGACGTAAACCGACCGAGTCCCCAGCTTGCCGGCCCGGGGCTTAGGGCCATCAGTAATACATGCGCGTACCGCCCACTTTTTATCGGCGCTATGGTGTGAGTTAAAGTTGAGAGTGAAAGGAGATACATCACAGCTCTGGCCCGTCGGCCTCTCTGGCTTTTAACGCCCGGCGTCCTATTTCACACTTCTTTAGACAAAGCTGTCACCTTGCTATTCATTTTGCACGTTCAGACGGCTCAGGTGGTCATTTCGCCTTTTTGTTTATGCGTGTGGAGTGTGGGAACGGCTCACGTGGCTAATGCAGTACCCCGCCCCCCGTATTGTCCAGAATACAGCACGGCACCAGATCTGCGCCAACCGCCAGCAGTATACTTCTCACTACCTAGCCTGATCCTTAACATTAATAGGATAGGGAGGGGGAGCTCTGGTTATCTTGGTATCAAGATAATGTCAATGACTAGGTGCTGACAACCTGATATCCCAGAGGGATGTTACTAAAACGTCACCATGAGTGGGCATGGTCACAAGTTTGTACCCATCCCGGTAAGTTGCTAGGACGTAAATCCTCAACAAACAAACAAAACAAACATACTTACTTCACAGGTCCTAATCACTAATTGAGATGCACAGCACTCACTGCACACTCTCAATCGGCGCTATGCCATATATTGGTCACCAGCACCACTGTGCCCCCAGCGCCCGCTCTCACTCACTCAGACATAGCACCACACATAACACCATGGGCACTGTTTGCTTTGCCCTCACCCCTGAATTATCTATGTTGGCGCCACTATTTCACATCGATATCATGCCTCCAGAGCTCCTATATTTATTATAATCATCACCATTGTACATTTCTGCTATCCCTTTCGTGTATCTTTTGAAAACCATTCTCCCTCTTAGATCCCAGCGGTTGCCATGATGAAATAATGTGTTTCACAAAAAGAAGCCAGGCTTCCTGCATAATTGCAAGTGACGTTCTGCACTAATGTGGGTTGTGTTGCACTAATGTGGGTTCTGTCCTCACTGAGTTGCAGTTAAATCTAAATTAAATCAATAAAACCAAGACCAATAATTGATTCGGAGAATCGCACTATAACGCAATAAGGACAGATTTGCTATTACCATTTCCAAAAATGAATATATTTCCCGGTAGTCTGCCTCCAACTGTTTATCAGTTCATCCAAGCATCGTAAGCCGTGCTATCTGTGTTCGGCTACTGTAATCGGCCAGTCACTGCCAATGTGCGCACACGGGTAGGCCTTGAGCCGATTTACGGGTCTGTCTGAGAAGTTCCCGTGGGTCGGACATCTCAGTTAGTGATTAGGACCCGTGAAGTAACTACATATGCTTTGGTTGTTTCTTGAGGATTTACTTCCTAGCAACATCTAGGGCCTTATTAGGATGGGTACCAACTTGCGACTGTGCCCAATTATAGTGATATTTTCACCCTAGGCGCATGGACTAGCTTCAGTCACTGAGAGAATTACAGTCATTTGTTGGACTAGTTGGCTGGTCACCGATCAGACTCACTGCAGGTATAGCTGGCAGCAATATTCCATAGAGAGTAGAGCAGGCCACCACGTGAGGTGGTGCTTGCTTGGTTAGTTCATTTTCTGCTGTGTGTGTGTTTTATAGCTCTATTGTCTCTGGTGATATGTTAGTAATATCCCACTCTGCGACCAGATTGTCAGTACCATTATCTGATATCCTACTCACTCACATTATCTTGGTACCGAGCTAACCAGAGCTCGCCTTATTCTATTAATGCCAAGGATTAGGCTAGGTACTGACAATGATAATCTTTTTTTTTAATCATTGGGTTGTTTCGACAAGGATTCGAACCCCGACCTTCCACAGTGGAAGTCAGCGCTCTCATCAATTCAGCCACTGCATCCTGTAGTACATGTAATGGTATCCATATTATTCATTATGTGAATGGGATACGTTTGCCATTTTGTTATTGCTTGCTATCTCGGACAATAGTACACGTACATTATTTGTGTTTATGTCGTCTACCAAAGCCCTCCCCCCTTCTATATTGCTTACATCTGTCGCCACTCTCCTATTCCTACTCTGAGAGCTTCATCAAACGCTTTTCAATTCTGTAGAGGTCGATATCGCAATAAACAGCATTTGGCAAATTTATGTGCATTTGTGTGTGAATATATATATATCTATGTATTTTAGTGTGGTTATCTGTGACATGCTTGTATGATTAGCTATGCATTTGCGTGTGATTATCTAAGTATGCACCAGAAACAAACTCCCCTTTCCATATACTACTTACTTACACCCCAAATTCGCTATACTACTTGTTTGAACTGCAGCCATGCAGCGCCCCGTGCTAGTGTCATCAGGTGGTTGGACCAGACGGGCTGGCCGAATGAGTTGAGCGTCCGCTTCCCGTTTTGGTAGATCCTGGGTTCGAACACATGGGTTCGAATGGGTTCGAACCCTGGTCGAGTCAAACCAATGACTTAACAATTTATACTTGTCGCTTCCTAGCCAATTGCTCGGCATTGGTCGTAATGCTCGCATTGCGTTTGATGCGAGGGAAGGAAGAGACCCTCCCCCATCCTCTGTCCCGCTGTCCCCTGGCTTCCTCACCTTCCCTGCCATCCAGCTCTCAGCTTTCTCCCGCCCTCAGTTCTCGCTCTCTCAGCTTTCTCCTCGCCCCTCCTCCCTGCCCGCCGGCTTTCTCACCTCCCCCGCCCTCACGCCTCCCCGCTCCTTCCCTTATAAGGCCGCCCGTCGGCCCCCTTCAGCCACTCTCCTCCCAGCCATCCTCCGTACACAGCTCCTTTCTTCTATTTGGCCTTCACCTCGGGCCGCGACCTCACCTCGGACTGCTCCAACACCGTAGGACCCTCCTCATCATGCCTGGAAGCGGCAAGGGAAAGGGATGGAAGGGAGCTCGGACCACCGCCGTGGCCACGTCGGGACCCTCCTCGGGCATGCCGGGAGGCGGCTCGCCGACCTCGGCCCCGGGCTCCCCACGGGCACCTCGGGACCGGCCCTCGGGCACCGAGGCGGCCATCCTCCAGGCGCTTCATCAGATCACGAGCCGCCTGGACGTCCTGGAGTGCGGGGCCGCCCGCGAGCCCGAGGAGACCCCCCCGCCCACGCCTAGGTGGCGGCCGGCCTACAGCATGCCGCCCATACCAGCACTTCGGGCACACGTCGTCGGGGGGGGGGGCGCACCCTCCGCCGCCACCTCAGGCACCGCTCCCGGGGGCACTGCACCCGCAGTACGAGTGCTACAGCCGCCTCGCTGCACCGCCGTCGGCCCCTCCGCCCCCGGCCTACCTCCAGGAGGCCGTCGACCATACCCCGGCATCCGTGGCCGACACCGTACGGGAGATCCTGGCGTCGGCCGAGGCGCGGCACACCGGGAGACGTAAAGGTGTCTCCCCCGACTAGCTCTTCCCCTCTGACCTCGTTGAGAGGGGACCGGAGCGCAAGTCGGTGAAAAGGGGGGAAGCCGCCAAGGACGAGTACAGCCTCGCCCTCACCACCCTCGTCAGCCACCCGAGTTTCCCTGCACACTCCATCCCAGGCCTACATCACCACACCCTCCCCGTGCTCAGGGACAACCTGGTCTATCCCTGGCCTACCGTCCGCAACTACTCCGAGATGATCTTAACCTGGATCGCGGACGAGAGGCTCCCCAACGGATGGCACGACCCGGTTGCCCTGAACTTGGTGAGGGTGGAGGCCCTCACCTTGCCCGCCCCCCAGGCCATCCCGACAGCACCAGCCCCCCGAGGCGCAGACCTTCCCCGAGGCGCAGAGCAGCCCCGGGCCCAAACTGACACCTGCATCGCCTACGGCAGAGAGGCTCACGGGGCCCCCTGCGCCGCCTGGAACCGTGAGCCCACCTCGTGCAACCGGGCCCCCGTCGGGGAGGCCCACGGTGAGGTGGGGAACAGACACCGGCACGTATGCGCCTACTGCGCCAATGTGACGCGTGTCCTCACCATGCACAGCAAGGCCGGCTGCCTCACCAAGCAAGCCCGTGAGCGCCAGACCCCAGCTGCCTCAGCGGATTTTTGATCCGCCGGCCTCCTCGGGCCCGCCCGGGGGGCCATAACCGGCGCCTCACCTATGCTACTGCTGACAACCCCATGACCTCCACCGTCAGCCCGGTAACGACCACCGACCGAAACGCCACCCAGGACACAGCCGGAGACCATCACCTCACGCCGCAGGCCCCAGAGGCCGCCCACACTGACCGCAAAGCCTCCCCAGACATCGCAGCCGCCGACCATCACGACCTCCACATCTCCCCCGGCGACACCGCCTTCCTCAACCCTCCCCACCCGACCCCCACCCCCACCCCCCCCAGCCCTGACGACTTTGCTGCCCCCATCTCCGACCCTCGCCGCACCTCCTCCAGGGAGCGGGCCTCCCCTACTTTTGGCCGCCCGTATCCCTGTCGCCGTAGGCCCCCGACTCAGCAAGACACCCAAGACCACCACCGACGCCCAAGCCACCGATAGTGGGTGCCCCTCACCAGCATCCCCTCGACCTCAGAGGCGGTGCACGCCCCCGTGCCCCGCCCCGCCCCCTCGGGCGCGCCTCGAGCCCTCTCCTCCTTTTTTGGTGGAGGGCTCTTCGGCGCCCCTCACCCGACATTTCAAGCTCCCCCGAGCTCATTTACTCTGACATTACCTCTGCTCCTCATGAGCCCCTGTTTATTGCCTTGCTTTTACCGCTTTGCCCTGTTGTACATATTTGCTATTTTCTGTCTGAGGTGTTAAATAAAGCACCTCTTTTCCCACCCCCGCCTTCCTTTCTTCCTTGTTGCGCATCGGTCGTAATGCTCGCATTGCGTTTGATGCGAGGGAAGGAAGAGACCCTCCCCCCTCCTCTGTCCTGCCGTCCCCCGGCTTCCTCACCTTCCCTGCCACCCCGCTCTCAGCTTTCTCCCGCCCTCAGTTCTCGCTCTCTCAGCTTTCTCCTCACCCCTCCTCCCTGCCTGCCGGCTTTCTCACCTCCCCCGCCCTCACGCCTCCCCGCTCCTTCCCTTATAAGGCCGCCCGCCAGCCCCCTTCAGCCACTCGCCTCCCAGCCGTCCTCCCTACACAGCTCCTTTCTTCTCCACCCACTCACCCAACTCTCCCTACCTGCTATGGAGGGCTCTTCGGCGCCCCTCACCCGACATTTCAAGCTCCCCCAGGCTCATTTACTCTGACATTACCTCTGCTCCTCATGAGCCCCTGTTTATTGCCTTGCTTTTACCGCTTTGCCCTGTTGTACATATTTGCATTTTCTGTCTGAGGTGTTAAATAAAGCGCCTCTTTTCCAACCCCTGCCTTCCTTTCTTCCCTGTCGCGCATCATTAGGATAGGGCAAGGATCGGTTGGCTCAGTGCCAAGATAATGTGACTGAGTGGGATATCAGGTCATAATGTTGGTGGCTGCGCACATATCCACATACGCCCATGCACCACATATACACATGACATATACACACATGCACATACAGGCATACACATATACACATAGAATACACATAGAATACACATATGCACATATATTAGATATGCACATAAAGACATATATACAGTTAAATATACACATATATATATATATATATATATATAAATATATATATATATAAGACTGGTTCTCGGCTTCTGCACTTTGCTCAGTGGGAAGCCATATCACATACATCATACTTCTTTCATAGTGTACGTCAGAGGACGTGACGTCATCACGTTGTCACCGCCCTAGTACTGAAGTGACAGGTTCTGTACGGCTTCCGACTGCCTAATGGTGATTTGCTGCTGCAACGCAGAACTGTTCATGCAATAGTTACGGACGTCGTACAACTGACATGTCCGGCAATGCGTTAGGGTGCGTGTCGGTGTAGCTGGAGGATGGCCACCTGTACCAGAGAGAGCACACTGAATGTCACAAAGAACACACAACACCACTCCTCACACACACACACTGACACATAACCAGAGCCGAAACCACCGCCCACATAAGGGTATGGCGGCCCTAACCATCGGATGGGCTGGCTTAAGTCGGGAAATGCCTCGACTTAGAAGCCAGCTCTCTCAGGGGATGTTGTGTCATGCAGCACAATTGACATCTGGCAGTTTGCTGCTAAAATATGCATCGGTGCGTCTTACATTTTCCTTTTATTTATTTATTTTCTTCTTTGAAAATGTCCTTTTATTTATTTATTTCCTTCTTTGACAAATCCTTCTATTTATTTATGTATTTATTTATTTTCCTTCCCTTTTTTCCGGTTATTTTTTTCTTCTTTTCCCCCCCTTCCTTTTGACGGCCCGCCGGCGATGTGCACCCGGCATCATCCATCAACTCCTACCGGCCCCCACCTCTGCACCATCCCCTCATCTACCACTCTACCACTCTGCCAGAGCCTGGTCCTCACACAGCATGGGGGAGGGGAGGGGGAGGACTGTCTCAGCGGTCAGTCAACTCGTCCACTCGTCCGCCTTTCTCCACTCACACCATGGCGTTCCTACTCGCAGCTTCCTTCCAGCACCAATAGAGCAACATTTCTCCTACCCACCATCACCCCTTTAAAAGGTCACCCCTGCTCACAAGGCGTGAATCCCCGCAGTGGTCATCGGCATCAATCACCCCCGTAAACTCAGCGTGAACCACTGCCGGCCGCCCGGCCCCTCCTCCCGGCAGCCTCGCCCTCCACACCCCACCTACCCGCAGCAGCTGTCACCACGCGCTGTGACGGCACAAAGACTGCTCCATTGCGCCGTCGGGGATCAGGCGGTGTGACGGGGCCACTGCGCCATGACGCCACCTGATTAGCGACATGACGTCAGCCGTCTGACGTCGTTATTGTGCGCGTCTTGCAGCTTTCCGGCGTGTGATGAATTGTGTATGAATAATTAAGTGTTCTGACCGTAGCACCGGCCGAATCACCAGTGGAGGCGCGCCCGGTGTGCGCTGGGGGTGGGTTGGGTGGGATGGGTGAGGTGGGTGGAGTGGGAGTGAGGGGTGTGTGTAGGTGTCTGGATATGGATATGGCAGTGGGTGAGTGCGGATGAGTGGGTAGGGTTGGGGTGAGTGGGTAGGCATACATTTGCATACAACGTTTAGTGCATATGTATGGGGATTTATGGAGTGCGTGCATGTATGGATTTCGTAGTTGGCATGTGTGAGTATGGGTATGTGTTTGTTTATGTGTCAGGGGCGTGTGTCAATGCATGTGTCGATAGATTTGTGGATGTATTTGTAAGCCTATGGGAGGGTAGATGTCTGGTACGTGTCTATGTGCGAGAGTGTGTGGAAGAGTTCATGTATGTAGGTGTGTGTGTGTGGCTGTGGCTGTCGGTTTGGGGGTGGGGGTGGGTGGATAGCTAAGTCTGCGCGCATATATGTAGACACACACGGACCACCGGAGGGAACATATCGGAGCTCGTACACTGAGACGGACACCGACCAGCTGCCCCCCTACTGCCACCCTGAGGCAGGGGTGATGCCTCCGCCAGTGGCACAGGCCTTGGCCACCACCAGCTCACCACCACTGAGCACCTCACCACCACCTTTACCACCACCACAAAAACCACAATTGAACACCACCACTTAACACCATCATCACCACTACTGAACACAACCACGGAACACCACCACTGAACATCACCACCACCACCACCAAACACCATCACCACCATCACCACCACTGAACACCACCACCACCACTGCTGAACATCACCATCACTGAACACCATCATCACCACCACTAACATCATCATCATGAGCACTAACAACATCATCACCACCACCGAACACCACCAATACCACTGCTGAACATCATCATCACCATCACTGAACATCATCACCACTGAACATTATCGCCATCACCACCATTGAACACCACTAAACACCATCACCACCACCACTTAACACCAGTAGCCACACAGAGCTACTACCTCCACTTTTCTTCCCACGTCCCCCCCCCACACTAAGCCTTACAATCTCACCCACTCTCCACTCTAAATCTCTCCCTTTCACTCCCTCCCAGCTCCCCCTTTCACCTCCCTCCCTACACCTCACTTCTCCCATTACTTATCTCCGCTACTCTAACTCTCACCACTCCCCCTACTCACTCACCAGTGCCCTTCCATCTAGTCACTCCCTTGGCCAACAAGAGGAATCGACGCATATCTACCATCTCTGGGATGAAGCCTCTTCCTTCGTCTGACACCACAGGAGTCACCATCCGTTCCTCGACCAGAGCTCTCCCCACCCCTTCCAATTCCACAACTCCTGATACTACTACCCATAACCCTAACCTCGCTGATGCTTCTGATTCCATACCTGCAACTCCGATTTTGCTACATGACAAAGAATTCACCTCCTCCACCAACCTGAACGCCCCTTATGATGCAGATACCACTCTCCCCACCACTCCTACGAAGTACCACTATGTCGCCAGTCCCCATTGCACCCCCAAGCCTCACCGACCCCAGCTGTGTCAGTCCACCAACCAGTGGACTCAGTGGACTGGGTGCACCACCTCATAGCCCCTATTCTGCCAGGCCCATTTCACGTAGCCCTCTCACACCACCTCGGAAGATCGTCAACCCCACTCCACACCCAGTTGCCATCGCCTCTTCATCCACCCTCCCCACCACCACAATCACCTTCTTTTCCATGCACAAGAACAACAATACCACCACCAACAGGTCAGTCTCCCCACCCCATGAGCACACGCTCACCGAAACTGTGAAGGACCCCAAGTCCAGTGACGATAAGTCTGATGACACACGTCCAGCAGCCACAGCCCAACCAGCCCCCAACTCCAAAGACCCACTAAACACCACTAAACACCATCACCACCATGAGGCAGACTCTTACTCCGAGGTAGTTTGAAAGAACAAGTTAAATCACACCCATGGCACTACCCCTCTCTTCCTGGATAAATACCCTGACCACCTCATCATTGGTGCCAAGACACAGGTTTCCCTGGACAGGCTCCAAGCCTCATCACCTTTTATGGAGATGCTTGGATCGGCCAAGACACACCACTATGTCATCTCTGGCCTCCAGCCATGCATAAACCCCGCCAACCTGATCGGACGACATTCCATTGTCAGCGCCTCCAAGGTAAAGAAGGGAAACATTGCCACTTACTGTGCCAATGTCTTCACTGACCATCCAATAGACACTACTTCCCGACTCGACTGTGGAGCCTACAAACTCCTATGAATCACCACTACTCACCTCAGACCAACCTTTTGCACCACCTGCCAATAATACGGCCATTACAAGCATGAATGCAAAGCCACTGCCGCCGTCTGTGCACGTTGTGCAGCGCCAGGACACATTGCCACTAAGTGTGAGGCACATGTCAGGTGCTCTGCCTACAAAGGAAATCACAACGCCAAGAGTACAGACTGCCCCATGCGCATCCAGCTCTGGAACCAGCTAAACCCACCCCTACTTCCCTCTCCTGTCTGTCCCACTCCCCCCCACCCAAGCCAAGGCCCCCCCCCCCCCCCGACTACTGCTGGCCTGCCTTCCCAAACTGATGCCCCCCCAACCACTGCTGAGCCCTCCAGCCAAACCACCTTCACCTCTAGACCATGTGACCCACCTGCCTCCGACCCAAATCCCACCCTGATATTCCTCTGCATTCTCAATGCATCATTTTCCACCATAACACCCAGAATCTCTGTTGAGGCTTAATTAGCTGGCTTCACGTCACCTCCAACATCCAGCACCTCCTTCCACATATCCCAAAAGACCCTGACAGCCCAAACTGGAGGTACACAATAATGCCCCCACCAGCCCACACTCCCATCCCCATCCCACTAACAACTCCTTAACCATTCTCTCCTGGAACTGGGCTGGACTGAAATAAAAGATAGCTCTTCTCGGCAACGCCTTAAAAAGACAGAAAATTGACGTTGCACTTCTCCAAGAAACCTTCCTCATCGATCCACAGCATATCAAAGGATACACCACATACCACATCCCCACAGTAGGACATGCAGCAGCAGGCAGACCATCACTGGCAACCGCATCCACTCCACCAAGATCTCACCCAACAGATTCACCCTCATGCTAACACCCTTCGCATACCTCTCCACCTAGCACACTGCGTCATGGATGTATATAACATTGACAACCATTTCAACACTACTTATACTCTAAACAATATCTTCCGGGCCCTCGGCAATGGCACAGATCACCAAGTTGTCATGGGAGACTTTAACACCCACCCCTCCTCCTGGGGATGCAACACCATTGATTCCCCTCAAGGCTGTGCCCTCCTAGCAGAGATCCTCAACTCAACATCCCATTCTATCCTCAATGATGGCTCCCCTACCGACAGAGCAAACACATCAATTGATCTCTGCATCACTGACTCCTGCCTTGCAGCTGCAGCTCCCTGGGAGCTCACAACACTATACTCAGACCACCATGCAGCTCTCCTCCACATCAATGCACACAAAGTCACCTCCCCCCCACCATCACCCAGATTCAATCTAAACCACAGAGACTCGGCTACCTTCAACCTTCGTCTAGAAAACTTAATATTTCTGAATCCACTGACCACATATGATGAGTTCACCACACTCACTTACCAAGCAATGACAGACACCATAAAGCAAACCATCTCCTGTAACCACACTGGCCACACCACCTCAAATGCAATGCAAAGAGAAAAAAGATTCGGCAACAAGCTCCTCTACAAGCTCCGCACAAACCCCAAACGAGGCACTGAGAATCTCGTTAAAATAGCCACCAGTTGGGCCAAAGATGTCAAGCTTGCCAAATCGGACAGGAAGTGGAAACTCTGGTGCACCAAAATAAACTCTTACATTACTTCCAGACAACGCTGGCACCATCCAGGGTAGACTTGCCACCCAGCCACTCTATCCACACCCTGGCCAACTTGCAGCAGAACACAACAAAAAGTTCACGGACAGAACAGACCCTACAATCAACCTCCATTACATCCACAAACAAGCGCTCACGAGGAACTCCACCTGGAGAGCTGACCTCATAGACAAATCTTGACAACCACCTGACCAGGGCTGAGCTTGACCGTGCCCTAGGCACCACCACAAAGAAGACAACCCCAGGAGCCGATGGAGTCCCTAACACTGCGTGGACCACTAACAGGGAAACTCTCCTCCCCCTCCTCGACAATATCTTCTACAACCCCATACCCCAATCTTGGAAGGAAGCTGATATCATCCCCATCCCCAAGAAAACCCCAGGTGAAGTCAGACCCATCTCCCGTCTCTCAGGAAATTTAGTGAAATAATCGTTCTCGGCCATCTCCAGATGACCACAGAAGAACCCACCACTGCCCTACCAGAGGAGGTCATCAGTTACCGAGGAGGATGAGGCACCCAGCATGCCGTCACCACCCTCATCAAGAGCATTTCCTATGGCCTCGGTAATGGACACCAGACAGCAACCATCTTCCTTGACCTTGAGCTTATCAACCACAACGTGCTACTGACATCCATGGCTGATCTTGGCATCGCCGGCCGGCCTCTGCCTACGTCCAAAAGTACCTCCAGAACAGGTGAGCCAGGGTATGTGTCCAAAGCACCTCTTCTTCCTACCTCCAACTAAAAAATGGCATCTCCCAGGGTGCAGTGTTCAGCCCCCTCCTCTTCAATGCAGTGATGGCATCTCTCAAAGTCAAACATCAGGTGGAGCGAGAGCCAGAATCTTCATCCCCTTCTCCAACACAAAGAGCACTACCAGAGTGTCAAACTTTGCTTCCACTCTCGATACCGAGTTCGCCACCATTCACTTGGCCCTCGAAGACCTCCACAACGTAAGCACCATCATCATTACTGACTCTCTGAATGCCATCAAAGAGATCGCCCGCCCAAATACCTGACACTCCCTTGCCGACGTCATCCAGATTATAATCTCGACCAGACATCAGGCACACCTCAACACATTCCTCCTATGGCTCCCCTCCCATATAGGACTCCATGGTAATGACCAGGCAGACTGGGTCACTCTAGCCGGTGCCAACCGAGCAGATGTGGAGACATCCATCCCTCCCTCCATCGCTAAACTGACCGCCGCCGCTTCTTGAGCCACCACAGAACTCTGGGAACACGCCACACAGAAGGAACAAGTACAGAACACTTATTCAATAAGGTGGCTCTGGTACACCCTAGTCAGAACTAACATCCCCCATCCATTCGGCCTTCCTGATTCTATCCAAGTGGCCATAAACTGCTTCAGGACTGGCTACCACCATTGGATTAATGCGCCAAACCTCCAGTGCTGTCCCTGTCTTCAATGTGGCCCCATTGACAGATCTGCCATCAGTGACTTCATGGAGGTCCCTGACCGCCAATGCAGCGACAATAGGGCTGCTCTGGCCATCTCTAAGGATTTCCCAGGCATGCTGGAATGCACTTGCTCGCTTCTACCGCCAGAACGCAAATATCATCAAAACTGTCGGTCGCCCAGACCCTGACGCCGAGGACTAGCAGGCCCCACCTCATCCCCATACCTGACTTGACCCCACTACCAACTAACCACTAATTTTCACTAACAACTAACAGGTAACCCCCCCACCCCCCAGCTGCCTAACTAATTCCATCCTCATTTCACTTCTTCCTCTGGCCTTGGCTGGACTTACTGTGCATACAAGTGAATCTGGAGGGACTGAAGTTTGGATCCTGGTTGAGTGAAGCCAATGACTTATCAAATAGGTACGCTTTCTTGCTTGGCGCTTGGCATTATGAGGTCAGGACAGGGTTTGGGCACACAGTGTCAGGATAATGTGACTGTGTGGGACATCAGGTCATGGTGCCGGCGGTCTGATTTCCCATTGGGGCAGCACTATAAAGTTGCCATGAGTGCACACTGTCACAAGTCGGTGCACGTCCTGGTATGGCCCAGGGTCTTACTGGGGCATAAAACTACACCAACCACCCAGCCTCAGGGTTGGACTCTTAGGCTGCCTTTTTCCTTCCTCACCCCGCCCCAATTTCTCTGACTACTACCCATCTGAAGCCAACTACCGACCACATGGGACAGCTTTCAGCGGTACCCATAGAGTGCTGCAGATTTGCAGCCTTCAGCACACCAATGCGATTGAAAACTCCCCAAAAACAAAAATGACTCTGAATGCATATACAAGCTAACCAACCCCCTCCACAGATCGACCACTCCCCTATATCGATCGCATTATTTGGGTCCCAGCAATACCAGTATAAGGATATTCTAACTCCCTAAACCGACTACCTCCCTAATTCGACCACTTAAAGTCGGTCCCATGGTCGTCGATTTAGAGCGGTTTTACTGTATATGTGTATATGTAGATGTACAGGATGTGGTCTTTTTTGTGTTTTCTTTTGGTAAATAAATTTGATTCATATACATCTTTTGTCAGTGTCATAGCACTGGTCTTCCGGTGTGCTGTGGGTGTCGGTGTATGAGGGTATGAGAATAAGCAGGGAGGGGGGGGGGGCGTGTCTGTTTGTACAACCAGGTTTAATGTACTTTGTCTGGCTGGGTTCAACAAAGCATGGCAGTCAAGGCCGGATGCACCCCGGAACCAGCCGCCTCTGACTATATATCATACATTGCACGTGAGTGTCAGGGCGCGCTTCTCTGTGCCCTTCACGTTGAGGCTCTCAATCACTGTTTGACCTTGGCACGTTGCCAGGATGGAACCCCCACTACCCCTCGCCACCTCCTCCGTCCCCCCACCTCCCTCATCCCCTTCCCTTCCTCCACCCATTCCTCCTCCCCCCTCGCCGTCCTCCCTTCTCCGCCTCCCCCTCCCACTTCCACCTCCTCCCTTTACTCCCTCTCCTGCCCCACCTCCCCCTCCCCCTCCCCCTCCCCGTCCCTTCCCCTCCTCCCTTCTCCGTGCCCTCCTCCTCCCTTCTCCGCCCCCTCTCACTTCCACCTCCTCCCATTCTTCCTCCCCCTCCCGCTCCCCGTCCCTTCCCCTCCTCCCTTATCCGTGCCCTCCTCCTCCCTTCTCCGCCCCCTCTCACTTCGACCTCCTCCCATTCTTCCTCCCCCTCCCGCTCCCCGTCCCTTCCCCTGCTCCCTTCTTCGTACCCTCCTCATCCCTTCTCCGCCCCCTCTTACTTCCACCTCCTCCCATTCTTCCCCCCCTCATTCCTCCTCCCTCCTCTCCCTCCCTATCCCTCCTCCCTTCTCCCTACTCTCCTTCTCCCTTCTCCGCTCCCCCTCCTTTCACCGCCCCATCCGGCTCCACGTGTCCCCCCCCCCTGCTCACCACCATCCATCCGCTGCCCCGACAGACCGGACCCTTGTCAGGCGGTGACACCATATAATATTTACCTTCGGTGTGTCTGTTCGTTAGTGTAGTACCTGTCTTCAACACCCCGTGTCCATCGTGGACACCGTGCCATGTGCGAATACCATTGTTGCAATTCGCAAACTGCTGTTGTCTCATTTGATAGTCTGCTGCTCACTTTGGGCATATCTGGACAAGATTGACATGAATGTAGTCACTCCGGCAGTGCTGTCTCTAACACAGGGCTGCTGAACAACGCTTTAAAAGAGTGGCAAAAGGCTGGGTAAATGAAGTCAACACATAAATTCTTAATCTAGGAATCACACTATATTCTTAACATACACAAAAACCCTTTAACACTAAGTAGGCACACTCCCTATCTCTCCCATGGTCATGTAAATTTTGCAGTGCCATCAAGATGGCACTGCAAAATTTGGATGGCACTGCTGGCTGGTGTTTCACATGTAAACACATAGGCCTACACGGCGAGAGGGTGAGTTTAAAATAAAAAAAGAGAGATTGCCTGTCATTTGGATATGGCCGATGTTGCGCCTACTGCCTGGTCCCCACCTCCTTTGGCCCCACCCTCCCTCATTCCCCCGCTCTCTCCCCACCTCCCGCCCTCCACTCCCTCCGACCATCCCTCCCGATCGCGGCTTCACCGCCCTTGCCCCCTCCCTCCCTGGCCCTCCCCTTCACCCACTCCCCTTCAATCCCCCTGCCTACCCCCTCCATCCCACCCTCCCCTGGCCTCACTGCCCTTCCCCTCCCCTTCTCCCTCTCATCCCCACCCTTCTCTCTCCCTTTCTCCCGCCTCATTCACCTTATCGTGGCCTCTCACACCACACCTCCTTCCCCTCCCCTTTCCTCCCACTTCCTCCCCTTCCTCCTCCTCCCTGCCACTTCCCCTTCATCTTCACCCCCCTCCCCCACACTCCCTCTCCACCATACCTCTCCCCCTCCCTCTCTTCACCCACCTCACTCGGCGCTCTAATGCTACACCTCCTTCCCCCTTCCCCATCCCTCTCCACCTCCTCCTCCCCATTTCCTCCCCCACACTCTCTCTTCCTCCCCTGCACTCCCTCTCCCCCTCCGCGTCCTCACCCACCTTAGTCTCCACTCTCACACCACACCTCACGATCCCTCCCCCTCTGACGGGGGCCGGGGGTGAGTTCCCCACTGGTTGTGTGTTGCTACTCCTATAGAACTCCCACCATCACCACTACCCCCAACCTGCCCCTGCACCTCTCCACCCCACCCACCCCTGCCATTATACATACATTATGTGTGGTGGGGGTTGATGGTGTGTGTGGGTTGGGTGTAGGTGGGTATGGTGGGGGTGTAGGTGTAGGGGTGTGTATTAAGTGTAGGGAGAGAGAGTAAGTGGTTTGTGGTGGAGTTGTAGGGGTCTTGCAGAGCGACACCTCAAAATCTTTAGCATCCCTAATCCCCACAACACACCTACACCCTCACCACATCCCTAAACCTCCACCACAAAACACCTAAACCCCCACCACACACCTATACCCCCTCCACACACACCACACCTACACCACGCCCACACACCTACACCCTCACCACACACACCTACACCTCAACCACACACACCTACACCCCCAGCACACACCCATCATATACCTACAAGAACACACACACCTACACCCCCATGACACACACACCACACGCTTACACCCTCAGCACACACACCCATCACATACCTACAACAACACACACAGCTACACCCCCATGACACACACCACATACTTACACCCCCAGCACACACACCCATCACTTACCTACAACAACACACACATACCTAAACCCCCGCCACACCCCTAGCACATCCCTAAACCCTCACCACACCCCACCACATCCCTAAACCCCAGCCACACACCAAGCGACAGCAAGGTTTCTCTTGACACTTCAATGCTATCAAAATGATCAAACCCACCACCAGATGCGCTGGCTGTTCTCTTGATTACACAGTACAGGCTGAGTGAGCCTTCTTAGTGTTATAGGGTCTTTGATATACATCTTTATAATTTACTTGCTAGTTTTGAATTATTAAATAAATGATATTATGTAGTTTAATATATTTTAAGTCAACCCGACAGTATTCTTTGATCGCTATCTTGGGTGTTTACATCCTCTGACATTTCACCAACTTTAACCCAATATAGGGGGACACTGGATACTTGAACCAGAAATTCCACTTCCTGTCCAATAATAAAGCTGTTTTCGCTCTTATTTAAACTACGTTGTCATTCACCCCTACTCTAGGTTGGGGTGCATATTGTATCTAACCTGAATGTAGAGCTGTCTTTTGTAGACAGGTATTATTGCAAAGAGACCGTGTGCTTCGCGATACCTCTGCCCCTTTCAACTTCCTCTGCGGAAGGAAATTGCGATGGGTGGTGGGAGGAGGAGGAAGGGGAAGGGCGGAGGTCGATCGTGGGGTACTTTGCTATTTGGACCCCTTCCCCTCCTCGACACACCACACACCACACACAGACACCCTGAACCCCTCCCCAACGATGCAATCGCCTAGCCCCCATCCACCCCCGCCCGCTCCGCCCCCCGAACCGGGTGCGGCTGCACCCGGGAGGTGGGTGAATATACGCCGGGGGAACTTCGGCCCACGAGCAGGTCCCAGGCTCCGTCAGCACGAGCTGCTCGTTCTGTTGATGAGCTCCTCGTCCGCACTTCGACGACACAGTCGCCACTCCCCCCGCCCCGCCCACCAAAGGGCCGAGTGCGGCCGGACCCGGTGGGGGGGGGGGGGACTTCTGCCGACGAGCAGCTCCCCGGCCCCGTGAGCGCGAGCTGCTCGTCCGTCGGGTGTGGACGCGCCTAACGACCGGCCACACGCTGCCAGGCCTTTCACACCACCTCATCAAACGATCCACTTAGTGTGTCAACCGCCGCTCCCTACATCAATTATATACATCCGGGGCCCAGTCATCTATTATTCAGTGCTAGGCTTGGCCCGGCCAACCATCCCCTCCCCCCCCACCCCTCCTCCTCCTCCGCGCCTGTCCCCACTTGTCAGCAACCCTCCGCCCCCCGCCCCCCGCACCCTGGTGCACGACGCTATAAACCGGAGACGTGCACGCCGTGCCCTGCCGCCGTATTGCTGTTTGTGGGGGAATGGGCCTCCGTGGGGGGGGGGGGCAGGAGGGAGGGTTTGGAGACTGGTGGCAGTAGGAACTATGCAGAAACGTGTATACAATATGGGCCTCCGTGGGGGGGGGGGGGGCAGGAGGGAGGGTTTGGAGACTGGTGGCAGTAGGAACTATGCAGAAACGTGTATACAATATAGGTCATATATAATATGCACTATATATATATATCTATATAGTAACATGAATGTCCACCATTTTGGATATACATGTCCACCATTTTGGATATATATGCATGTGTTATGTTATGTGTATGGTATGCGGGTATTGCAGGTATAGCAATACCTCAGGGACTTTGACGCCCCTGCCTTGCAGAGTTGTAAACCACTGCCTTGTGGTACAGGTTCTTGATATAACCGAAGGCTATGGGAGCAAACCCTAAACAGAAAACCATGTCACTGTGGCAGCATTAAGGGTTGATATATGGAACTCCCAACATCTCCTGACCAGCCACTGCAGGGACAAATAGTTTTGTGCCTGTCTTGACATGTTCTTGCCGGTGTGAAACCTCTATTTGCTCCCTGAGAGAGTGCCGCTGGTAACTTGCAAAAGCCAGCAGCACTTCAACACTTTTGCAGGCAGCTTTCATGAAAGACCGACTCATGGACGGAACTCTCACAGCAGAGAGCTAAATGGAGAGTGGCAGTCAAGTAATGAAAGCAGTCTTTGTCGCATCGCAACCGACAGCATGATGATGTATGTACAAGTGTATTATCCGTATGCCCATATAATTATGTATGTGTGCAATGCGACATACACATGCACATACATGTGTATATTCACGGAGGATGCATGGTATCGCATGGTTTGACCACCCCACAGGGTATAGCGCACAACCCGTTCAGTATCGGTGGTGTAATATATGTGCATTGTGCATATATGGACACACATACATACAAGTATGTATATTATATACAGTCCTGTGGAAATATGTATGGTATATATAATATATATCGATATACATATATATGCTATATATGCATGTTCCCATAATTCGATATATATCTGCTATACATGTACGTGTTACATATGCATGCTCACATAATGCTATATAATATATATGGTATATCTGCATATTCACATAATAGTATATAGGCCATAATGATATAGTCATGTACATGTACATGTTATGGATGCATATTCTTATAATTAATATAAAATGAATGTGTATGAATGTCACACGTGTACATATTAATTTTATTATATAGAAAAAGGAGGCCCGGACGAATTATATTTCCTGGTAACTGCCAACGTCAGACGCCAACCTGTATTCAACGTGCAACCAGAGCAAAATGCTCACCACTCAAACGGAATGAGCGTATTGATCGCACCTCGTTCTAAACGCTCAATTCACGCTTTATTCGGATATATTTCTCTTAAAAAGCCCAAATAAACTAAATTCTAAGCAGCTAATTTAAATGCGTATGGTGACCAGACAGGAATATTACAGCTAATGACACACACGCGCATATATATATATATATATATATATATATATATATATCTATATATATATATATATATGTATCTATATATATATGGACGAGCTTAAAGCTGCATAGTCCGATGGTTTAGAGTTTCTGTCATTGATTTAGATAAATACATTAGATTGATCGCTATAGACTACCTTACTTTAGTTTGAAGTAACTTTTATTTTAGATGGTTAACTTTGTAGATATTTGAAGTACAATCATACAAAATTAATTTTGGCAAGCACGCCAAAACTCTGACACCATAGGGGTCTGCATTAAAAGGTTCTTTTAAATTGCATATGTCTTCCTTTCAGTGTGATGAAAATGTTTAATAACTGCGCCAGTATCTAAGTTAGATATGTGAAATCAAATCTAGATAATTGTTTTGGTTTTGAACATTTTATATTTTCATCGGACTATGCAACTTTAATGCGCGGTACACATATGCATACCACCAACACGCTCGTTCAACCACGTGTTTACACCCTACTGTACCACACATACAAAAACACCAACCACCCAGGGAATAGCACCACCTCCCCTCTCCCATCGCCCCCCCCCCCCCGCACCCCCCCCTCCCCCAATACACAAGCGTACTCGCACGCCGGGGTGCATCCTCCGTGACTGATGGCCCGGTGCCCATTGATGGGCGACATTATGGCCTTTTGACAGTGGCGGCGATGCGGCACGCTCCCCACCCCCACCGCACCCTCACCCTCACCCCCACACCCCACACCCCACCCCTCACCATCACAGCCCCTCACCCCCCACACCCCACCCCTCCATTCAGGCTGCAACCAGCCGGTAAAAGGCTCGCCCGCGCTCACCGCCACGGGCCGCCCGGCCTCGGCTTGTTGTCATTATTTGCCAGTCGTTCCTGCGTCTCCACGCCCCCTGGCGGCGGCGATGGGTATAACCGACAGTTAATGTCGCACTTTACGCGCAGCACTAATTACACGCCGAACATGTGCAGATAAAGCATTGGCAACATAACAGCAACTGCTACAAAAGTACAAAACAGCCGCGCGCATTTTCGGCCGTTTTCTGTGGGGGTGAATCACCGCCATTGTGAAATCGTGTGTAATAGACCTCGTTGTACTTAGTGATATTAGATTGTAATCGGACTTAGATTGTTGAATAGATGCATTCTCTTCCAAACAACAAATCCCACTCACCAGTATCCACAACATCCAGCAAGACTCACCCCGAACCCAATAGAAACCACTCCTAATATACCCCCCCCCCCCGTCCTGACATGCCCTGAGATGTTGCCAGGACCTAAAAGTCCAACAACCAAACTAAACCTAATCTATCCGGATAAAATGCATCATAGTTCAGCACTGTTAATACCCTCACCCACTCACACACACCCCTCTCCGCAAACAGCCACACACTCAGTCAATTGGTACCAACCTACGCATTCGCGCACGCGCCTCAAAAGTCCACTCGGTCAGTCAGGACAGTAGTGCTGGTGTTAACCCCCCCCCCCCCCACACACACCCGAACTCCCCTAACACCGCCCTCCCCCCAAAACCATTGCCACAATGCATCGCTCCATTTGGTGCCTTCAGATGGCAACACTGTGAGGCCGCCCGCCGTCCCTTTTTGCGTCCCACTTTGCGGGACGCGATCTCCCGGCGCGATCTTTTGTCAACCCTGGAGCGGTGCTTTGTGCGTTCCATTCGCCCCTGTGCGCTTTGCGCGCCCATCCGCACAATGAGACCGCTCTATATCAGGGCACCACATCCCCCTCCCTCCCCGTCCTGCTGTTCACCCTCTCCCTGCCCGTCCCCCCTTCACCTCTCTCCCCCCACACACACCCCCACACACACTCAGCGTGTATAATGCATAGGGGCGGAATCAATTAATTTGCGCGCCTCGTTTTGACGACTAAATAGCCTGTTTCCGGTTCCGCTGCCCGGCCTGTCCGCTGGGTGGCGCTGATGGGATAGCTGGTGCCATATCATAATCCGGCTGCCGTCCAAAAGGCGCGCGAGGCCTGGCCCGCGCCTGGTGGTTGGTTTCAGAAGCAGGCTTCATTCAGTGTATGCCAGGGCAGGGCCCCTGTCACGCTAACCATGCATCGGCGGGTGTAAGAAGTATCGCTGCCAGACGGGCAGTGTCATTATAACAGACGCGACACAATTAGAATTGGGTGCACGCAGCGATAACTAGGGAAGTGTGGGGCGGTGGTCGGCCGCGCTCGGTACGCCCTACACGTGAATGCGTATATATATATATATATATATATATATTTTTTTTTATATATATATATATGAGACTGTCCCAAAAGGTGCTAAGCAATATGGGACAAAACTGTGTCTATTGTAATGATCAACATACTATCTGCTTATGCATTTGCTCAGGATAAACTGATTTGTTTTTTACATGGTGTTTCATAATCCCAATAGAATACATACTGATTTGAAGCAAATGTTCTTGTGTTTTCAGTGTAACCGTTTCTGGCTGTTTTGTGTCAATCGTTACACTGGACAAAAAAAAGAAGAGTTAGCACCTTTTGAGAAAGGCTCATATATACATATATATATATATACTAAAACTTCTCTAAATCGACCGACCTTGGGACCGACTTTAAGTGGTCCATTAAGGGAGGTGGTCGGTTTAGGGAGTTACATTATGGTTAAAGTGGTATTGTTGGGACCCAAATAAAGCGATCAATATAGGGGAGTGGTCGATCTGTGGAGGTAGTCGGTTAGAGAGGTTTTACTGAATGTATATATATACATCCTCAATGGTTCATCGTGGAAGTTCCTGCCAGTCCAGACCTGGTTTGGTGTAGAAAAGAAGAATGTGTAAAACTGAAATAAAAGTGGAATGTATTCGGTATAAAAGCATATAATACTTAGCATATAAACAATAGTTACTATGGCAATCTCAAATATGTCATATTCGTTGGTTTGTAATAATCAGTTGAGCCAATTTGCCTGAGTTTATGTATTTGATTCGAGTGCCATTTAAGATGGCGGATGTCATTTTTGTATAAAAGATGTGAATACTATATCGTAGAATAGATCACTGCAGTAATGCACTCTGAGAGGTGTTGTCGGTTAATCAATATACATGGATAGCCGGACCATATGCAAGCGTATATATATACAGTAAAATCTCTCTAACTGACCACCTCCACAGGTCGACCACTCCCCTATATCGATCGCTTTATTTGGGTCCCAACAATACCGTTGTAAGGATATTCTAACACCCTAGACCAGACGGGTTTGCCGAATGAGTTAGAGCGTCCGTCGTCTCCCGTGTTGGTAGATGGTGGGGTCGTGTGTTCGAACCCTGGTCGAGTCAAACCAATGACTTACAAATTGATACATGTTGCTTCCTAGCCTGGCACTCAGCATTATTAGGATAGGGCAAGGACTGGTTGGCTCAGTGTCAGGATAATGTGACTGAGTGGGATAACAGGTCATGGTACTGGTGTCCTGGTCTTCCAGTGGGGCAGTACTATAAAGTTGCCATAAGTGCGCACTGTCCCAAGTCGGTAACCGTCCTGATATGACCTTATATGTTGCTAGGACATAAAACAACAACAAACAAGCATATGCACCTGTTTAGAATTAATCAATGGA
Organism: Branchipolynoe longqiensis; assembly: GCA_030323885.1. NCBI lineage: Eukaryota > Metazoa > Annelida > Polychaeta > Phyllodocida > Polynoidae > Branchipolynoe > Branchipolynoe longqiensis. Next base: position 66,898,714 of record CM059187.1, read on the forward strand.
ATGGGTCAAAGTGGGCAATACCGGTCAGTAGGTCACATTCACGCTTGGGTGGTTTTGACAGATCGCCACCACTGACTGAGGTATTTGAGGTCTGAATTAAAGGTAGAGAAAAGGACTTAAATTGCATAGTAACAAATAGCCAATAATTGCTTTATAGTCAGATCAGAAAAGCAGCTGATGTGCGTTTCCTGATGCTGACACACATACACAATCTACTCGAAAGTATAGATTGTATGGCCTTGCAACACGAGTGTTTTAATGTAAATAACATGCGAGTCCTCTTAGCCAAAGTAAAGCATGGGACACATTTCAGAGTGCCTAAAGGGCGCATTCCATATACGCGTAATGCGTAATGCGTTATGCGTTACGCGTTATGCGTTATGCGAATGCCAGCATTCCATATACGCGTAATGCGTAATGCGTTATGTGGCGCACGACTGGCTATATTTAAAAAATAAAAATAAACAATTATTCTCCATACTGCTCTGTATGTGACCAAATATTGCATGTATATCTATGTAACTTTTTGTATGTCACATGGGGGTTCCTAGCTTTATTATAACCAAATAATAGATAAGTATCCATATTTCTGTGAATATGGTAGCATTTTTAGCTTTCCCCTAACCCTATGTCTCCCTGGTGCCCAGCTCACCATGTGTTTCCAATTAGCACCCCTCTGACTCAGGTTTCTATTCACATCCAGCTTGACGCATAACGCATTACGCACCATTCGCTACAGGGACCGATCGGGATAATGAATTTCTGATGCATTCGCATTCGCATTACGCATTACGCGTGTATGGAATGTAGCTCATAGGTTTCAAGGCGTTTCTATTTTTTGTTGCATTCGCATTCGCATTCGCATTACGCATTACGCGTATATGGAATGCGCCCTTAAGACAAACTGGACTACAGTCTATCGCGTAAGTTAAGCTATATTTTGTGCGCTAAATCATGCTGTCAAATTAAATCATTTCAAAATTGCATCTGAGATATACATTACACAAATTCCTCCAGTGTGCGTGGCGCGAAGGGCCCCCATCCACCAATTACCCCGGCAGCGCACTCCACCAATACGCCACGGAGGAATAGATGTTCCCCATGGATTTATACTCGTATAATGCGTTATACATTACATATCATTTGTGCTGACATTTGATACAATTTCAAATGTAATTTCATGCAATTTTCAATTTAGGCATATACATGTGTTTCACAAATGTAACAAAAAGAATACCACGAACGGTACTTCTCCCCCGTAAAATGTCAACAACAGAAAATCCCTATAACAGTATAGTCAAAATTATCACATAATATGAGACTACCTTTCTCAGCCAGCCGGACTGGGGCGTAGTTATCAATTACACAAGTGGCAATCGGATAGAGACAGCGGTGCTTACCGCAGCCTTAGTCAGGTTCAGAATGGCCGATGGAGGGGGGGGGGGTGGACATGTTGAGAGGTGCACCGGGAAGACTACACGGAGCGATCTGCGGAAGTCACCTGGCGTCTAGACAGATCGGGCGGTAGGGGGTGTGGCAGGTGGGGCCTGAGCGACGCAGAGGAAAGCCACCCGCCATGTGAGGAAGCATGGGAGGCCATGATAAAGACGTCCCCACGACATGATCACTAATTCATGGTGAGCGGCAGACAGTGAACCCCCTCCCCCCACACCCACCACCACTCACACCCACCCACACACACCCACACACACGTACACACACCTGTCTGCGATCCATCATGGCAAAGCGCGGCGCGCATGCGCAGAGCGGCGCGGTCAGCGCATGTTAAGAGGAGGTGCGGGTGGTGCGGGTGGTGTGGGTGGTGCGGGTGGTGCTGCTAGTGCTGCGGGTGCTGCGGGGACGGTTGTGCGGGTTGCTGTAGATTTGTGTAAACCTTCACACTTTTACTTGTGTACTTATTTACGCCATCTCCACCGCACTCACCTCCAAATATTCTATTGTGTTGACTATTGGAATACGCTACACTTGGTTCTTGGCTTAGCATTAGTGGAAACCTCTTTCTAGGACCGATCTGAATAACCTGATACCCACTCGGAACCTGATTATCCTAAATATGGCACTTAGCATGAGGGCATGAGATTAGCCTAGTTTTGTAGCAATGTCCCGCTGCTAGAAAACTAGGTTAATTATGCTCATACACAAGTATGAGTATAATTAGCCTAGTTTATTGCTTGTAATAAATCGGTATATTCTAAACTATGACTTAGGAATGTCTCAAGTAGTTCTGCAAAGGTCTGATATAAATTCACTAATTATCTATTTTATGCTGCCTCAAATCATTAGTTAATCCATCATAATATAAGGTCGTGAATAGGATCAAATCGAGGGTAAGTGGAGAGATTTTGAAATAATTATGCTTCACGGAACTCTGCAACTTTGAAATACAATTTGTTGAGAAATATGGATGTGTTCTGAGAGCATCGGTTGCCTAACTAGTAATGCAACTTAATCACCATGGATAAATCAGATGATATGTTATATATTATTTAGCAGGATCAAAATAGTCTAATCCACATTCCTATTCCCAGCTACAGCAATAATATATATACTCTCCTGGGTCGCCACATATCTGCTATCTAGATCTTTACTTGTCAGTACTCGCTTTGACTGAGACAGTTTTGAGGGAGAGAGACATCAGTGCACCGGCGACAGGAGGCCGACAACGGCCAAGGAAAGAAAACGGAAAGAGAGGGGAATAAATATTAACTGGAATACGGAGAATTTTAGGTTGGGGATAATTCATGTGCCATCATTAATAATGGTTTCAATTTGAAGCCGGGACTTAAAGGTGTTCCGATGGGCGAATAGAGATGAAGGTAGATAAGAGTATGTGCATTCAACCACCCATGCACATGCACTTACATATGGGCCTACACATGGTTCTGCATATGGTTCTACATCTATACCTACACATTGCCCAAGATGCACCTACCCATGCATATGCGCCTACACAAGCACTTATACGTGTACCTAGACATGCACATTCACCGACCCATGCACATGCACTTACCCATGCATACGCACCTGCCAATGCACCTACCCAGTCACCTACCCATGTACATGAACCTACCCACCATCACACACCTACATATGCACATGCACCTACACATGCACATACACCTAAGTATGCACTTATACATGCACCTACAAATGCACATACCCCTACCCATGCACAGACAGACACCCATGCACATGTACTTACCCATGAACATGTACCTACACATGCACATTCACCGACCCATGCACTTGCACTTACACATGCACATGTACCTACCCATGCACACGCACCTACCAAACCACCTACCCATTCACCTACCCACGAACATCAACCTACCCATGTACATGCACCTACAGATACTCATGCACCTACCCATGCCCATGCACTTACAAAGATGTGCACATACATGCACCTAACCGTTGTACCTTGATGTATTAACTGCTCAAAGCCAGATAATGCATCTGTAGTGGTATCCACTGACCTCTCAGGCAAGGAGCCGCACAGACAGGTAGGCGTGGGTAGTGTGGTGACATCAGGGAGCCTAGTGTAATGGTTAGCACACTGGCCCGGAATGCAAAGAGATGTAGGTTCAAGTCCCGATCTAGGCACAAGATTTCCGATTGTCATCAACCCCACTACACATCCATCCAGTTCCCGGGCTACCAACCAGACTTCTTATGGAAGTAATGGGATATATAGGCAGGAATAATTCTGTACTGTAAATATTACACTAAGGGTGGACTTTATTGATAGATATAACCTACATAACATTCACTTATAATTCCCTGACTGAGGTCCGAGAAATAGAGATATTTCTTTTATTTCTTTTGTTATTGAGGGCAAAAGAAAGCTAATACATGGAATTGTAGAGCATCAAGGTCACTTATGCAACCTGAGTCATGATGCCCTACAAACCAGCCCAGATGGTGCTTAGAACTATTTACATATCAAATTAAGTGATTTGTGAATTTTATGGGAGATGAGATGGGTGATATCAGGCAAAAGAGAAAACAAACAAAATAACAAAATATAAAACACACACAAAAGCACCTAAACTGCAACAGATGTACAAATAACAATGTTATGTTCTAAGAAATAGTACATAGCAGTCCAGATTAACAACTTCAATAAATGAAACAGTACATACTCAGTATTTACTAATACTGAGACTCATACAAGGAATGTATTAGTTGTTAGGCACAATTATAAACAAATGCTTGGAGTAATTGTTGAATGCATCATATGTGGGTAAGCTCTGAGCTACAAGGGACATGTCATTCCAAATTGTGGACCCCTTAAAGAGTAGGCTGTTTTTAACTTTTCACTGTTTGGGTGAATGACTTTATGTTTGAGCTTGTCATGTTGTCTGAGCTATAATCCACAGTAGATCCATTGTATTATCTATGAATGGATGTATCGCATGAATATTCTTAAGTTCAATATCTGGAAGGATTCTAGCATATGAATACTGCCGTTAAAGCTATGGTCATTTGATTTTGACTTGTATTCATGAATATTTGATATGTCTTAACAAAATATTAAAATTCCCGATATGCGGTGTGCTGTTTAATTAGAAATACTTAGAATAGCGCCGGAATACTCAGAGCAATGGGCTTGGGCAAATCACTGCCTGCCTACTTTGTAGGAGCTGAAACATTCCATGGTTAGCTTTATGAATCACTGAGTAAGGACAACGTCGATAACGACGATGTTAACTGCCGTATTCTTTCCCAAGGAACGGGTCAGAAAGCCTGCTTTCATTTAATAGGATAGTTTGCCTTGTTTCCTTGTAAGTTCAGTGTCGAATCATCGCCAGTAAAACTTATCAGGCAGGGAGATAAAAGGTAGAATTAGAGAGGTTATAAGGGATAATCACTAGATTTCAATGTCACTATTATTCAAAAGTATGCATACTAAAGTGTCCATGTGGAAATCACAGTGAACGGTTTCTTTATATAGCTTCTCGAAAAATGAATGATGCGTGAGGCTACCCATATTTTGTTTTGATTTTATATAGAAAGCCTATCCAACCAAGTCAGCATTCCCTGGCTTACGTCCCAGTCATAACTGCGGAGTGTAATAAAAACTGAATGACTCGACTAGTCATACCTTAAACCACAGTAGTCCTCAATATTGCTGATTCCCTAAATATGGATCAACGAATATGTTGTTTTAATATGCAAACCATAGCAAGTCATATTTGAACATGTAAATAACCAAAGTACTGCTGCTCGTATCATTGTCGCTTTAAGAGAAAACTGTGAGGGGAGGAAGGTGAGGGGGGGTGGGGATTTTACTCCGCGTGACGTAAGCGGATCCTTAACTTCCCCGAATGAAAAGGAGGAATGTGAAAGGAATGCTACATGTAGCAGGGATCAAAGCAAGCATTGTGAAAAGCAGCACAATGGACTGATTGTGGGAACCAGGGATGTCAACGCAGATATGACGTGCACAGCATCTTGCCAGGGTATAATTTCCCAGGACACATTGCAAGGTTTTGTTTTAAAGAAAGGGGGCGGGGACAGCTTCGAATCTTCGCTGGGGAAACAAAAAAGCCACACTCTTCGCCTACCCTGCGTTTGTCACGAATTAGTGACTGCTGACATGCATTGCATGTTCTATTCCCAAATAACGCACACACTGTCGGTGCAGTTCTCAGCAGCAGAGTCGCTTTCTCCTAATCTCACCCGTGTTGGTAGACCATGGGATTGTGGGTTCGAAACCTGGTCGAGTCAACCCAATGACTTAAAAATTGATACTTGTCGCTTCCTAGCCAGGCACTCGGCATTATTAGGATAGGGCAAGGACTGGTTGGCTCAGTGTCAGGGTAATGTGACTGAGTGGGATATCAGGTCATAGTGCTGGCTCCCAGTGCGGCAGCACTATACAAAGTCGCGATTAGTGCGCACTGTCATAAGTCGGTACCCGTCCTGATATGACCTTAGATGTTGTTATGACGTAAAACAACAACAAACAAACAACAAACCTAGTCTCACAGACTGCTTTTGTCGCCCTGTGTCTTCAGGTGTCTTCGTGTCTCCATGGGTCTCCCTGGCTTTCCCCTTGTCTCCCCTGGGCCAGCCTGTGTCTTCGCCTCTCTCTGTGTCTCCCTGTCTATTCGCCTCTCCATCTGTCTCCCTCTCTCTGTGTCTCCCTGTCTCTTCCTGTGGTTTCCTGTGTCTCCCTGTCTCTCATCAGATGGTGGTTTCATGTCATTTCAAGAACACAGGCCTTTACTAGGACAGAGGACGAACTGGGCGGTTCAGTATCAGGATAGTCTGAATGAGTGGGATATCGAGTCATGGTATATGTGTAGAGAATTCACAACACTATCGTATTCAACCCACAACGGAATGGTTTTGGGCATGAGTTATATATATATACTCCTCTGCAAGGATATTCTTTATTTCTGTGACCATTTCCTGGATCTTACTTCGATTTACTACATGCATTACGATGTAAATTATAGGGTTGTTTCATTATTGAGGCTTCCTGAGGTAACAAACTGTAATGGATACAACTTTGTGACAGTTCCTCCTCATGGCGATTACATGGTCACTGGGATATTGTGTCGTTGACCCTCTGATCCAATATGCCAGTAATTAAAATCAATCATCGGAAGTCCGTACCCCTGGTATAATCCTCGATGGTGCTCGGACACAAAACCCCAATATTCAAACTATCTCTGCTTTGCAAACACAGATTAGACCATCATGATGTTTGTTAATTTGGCAGCGGGTTTGGTTTCAAATTAAGCAGCATGTTTGCAATTTGGGCAACGCAGTGTTTTTACCATGAACACTATAGAAGGTGTTCAAAGTACCATGCTGTTTTCAAAATGGGAGTGTTGTCAAGGTACTATACGGGTGTTATAGTACCCCAATTGCGAAGCACTATAAAGCCCCGATGAGTGCGCACTTCCCCAAGTTGGTTTGTACCTGTCTTAAAGCTGCATACTCCGATGAATCATCACATTTTCAAAACCAAAACATTCAGCTAGATTTGAGTCTGCATATCAAACTTAGATACTGATAAACTTACTAAGCATGTGTTGCCCCAGAGAAGGGCATACTGAACCAATTTAACAAACCATGTTACTGCCTAAGCCTATGGTGCCATAATTTTGGCATGGTTGCACTTCAAATATCTCAAAAGTTAGCTATTCAAAATAAAAACTACTTCAAACTAAAGTAATGTAGAATATAATAATCAAATTAATAACGTTATCTCAGAAAAAGTATAGTATTCCAAACTATCAGATTATGCAATTTAATATGATCTTATATGAGGCTAGCATGTAAAACGCCTTTAAACAACCAGATATCCACACCTTATCGCTTTCTCTCTCCGTGTTTGTCTATTAACTCAACGGCATATACATGCGCACACTGCCCATGAGATACACCCTCCTCTCCTCACCCCCAGTCTGGCCAGCTTCCATGGAGCTCGGGGACTGGAGCTCGAGATCCGGCCGAGAGCTGACCGCCGCCACCTGCTCACAGTCGGGCGGCGAGCAGCTCACCCAGGCACCGCACACAGTCCCGTTTACGGCTAGCTTGAATGTGCTATTAGGCGACGTCCGCTGCACGCAGTGTTTGATGTTGTTATCGGCCACTCAGGCCACTCACGTGGATCGTGAATCACAAGCCCCGAGTGTGGGTTACAGGCGGAGGAGTGTGTCTATGTGAAGGCGTGTGTGTGTGTGTGTGTAGGTGTGTGTGTGTGTGTGTTTCTGGTGGGGACCAGCGAGCCTGGTTTACTAACAAATCACGAATCACCATTTCGCACTTAGTGCTAACTTCACTCCCGAGATATTTGACCGGATGTGATGGCCTAATCGGTATGAGCGCATGCTTCCCGTTCGAATCCCGGCTGAGTCAAACCAATGACTCACACAATTGATATTTGTCGCTACTTCGCCTTGACGCTCAGCATTACTAGGACTGAGCAAGGGTTAGGTAGGATAAGCGTTAGTATCAGGATAATGGGTCATGCTGCTGGAGACCACAGACAGCAGCGTTCTCCCCCCCCCCCACAGCCAATCAGGTCGTTAGAATAGGACTGCATAACACTACAACATAACACACTGCTGTCGATACACACAAGAAGTGCTGCTTCATCTAATGTTGAATAAATGTTAGGGTAACTTCCCTATAACATTTGCCAGAAGCAAATCCAGGTCAAGAATGCAGCTACGTTTGGATAGCAGAAACGAATGAACCTAGTGTTCGGTATTATAAATTTAAAGAAGTGTGCCTGTAGTAAGGAATATCGCTTGGAGAGACAGTTACCCCCACACCCTTTTTAAAACATTTAAATTTCTTTTATTGAGGCTGTATTTATACTATCCATATCATGTAAGCCCAGGTACCCAGGCCTGTTTTCAATGCGGGCCAGCTGTAGTGTTGGTGTTATCTTACCAAACAGTAGTTGCTGATAAGTTATTTGATTGTCTGCATTTCAGTAGCAGACAGATAATTGGTTGGTATGGTTAGTAGCCTATGTTAATATGTTTGGATTTTCTTGGCATTTTATTTTTGTTCTACTCTTATCACTAGACTAGCCTACTCCTATTTACATATCATAGGTTTGTGTACTTAGCTGTGTGTTGTGCTTGCTTGGTTACTTTTGGCATGGTTGTCACCCTGGTTCTGTAAGCACAGAGGGACACAGCTTGAGTCCTTCAACAGGGAGTAGTGGATAATAACTTGGAATATATACACATATTACCGAAATCACCAAAGTAAATTGAGTCATATATATGTATATATATATATATCTATATAATTAAATAGATATGACAAACCGATGTATAATTGATAAATTATATAGTATATACAAGATACAACATATAATATATATAGAGTATAACCCTGTTAAACCAAACTTGAATGAACCCTAGCAATTTGTTTGGATTAACCGAGCTCTGGCTTTGACTTTGACTTTGAGTAAGCGTGTATTGCACATGTAATATACAATGTATGTGGACACTTTTACTATTGTTTTTTGTGTATCTACAGTATATCCCCGTTAAACCAAGCTTGGTTAAACCAAATGATCGGTTAATCGAAACTTTTGTCGGCGGCCCTGCAAAATACTACAATTTATCATATAAAAAAGTCAGTGGGGTCTTAGATGACCTTATAACCACATGAAAGTTAGGTTTAACCATACTGGAGTAGCCTGGGATCCGACAATTTTGTTTGGATTCACCGATAATTTGGATATATATGATATGTATATGATATATATAATATATATACTAGATACACCTGGGTTTCTAAGTGCACCCATTGTATATTTTTCAGTGATGCATTTCTACATGTTGGAGAATATACTAGGAAGAGTTTAAGTCGGTGGAATGTTGCAGATACACGGCCAATAGAAACTGGATGAGCTGGCTCTGAAATGAAGGGATGTGGGTTGATGGGCGAGACGTGGTTAGGGGATGATTGGAGGGTGGAGAGAGTGGCGAGCAGAAGCAGGGGGAGGGTGAGTGGGTGAGGGAATGGGACAGCGGGTCAATCCTACTGACCCATACCAAGAAGAGCCGTCATCGTCAAACAGAATGATTACCATTTCCGTTTCAGAAGATATCTGAAAATTAATGCGAAGAATTAAATTGAAGATATTTCGAATGCGCCTGTATTGATCCATTGGAGGGAACATCACTGGCGGAATGGGGGGGGGGGCGTCTGAGGGGGCTAGGGGGTGGAGGGGAATCTGCACCCTCGATGCTACTCATTATAAATTCAATGCGAAATGCACCAAGCAGAGAGCAATTATCTAATTTATCAAGCTTTGAATTCTTTTAAATGGACGGGTGCGGTAATTGCAATCAATCTTTTTCTAATTAATCGATGTTTAGCGGTTGCTGCCGCACAGAGGGATAGTCCCTTAATGTAGTATCTGATGTGTATTTTTCGTCTTCCCTGACACTTTAGTTGGCCTAGTTAAAACATAATGCATCATGATTATTGATTACTAATTTAAAGCTATATTATGGAGAAGGGCTTTGCGCAGCATGCATGTCTGATAAAGGCATCGCAGAGATGGGTTATTTATGTAATGCTTTAAAGCTTCATAGTCCAATGAAATCATACACTTGACAAAACCAGGACACTTCCCTCTTCCATCTACAAGTAAGATAATGTAGTAGTCTGTAATGACCTCTCAGGCAAGTACCCACCTAGACAGGTGTGCGTGGGTAGTGTGGTGATATCAGTTAGCCTAGCACACGGGCCCGAAATGCAAAGAGATGTGGCTTCGAATCCCGCTCTAGTCGCAATATTTCCTATTTTCATCACCCCCATGGCCATCTTTTCTGGCCTTTCTTTTTCTTTTTGTGTTAGAACATGGCAAGCAGTGACTGCGCCCAAGATCAGGTGAGATATTGTTTCTTCAGTAGGTGGTTGTGTATTATGTTTTCTTTAAGGACCTTTTATAGTGGTCCATGCTTTTGATTGCCCATTGTTGTGTGGGTTGATTATTCCAGGCATGTGCCACCATGGCCAGTACACTTCTCTCATAAATGTTGGTGTTACTTATTGCTGTCAGTAGCACTGGGGCTGACATTCGCCTGGAGTCCCTAAGGGGGGGGGGGGTTGCTGTGTAGCCTGGTTTTGTGGTGTAATGGTGTACCAGTATTTTGAGGTGCGTTTCCCTTCTACTCGTTAGTAGTGTTGCATTGCATTTTTTGTGTAATTCGATTGTGGGATATCTATGAAGTAATCAGGCTTGAGATCAGGCCTCCATACCCAATCATCAATATGGAACATATTCCTGATATCGCCCCTAGCTATTCTCATTCTATTGTGAGTTGTAACAACCAAGTATCTGACCTGAATGACCTTGAAATGGCCCACATTGATTCCCCAGTTAAAGCTTCAAATAATCAAATGAAATCAGACAATTTCCCAAAGTCGAACTCTCACCGATATTTGATACTACATAGCTAACATAGATCATAGTGCACTCCTTAAGAAGTTATTGCTACACAGAAGGGTATACTAAGCCAATTTTGTTGAAGCTGGAACCGGAGACGTCCATGTTGTCAGAATTCTGACACGGATGCCAAAATGAAATTGGTATTTTTTCACTTTGAATATCTCCAAAGAGAGCCATTTCTAATTAAAGTTACTCCAAATAAAAGCATCTCAATAAATATCAGAACCTCAAACGAAACAGACTTTGCAACTATTAAACAGTTTAGAAATAACACACCAGCCAGGGCTCGTTCGGCTTGTTATGTGACGCAATAACACAAATTGAACTAGGCTAGGTCAGTTGTATCAAAATCCAATTTTCGACAGTTGATGATGATTGATTTTGTCTGATGGCAAGCAGAAATGCTTAGACAGCAATTGGCAATATATATGAGTGACAATCAGATAATTAGTTTTACTCATTCTCCACATACGAACACATGTATTAAGAAGTTATTATTTGTTTTGTGTCAGTAGCAAAATTTAGTTGTGAATACACGGACAAGTTCTTTCTTCCTACTGATCGTACTCGGCCCTTGTCATGCTTTTATATTCTTTCCGTGATTGCTGTGTCTCAGATAGTGTCAGTTGTCATTGATTCACACAGTTAGTGGGCTAGACAGGAGTCTACATATTACAACAACCAAACAAGAATCGTGAGTTATTTGAAAAAGAGTATACATTCTAGTGGATCAACTTGAGCTTCAGCAAATAAACTAATACAGTAAATAAACTGTTACAGTCAATAAACTCTCACAGTGAATAAACTATCACAGCGACTGAACTATTGTAGTGAATAACGTATCACAACAAATAAACTATCACAGTGAATCATGTAGCACAGCGAGTAAACTACTGCAGAGGATAACACAATCACAGAAAATAAATTATTGCATGAATAACATATCACAGCAACTAAACTGTCACAGTGAATAACCTATCACAGTGAATATACTGTCGCAGTGAATAACCTAGCACAGTGAAAAAGCTATCACAGTGAATATCCTATCACAGTGAATAAAATATGGCTGTGAATAAGCTAGCACGGTGAATAAATTGTCACAGTGAATAACCTATCACAGTGAATAAACTATCACAGTCAATAACCTATCACAGTGAATAAACTATAAGACTCAATAACATATAACCGTGAAGAAACTGTCACAGTCAATAACCTATCACAGTGAGTAAACTATGGCTGTGAATAAACTATCACAGTGAAAAACCTATCACAGTGAATAAACTAGGCAGTCAATAACATATCACAGTGAATAAACTATCACAGTGAATAAGCTGTCACAGTGAATAAACTATGGCAGTGAATAATGTATCACAGTGAATAACCTATCAGAGTGTGATAAACTATGGCAGTGAATAAGCTATCGCAGTGTAAAATATTCCGATAAAAAGCATTGGTGGGGGAATGCAAATGGACTATTATGGTAAAAGGTATATAGGGCCAGGTGCATAAATGTATTTATGTAGTTGTTGGTGATACTTTACTCATGGTCAATAGTCATTGTGTGTTAGTCAGATAGTGTGAAAGAGGCACTAGGAGATAGTGTGAAAGGGGCACTTGGAGCTCTACTCACTACCCTCTCCCCCCTCTGTTAGTCACGGATCACCACACACTCAGCTCACGGCAGGTGGTGGCCAGGCAGCCATGCCGCATTGTGGTGGTGGGCAGAGCACTGTAGCCATGGGAACCCAGCAATGCTTGATGTTCATTGGTGGAGCTTGAGATGTTTGATTCTCATTGGAGAATAAGGTCAGGTGGTGTGCCATACCAGATCCATGTACCACTATAAATAATAAACCACATATTCCAGCCGTGGACTTTATAAGAGTGAATATGGCAGTCAATAGCCTATCATATCAAATATACTATCACAGTGACTAACCTATAACAGCGAATAAATTATCACAGTGAATAATATATCACAGTGAATAAACTGTAGCACTGAACAACTTATCACAGCGAATAAACTATCACAGTGAATAACATATCACAAGTAATAACCTGTTGCAGTGAATAACCTAACACAGCGAATGAACTATCGCAATGAATAACCTATCATGACTAATAAACTATCCCACTGAATTCTAGGGAATAAACTGTTAAAGTAACCCATCAATAATGGCACTTATATTAATTTATTGAGCAGTAATAGTTTACGGCCATGCAAGCAGAAAAATCCATATTCATAACAAAAGGTTAGGAGCATTTATTCTGTCATTTTTTGTTTTGCAAAACAAAGACTTTCAACATATTGATATGTTGACACTGAATTTTAAAGGGAAATCTGACATGGGACAGATCTGTCAAATAACAGCAATGCTGATCACGTATAATAAATACATTCTTATAGATAATATCACTTAGGGATTCTATACCAATTTAATTTTCACGGGGTTATCAAATAGCGGTAACTCACTTCCATGAGATGGTGCCAATAAAGTTGGTTGTTGGGGTGTTATGTCCTGGCAACATCTAAGGTCATATCAGGAAGGGTACCGACAGTGCGCAGTCATGGTGACTTTATAGTGCTGCCCAACTGGTAGACCCAGCCACTAGCACCATGACCTGATATGCCACTCTGAAACATTATCCTGACACTGAGACAACCAGTCCTTGTCCTATACTAATAATACCGAGTCCCTGGCCAGGAAGCGACAGGTATCAATTTGTAAGTCTTTGGTTTGACTGGAACAGGTTTCGAACCTACAAACCCATGGGTTCGGATCCCCCAAACTCTCAAAACAGGAAAAGGACGCTCAACTCTTTCGGCTATCCCGTCGGGTGGTTGTCTCAATAAAAGCAGTGCTGCAAAGATAGAAGAAAGCTGTGGGGATATCCTTAAGAAATCCCGCTTGAATGCACCTCCCGAAATGCAATAGAAAGTAATGAAGATCACCATTAATTCGTTGTGGTTTCACGTGTGTGTGGATTCATTACCCTTTAGATAGTCTCAATGGAAACCAAAGAACTATTTAAAAAAGTCTGAAGTAATAACGGTTTTTTTCCCTGTTTATGTATCACATTCACTGAAACTCTCTCCTTTAGGCAAGTATTATTGTCCGATTCCTGCGGGATATGAGCAATTTACAACGGGGTGACATTGAGCCACTCCCACACGGCTATGATAGGCGGGGGATGGGAGGAGGAGGGTGGTGGAGGTGGGGGGGGGGGGTGAGAAGGTACAGCCCACCGGAATACGCAAGGGAACAAGCAATTCGAAATGAACTGGAAGACCTTCCTTAATTATTTTTTTGTTGTGGTTTGTGATGGGGCAGGGGTTAATATTACGACATTATTAATCGATCACTTATAAATCCAGTCACATACGTTCCTCAATCTGTGGAAACATAATGCAAATTATCATTGCATGCTAATACTCGTGATGGACCAATCAATGGATTGCAATGTGTTATTGTCCATCTAAAAGGAATTTATAGTGCACAGCTCTGAACGAATTGTTATGTTTTAATTTCCACTCGAAATGATTCCACAGAGTGCAGCTCCAAATGAATTGCATTCCATTATTTCCACTAAAAATTATTCCAGAGTACACAGTTCGGAATTAATTGCTATACTTTAGTTTCCATTTAACAATATTCTAGAATACACATCTCTGAATAAACTGATATGAATTACTTTCCACTAGAAATAATTGCACAGTACACAGCTCGGAATGGATTGCTGTTTCATTTTCCACTGGAAATGATTCCACATTACACAACTCCAAATGAATTGCATTTCATTCTTTCTATTCAAAACTATTCCAAAATACACAGTTCGGAATGAATTGTTATATTTTACTTTCCATTCAAAAGGATTATAGTATACACATCTCTGAATAAACTGATATGATTTACTTTTCACTCGAATGGATTCCAAAGCATACAAACCCAAATGAATTGCATTTCTTTCTTTTCACTAGAAGTGATCATAAAATACACAGCTCTGACTAAACTGATATGATTTACTTTCCACCCGAATTGATTCCACCGTACACATTTCTGAATGATTTGGCATGCTTTACTCTCCACCCGAAATGATTGTTATCCATTAGTTTTGACCTGAAATGATCCTACAGTATATACTTCTGAATTAATTACTATGCTTTACTTTTCACTTGAAATAAGTCGACAGTACACAGCTGCGAATAAATTGCTATGCCTTCTTTCCGACCTGAAATGATTCCGCACTACAAATCTCCTAATTAATTACTAGGTTTGACTTTCCACCCGAAATGACTTTGCAGTAAACTGGTCTATGCATGTTGTATTCACTGATGTTATGGCGATTCAAATAAATGCCGGGAAGTGTAGAAAATGTCAGATACGCCGAGTAAGGAATAAGATATGATGAGGCTGCTGTGGACATAGGCCTACTTTGTGTAGTGCAATCAGAGCTTTTACTTCACCGTAGATACCATGTTTAATAATCTGCAGTCCAGACGAAATGGTGTTATACGACGATCATCATAGGTGTACAATAACTCCAGAATCATTGCAGTCTCACACAACACAGTAATTTAAATATCCTACTATTGATTGATACATCACACTATATGACATAGGCATGCACGGCATCCTGTATCCTCTGTGCGATCCATCCATCAAACTGTTTGAATAATTTCCCATTTTTATGACGATATTGTGATTGATGCAGTTGATCTACCTGGGCTTCCCTCTGTATCGAGACATCAAGCGGAGTGCGTTTTTTTTTATGTAAGGATGTATAGAGTACACAGGCAGGGCAAGTACGCACAAGGCTACAAGAATGACGCACACTAGACAACAACAGGACAAGTATGTACTATGCTACAAGCAGCACAAGCACGCACTAGCCGACAAACAGGGAAAGTATGTACTAGGCCACAACAGGACAAACATGCACTAGGCTACAAGCTAGATAGGAACGCACTAAACAATAAACAGAACAAGTATGCCCTTATGTGAAAAGGCTAAGGCTCGAATCTGTGGCTGTGTAGGCAGGCTATGGTGAAATCAATACAGACAAAGAGAAAGGAAGAGTGTAACGTAAAATGAAGAAGACAGAGTCAAGCCCTCTGGTTTATTATTTATATGGTTACATGGGTTCATTGTACAGTATCACCCCACCCCTTTCCCCCAATGGAAAACAAACATTCTTGGTTATATCAATAGGGATCCAGCATTCCTGGTCCCCATGGATACCAGTGGCCTGCCCACCACCACCAAACTGTAGGGCCCCATGGCCAACACAAACCTTGACCTTTGAGTTTGGTGATCCCGATCCCAGCAGAGGGCGTAGGCCCTGAGTACACCCACGCTCAGACTTGCCAGCACCACTATGTCTATTTACATCCCACTCAGGCACCACCAGCCCACAGCTATATATATATATATACATATATGCGCCTGGTCACATACACCAATCAGTAAGCGAACATTTGCATTCCCCCCTATGCTGTATATCGGAATATTTTACACTAAGTTACAAGCAGGATAACTACACACTAGGCTACAACCAGAAAAAGTATACACAAGGCTAGAAACGCTAGACTATGTCATATATGTGCATAGTACACACTGGTCTACAACTAGGAAAAATACGCATTAGGCTACAAACAGGACAAGTAGACAGTAGGTTACAGCCAGGATAAGTATGCACTAGGCTACATCAAGGACAAATACACAATACACACTATGCTTTTTTTTTTTGCTTTTTTTTTTGATGGGATGTTTATGCTGTCCATAGCATATAAGCTCGGATGATCGAGCTTGTTTTCAATGCTGGGCAGTTATCGGTCTGTGTTTCTTAAGATTATGGTTTGTGGTTAGTGATCTATGTTAGTTTTTGTGGATTTTCTTGGTAAGAGTCTCCCTCTTTTTATTTTTTCCTACACTTAATTCTAGACTAGCCAACTCTATTTACATATCATAGGCTTGCACGTAATAGGTAGTTGGTTTCTGTTTGGATTTGGTGCTACAGGCAGGACAACCACGCACTAGGCATCACACGGAAGAAGTAAGAACTACAAACAAAATTAGTATGCAGTAAGCTCGAGGCAGGACTAGTATGCACTCGGCTAGACACAGGTCAAGTACACACGTGACTACATACAGGGCCAGAATACACTAGGATATAGGCAGGAAAAGTATGCATTCTGCTACATGCAGGAGAAGTATGCACTATACTAGTGCCGCCCTATCAAATATACCGATTCTATTTTAGTCGAATAAGATCCAATTTTCAAACTCAGAAAGTGGATATCTTTAAGTAGTGATCAAAGAAAACATAATGTTTGCCCCTCTCTCCACCCACAACCAACCAAATAAACCGTGGGTAAAGGTTACAATTGACAATGGGTGAGGTCAGCTCAAGGAAAAGATGTGTAGTTCTGGCGAATCACCAGTAACCAATCACCAAATTGCTTGAATTTGCTTCTGGATCGTCGAATTTGACATGTAAATTGTCACGCATTATGAGCCGACCTTTATTTTTAACCACTGATACCCGAATTCAGTCAAACCTAGCCCAGCTGGAGGGTTCACAAGTGGGTGTTCCTTTCCATTTCCCGACATGCATTAGATCCTGCCATCACTCCAATAGAACTGGCACGGCTAGGTTTAACTAGGATAGACTAGGCTGGATTAGCCTAGGTAGTTTGGCTGCATTTCCCACGGCTAGGTAGGCAGGCGATTTCTCCGCCGTGTCAATCTTCCCGGAAGAAATCCCAGCGAGGCGGTCATGCCAGCTGTCACTGTCCAATCAGCAAATTCCCCGCATGGTGATGACGTCACACTGACCTGCCGTCCCAGAAGCCCCTGCTCCCCACCGCCGAGTGGCGCCGTATTGTCTTGACACAACAAGAGCCTGTCTGCTCACAACTGTGCATGATGATACATGTGTATTAAATGAGGCTGAAGGAGCTACTCAACAGTCTCCCCCCTCCGGCAGCCCTGAGGGTTTTATCTTCAGTGGTGACAGTGTCTCCGCCAACCACCAGACACCCTAGGGAAGTGCGCCTATGAAAATGACTGCTTAGCTTTCCTTGTATGGTATGCTTGCTGCCATAGAATCTTTCAACAACAGGGCAGTCGGCCCATAATGCAGTGCATTTAAGGATGGCACACAATTGCTCATTGTTTCCTCTTAGTTGTGTTGTATTTTAATTAAAATTCTTAATTATTGCCTTTTAATGAATGCATTGTTGCTTGCGTTGATACTTTTTTAGTTCCGCTTTCTTATTAGTCCATTTCTCATCCCAATAGCTCGGTATTGGCAGTTCATTTGGTGCCAGAATGAGGCTGAATAATTCTTGTGATATATATGCAGTATTTACTTTAAGACAGGCGTGGGTATAATCTCCATGAAGTGGACCATATTATTTCACATACTCCAGTGACCACAAATCGAATGCCAAAATATTACCGATTAAAGGATGAGGCTTTGTTGCTTCCAGTTCTGCTCATTCTAGTTTAAAAGAAAAAACAACGATTTTCTCCCATTAATTTATTATGGGGTATTTTAATTGGATATACATATAAGAAATAAGGGTGTTAACGTACATCAATTTATTCGATTAAATGGATTTATAATTGCATTAATTCTAATTCATGCACCAACTCAAACATATGATCGGCAGTGATACACATTAGGCTATTTATTTGATATAATAGTCAATTCATTCACATAAATAATACACATCTTCCATTCTCACTAAATAAATTAAAAGCAATGCTCATGTTTGTGAGAATTTAAACAGAAATCTAATAATGTTAGCCTCAAACTTTGTCCGAAATCAGGGAATGTTATTAAGCATACCCTCACACCATTATGCATCACATCTCGCAAGTAACTCCCGGTCCTGATATGAGCTTAGATGTTGCTAGGACGTAAAACAATAACAAACAAACAAACAAGTAACTTAAAGCTGCATAGTCAGATGAAAGCATCACATTCTCAGAAACCTAAACAATTATCTAGATTTGATCCTGCATATCTCACTTAGATATTGATGCACTTATTAAGCTTTAAATTGTGTTGCCACATAAAGGGAACACATAGTCAATTTACTAGAATATGGTACTGATGAAGCCTATGATATCAGAGTTTTGGCATGCTTGCCAAAATTAATTTAGTATGTTTGCACTTCAAATATCATCAAAGTTAGCCATTTAAAACAAAGGTTGCTTCACTCTAAAGCGTGGTAGATACTATTACTAACCCTCAACCTAATATACTTATCTCAGAAAACAACAAAAACTCAAACCCATCGGACTTTGCAACTTTAACCTAGAGACAGATTTGAAATAACAAGCAATGTGACTTGAATATATATTATATTAGCAGGATTCTTATTCTAATCTAAGACTAAGCGAATTATGCTATTTCGTTGTGAATGGTTCCAAGGTAAGGAGGGAAGATTTCCAGAATGAGCTCTTTGAGTATCCCTGATTACCTTCTTCGCAAGCCATTAAATTCACAGACATGGCCTGTCCATGCAAATCAATCTCATTAAATTGACCTCAAGGAATCGTTGGTAATTCCTTTAAATTGTACCCGTTTATTTTAGACTACCACCATCTTGTCCACACTTAAAGTAGCATAGTCCGACAGATTTAGCTTCTTCCATTGTCTTTTTGTATAAACATATTAGCTTGATCATAATATTCTACCTTTCTTCAGATTGAAGTCAGTTTTACTTTAGATCATTAACTTTGGCGATATTTGAACAGATAAAATGATAATTTTGGCACGCATATGAATATTCTGATGCCATTAGCTTCAGTTATAACACATTCTATTATATTGACTTAGTATTCACTTCTATGCAGCAGCAAATACTTAATAAGTCCACGGGTATCTAAGTTTGATGTCTAGAATAAAATCTGGATAAGTGTTTTGGTTTAGAAATGGTGATGCTTTCATCTGACTCTCCAGCTTTACGACATATAGTGTGTGACAGGACATTATCGTCTATTTGGTCTAAAGTGTCGATTAGCCCACTCTGTTCGCAATATCTCTTTTAGTATCCATTTAATGGATGTTTCTCTGTATTGAATTTTTAGGAAGATGTGAAATAAAGACGCGTGTTTTCTGGGTTTGAGTTGGAGATCATTGACTCGAATTCCTACCTGTTCGGAACACTAACATTCAGGGTTATTGACAGTTGGCAACAACATATGACACTGGTCCCACTTTCCCATGGCTGCAGAATCTCACTAATGGTACACAAAATGGTGGCCTTGTCCTCGCACCACCTCGCCGTCTCCAGAACTATAATCCAGATTCCAACAACTGGAAGAAAAAAAAAAGAAACAACAATATCTCATTTTCACAATTTCACATTCTAACTGACACATTTCAATTGTCCTCGAGAATAGTTTTGATTTGAAACAGAAAATAAACTTAATCTCGTCCGGGATGAAGACGGATTGACTTAGCGGGATTCCTGTCTTGTGTTAATATCTGAATCAAAATGAATCTGCGTTTTGGTTCGCCTCCTACTCCTACAATCTAAGTGTCCAATGTGACTTGGTCACTAAATAGTCGACACAACTAGCCTTATAAACAGTTGGAATTGAATCTCCCTGAAAATAACCCCCTCTCCCAACTAAAAAAAGACAACACCAAAGCAAAATCTCCCAGCATCCATTTAAGAATCAGGATGCCAAGGCAACTAACTAGCCACAGTTTATGGATGCTGAATTTTCTTTATAAATTGGAGGGCGGGGTTTCGATCTTTAATGTGGCTTTGATCCTCGACCATTTGAACATCCTTGGAGTTATTACAGTTATTTCTATAGGGTTTATCATGGACGTGTCAGACAGGCCAGGGCCGGTGTTTCAGTACTGTAGGTGCCATAAGCCGTGTTCACACGTACAGAGTTAGGCCGACTTAGATGAGGCGAACTACATGAGTCGAACTAGCAATGCGTTCACACATACAGAGTTTTCAAAGTGTGCCGTGTTCAGACACACGTTAAACTGGCTCAGATCGATGTTTGTTTGTTGTTGTTTTACATCCTAGCAACAGCTAAGGTCATATCAGGATGGTTATCCACACATGCATACATCCACACATGCATCCACATGTACATCCACATGCCACATATACATCCACAAGTAAATACATACAAACAACATACCTAACAAGAGATGGGAAGAGTAGGATGGTCCAAACATGTGCTCCGACCACTATCAAAAGCAACTACCTGTTAGGCTTGCTTGCTTGCTTGGGGTGGTTTGTAACCTTACGACCATTACTGGTTGCAGAACTGCAACATTATAGAGAGGCTCCGATAAATTGGCCCAATCTTTGGTTGAAGATTAATCTTCAGTAGGGACGCTTGTAGAAGCTGGGGACATCTTTACAATGTTGTAACAGCGAAGTGTTGGGGTGGCCCCCGAATCTCTTCAGTCGGGCGGTAGTTGAGGACTTGTATCCAGCAGACAGCAGCAAGGGTTTCGAAGAATGGCGGGTAAAGATGGGTGCAGTGGTGGTTCCAGCAACGAGAACAAAGTGAGATAAACGTAAAGGTACAGGGCCCCCACCCAAGCACACAACTCCCCTGGTCAGGGGGAGAAGTATGCCTGGGAGAAATAGAAAGGGTAGAGTCTAGGAAAGAGAAATGAGGAGAGTTGTGTCAAAGGACCATGTCTATTTGCTCTATTGTGACCAACCAGCGAGCCATAGACAAGAGTTAGAGTAGAAAGTGAAATGCTGGTTGGCTCCCCCTCCTGGAACTCTTTTCAGACATATCAAGGAGGAGCAAGGCCAGCGGAGAGGAGATAGAGAGAGGTGTGGATGAAGTGCGGTCTGGATAGCAAGTGCCACCTGTTAGGAAGCAGTTTCCATATGATATATGAAAAAATGGGATGGTCCAAACATGTAGGATGGTCCAAATATGTGTTCTAACCACTATAAAAGCAACTACCTGTTAGGAAGCAGTCTCCATCCATATCCTTAAGCCATCTCAACTAAACCAGTTACGTTCACACATGCCACTTAGGCCAACTCAAGCTAGTTTGCCTCATCTAATCTACCTCGCGACATGGTTTACTTGAGGCAAACTAGTTGAGTCGACTCAGCCCTAATTCGCCTCAGAGGACCATTCACACGCGCGATCTTAGTCGAATTAGATGAGGCGAACTACTTGAGGCGACTTAGGGCCCATGTGTGAACGGGGCTATAGACGACCATGATCTATGTGTGATTTATATGCTATTTCTCGACAGCCAACTTTCCCTGGGGAAGAAAGCAGCCCACACATACGGACAGTTGTCGGCTATAACGCAGAAAAACAGCACCGATAAAAGCCGATATAACCCAGCCAGAGATGGCCGCATCGGTAGAGCACTCGCCTCCGCCTATGCTGGAGATCACGGGATCAATCCCTCCCCGAGTCGAAACACATACTTACAAAGTTGACGTGCTTCCTTACCTTCACCGACGCTGGACATTACTACAATATCGTACGGATTGATTGGCTCAGTGTCAGGATACTGTGACAGACCGCCATCACCATGACCCGATATTCCACTCAGTTCCATTATACTGATACTGTGCTTACCAGTCCTTCTCCTATCATATTCCTGCTGAACACAAGGCAAGGTCGCCACAAGTATCAATTCGATCAGCTATTTGTTTAATTCGGTTGGGATTCAAACTCCCGATCTTCCGTACGGGAAACTTGCGCTCTACCGATTCGCCCACCGCGTTCGGTCTATGTGCATATTAAGTGACATCAATCTTTGGATGTATATAAACACGTGTATGTTTATATGTATATATACCTGTGTATAAATGGGAGTATGCAGCATCAGAATGAGTAGCTCACACGTCCTTATCAGGAGTCGTAGAGCATTAGTTCACTGCTGGGCTGGTCACTAGTCTCTGAGAATTCACCCTGAATTATGGCTGCCGCTCGTTGAAGCAGCTGCCTCCTGCCCGACGTGGATCAATTGGCTTCCATGCTGTATACCCAGAGACGCCAGTAAAGTGTGAGCAGCGGATGTAGCGAGCTAGTGAGGAGGGTGGGAGGAGAGGAGGAAGGGGGCTGAGGAGGGTTGGAAATGAGTGGGTGTATATAGGGGCTACCCAGTTGGGGAATGGTCGGTGATGGTGGGAGGAGGGGCGGGGAGAAGGGGCAGGGAGGAGGGGCGAGGGGTGGGGGCGGCGTAGGAAATGGAGTGAGTGACACGCAGGGCTGTTGGTTAAATGAACGGACGGATAAGAGCCGACAATGATTGAAATGTTGCTCATGTTGGAAACAGCTCCGGACATGGCGATATCAAAGACTTGTGGGCAGTGATTGAGCAGGGCAGCACTACATGAGAAGCTCGGCGCCTCGAGCAGGTTCCACGCAGGTCGCAGTGTGATTTGACTCCATAGCACCCCCCCCCCCTCATCCCTCCAGCACACACCTCCACGGGCCACTTGAGAGTGAATAATCTAACCCAAGTCTAAGGAACCTTTCGCGCCTAAGGAACCTTTCGCGCACTCAACTCATTTGACCAACCTGTCTGGGATGTGGGATGTGATCTATTTATCAAATTAATGACGGCAGTGAAACGAATAGTGGCTCAGTCGTTCCTGAATCTGTACAGTGTGTGCAAAATGGCTTGCCATCGCCATGCAACATCTGCCCTCCTCAGCAGAGCAGGAGTTGGGAAACAGCTATAGATAAGGATTCCCTCATGTATAATAGTGATAGGAGCCACACAGAATAATGGCTGGCATGGCCAGTTGCATCACCCTGTCATATTTAATCAGTCAGGTTCAAGTTATATAATTAATTAACAGACAGGTTGTCAATGCACAGGAGGATGTGTTGTTCATATATTCAAATTGCTTAGTCCGATGGCCTTTTAATTTCTGCCAATCTTTTTAGATTAATATATTTGGCTGATCGTTATATTCTAGTTTAATTTAGTTTGAAGGAAGTTTTATTTTAAACAGTTTTGGAGAGATTTAGAGTTAAGATATGCAGAATTAATTTGGGCATAAATATCGAGATTCTGATCCCATAGACTTCAGCAGTAACAGGTTGTATTACATGTCCTTATTTACTGCGATACATGTTTACTAAGGTTACAAGTACCTAAATTCGATATGTTTGGACCACGTCTAGCTAAGAGTTTCGGTATTCTAATGACAAAGCCATCCCATATTGTTCAGAAAGTCTGATTAGTAAACTCTTCCTAGATGAGGCAGGAAAAATAACCAGAATGTACCAAGGGTCAGTCTTACTTTCGAAATCGCTAGATGAAGAGTTAATCAGAATAACCGAAATATGTCAAGTGTAAGTATTACTTTAAAAACACTAGTTATTGTCTTATCATAGTTATTTAGACAACATGGAGCTTAATGATTCCATGGATCGGTGACCACCTTGGAACATCCCGATAGAGGATTTTAGAACTAGAGAACAGTAGTAGATAAGTAAAAGTAGCATATTGCCTGAGCCACTACACAAGACTGGCCTGTGGAGAATATAACTCTGGCAGCTGCTTGATAGATCTCTGCTCAGCAGTATGGATCGTGATTATCTTCTCACAGCTGTCATACCAGTTGAAGCAGTCACCCTGAGCTACATGATTGGTGGAACACAATCAGTCAGGAGATGGGGCAGAAGAAGCCCTCTCCTTTGGTATTTGGTGTGGGAGTCACAAATCAATGCTTACTCTTTCACACCTACGAGCCTGAACAGCAGGGTACGTGATGACCCATATGTTCCGTCAAATCTAGGCGCTCACTTGATGCATAGACACGCCGCTCCCAGAAGCCCTCACGTCATATCCAGTGAATTCTGGGTAATGCGATATAGCTATATACATATATGCTACCGATTGATGCTTTAACTTTGTTTAGTTTGTACATACCCCGATGCTTTTGATTTGTTGCCATATGCCTAACTAACCATAGTTTGTCAACCATTATCATCTATATTTCTTTAGTTTCTAGTGAGGTACTTTTTTCTTTTCTTTGATGAAAAACTAACTTTGGAGATATTTGTAATGAAACCATGCAAATTATATGTTGGTATAGACAACACAATACTGGATATAATAGGGTGCAATGATTGTCAGCAGTGGAAGGTTTTATTTAAATTGATTACATCTTATTTATATATCTCTTAATCAGACTTGTTTAATAAATTAGGATAAAGGTAATCTACGTTAGAAATGTAGAATACAAATAATGCAGGCAACATTTTGTTGGCCTCAAAATGGTAGGCTTTCATCAGATTATGGTGTTTTAATAGTTGATTATGTCGCATCCATCACATCAGATCTTCCAGTATGCTGTTGCTGTGTAACTGGGCCTAGATGTATGACATTCCAGTTTGAGGAGCCTACCCATAGCCACACACAGCATCAATGTAGATGCCCACGTAGTTGTGGATTGCTTGATTACTACTTCCCTGGTTAGATCAGAGCAGCCTGTCGCACTTCCCTTTGATACAGCTCTTGGGTAAATGCTAAAACAAGCCGCAGATCTGTCAGAAATCAGTAACATGACAAAGGAGGCAGCGAATACTGAAGGCACCGAAATCAAAGCGTTGAAACAGGCACTAGTTTGCTTAATTGTTTTTTGTTTCTGTACTAATAACATCCAAGGTCACAACAGAATATATATATACTGAATCATGAGAGGGCTCACTGATGCCGATTTATAGTACTGCCCCTCGACATTCCATTCAATCCCATTATTCTGACACTAAGTCAAACAGCTCTTAACCTGCCCTGGTGATATGGACAGATACGAAATATATTGTTTATACATTTCTGATTAGACTTGTCTCGCAATAGAACCCTCGACCTCCAGTACTGGAAGTGTTCAGCTTATCCACTCGGCAATCCAGTTCAGTTTTAATCAAAGAAGAGATTTCAATTATCAAAATTAATCTATGTTTAAATGTTTCCTATGCGCATGAGAAGGGATATAATCTTGGAGAACGATGGCTATTATTAATTGATGTGTTTTCTTGCTCATCCAAGTCTGAAAGTATGGACAGGGAACAAGGGCAGGGAAATACTTCTAGAATAGATTCACAAACTCAAGAGTGCTGCTAAATAATATCAATTTGAAATGAGCGAATTCATTAATGCTGCATAATCTAATGAAAACATCACATTTTCGAAACTAAAACACTTACCTAGATTTGATCCTACATATCAAACTGAGATACAAGTTCCCTCATTGAACATTGCTATTGCTGCTTAAGAGGAATAAGATGTCAAGTTACTAAAAATTGGCATGGTTTGTTTGTTGGGATTTTACATCTTAGCAACATCTAACGTCATATCAGGACGAGAACCAAACATTACTGAAGGCCATTATGGTCAGCACATTAGTGTCCACATCAAATTTAACTCTTTGTTTTTGTATCTTTAAATATTTCCTAAATTAACCCTTTCAGAGTTGTTTTATTTCAACTAAAGTAATGTCAATTAAATTTAATCATGTCGGTCTAAAATAACTCAAAACCTCTGGATTATGCAACCTTAAATAAATACAAAAGTTAGCCTGCATTCATTGATCCGTTAATGTCATGTAGTGAGTGTTCCTATGAGACATTCAACGAGTAGCGAACATGAACTTATCGCTGTGCTTACAAATCTGCGAACATTACGCTACACCCAGAACCAAAAGAAACAAAACAATTACAACAAAAATAATCCACCACACACACACCAACAAAAACCGATATCAGATAGATAATGTGATTTATGATTGTACACCATTGCCAGATCAAGGGATGCAATCACTGGGAACTGTTCCTCTAGGCACCATTGCTGTAAATCTGCTCCAATGCAATCAGTGATCTCGACACGCACAGCTTACTTCCTCATAGCTGCTCATGCTCTTGAGGCAAAACCCACGTAGTGAGCAAGAACTCATATCAAACTGACAGTGCTTCACAACAGAAGAAGGCGACAATCATCATCTCAAATCATATCACACCTATCACACCTAAGCTTCAATAACTATAGTGAGATACATAAAATTAATCTTTGTTTCTAGAGACTGCCAAATACAACTCGGGGCCTGATTCATTGTATTTCTACGTGAGACATGCCCTGTTTTTGTGCGCGATGTTGATCAGCCAATTAGTGCCCCTGAAGCTCACTCAGGGAAGGATTTTGATCTGATCCACGTGATGTCTATAAAGGTACTGTCCTTCTGACGTAGAAGATAGCATGCACGCATAATTAGACATAATTGTCCTGCTCTGACTTTGACCGCTGTTAAGTTCAGTAATGGTATTTTTAAAGTTAATATTATACGGTATGCATTTCAGACACAACTGTTAAGTTCAGTAATGGTATTTTTAAAGTTACTATTATACAGTATACATTTCAGACACAACGGCTGTAAATCGTGCTGAGTAGCTATTTAATATTAATGTGTCTGAACGAATCAATAATCCATATACAATTGTATTATTTAGAAGTTGATTAGATTATCGGTTTATTGTATATTGTGATACATGGTATTGAAATTAAATATAAATACGTATATGTGTATATTCCAAGATCATAATTAGCTTTATTAAGATGTAATACATAACCAGAGAGATCCCTCTGGGTGTATGTATATATGCATGCTATCTACTTTCATACCACGATCACCTTCTTCCCAATGTTAAATATAACCTATATAGACATCACTTTGGGATCTAAAGAGATATATATATATTATATACTTCCATATCATGACCATATATCTATATCACTGAGATATACATATACTATACTATGTTTCACGATTACTTTTGTTCTAATGCTATATATACCCATTTATATACATCCTCTTTGGATACATATATCTACACTATCTATTTTAATTTACACTATCCATTGAAATATGTATATGTAAATATATATATATATATATATATATATATATACTCATTTCCTGTCTTCGATATACCTATATAAACTTCCGTTGTGAAATTCACAAAGGGCTGGCAAAGGATGCACCTTATTTTGCGCAGATTGCATTATTTACACTAATCCTCATGCAGCGTAATAGGCGCTGGATGAGAGATACACCGCGTCGCATGTTGCGTGATATAGCATAGCGCTGTGGTTTTTCACCTCAGTGATTCTGATTCATTGCCTTGCAGTAAGCCCCGGTCGTGACGGGTTAATAATGGGTGAGTGGCACCTTTCCCAGCCCTGATTGATTAACTACTGACGACTGGCGCTGATGGCTGTTCCCAGTATGCGATGCAATGCGACTACCGCCAACCAGACAGACACTGAGCACAAAATGGACGCACTCCTTAAGCACTCTCCTCACATCTCCACCAGAGGGCTGTCTCACGGCTGAGCATGCCCATCCTACTGATCTAGCACTAAATCCAAGCCGTCGCACAGGTGCACATATATAATTGAATCGCCTTCTTCATTTAGCGTTTCTTCGCGGTGGCTCGGAGGAGAGTTGCGCTGTGCGGATTGTTTGTAGACTGGGCCGCGGGCGGTGGGCAGGTCAACAGGTTAATTGGAACAGTACACGAACTGGGACAGCACGAAGAGGAGGATGCCCGGAGGAGAAAGCGGGTCAGCTCCTCTCTACCGCCCACCCCATCCTTCTCTCCGCCCTCCGCGCACCACCATCTGGCTGCCTCCCTCCCCCCTCTCCCCGGTGCCTCCCTCCCCCTCTCCCCGGTGCCTCCCTCTCCCCTCTCCTGGGCGGCTCTCCGGGCATCGTTCCACCCTACTCCCCCCACCCCCGCCCCCCGCCCACCCACCCCGAATGCCTATCTATCACTTGACTCCGGATGCGCATCGTGCATGGCACACTAGTGCGGATTTCCTTCCTGCACACGTAGGCTGCGAGGTTCTGGGTTCGACTCCACGAATGAATCTGTGTATATAGCAGGAAGGTTATATTGCATTCCATTGGGTTGCCCTCGGTTCAATTGAAATCCCCTTTGTTTCAGGGGGAATCCACTGGATTTCACTGGAATCTCATGGGTTTGACTAGAATCCCCTGATTTTCAAAGAAATACACTGGGCTGAACAAGAATCTCCTTGGTTTCACAGGAATCCAGGGGGCTTCATTGCAATTCCCAGGCTTCACTAGTTTCCCCTGGGTTTCACTGGCATCCCGGGATTCCATTGCATTCCAATCCTAATTCGATTCAGGATAAATGGCTGACCAGAGTTGATCAATGGCATTAATTGTGGGCTACATATTTCAAAAAAAATCCAGACAAGCAGTGTGTACATGGCACAATGCTTCTCCCAGTTAAATGAAAAAATATCAACTCATTTTATATTGATAATTTAAGCATATCCTGTAGGGGGAAACTGAACCGACGTAGCAGGTTCCAGGGACCTCAACAGGCAAGCAGGGAAATAACATGGAACAGGTAGATGTACGTAGGTTAATTGCAATCAGCGGTCCCAGGTAGTCACCTTCAGTACAATAGCAAACAAATTAGGGTGTTAACCACATTTGGCATAGTGTCTTATTTCTGTGAAACGTCAAATGGCAGTAACATTAATACGTAATTAACTTAGGAATATCTACCGTCTCCCCATCTCATCCATTTCTCATAGGTTCCCTAGTGTAGGTACTATAATATATTGGTATGGTCAAGACGTCTTGTTTTACAGGTACCACATCCAACCAACAAGACCTGGGAAACAGTTCACAACAAATGATGAGTTGCTGTCATCATCGCCACCGATGGACAGACAACCCAGCAAAAGAAGAAGACAACAAGTCGCAGATGACATGATAATCAATGCATTTAATCTGGGGGGAATACGAAGATATAATATTTACGGGGGTAAAATAGATATGTATATCTACAGATGCTTGCCAAATTGACAGTTTTGTGCGCAACGATATTACAACGAAACTAAAGCTGAATAAGGGTCCCACCAGTATTGTCAAGTAACAAGAATAATAATAATTAATAGGTTAGTAATGAATTTCGTTAATATATTCTTGCATACTTCGTATGAATCACATGTGTGGATTTCAAAATATTCGATGATTTGAAACAGTCGAGCGTCCGACTACAGATGATCAACTTCCACCGACTCCAGGAGCAACAAGGTAAGTCTTGACCGTGACAGCCACTGAGCCAGGAGAGCGGTGGGTTTTAAGTAAGAACATGCCAGTCACAGTCGCCTATGCTCTCTCTCTTCAGTTGTCTGAGCGATAATGAAAGGAACAGCCCACAACCCTATCTAATGCATAGAAATTTGAGGCTCACTGCTCACACTCTATTACCTAAAGGCCCTGTCACATTACGACGCTTCTGCCGGCGCGCCGGCAACGCGCAAAATATTTGCAACCCGTCGAGAAACGTCGAACTTTTCGGCGCTTTGGGAGAAAGTTTGACGCGGCGCAGCGTGTTAGTGGCGTGTTGGAGGCGCGTTATTGGCGCGTTATTGGCGCGTTAGTAGCGTGTTATTGCGCGTTGTCGGCGCCCTGGTGGCGCGCTATCGGCGCGTTTACAGCATGGAGGGAGCGCGTTGGTATCGTGTTAGTATTGCGTCAACCCGTACATACCCGCCAGCAACACGTTAGGACGCGCCCGCAGCGCGTCCACAGCGCGTCCACAGCGCGCGGCCAACGCATCCAGGCGCGCCGGCAACACGTCCAACGCGCCGAGAAACGCTGGAGCAACGCCAATGGCATGCCCACAACACGTCGATGGGACGTTCCCGACGCGCCGACGGAACGCTCCCATTTTTGGGTAAAAAGAGCCAACGTTAACCAACATTGATCAACGTCCTGCCAGCGTTCCGCCGGCGCGCCGCCAACGCGTGTCGACGTGTTGCTAACGCATCCGTAACGCGCCCTCCAACCCGTTGGCGCGCGTCGCCGCGCGTCCAAAGTTTTGTGCATGCACAAAACCTCGACGCGCCGCGCCGCGCACCGACGCGCGCCGACGTTTCCATTCACACGTTGCTATGTACCGACGCGCCGGTAACGCGCCGGTAACGCGCCGGCAACGCGCCGGCAACGTACCGGACGTGTACCGACGTTTTGAACAAAAACCAGACCCGTCGGCACGCGTCGAAGCGCGTTGGTGAGAAACGTCGTAGTGTGACAGGGCCTTAAGCAGTGGATTAGATCAGAGGTCAGAATTGTGCTGATTGTCTAGCGCGCCAAGGTCACGTGTGGCGTGCGCATGCGTAGGTAATTATGCATGTAATGGCAGCGCCTGGAGGTGGGGAGGGTGGTTTAGTCACGAAGGCTGTCGTGGACATAGAGCTAGCACACCCACCCAACCCATAGACCCGTTTGATTCCTACCTATTCAGAACGCAGTTGGATTATCCATGAAGGGCCTGGACTTTACCGCGCCACTGCTCAGGTTCTACGATCTGGGAGCAGTTGAAGGAGAATGTTGTAATGGATGAACTTTTTTGGGTTTGTTGTTCTAGTGGTATTTTTCCTCGGAAGAATATGTTGTCAGTGACTGCTAGCTAAACAAGAAAATAGGCGAAGCATTGATATGAATGATGGGTAGAGAATGGTGTAAAAGAACAAAGGAAGTGTAAAGGGAACATAACAAGACCATGCACTGCCAAAATACCTGGTTAGTGTGTAGACGCAAAGCTAAGCATTTTCTCATCATCGTTTCCTTAACATGCTGAATATATTATTTCAGTGTGAAAAACAGCAATCTCTCTGCCACATTTGTTTAAATAAAAAGGGGAAATTTCAGTCGCTGACAATTGGTCTTCCTCATTTCACTGATCCTTCCATATAGGAATTCCGAAGGCCAGGCTAGGTAGTGACAAGTATCAATTCTTAAGTCATTGGTTTGACTCATCCATGGTTCGAATCCAGTACTTCGAATCCCACTACCTACCAACATGAGAGGCGGGCGTTCAACTCATTCAGCCACCAACTTTTTCTATTAAGTTGTGGGTATATAAGACATCTTTATCAGAACCACGGTGTCGCTCCTCCTCAGCTTGTGATAATGGTCATCTACAGCATAATGTGCATTCATACACTGGGTTAGTGTGTTAAATATGATAATTCTATGGGGTGTCGGTAGCAAGAGTGACTTTGACAATGATAATTGAGTAAGCTAATCCCAGGAATTGCCGTTGATATTGGTATTTAACCATTACTTTCCGTTAGTCGGGAATATTGCGGAGAGATGGCACAAATAGGTCGAATTGAATACGACCTCTGGCAAGATTATTAACCTTACTAATGAAGAACATGAATTTAAATGGCAACTGACAGGGTTAATCATTGGGTATTTAGAGAGCGAAGCGACCACTGTGATGCAAACACTGTATTCTAGTTAGAAGACAAATATGGCTGGGAGATGGTATAATAGGTAAAACCCTGTATAATTTACTATGCTAGCATAAACAACGTATCACATAGAAGATCGCATGGTATTGACAAATTGTGAAATTTGTGTCAACGGTTGGAGACTTTATCGTAAAAGACAATCAAAGTTGATCAAAGTTCTGTCTTGAAATTGTGATGAAAAGATTGCATTTTCTGGGTGTGTGTGGGGAGTGATATGATAGTTACTTCAAGACTTACTGACTTTCATCTCAGTGCAAATGGTCAAACGGGTAGTATGACCGTCCATATAGGCGCATAAAGGACTGCCCATTCTCCATGTGTCATAATCTCAGCTATGTTTTGGGAGTTGCATTTTGGCTTCATTTGATACAAATTTAGCCACTTCAAAATAGCAATAAGATCATCTTACTCTCATATGACACAGATGTGACCGAATCAGATTTTGGGGGGAAATTCAAGCGTAGGCATAACATGTGATTAACAAAAATGGCAGAATAAATACATACTAACTTCTTACTGCGAATATGGGCCTCGCTATCAATAGTGCTTTAAGCCATCAGCAAGAAAGAAAGGAACATGTATAATCAATTTGCAGCAATCACTTTCCCAAGTATCATAAATGTCAAAGGACCAGGCGGGATGGCCAAATGAGTTGAGCCTCCGTCTCATGTTTTGGGAGATCGGGGGATCCGAACTCATGGGTTCGTGCGTTTGAACCCTGGCTGAGTCAAACCAATGACTTAAGAATTGATACTTGTAGCTTCTTAGCCAGGCACTTGGCATTATTAGGATAGGATAAGAACTGGTTGGCTCAGTGTCAAGATAATGTGACTGAGTGGGATATCAGGTCATGGTGCTGGTGGCCTGGTCTCACAGTGGGGAAGCACCATGAAGTCGCCATTAGTACGCACTGTCACAAGTCAGTACCCGTCCTGATATGACCTTAGATGTTGGTAGGACGTAATACAACGCAAGAAACAAACAAAACAAATCAATCTCATCGAAAGAAGAGAAGAAATTCACCAAGTATCATGGAGCAACAATGTATAGTGACACTCACAATATGTGTAGCATTCATCCTTACCTCATCAGCCCCTCTCTGATATCATCAATATATGATGACCCTTCCACTACTAACATTAGTCACATCTACTCGTTCACTCGCTGGCATCAAATGTGACTGCTCTCTATGGTTATTGCAATGTCGGACAAAGCAATATGCCAATGGGCATGCAGGCCTTTGCAATCTGCATCAAAATTGGAAAGAAATGCTGGTTTAAAAGCCCACGCGCGTTTTGTAGGCTCACTTATTCAATACTGTTAATAAAATAATCCTAAATAATGGCCCCCAGTGGGGGGCCATGTTCAAAGGACAAAGGCGCATGGTTTTAGCTCAGTAAGCTCACAGAAGAAGCAACCCGCATGGAGGAAGAAGAAGAAGGATTCCCTTCATTCTGGATTTCTTATTTCAATTGTTAAGATTAACAAGAAAATCGGGTCACATAGCAAACTGCTCGGCCTCCATTAAACATGGCTTCGTTGTTTGGGTTGAGACTCGGCATGCTCGACACTCCATGGTCGCGAATGCATGTGGGTAAATTGTCGCACCACTGAGGGAGGATGACGATTACAGTATTAACAACAGAGTTGTACTGCGGTTCATTGTTCAATGAAATTCTCCACAACAAAGATTGTGCAACTCAAATCCAGGATATTTAAAGAAATTATATTAACTACCAACTGAAGACAGATTATTGGAGTTTGCACTAAACGCGGCGTTCCTGGCAGCTTCCACGCAACAATGGCAATTACCCACAATGCATTAGATTTATATTGGCTTCGATATTATGTCAATACCCACTAGATAGTAGTTTGTAATTATTTACGATAATCTTAAACGTGTGAGCCTATAAATTTGTTTCAATCTGTTTCTCCGTTAATTCACATCATCTATAAGTTTCAGATAGAAAAAGTCTGTGCGCTTTGGGAATACTAAGAATGACACAGTCAGTCCTCCTCAGATGCTGGCAGAAATAATGCCCTTTGACGCCATAGCTCTTAATCTGTATTTTCATGAACGCTGTACATAATGAGCACCGCAATAGACTTTTCACGCAAAAGAATATACGCAACCTCAACGCGAGTTCTTCCATTGCCATCAGAGGGCAGGTCGGTGGTGTATATCCTCTAGAAAGATCTTTCCCGCACAACCATATATTGCACAGGGTACAACTATAAAAGTAGTTCTTCCATTGCCATCAGAGGGCAGGTCGGTGGTGTAAATCCTCTAGAAAGGTCTTTCCCGCACAGCCATATATACCACAGGGTACAACTACAAGAGTTGCGTTGGTTGTGGAAATCATCTATGACAACATCCATGAGTAGTGCGTACAAATGGGAGTTAACACATGGCTAGACAATATAGGTTTCAGCACATGCGCAACCTTCCCATATTGTGACCGGACGCTCGAGCCCAAATGGTAGCGAGCAGGCTTCCAGCGCGGAAGGTCGGGAGTTCGAATCCCGGCTGAGTCAAATCAATGACTTACACAAATTATACTTGTCACTACTTAGCCTGGTGTTCGGCATTACTAGAATACGACAGGGACTCGTTAGCTCAGAATCAGGAAAAAATGACTGAGTGGGATATCGGGTCATGGTGCCAGTGGCCTGATTTCTCAGTGGGGTAGCACTATAAACTCGCTACTGCTATAAGTCGTTACCGGTCCTGATATGAGCATAGATGTTGCTCTGACGTAAAACCCCAACAAACAAACAAAACCATCCCACACTGCGCATAGTGTGCTCAGATGGCCGCAAGTTGAGAACAGTTTCACAATATCAATATTGGTTTTAGGTAGTCCTGCATCAGCACTTATCCTGCCTATATTTGAGTAAAGGCCCTATAGCTCACTGCCGCACCGATCGGATGTTTCTCCATGAAATCCTGACCAATAATAGTGCCCTTACTTTGAATATGAGGGCATCGTTATAATGCGATTGGTTGTCGGACTTTTACGTCCTGGCAACATCTAGGGTCATATCAGGACGGGTACCGACTTGTGACAGTGCCCACTCATGGCGACTTTAAATTATAGTGCTACCCCATTGGGAGACCAGGCCACCAGCACCATAACCTGATATCCAACTCAGTCACATAGTCCTGACAATAAGCCACCCAGGCTTTGCCCTATCATAATAATGCTGAGGGCCTGGCTATGAAGTGCTAAGCAGTTCAGGGTCAATTGTTAAGTCATTGGTTTCACTCGACCAGGGTTCGAACCCATGGATTCGAATCCCACGATATATAAAAACGGGAGACGGATGCCCAACTCATTCGGCCATCCCGTCTGGACTACACTGCGATATAACATCGGTGTGTTCGTACCGGTCACACTGCTCTTGATCTTCATAACGAAGTTGTACACCCACTGCCCTGTAATTACTCGCCATTTGTGTTTAGAATGCAACGTCTGCGTCTTGATGTCCTTTGGCATCAGACTGCATACTGGTGGCGGTGTAATGTTCACAACCAGGTGGCGCTGTGAATAGTGAACCAGGGAACTATGGGATGGCTAGTGTCGTGGAGGAGTGATGAAAATGGGAGACATTGCGCCTAGAGCTGGAATCGAACCCACATTTTCTGCATTACGGTTCAGTGTGCTAACCATTTCACAACCTAGGCTCCCTCCCTAATGTCACCACCTTATCCATGTCTACCCGTGGTTGCTTGCCTGAGAGGTCAGTGCTGACGACTGTGCTTGTCCCCCTGGAATTGTAAGTTTTTGAATGGTTTATGTCCATAAGTTTTCTTAATGCTTATAATTACATATACACAGGCAATGCGCTTACATATGCACACAAGGTAGGTTCAAAAACCATACAGCACCTAGCGTGTACAGGATCCTGGTCCTGGAACCAGTGTCATCAACGGGTGATGGAAATGGGAAATAGTGTGCCTAGAGCTGGAATCGAACCCACAGTGCAGAATACTACACGACTCATATGTACAGTATAGTAGGCAAACTCAAAGTAGAATTACTGCTTGTTTATATTCAGGTAATGTACTATATGATGCATAATGAAACGGATACGAAAACACTTCAAATTGATTTACTTATGATTTACTTATTTAAAATTTAAAAAAGGATATTGCTCTCATGCAGATCCGAAAGGAACTACAACTATGGTTTATTATTGCCACACATATAAATTACCATTAAAAAAATAAAACCCAAAGAAACTAGTTCAAGTACTAGATTTATTGTATCAATAAACCCGGCATTGATTGATCCAATATAAGATTTCAGACACGCCATTTGAGCGTGGCTTGTCACCGTCTATCAAACAGTCCATATCTTCCAACAAAGCAGTCGGAGCTGCACTACATATTTAGCTATAATTCCCCTTCTAATTACCGGAGTGCCCAGTGGCGGGATTATATATATATATATATATATATATATATATATATATATATATATATATATATATATACATATATATATATATATATATATTTAACCGTCGGGCTGTTCCACCCCCGCTTAAGGCGAGCCTAACGTGTTAATATAATTAATTGTTTCCATGTGAATTTCCTTGGCCCGCCGCCGCCGTCGTAGCCTTGCCGCCCGCCTGCACGTATTCCGTCGTCGGTGTCCGTCCCGTACTGTAGGCGCCAGCCAGAGTATCGTCTAAATACTAGATTTGCCACCGTGCGCATTTATCGGCCTAAAGTGTATTTATATTAGGCTATTTCAACTACTGGCTGCCCCCTTCGTCGTTAGAGATATTATGAATGTTACTAAATGAATCCAAATATGTGCAGTCCAGCACGAGTTGCTGCCGCTGTCACTACTGTTTAATGTATCTTATGTGTCGTGGTTCTAGCCTAAGAGTAACACTACGTTAATTCTGTAAATGCGTCAGTTATTAGATTCCCGCAGAGGGGTGTATTACTTGCAGAAGGCCGACTTAGGCTTAAGGCCTCTCAGTTCATAGAAAGCAATCGAATATAGGTTCCATAGCGGTTAATCTACAATAGACTGGAGGATAGGAAAGAATGCAAGGAACGTCCTGATTCACCTTTACAAGAGCTCACGATTTATTTTTAACCAAAGACTAACAAGGATACCAACATAAATAGTAACGCAGGTCTCCCGTTCCCTCCCGTGTTGTTTCTATAATTTAGTTTAGAATTTTGACCCCAAAAAGCCTAAATATCGGTGGAAAATGACGGAGCGTATAGAAACACGTCCGCCGGGTCTGGCCCCGAACGCCCGAACCCCCATCGTTGCTTAGCTAGTCGCTAAGCAACGCTTTACCACCGAGAACCCTCGCGTGCACAAGTGTTAGCAATTTGCGCGCGCGCAATTTGCGCGCGCGCAAATGGCTTAGGCGAGTAGGCACGCCCACTTCACTGCTCCCCCAGACGAACAACAAGAATTGATGTTCGTCTAAAAAGAGAAAAGTGGGCGGAGCTACAACGGTCCACGGGTGTAGCACATTAAACAATAATAACAGACCTGACCGTCCCCTGGCGCGTTCAGTGAAAATATCGCTGTCCGTGCCAGGGCGCAAAAAGAAATTTCTCTGTTTGCCATTAGGCCTATGATCCTTAATGAGCATATTCATAATCTTAATTAATATTCTTCGTAAACTTAAAAGGAAATCGCCACTAAATTTGTGATAGGCACATATTTGCGCTCTGGCGCGTTTTCCGTGTTTACGGTTGAAGAACTATATGGGTGCGCAATTTGCGTTCTACCTAAATGCATTCCTAAATACACTTGTTAAATATACCATGACTTTGCATATGCAATTGCGCTATCGCACAACTCTAGGCCTTACTGTGCATAACTCCAAGCACTTATCACATATAATGTATATTTAGAGAGCCTTAGGCGCCTTGGCATCTGTTTATAAAAAAAAATAATAATAGAAAGATTTTTTTTACGCGCTTAAAAGACGTATTTTTGGACATATAAATATATACGTACTTAGGCACACGTATCTTTGGGTATCCTATCATTAGGCCCGTTGACTCTTTCAATTTAATATAAATACGTACATACGTGAACGTATTTTTGGTTATTAAAAATAAATAAAAATAAAAAATATATATACGTATCTAAGAGGACGTATTTATATTTTTGGTTATTAAAATTTATATACGTACTTAGACGCACGTATTTTTGGTTAAATTAATATTGACATTGGGAAATCAAATAACACAACGAGAAGTTTCTTTTTGCGCCCTGGCACGGACAGCGATATTTTCACTGAACGCGCCAGAGGACGGTCAGGTCTGTTATTATTGTTTAATGTGCTACACCCGTGGACCGTTGTAGCTCCGCCCACTTTTCTCTTCTTAGACGAACATCAATTCTTGTTGTTCGTCTGGGGGAGCAGTGAAGTGGGCGTGCCTACTCGCCTAAGCCATTTGCGCATTTATCGGCCTAAAGTGTATTTATATTAGGCTATTTCAACTACTGGCTGCCCCCTTCGTCGTTAGAGATATTATGAATGTTACTAAATGAATCCAAATATGCGCAGTCCAGCATGAGTTGCTGCCGCTGTCACTACTGTTTAATGTATCTTATGTGTCGTGGTTCTAGCCTAAGAGTAACACTACGTTAATTCTGTAAATGCGTCAGTTATTAGATTCCCGCAGAGGGGTGTATTACTTGCAGAAGGCCGACTTAGGCTTAAGGCCTCTCAGTTCATAGAAAGCAATCGAATATAGGTTCCATAGCGGTTAATCTACAATAGACTGGAGGATAGGAAAGAATGCAAGGAACGTCCTGATTCACCTTTACAAGAGCTCACGATTTATTCTTAACCAAAGACTAACAAGGATACCAACATAAATAGTAACGCAGGTCTCCCGTTCCCTCCCGTGTTGTTTCTATAATTTAGTTTAGAATTTTGACCCCAAAAAGCCTAAATATCGGTGGAAAACGACGGAGCGTGTAGAAACACGTCCGCCGGGTCTGGCCCCGAACGCCCGAACCCCCATCGTTGCTTAGCTAGTCGCTAAGCAATGCTTTACCACCGAGAACCCTCGCATGCACAAGTGTTAGCAATTTGCTGCTGCGCGCAATTTGCGCGCGCGCAAATGGCTTAGGCGAGTAGGCACGCCCACTTCATATATATATATATATATATATATATATATATATATATGCATGTTGCCAACTAGGAAATGGGAAATGTTGGGTTAAGAAAGTTTGATTTGGTCACAGCCGTGGAAATCTGGCATCACCTCCGTCCTTTCACCCCTTACTCCACACCCCCATCCCACCCCACCCACCGTACCCCAGAAGCGATACCTTGATAAACACGGCAGGGTCCGCTTAATCAGTACAATCGACGCTTGTAATGACAGCCGCATGCTTGGAATTCAATTTATGGAGCGTGATTCCGTTATGTTGCCGAGCTGTGTAGCTTAGAGAAGGACGCGGGAGAATCAGAATGGAGGTGGGGGGGGGGGTGGCAGGGAGGGGGGGGGGCGGGAGGGAGGCGGAGGGGAGGGGGAGGGGTGGGAGGACGAGAGGCCAGTAATTATTGTCATCGTCGACAGTTCGATGGCTGTTTCGTGACTCCAGCTGATTACCGGGGCCGGGCCGTTGCCGGGCCGTTGCCGGGCCGGGGCTGGGCCGGGCCCGGGCGCGGGCCGGACCGGAGACTGCCGGGAAAGGATCGGTAAAGATTCGTGCGAAGGGGGATTGCCATGACGCGAGCAAGATGGTGTAGGGGGTTTGGGGGTTAGCTGTAGAGGGGTGAAAGGGGGGGGGGGGGTATAGCTGTCCTGGAAGTCATGGTGGCCATAATTCAAAGCCCAATGCACAGTTGTGAACATGCAGAGGCCACACACAGACCTTGCCACATATATTATAAGGATCTGTAATTGAGGGCAGTGAAGCGAAGAAGTCTATGGACTGGTAGACAACTACTTCCACCCTGTCAGTTACCAGCAGTCCCTTTATATTAACAGACACTTCCCACTCTTATCGACACAGCTCACACACACGCCATGCTGCAAACTGGATGGCATGGCCGAGTGGGTAGAGCGCCCTGTTCACATGACGAAAGGTCATGTGATCAATCCCCAGCCGAGTCCAACGAAAGATTTTCAACATTGGTACTTGCCGCTCGCTCGTATTCAAGGCATTTCTCATTGCTAGGATAGCCACAAGATTGGTTCGCTCAGAGGGAGGGTAATGTGATTTGAGGAGTATGTCGGGACATAGTGCCTAGTGAGACTCAATCCCAGTGGGGCAACACTAAAGGGTCACCGTCAATGCACACTGCCACACGTCGATACCAGTCCTGATATGATGTAACTGTTGGTAAGAAGGCCAACAAAAAACACTGGCTACAAAACAGTTTTAACGGGAGTGTTGCAAGGATTACTCCACATGGTACCTATCCAGATGGTGCGTCATTTGATAGATACCCTTCTAGATTATCTATTTTGTTTATGTGTAGCAGCGGAAGAAGAAGAGGTCGCAAAAAAGCATAATTATGCACGGCAAAGGGAACTAGCTTGTTCAAATTAGGGATTATGGCTTTGATGCAATCTAGTTGTTATCTTTTTATTTATATTTTTATTGAATCGTCGTTCTATATTATCACCAGTGGGACCTATAAATATCTTGTAGATATCTAAATTTGATAAGTTGTGTCTAAAGGAACCAGTATATTTTCTGCAGCAGTGCTTGTCAGTTTGCTGGGATTTAGTCTTTTTATTTTCTCTATTACTATCTTTCGCAAACATGGATAGAGTCGAGATTTGTTGGGTGCTGCGCGTACCTTCTGGATGCGAGACGAGGGAGAAAGTCATATACGTGGATATTGAATATTTAGTTTCGTAAACAGTAAATAGTTACACGAAACACTAATAAGGGATGAGAGAGGAGGGTGACAGTAAATTCAACAGGATGCTATTTTATGAGTAAGGCTTAGATATATTAACCTATCGGCTACAACACACGGGCATTAGGGGGATCTGTGCACATTATGTAACTGTGTGTGAGTGTTCTGGATGGCTGTATTATGTGTGTCACGAGGCGGAGGGCGAAGGTTCAAGGTTGAGGGAGGGATGCTCCATCATTAAGGGTATTCCGAGTTCCGCTGGTCCCTGAGGAAGAGCTGAGGCTGTGACCGAGCTTGCCGGGTCACAGCTTGAACTTACATACCGCAGGTTGGGGTTGGAGTCATGCCCCCCCCCCCTTTATCCTTCACTATAGGCCCTATATTTGTTTAACTATTTCTGTCTATAGTCACATATCTTCTGTTGACCAGATTGTGTAGAGATCTCGTGGTGTATTTGTTTCTAATGTAGACTGCAACGAAATTCTCCTAGCAAATATTTTACATTTGACAATATATTATTTTATGTATGTGTAGTCCCTTCCTTCAGTAATTTCTGACATGATAGATCAAACCTCCAGGCCTTCCTGAAGGACAAGCTGAGTTATAGCTATAATTATAATTTAAGGGAATGAAGATTTCTAGTTTCTGCCTCTTCTTTTTAAAGATAAACGCATTACCTTGATCATGTGATATATTTAAGGTAACCTCTATGTTACCGGGCAATCTTTGGAGATAATTGAAGTGAAAACAAGCGGGATTAATTCTGAAATTCACACGGAAATGTTGGACATCATAGGATATACTTACCTGTTTTTCAAGCGTAGCGACATAGCACATGAACAGGAAATCCATAGCTACACTGGCACCTGAAAGACACTAGACATCCTCGTAGTGTGGATCATGGGATAATTGAACAGGAACACCAGGTCACGGGCTACACTGCCATCTATGTGACGTTGTTTACTCACTACCATTGCATTACTTTGAGCAATAACATGGTCTACCAGTTGTTTCGATACAGCAATGCATGTTTAGCGGTTGACCCAGTATCTAAGTTGAACATGTCAGATCGAATGTAGGTAATTTCGAAATGTTGGTGTCACCTGAATACGCAGCTTTGACTAGTTTTAAACATAGAAGTTCCCGGCAAAGTATCAAATACCATTTGGATCAATGTATATTTAATTATCTTTTCTTCTATCCAAATAAAGCAGCAACATACACTAAATCCCATTTGGGCCAATGCATATTTAGTTATTTTCAATATCATCATCATCATGCTGTCGGTCGCTATGTGACAAAGACTGCTTTCATTACTTGACTGCCGCTCTCCATTTTCAATATAGGAGCAACATATATGAATAGCTATAGAATTGGCCAACATGTCGTGAGTGGGGATTCTTGATTTAATGTATTGCTATAATTGTCTTCATGTATAGCGTATTGGCTCATGAATTATGAGTGTTTTTGTGTACACGAAAGCAGGCTAACCATCATATGATATGAAGGAAGTATATGAATTAGAAGTTGGACAGAGGTAGTACATGGAAGCAAACTACAATAAAACCTCTCTAACCGACCACCTCTACATATGAACCACTCCCGTATATCGATCGCTCCATTTGGGTCCCAAACGATCGCCCATGCAATTCCATAAAATAACTCCCTAGACCGACCACCTCCCTAAATTCACCATTTAAAGTTGCTTGCATGGTCGGTCGATTTAGAGAGGTTTTACTGTAATCAAGGAAGGTTTTTGGGCGAGTTTTGAAACTAACGCAAATTAGACATACTATATTTATATATATATATATATATATATATGTATATGTCCCAAAAGGTACACACACAGGTTCATAGCAGCAGTCCTTTCTCTACAGACAGGTAAACTGTGACATAGCTGTTTTGAAAGCTATGCTCTTGTGTAGCCGTGTTTGGGGGCCATCAAAAGAAGATGATAGGGCAGTGTGACACTGACTAATGGAAGCATTATGACTGCCGAGACAATAGTCACACAGACCGGGCGGGATCGGACAGGAAATACACAAAGCGCTGCTACAATGAACCGCATCGATCCGCCGTCACTGTCTGTTAGCGGCGCATCCTGAACGGAGAACAAACAGATGGCGATGCGCATGCGCAGGCGCATTCAGCGGTGAAATTGGCCTTTTACCCCAATTGTTGGCGCTTGGCGGCTGTAAATGGTTTATGCCCATCCCAACCCAACCCTCCCACAGTCCGACTGCTCAACCCCACTGCAGCTGCTCTGTTATCCGGCATTACAGTGCTTAGGTATAGCGAGGGTGATCCAGATGCGAGGTGTTGATATTGCGCGCGAAATGCTTTTTATATTAGCTTGTTTTCTTGCTTTTGCTCTTGCTTTTGTTCTTTCTTGTTTTCTTCCTTTTTTTTCTTGCTTTATTTTCTAGCATTTGTGTTTTTGCTTTTTTTGGTTAAACGCGCCCTGTTGAATGTCATGAATATATGCGATTTTGTCAGAATTAAATGAACATTTGGGGGGAGGTGGCGGTGTATGTGTGTGTGTGTGTGTGTGTGTGTGTGGAGAGTCAGTGGTGTATAGTGAACTAGGCAACCCAGCGTACATGGTGTGTATCCACGATCATCCATAATAAATATTAACTGAATGTCGCATTTTCATTCATGGTCACGTGATCATGAATCAACAAATACAAGCATGTAAATTGGCCGGCTGCTGAGCAAAGACCAGCAACATATATACTTCATAGTAAGCATTGGCCACAGTAAATGTTCACACAAGGACCAGCGTTGATATTCTATGTTAAGCATTGGCATCTGTGCATTTGCGCTGAATCCCCGGCATTGCTAGTGTATGCTGAGCACTAACCTCCCCCTCCCCCCCCCCCCCCATAGACTCCAGATGTTTTCTGCCGGCCGTACACCTTCACCATGTCGACCATCACCCATCCACACAAT
This sequence comes from Branchipolynoe longqiensis, assembly GCA_030323885.1. NCBI lineage: Eukaryota > Metazoa > Annelida > Polychaeta > Phyllodocida > Polynoidae > Branchipolynoe > Branchipolynoe longqiensis. Next base: position 66,942,857 of record CM059187.1, read on the forward strand.
TATGTGCAGAATTTCGCAGCGCGCAACCCCGGAAAGACTGTTATGCCGCACAGATACTCCCCATCTGAGAGTCCCCGTGCACATATATATCTATGGCCGGGCAGCTAGATGCCGCCTGCCCCTCACTCTGGCCCGGTTCCCCGGTCCACAGTCGCCGCACTGAGACGAGCCGCAGATCACCGGGTCGCTCCCAGCGGGCTTTAGCCGCCCCCCCCCCTGACCCCCGACCCCTCCCCCGACCCCCACGGCCTGGCCCTCTCCTTCCCCTGGAGTCTGTGCTTCACAGGCTGACTGTGCAGCTCCGCCCACTATGACAAAATAAACAAACCAAGATAATAAAAATGGAAACCATGGCGCCGGTGCAGAAGGATGAGACTGGGGGAAATCGTCAGACGGCCTTTTTTTCCTTTTTTTCTATTTTTTTTTAAAAGAAAAAAGAGGACATGAAGAAGAGAATTGCCCAAGTGATACACAAGTCCATATAACGTTTCCCAGAGGACCGTGTACATGTGGTTTGTGTCAGATCAATGACCGGGGCCCGGAGCCATCAACCCCGACAATATGTCCTGGGGAGCGGCTCCCGCTACGAGTGGAAGGCTGGGTCCTCGCCTTCCTGCTTCCAATATCCACTGGGGTTTTGTTATGTTGGCATCCTCATTTTGTTGTTGTTTTGTTTTTGTGTTGTTGTTGATAGAGGCGGATCGACTCTGAAAAGCCGTGCGCTTTCGAGCCAGCAGCACATTGCTTGTCTGGTGGAGATCTGGTTTCAACAGCAGGAAGACCGATGCTTGTGTCGGCGAGCAGCGTGGATGTAGGGATCAGCGCGTGCTTCAGGATGGCTGGGACTGCTAGCTTGTTTAGTGCCGGGCTGTACCACTGCATGTCTATGGCCAGCTGGGACCAACGGGCGCTTAATGCTGGTCGGTACCAATGTATATATATATGAGGGCCTTTAGGACCAATACTTGTTTAATGCTGGTCGGTACCACCGGATGTGTAAGGCCAGATGGGACCAGGGTTTGATGCTTGTCAGTGCCAAAGCACGTGTAAGACCAGCTGGGACCTGTGTTTAATGTTGTTCAGTGCCAATGCATATCTAAGGCCATATGTAACCTGTTTGTAATGATGGTCAGTGCCAATGCATGTCTAAGGCCAGCTGTGACCAGGGTTTAATGCTGGTCAGTGCCAATGCATGTCTAAGGCCAGCTGGGACCTGGGTTTAATGCTGGTCAGTGCCAATGCATGTCTAAGGCCTGCTGGGACCTGTGTTTAATGCTGGTCAGTGCCAATGCATGTCTAATGCCAGCTGGGACCTGTGTTTAATGCTGGTCAGTGCCAATGCATGTCTAAGGCCAACTGGGACCAGGGTTTAATGCTGGTCAGTGCCAATGCATGTCTAAGGCCAGCTGGGACCAGGGTTTAATGCTGGTCAGTGTCAATGCATGTCTAAGGGCAGTTGGGACCTGTGTTTAATGCTGGTCAGTGCCAATGCATGTCTAAGGGCAGTTGGGACCAGTGTGTAATGCTGGTCAGTTCCAATGCATGTATATGGATAGCTGGGACCAGTATGTAATGCTGCTTAGTGCCAATGCATGTCTAAGGCCAGCTGGGCCCAGTATTTAATGTGGGTCAGTGCCAATGTATGTGAAAGGCGAGCTGGACCTGTGTGCAATGATGAGCAGGTCCAATGCATGCATATGGCTAGCTGGGACCAGCATTTAATGTTGCTCAGTGCCAATGCATGTCTAAGGCAAGCTGGGGCCGGTATGTAATGCTGCTCAGTGCCAATACATGTCTATGGCCAGCTGGGACCTGTGTTTAATGCGGGTCAGTGCCAATGCATTTCTAAGGCCAGCTGGGATTAGTGTTTACTTCCGGTCTGTGCCAATGCCAATCTAAGGCTGCCTGGTAGTGAACGCAATATACAGATATTTCAGTTGTATGTGACTGTGCTGTGTTGCTATGCTTGCAAATTAGGTCAGTACAACATAATATGTACCTTTCAAATGTACATAATGAGTATGCATAGTAAATGTACATTTCATATGTGCAATGTTAATTTGGCGTGTTTCAGCAGTGTGTGATCAAATTCAGCAAAGTGATGAATCTTCTGTTTTTTCGTGGACGCCCTATTCGCATAGACTGTGAATCGATACTAAACAGTATCACTGTCCACAAATATATAGATGACATCCAGAAAGTTGTCAGCCATACGCTGTTGGCATGATGATTAACCAGGGCATCAATAAATACACTGATGTTTGACGAAAACTACGCTGTTAACGCACTATGCACACATCATTCAGCCCAGTGTGCAGAACCAATGAGTCATAGATGTCGACAGTTATTCAATAACCATAATTCAACTCACGCCGAGCTTCAGACATCGCCCGTTAGTAGTAGTAATACAGCGCCTTGGGTCGTATTCTGCCTGTCGTCTACTGACTGTCATCTGCTGCTGGCTTTGTCTGCTGACCGTCGTCTCCTGACTGTGGTGTCCTGACTTTCGTCTGCTAACTGTCGTCTGCTGCCTGTCGTCTTCTGTCTGTTGTCTGCTAACTGTCGTCGGCTGACTGTCGTCTGCTGACTTTCGTCTGCTGCCTGTCATCTTCTGACTGTCGTCTGCTGGCTGTCATTGGCTGACTGTCGTCTGCTGGCTGGCATCTGCTGCATGGTGCAGGCGCAGTGTGCCCCTTGTGTCACATGGGAGAACGTTGTCGAGGTGCATGTTGGGTGAGCGCACGCGGGATCAGGAGACATCCTGTATCCGCCTTCTGGGCTCACACTCTGCACAGGCTGGCTTTGTTTGCCATAGCAACCCCCACTAAAATCAAATGCAAGCCGCGATTAAACCGCGTGGTGGTCAGTAGCAACTAGCGGACTGCCTGTAGACTTTTGCGAACTTGAAATACCACGGCATACGTCCCATCTGCCTGGCATTGTCAATACTGAGAGGGCCAGGCCTGTTAGACACATCGTCATAGGTCTGCCCTAATTGTTTTTATTAAGAGTACCACACGGCCATATTGCGTTATCTCATAAGAGAAATTGATGAGTTCATTGTGATTCTTCTTTTCTTTTGTCGGATTTTGTTTGTTTATTCCTTTCTTTCTATCTGTCTGTCTCTACTTCTGAAATGTCATGTGCACAGATATTTTTGTTGTTGTTTTTTTTGGTGGTAAATATGTTTATTCTACTGAATAAGTCTTTTGTCAGTGCCGAAGACACTGGTCTTCCACTATATTAGTGTACGAATTTACTTCGAGAGCAATCACCGTTTTCAATCTTGGATGCAAACCAATCTTATTAATCACGTTGGATAAATATTGCCCATCAGGCCGGGTCATCATTGCAAAATCACAACAATAGAACGTTCATTAGATCCCCGTGGTCACGCAATAATGACTTATGTTGTATCCCCCGCTATCATCCACCACGCACGCCACACACACCACACACACCACACGCGCCATGCACGCCACGTACGCCACGCACACCACACACCACACACACCACACACACCACACACACCACATACATAACATATATCACACAGGCCAGACATGCAGCACACCGCCACACACACCACACATATCACACAAGCCACACACACCATACACGTCACACAAGCCACACACATCACACACATATCACACACGTCACACGCACCAGAAACTCCATATACAACACCCACACCACACCCGGCCACACACACTACCCACGCCACGCACGCCACACACACCACACACACCACATACATAACACATATCACACACGCCACACACACCACACATGCAACACACCACCACACATACATGACACCAATCACACAAGCCATACACACCACACACATCACACACATATCACACACGCCACCCAAACCAGAAACTACACACACAGCACCCACAACACACCCAGCCACACACACTACCCACACCACACACACCACACACGCATCACACCATCACACACCACACGCACGACGCACATGCCACACACCACGCACATGCCACACACCACGCACATGCAACACACCACATACGCAACACACCACACACGTGCGCACAATGGGTAGGTGTATTCTCACATTTTAACGTGTTTGCTGCACATGTGTGCTACACAGTGCATATGCTGTCGCTCAGAGTGTGCGAGGCAACGCATAGAACACAGAAAATATGATGCTTTGTACAGCATTTCGGAAATCATAGACACACGCAGCGATCGAGTGAAGGGCAATGATCTTCAGATAGTGTCATCTCAGGACGGATGGATCGATATATTCATCGAAATTGAGAATTATCGTAACATCAATACATATTAGAAATGCACTCAAAGCTTCTTTCCCATTTCTCACCCACCACAGTGTCCACTGGTGGCTCGCCCTACCGTGTATTATTGCAATTGGTACACCTTTCCACTGTTCCTAGATTGTATGAAGATAATTAAACATATCATCATGCTGTCGGTCGCGATGCGACAAAGACTGCTTTCATTTCCTGACTGCTGCTCTCCATTTAGCTCTCTGCTGTGAGAGGTGCGTCCATGAGTCAGTCTTAATATCTCTCAGCTTCAGGTTTCTCTTGATGGTATCCCTGAATCGGAGATGGGGGCCCCCTCTCTTTCTGTAGCCAGAAGACAGTTGAGAATAGAGGATCTGCTTTGGTAGCCTGTCTGATGACATCCTCATGAGGTGTCCAGTCCACCGGAGATTCTTTTTGATCAGAAGATCTTCCATAGAGGGCAGCCCCATCCGTTTGAGTATTTCCTTATTCGTCACTTTGTCCTTCCAGGTTAGCCTTATGATTGAATGCAGATGTCGCATCATGAAGGCATGCAGCTTTTTCACCTGCTGTCTGTACACTGTCCAGGCCTCGGCTCCATATAGTAGGGTGGATAGCATGATTGCACGGTAGATCTTACCTTTGACCCGAATGGACACATGGTGGTTGTTCCAGAGTCTCTGGCGTAGTCAGCCGAAAGATGCGCTAGCCTTGGCCATCCTCCTCTGTATCTCAGCATCAATGCGTCCATCACTTGATATAGTGCTTCCGAGATAGGTGAATTCCGGAACAGAGTTCAGCTTGTTTCCGTCAACCATGATCTCCTCCTCTCGGGTTCTTGTAGAGTTGGGTTGGTACAGCACCTCTGTCTTCTTGATGTTAATTTTCAGGCCAAACTTCTTTGATGCATCGGAGAAAGCGTCCACTATTTTCTGGGTCTCTTCAGCAGAGTGGGCAGGCAACCAGTGCACTGTCATCTGCGAATAGTAGCTCTCTAAACATATATATATATATATATACATCTATGTGATATATATTGTATATGTCTAGCTGTGTAATTAGTAGCAAACCTCGCTTTGGTCTTTTTTTCCGGTGCTCCGATTTCTTGTTTAAGTGCCTTTTAAATTTCTTTGTTATATATTGTCACATTCGATGATTAAACTAGGCACACCGGAGGACTTCTACATGCTATAAGCTCAGCCAGGTATGGGGCTTGCATTCCTCGGAACCTTCTGCAAATGCGCATTGGCCCCCTCCCCCCCTTTCACCCAGACATACATCGGTCGGTACTCATCCTGTACAGGGCAGTAACTGCTCAATAGTGGCTAGGTTGGTTGTTCGAGTTTAATATCCTGGCAACATTTAAGGTCATATCAGGATGGGCACTGACTTGTGAAAGTGAGCACTCATGGCAACTTTATAGTGCTTCCCCACTGGGAAATCAGGCCGCATGCACCATGACCCCGATATCCCAATCAGTCATATTGTCCTGACACTGAGCTAACCAGTCCTTGCCCTATCCTATTAATGCTGAGTGCCAGGCTAGGAAGCGACACATATCAATTATAAGTCATCCCAATAGTGGCAGACATGCGCCGAGATGCACGCCATGTTGAGGAAGCGCTCTGTCAAGCTGTTTCCCAGCTGGTGAGCTGTGTGCACATTGTGGGTTTTCGTGTATTGATGCGCCTGCCATTAATAATGCACACGGTGTCAGTCAACCGGATGTGTGCGAATGAATGCAGCGTCGTAGGCGCCGGGACTAGCCGCTAGAGGGCGTGTCAATGGGCGCATCACTGCCGTGTTATGGCACCTTCCGCCTCACTGACACACCACTCCCCCCCCCGTGCACACACATACTCACACACAAACGCACACACCTACCTACACCTACCCATCAGTGATGCACAGGACACATACTCACATCCACACACACACGCGGCGCCAAGCGGAATGAGGCCTGAGTGGACATGACCGAGGTTTATTGCACAATTGCTCGGCCGAATGGCTCTAGTGCAATATGAAATCACAAGAATATAGTTCCATAGTGAATAGCAAACTAGCTCTGTACTTGTCAGATGGGGTAAAGGGTGGATAACATAATATTCCTGGTAAAGGAGGAATGTTTACAAATGGATTTCAGCATTGGGCTTCACCCCATTAGAACCGGACGCGAAGGCCAAATCTGAAAGATTGCATGATTCCCGTGCGGAAGGTCGAATCCTGGTACAGTCAAACTAATGGCATGCAAAATTGATACGCATTGCTACCTAGCCTGACTAGCCTGACCCTCAACATTCGTAGGATAGGGCAAGGACTGGTTAGCTCAGTGTCAGGATAATGTACTGAGTAGGATATTGGGTCATGGTGCCGGCTCCCTGATTGCCCAGTGGGGCAGCACTATATATTCACCGTGAGTGCACATTGTCACAAGTCGGCACCCGTCCTGATATGACATGTTGTAGAATCTAATGCTCGGATATGTGGCTGTGTACGTGGGCTATGAGGAAAAGGATACAGACAAAGAGAAAGGAAGAGAGTAAAGTATAAGAGAAGAGAAGAGAGTCCAGCCCTCTGGTTGATTGTTTCTATAGTTTCAATGGGAATCAAGCATTGCTGGTCTTCCCAATAGAAATCTAGCATTCCTGGTTTCCATGGATACAAGTGGTCTGCCCACCACCAGTAGCTGTATGGCCCCATAGCCACCACCACCCTTGACCTTTTGAGTGTGGTGACCCCTACCCAGGCAGAAGGCTAGGGCCTGAGTGCAATCACACCCAGACCTGCCAGCAACACTATGTCTATTTACATCCCACTCAGGCACTACCAACCCATATATGTATATATATATACATATATGCACCTGGCCACGAACACCGATCAGTAATAGAACATTTGCATTTCCCCTTTGCTGAGTATCGGAATATTTTACAATGTGATGTAGCCAGGACGGAAAACTCCAAACAAAGAAAACAATCACCCCATTATGGTGCAGTCACACTACGACGTTTCTCCCGGCGTGCTGCCAACGCGCTAAATATATTCAACGCGTCGAGAAACGTCAAACTTGTCAGCGTGTTGATGGCGTGTTATTGGCGCGCCGGCAACGTGTTGCGCCGGTGGGGTGGGGGTGGAAAACAAAAAAACCATGGCCGCTTGACCCAATTTCACACAACCAGTGCCGGGTTCCCACGCTTGATTAGCGTGTTATGGGCCTGTCACACTACGACGCTTCTCGCCGGCGACCCGTCAACGTGTGGTGTTTTTGGGCGATATTTGGTGAAATATCGAGAAGCGCTGGTGGCGCGTTATGGGCGCGTCGGTACACGTCGGTACACTTCTTTGTCGCCGGCGAGTCGCCGGCGAAAGTCGGCACGCGTTATTGGTCACTGAGTGTTTTGAACCTGTCCAAAACAACCCAACGACCGCCAGCGCGCGCAAATATATGGGTAAGGACGTTAGGCGCGCGTCGCGCTGCGTTGGACGCGGCGGTATAACGTTATGGGAACGCTAGGAAGACGGCGCGCGCGCGGGAGGGTCGTTGCTCCCGCGTTGCGCAAACTGGGCCGTTTTTGTTTTAGGCCCTAGCAACATTTAAGGTTAAATGAAGACGTCGCGCCAAACTTTTTTTTTTTTTCCCCCAGCGCGTTGACACACGTTGGCCGCGCGCGCATAACGCGCCGCGCTGACGCCGATCTTTTCCCCCAAACCGCCGAAAAGTTTGACGTTTCTCGACGCCCAAGATTTCATTTTGAACGCTGACGGGTCGCCGAGAGAAGCGTCGTAGTGTGACAGGGCCATTATCGACAGTTTTGTGCAAGCACAAAACTTTTTACGCTGGCCGACCTGCGGCGACGTGTTGGTTCACACTGAACGTGTACCGACGTGTACCGATGCGCCGGTAACGCGTATGTAACGTGCCGGTAACGCGTCCCGACGCATCCTGAATTTCGGCCAAAAACCCAACACGTTGGCACGCGTTGTCCAACGTTGGTGCAACACGTCGTAGTGTGACTGCCCCATTAGAAACCATTTCATCGACCTAAAGCAGGCTAGTAGACCTGCCTACCGTGAACGCCTATGTAAAATCAGGCCCTTCAATAATAATGGGACCATACGTATATGCACATAGATTTTGCATAGTGAGCTTCAACTGCGTTTGAGGCTGACATTCGATATGCTAGTCTTGAATCATTATTGACACAATCACAATATTTGATACCATTTAATTCGTCCGAATCCATGCACTGACCATAATACATGTACAATGTCCTGGCAGCATGTCGCGGTCAAGGCGTTTTGTGTGTGCACGAATTCATGTGTGTAGTATAGCAGAGTAGGGTTTGAAAGCAGGTATTGCAATTCATAGACACGTTGTATGCATGCATATGGCATATCGCCGGGGAGGTACGAGAGGGGCGCGAGAAGAGGGGAGGGGATGGGAAGTGAGGGGAGGAGAGGGGACTGGAAGGGAGTGGATGAGAAGTGAGAGGAGGAGAGGAGATGGGGAGTGAGGGGAGGAGAGGGGAGGGGGGCGGGAATGGACAGGAGGGGAATGAGGGGACAGGAGGGGAGGGGACGGGGGGAGAGGGGAGGAGAGGGGTCGGGAAGGGAGGGTGTGGGAAGTGAGAGAAGAGCGGGTGGGAGGGGAGGGGAGGAGATAGGAGTGGATTAGAGGGAATAGACTGGGAAGTGAGGGGAGGAGAGGGGAGGGGACGGGAGAGGACAGGATGGGAAGTGAGCGGAGGGGAGGGAGAGAGGAAGGGGGGGGTTGAATAGGGACAGGAGGAGAGGGGACGGGAGTTGATTGGAAGTGAGCGGAAGAGGGGGAGGGGACTGTAAGGAGCGGGGAGTGGACGCAACTGAGAGGGGAGGGGATGGGGAGGAGAGGGGGCGGAGGAAGAGGAGACGGGAGGAAATTGGGAGGAGATGGGAGGGAGGAGGAGGAGAGGGAAAGAAAGGGAACCGTGAGTAATCAGGTCTTTATATTCGCCTTCACAGTTCGTCAGGTGTGTGTATGTAGGTATATGCATATATGTACATATATATATGTATATAGGTATATATATGTATATACAATTACATACATATGTCCATATATATATATATATATATATATATATATATGCATATAGGTCTGCTGACGGACTGCGAATGGTGGCAAGCATTACGAGCACCTTCCTCCTTTTAGGGCGGATCGGATTTGGCTGGCATTAAGGGGCTGATGGTGTGAGAGGACCAGCTGCAGGTAGCAGGTGAGACACCGCCGTCACTACATTACCCACTGAGGACCACTCACCCGCCCGCCCGACCACCCGCCTCTGCGGCCGTCTAGCCCCGCCCCTACCCACGGTCCCCTCCCGTACCCGGTCCCGGGAGAACCCCCCTTCCCCATAGCGGCGCTTGCGGGCTAGCCTTGCCGCACCGCCCCCCCCCCCCCCCCGGCCGACCACTCAGTCTCCCTCGGCCGTGCGACGGTTGCTGGGTGAGTGCAGACTCCTTTCCGTCTACGGCTGTCAGCTGTGGCCTGCCATTCCCATTCCGTGTGACCAATTACACGGCGAGCCGCCTAACTCAACCCCCCCACCCCCATCACCCCACCCCCACCCCCACCATTACTGCCACCACCCTGGAAATGGCGTCGTACCGCCCAGGCTACCCCCTGTCTCCCGCTACCCCACCCCCATCATCACCCCCACCATCACCAGCACCACCCTGGCAACGCCATCCTACCTTCCAGTCTACCCATATCCCCTCCTACCACCACCCCCACCACCGCCATCACCCCCTCACACACACACGCACACCATCCACCGTTACCCACACATCCATACACATACACATACACATTCGCGTCTTCCCACCTGCACACTCGAAGTCTAAGTGCTAAGTTGTCACTCGACATTGTCAACTCCATGTCAGTAGCTTGTCACCACCAGCCCAATAACGCCCAGAACTGTTCGTGCAAGCTGCACAACAACCAGAACTATCCCAGTATCGTCAATATTTTCGATAGGATAGGCGCGAATTGGTACACTATATCCGATGTGTGGAATACAGGAATAAGACTGGACATGGACTCGGCCCTATGAGGGTGGTTTGATATGTACATTCTCCTGCATGATGAACACTGTATGTCAAATCGAATCGGACCATGGACTCATTAGTGGGTTTGTTTCATGCCTGTATGTGTGTAAGTAGGACATACAAGTTGGGCCTTGAAAGCAGGTAGCCTGCATAGACGCAATATATATATAATATATGAGTGGTGAGTGAGGGGGAAGAGCCTCCGACTTTCTATCCAGAACCCACTTCATCCACACCTCTCTCTATCTCCTGTCTGCTGGCCATGCTCCTCCTTGATAATGTCTGAAAAGAGTTCCAGGAGGGGGAGCCCACCAGCATTTCACTTTGCTGCTCTTACTCTATCTGTGTCTTTGCCTCGCCGGCTGGTCACCATAGAGCAAATAGACACGGTCCTTTGACTCAACTCTCCTCATTTCACTTTCCTATACTCTACCATTTGTATTCTCTCCCAGGCTTTATTCTCCCCTTGATGAGGGAGTTGTTTCCTTGGGTGGGACCCTTTATGGTGCAGTCACACTACGACGCTTCTCGCCGGCGACCTGGCGACGTGTGGTGTTTTTGGCCGAAAATGGGTGAAATATCGAGAGACGCTGGGGGTGCGTTATGCACGCGTCGGTACATGTCGGTACACGTCAGTACACTATCCTTAACATTGATGGTCGGCGGACAACGTTGGCGCGCATTGCCGGTCGCCCAAGGTTTTAAGTGTGTCAAAAAAAACCAACGACCGGCAGCGCGGACAAATATATGGGTAAGGACGTTAGGCGCGCGTCGTGATGCGTTGGACGCACCGGAATAACGTTATGGGAACGCTAGGAAGACGGCGCGCACACGGGAGGGTCGTTGCTCACACGTTGCGGCAAACTGGGGCGTTTTTGTTTTATGCCCTAGCAACATTTAAGGTTAGATGAAGACGTCGCACCAACCCTTTTTTTTTTTCCCCCGACGCGTTGAGACACGTTGGCCGCGTGCGCATAATGCGCCGCGCTGACACCGATCTTTTTCCCCAAACCGCCGAAAAGGTGGACGTTTCTCGACGTGCAAGATTTTATTTTCAATGCTGACGGGTCGCCGGGAGAAGCGTCGTCGTGTGACTGCACCATTACCTTATCGTTTCTCTCGCTTTGTTCTTGTTGCTGAACCCCTGGACCCACCTTTACTGGTCCCTTTCTCCTAGGCCCTTGGTGCTGTCGACTGGATACGAGTGCTGTGCTACCGCCGGACCGGAGTGATTGAGGGCCGCCCCAAAGATTCGTAATTTAATTGTTATAAAGACATCATCAGCTTCTACAACCGTCCCACCAGAAGAAGGAAGAGCCTCCAGCTTGAGGAAGCCACGGGGGCCCGATAGGGGACCCCACCGGGCGTGGTCAGCATTAGTATATGGATGTTGACGACTTCCGGGAATTCATACTCATATAATTCTTATACACCACACACATAGACATATGCGTAGCATGTGACGTGTGTATAAATTTGCCTGCATACAAACAAACGAGAGAAGCATACTTGATATGGGATGGACAATCTTTATGGCTTGTTCATCTTGGCTAGCAATATATGCTTACTGGTTTAAGTTCAAAATCAGGGCCAACACTGGTGTAATATGGCGCCCAGGTGGCGGAACCCGGCGCTGGCGCCTTTATCGAGTATTCCCGGGCTCGCAGGCACCAGCCAGCGATTGGACTTTATTAGATATTACCAAAATATATAAACTCTCGCCGAATATATTTGATCAATGCATGTTTAGTCCGGCCCTTTATATTCATATAATATTATTACACTCCTTATATATATGTGATGTATAAGAAGTATGCGAGTAAAAGGCATGGAAGGGAATATTCCCTATGTTGATCACCCATATGATCAATTATATGTAGAGACACATTACTTATCATACACTGTCACATATATATACACAGACTATCCATCTATACACACAGCATATATATATATATATATATATATATATACATATATATATACATATATATATGTCTATACACGCACTAAATATATATATATATATGCGATGTATATTGATATATTTATTTATTTATTTATAGATATCAATCCGTGATATGTAAGTCATGTAACATTAACCCTCAAAAGACCCTAATAAACCTGCATTACAGCCATCACTACAAGCGGCACCACCCTGCTCCACTAACCTATTCAAATTGGCAATCATATCTGCCCGTCCATCAAATAACACTGTCGCCAATGATTGGCATAACACTGGAGAAGAGCTGTAACAAGCTTAGCATACATTGCCCGATCGTCGATCATTAAACAGTCGATTTTCAAATTAGAAAATGTTCAGAAATCTAAGTATCTACCATGCAGAGAGATTATTCCCCATATTTGAAATGACAATTTAATCATATGTTGCTGCATTAAAACAAAACAAATACAAACACAACAAAGACATCATTTGCGGAAGCCATCATCATCACCATCGTGATTTAAATTCACCATAATAGTATAATACGCCATTATAGCGTTGCTTATCGTTCCAACAGTTTATCACAACCAACATGTAAACATAGGTTGTCATCTATTCCACTTCCATCCTCCTTCCTAATCTCCAGCTCTAACCCGCCTATCCTGCTAATTACAATCTGACCCTTTGTAACATTCTCCGATTAAGTATATATTATTTATCGGTATAACTGGCAAACAATACATCTTTAAATATGATTGTGGCCGGGAGGGAAACGGTGCGCCTTTAACTATGATTCTCCCTTATCTCACCCAGCGACACGTCACAGCTATCCATGGTAATATTGTGATAGCTGGACAGTGGTCAAGCCTGGGTCGGAGGGTGGTGAATCATGAAAGCAGCCAATGGGGAGATGTGTAAGGGAATGATCATGCGGGCGAGGAATGACTGGTGTGCATGACGGTTTTAGCCAATAGGAGTGTCTGTAGTATATACTAATGCATGTATCTAGTGATTAAATAGTTATATGTGAATAAAACCAAGTATTCATTCTGATGTCTGGTGATGAACTTGCATCATGTGTTGTGTCCTGTTGCTCGGCGTGCGCGATATCCAGACCCTATACGTCATAGGGGAAGGGTTGAGGACTATATCATGGCCATTAAGCTAGCATTCCTTACACGCGGTATGCGGCATGCGGCATGCGGCGTGCGGCGTGCGGCGTGCTTACGGGATGGGTCCTTTCACCCACACCCACACCCACACCCTCACCCACACACAGTGTCAGGTTTCCTCACCACTGTTCTCTATGGCAAACGCAGCAGCATTCGCATGCCGCACCGATCGCTACATGGACCGATTCAGTATTCGCATGCCACATGCTGCATGCCACATACCGCGTGTAAGGAATGTAGCCCATAGGCTTCAAGGCATTTCGATTTTTTGTCGCATTCGCATTCGCATTCGCATACCGCATACCGCGTGTAAGGAATGCACCCTTTAGGATCTAACGTGGATCCACGAGCAGTATAGCTACTCTGGGAGTACAGCCAACGTCATGAAAGTAGATTGGGGGAATAGTCATATCATCGAATACCACCAAGCAGGAACGGCCATCCCTATATAAACTTGAACCGGCTATTGTTGGGTTATCCTGACAATCACCGGATGTCAGACCTTGCCTTCCTACCCACATCACCATACACTGTAACATACTTCTCCTCATTCCCACAACTCTCCTCGCTCTCACTCTTCGCCTCCTCTCTCCCCACCCCACCTCCCACCACCATCCCCCACCCCACCCACACCACCCCACCCCCACTCCGCCCCTGTTTCCCGCCCCGACCTACTCTCGGAAGTGGCCAGTTCCCAGGTGGTGGCCCCCGCGGTGCCCACATCCGCCCGCCCAGCTAATTTGGCGGCGCACTGCCCACTGCCAACGCATGCGCGTCGGGCCCCGGGTGCGGTTAATCCGCGCACGCGCATTATCGCCCCCCGGTGCGTGATCAGAGACACTGGTCGCCTCATTCCCCACTCTCCTCTCAACTCCCACCGCCAGCATCACCCCCCACCGTGACACCCTCCCCATGTCCACCCTTAACCCTCCTCCTCCACTCCCCCTTCCCTACCCCCACCCATATATACCTTCCTTAATCCTGCAGCATCACATCCTGTGAGCTAGTCCACCATCCACCTCTCCCTCCGCATCCAACACCATTCACCCACCATCTCACCACACCCTCCACTCCCTCCCCCACACCATTTCCTCACACCCCTCCCCACACCCCATCCTCACACCCCTCCCCACTTTAACCTCGACACTTCTCCCAACCAACCCTATCCCGTCATTCCCCACCTCCACCCTTCCACCCCTTCCCTACCACTCCTCACCACTCCCCCACACACGCTCCTCCTATACCCCTCCCCAACTCCAACCCTTTAAAACGGCAGCCCTGTGCCCCTCCCTCACCTCACTGCAAGTCCACCCCGACACACCTCCCTATCCCCACCCCCTCAACCCTGAACCTTCCCTAATCTGATAGGGCCATATGTCATGTTTTGGACCACCACCAACACCACAACCACCTCCACCACTACTACTAGTACCACTACCTGATCTTGGCTAGGGATGTGGAGGGCGGTGTGCGAGGGTATTTGGCTCCGTATTTATCTATGCGTGTACGCGTCTGCGTGGTGCCCCGGCACCTAAAAGTGAAGCCTCCGGACAGTCCAAAGCGCTGACTCCGGTTACAGGGATTGGACGTGGTAGCTGAATCAGGAGAGAGCGGGCTTCGCGTGCTGAAGGTCGGAAGTTCGGTTCCTTGTCGAGTCAACCCGATGACTTATACCATTGATACTTATCACTCCTTAGCCTGGCACTCAGCATTAACAGGGTAGGGCGGTCAAGGACTGGTTAGCTCAGTGCCAGGACAATGTGACTGAGTGGGATACAGGGTCATGGTGCCAGCGGCCTGATTTCCCACTAGGGCAACACTATAAAGTCAAACAGGACTCTGCACTGTCACAAGTCAGTACCCATCCTGATATGACCTGAGATGTTACCAAGACGTACAACTCCAACAACCAATCCCTAGTATCCCTACCCCCTAGTATCGCTACATGACCTTGGCTAGGGCTGGGGATGGGGAGGGCGGTGCGAGTGCGTGGGTGGCTGCGTATTTATGCATGCGTGTACGCGTCTGCGTGGCGCCCCGACACCTGAAAGTGAAGCCACCCGGGCAGTGCAGTGCGCCGACTCCGGTTTCAGGTGCCCGAACCACAATGTGGGTGCGAGAGGCGAGTGCGGCCAGTTTAATTAGCTGGTTCATGTTTGGACGTGGGTGCACGCCGGCCGTGTGGCCGTGATCTATTCAGTGGGCCCCCACTGATTGATTCCCGCTGCCCGCGTCACTGTTGGTTTTGCTGTTGTTATTTCTTGGTGGCAATGAGTGTGTGTATCTGTGTGTGTTCTGTGTCTGTTCGCATGTGGCTGCTCAAATATGTCTACACGTGTGTTTACTAGCGCGTGTCTATTCGCGTCTGCCTGTTTGAACCTCACTGTTGGCGGGTGTCTGTTTGAAAGTGTATGTGTGTGTATATGTGTGTGCATCTGTGTCTACTCATGTGTGTCTGTTCATGTGTGCCCGTTTGAATGTGTCTATTTGCGTAGGTCTGCTTGTGTGTGTATGTTTGATACTGGCTGTGTGGATATGTGTCTACTCATGTCTGTCTGTGTGTGTATGTGTGAGTGTGTGTCTGTTTGAGTGTGTCTGTTTGATTGTATATGTTTGCATATGTCTGCTTGTAACATGTAAGTGTATGTTTGAAAGGGTGTGTGTAGGCCTATATGTGTCTACCTGTGCATGTCTGTTCACGTCTGTCTGTTCCAGTGTGTCTGTTTGTGTGTGTCTATTTGAGTGTCGTTGTTTGATTGTATATGTTTGCATGTGTCTGCTTATAACTTGTAAGTGTCTGCTTGAAAGGGTGTGTGTAGGTCTATATGTCGCTACTTGCGCATGTCTGTTTCATCTGTCTCTTTGAGTGTGTCCGTGTGTATGTGTCTATTTGAGTGTGGCTGTTTGATTGTGTATGATTGCATGTGTCTGCTTATAACTTGTAAGTGTCTGCTTGCAAGGGTATGTGTAGGTCTATATGTGTCTACTTGCGCATGTCTGTTTGCGTCTGTCTGTTTGAGTGTGTCGGCTTGAAAGTGTCTGTTTGTATATGTGTGTATGTGTCAAATTGTGGGTGTCTGTTTGTGTGTGCCTGTTTGAGTGTGTCTGTTTGCATGTGCCTGCTTATAACTTGTAAGTGTCTGCTTGAAAGGGTGTGTGTAGGTTTATATGTCGCTACTTGCGCATGTCTGTTTCGTCTGTCTGTTTGAGTGTGTCTGTGTGTATGTGTCTATTTGAGTGTGGCTGTTTGATTGTGTATGATTGCATGTGTCTGCTTATAACTTGTAAGTGTCTGCTTGCAAGGGTATGTGTAGGTCTATATGTGTCTACTTGTGCATGTCTGTTTGCGTCTGTCTGTTTGAGTGTGTCGGTTTGAAAGTGTCTGTTTGTATATGTGTGTATGTGTCAAATTGTGGGTGTCTGTTTGTGTGTGCCTGTTTGAGTGTGTCTGTTTGCATGTGCCTGCTTATGGGTGTCTGTTTGAAAGTATCTGTATGTAACTATCCTTGCCTCTGGCATTACGAGGATAGAGCAAAGAGCACTGGAATGAGGAAGATCAATTGTCCATGATTGGAATTTCCCTTGCTTATCAACTAATGTACCCAAAACAAACAAATTAAAATATAAAAATACTTCACAGACGGGTTTAAGTACACTGGAGGGTTTAAGTACACTGGAGGGTAACATAAATAGAGTAGTTTATATTCTGGTACAATGAAATAAGGGTAAGGAGTATAAAGCTTGTTTTATTTAACACCTCTACAGCATACGGGTGAGGAGCTGTTGAGGCCAGATTATATGGGTGAGTGTTGAAAATGACTCAAACCAGTTTGACCTACTTTCTGCAACACCGCCTTAATACATGCGATGTTAAATCAGATGGAAGCTGGAGAGAAGGCTCAGAACAATTGGCGCATCATTTTTTTAATCTTGTTGATTCGGCTGGGAGGACCCAACGGTCCGCCCTGGTGGAGGCGTTAGGAACTACTCACGTCACACAACCCATAGCCGGACCATACACAGTCACTCGGCGGAGCAGCTCGGGACGAAGAGAAGCAAAAGGATGCTTCGTCGAATTGCACCTATCAGCAGAGCGGGTTTCTTCAATCTATGTAATATACCTGTTCCAGCGGATTTGTATAAACTGTGGGACTACTGTGGATAGGCTCCAAAGAAGGATAACACCACAATTTAGATTACTATTACCCCTTAGATCCAATATATTTCCCCGAGGGTACAACACTTAAGACATGGTCACCTTTATGGAAAACTAGGTCGTGTAAAGTCTTAAAGACTCTTGGAACGTCTTTAATATCACGAGCAATGCATATTTTATGTTTTCAAACAGGGTCCATCAGATCTGTGGATGTCCTCTTGTAAGTGCAGATAATTGGTTATACACCCATTGGCCAGCCCTAAGGTCCATCCCATAATTATCATTGACAACTGAATAGTGAACTTACCTAAGCCTCTAATGCCTCCGGCTCCCAATATTGTCTACACCCTCCCCCATGTTATGTAACCCTTCTTACACAGGTTATCCCTGGTACTATGGTGACTGATATGTTCACTGTTCTCTATATTGTAAACTTAACCCTCTCCCCACACATCTATAGATTTAATTCAAACGTGTCATCTGTATTCTATAAATATTCATCTTATTCTCATCCTGACTATCGGGATATTTTACAAGGTCATTGGTGTCTTTACTCTCTTCTCAACTGTCTTCTGGTTACAGAAAGAGAGGGTGCCCTCATCTCCAGTTCAAGGATACCATCAAGAGAAACCTGAAGCTGAGAGACATTAAGACCGACTCATGGACATCACTCTCACAGCAGAGAGCTAAATGGAGAGTGGCAGTCAAGTAATGAAAGCGCTCTTTGTCACATCCCAACCGACAGCATGATGATGATGATGACATCAGGATGGGCCTTAACTTCTGACAGGATAGACTAATCGTGGCCTTATAGTGTCGTCATACTGATATACCGAACCACAATCACCATGACCTGTTGTCTCGCTCAGTCAAGTTATCCTGACACTGAACCAACAAGTCCTTGCATTATCCTAGTTGTATAAGGGTTTGGTTTGACTCGGCCAGGGATCGATCCGTGGAACCCCCAAACGTGAATCGGGTGCCGTAACCACTTGGGCATCCTATCTATCCGCAACACAGAAGAATAATTAAGGATTAAGGTCACTACCACTATGTTATAAGTGAACTCCGGTGGTTAATAGGGAAGCTATGGGTACGCGCTTCTAGTTAATTAGCTAGCCTTTCTATGCGTGGCATTGATGATCTTTCAAAAGTCAGTCTAGGTATGGCCTAGTTCCGTAACATGTGGAGTTGTTTCACTCCCTTTAATAGATCAAAAGAATCATTGCTTGAAGGATCACAGACTTAGCTAACCTCACTACTCTATCATGTGGTGATGCATCTGAATTATCCGGGAAGCTAATGATATGTATCAAGAACCATCTGATGATATACCTAGCAGCATTTTGAGGGTGAAAGGTTGAGGTTGGGAGGCTAGCGAGCCATAGCAGACTGGGAGCGGGCGCAAACTGACGTGCGAGTGTAGTAGTGTCTCATTCAGCCACCAGGGGTCTGATTTATCAGCCCCTAGGGAGGTAAACTGCACACTGCTTTTGTCAGACACGCACAAGCGACTGATTAAAAATCAGCGCTCATCACCTGAAGGGGTGAGGGCGGGCGTGTAGAGGGGCGGGATTGGGGCTGGGGTAGGGCGGGGCTGGGGTGAGGCGGGGAGCGGGCCGGGGGCGGGGCGGGCCGTCGCCGCGCACGGCATCGCTCCATCCCCTCGTCCCACCTTTTGTGATGGGTTCACAAAGAGTTGCTGCTCCGAGCAGCTCTGGGCGCGCCACTGCGCACACGCACCCCGCCCCGGCGCCACCACGCGGAAGCCTCACGCAACAAACGCCCCGCCAATCCGCGCCATATCCCCACCACAATGCCTTGCCATCCACCCCCCACCCACCTTGCCACGCCCTGCCCCACCCACCTACATACACCCAAGCCAGGCTCTGCTATACACCCACCCATATATCCCGCCACACCCCGCCACATCCCCTCACACCCCGTCACACCCCGCCACACCCCGCCAAACACCCCACCACACACTCCACCACACATCCCGACATACACTCCAACATACACGCTGCCACACACTCAGCCACACCCCGCCATACCCCGCCACACCCCGCAACACCCCGCTACACCCGTCACATCCCCTCACACCCTGCCACACCCCGTCACACACCCCGCCACACACCCGAACTTACACCCCGAAATACCGTCCGACATACATGCTGCCACACACTCGACCACACCCCTACACACATCCCTACACTCCCCGCCAAACCTACCGCACACCCCTACCCACACCCACAACACACCCTGCACACCCCTACACACCCTACCACACACTGCGATGCATACTCCACCACACATCCTTATACACCTATACATACCCCTACACACCCTTTCACACACCCCTACACACCCTACAAACCTACCATGCACCCACAACACACATCTATACATCCCGTACACACCCGTGCGCACCCCACCACACACCCCTATGCATACCCCACATCGCTATACATTCCCCACCACACACCCGTAACCACCCATAGACACCCATACTCACACCCACACACGCCTCTATAAATCTACCATAGACCCATAACACACCCCTTCCCACACCCAGATCACTCTCCTACACACACATCTACACACCTCTACACACACCCCAACACACACCTTTATGCATATCCCAAGCACACCTACACACCTCACTCCACACCCCACCACGCGCCCCTGCGCACGCCCTTACACACCCCTACACACACCCCACCACACATCCCGCCAGCATCAATCTACCCCCGCGCCACACACCACCACACACCCCGGTTACGCCTCTATACAAAGCCCGCAGTTGGGCCAAGTGCAGTTCACTAGGTGTTTCTGAATCACTCCCCGGGGGCCCGCTTGTAGTGGCCGACTTACCTGGGAGAGTCTCGTGTGTCAAGCCGTGTAGGCGGCGTGTGTGCCGGGCGCGCCTCAATGCCCATTGAATTTAAATCAAAGAGCTTGTGCCCAGATTGCTACAATCATAAACACAACGGCCATGTCTGCGATGCTGAATCATTCGCTCTAATTATATGCTTGTATTGGTCATAAATCTCAGCGGAAATGTCCGGCTAGAAGTAGAAGCACCTCACTTCACATGCACCATACATGCACACCCACTCTCCCTCTCTCTCTTTCCATGTTTCTGTTTCCCATGTAGGTTATGCACGATTTCTACAATAAAGCAACTCACATTGGCACATCACACCACGTAACCCCCCCCCCCCCGCATACCCCACCCACCCCTGTGATAATACATCACTGTGCTTCCACATCACTACCACCACCGCCGGCATATACCTAATTGAAAGGTCACTTGCATATTTCTTGAATGCTTCCATTTTTCCGGATGTAATTAGTTATCTGTTTTAGGGGGCTATGACGCCGCCGACAGAAAACAATGCCCTTCCCGGCGGACTTCCCTGGATAGGTACCCCGGCTAGGCACACCGCACATGTATGCGGATGCGCATGCCATATTTCGCCTCATCTAGGTAAACACAACAGAACCTGATGTCTTACCTGCTCGCAGTCCCGCACGCCCACACACCTCCTGCACACACCATGTTTGTCACACATAGAAAGCAGTGCTGGGGAAAAACTCTACCAGCACGCACGTGACCACTGCTATTCCAAGTGCCAAATTCTCACGACTGTTGACACAGAGGACCTCAGATGTTAGTCACTTCCCAGATATCTACTTATCAGTCTATATGAGTGTGATGCGTCTCTGTAGTGGGGCTGATAGACAGTCCTACTATGGCTTTGCATATATCCTCCATTAGCTGGGCAGCATATAGAACTGTGTGCGATACCTGTCATGTGAATATATATGCATATATCATATAGATATATATAGTTATGTGTGTATATGTGCCTGTATTCATATGTACACTCTGATCATGGTTCCATTCAGTACCTGCCCATTTGATATTCATCTAATCACTAAATGGTCCACAGTTTCAAAATGTTGACATGCCCCCCCCGCTAATAGGTGATATTCAGTAGCCTAGAGAGAGCAGACAGTATGGCCGCAATGCTGTACAATTGTAGCTAGGGAAAAAACTTTGTTTTAACATGAGCGAAAAATAGCACTCATTTGTTACACGGCATGACTCACTCTTTTCACCCGGCTGTTCTATTATAAGGCTACTCAATACAAAGTAAAATGTATACCCTATATAATAATGTTGAAGGGGTGATGACAATCGGAAATATTGCGTCTAGAGCGGGACTCGAACCCACATCTCATTGCATTCCGGGCCAATGTGCTAACCATTACACCACCTAGGCTCCCTGATGTCCCCACACTACCCACACCTACCTGTCTATGTGGTTCCTTGCCTGAGAGATCAGTGCAGACCACTACACTTGTCCCCCCTGGAATGTTAAGCCTTTTAATGCTTACAAGCAGTTTAATACATACAGGCAGTGCACTTACACATACACAGGGTAGGTTCAACAACCATACAGCACATAACTTGTACAGGATCCTGGTCATGGAAACCAGTGTCGTTGGGGTGATGAAAATCGGAAATATTGCACCTAGAGCAGGACTCAAAGCCACATCTCTTTGCATTCCATGCCAGTATACTAACCATTACACGACATAGGCTCCCTGATTTCACCACACTACCCACGCCTACCTGTCTATGCAGCTCCTTGCCTAATAAGTGGTCAGTGCAGACCACTACACTAATATATATACAATACATATGCATATATATGTATACATATACACATGCCTATTTACATATATATGCTTGTATTGTACATATACATATATACATATACACATATATGTATATAGATATATTCATGTTTACATGTATAGGCGTATGTATACATATATATATAGGCCTGCCGAATTGGAAGCAACTGACAGGCATTATTCATGACGTCAGGCATTACAAATTCGTACACCCATGCATTGCTTGTTCCCACAGGGACTTGAAATATTTAAGAACAGAACAGTTGTATTGGTTTCGGGCACAAACTTCTCTTGATACCTTCTCCCTTTTACCCTTTACATATTTTACTCTTGTGCATGTAACATTGTAAGCAATACAACACGGACCGATGCCGAATATTTTCTTGTAAAGTTGCTTAGTCCATTGGGTTAGATTCTTTGCACTTTCTTTTTGATCAATATATTAGTTTGATCGTTATAAGCAATCATACTTTAGTTTTTTTGTCATTATATATATATATTGCTTACGCCCTAGTGGCGAATGGTCCATGCCGGTCGCCCCTCCCCCCCCCCCCCGAACCCGAAGGGGGAGGGATCACTACAGAGAGTATTACATCCGATAAAGGGTTTATCACAATCCATAAATGCCTAGCTCTGGCAATGTTGTGTTTTTTTGTGTTTTCTTTAACATTAATTGATTAAGCAGGGGGAATTTCAGTCGCAAACGACCGGTCTTCCCCATTCCACTGCTCCTTGCCCTATCCTAATAATGCCGAGTGTCTGGCTAGGAAGCGACAAGTATCAATTTGTAAGTCATTGGTTTGACTCGACCAGGATTCGAACCCACAATCCCACGATCTACCAACATGGGAGACGGACACTGTCCACATGCCTGAATAAAGAATGTTAGAATTGAAAACATGTGTTGGAATACATGTGAATATGCTTTCACCACAGGCTTCAGCGCTAATAGGTTCTGTTAAATTGGCTTGGCATTCATTTCAATGCAGCAAGAAACGAATAGTGTGTGCACCGATATCTAGGTTCGATATGCAGTATCAAAGCTAGGAAAGTGTTTTCACTTTGAAAAGTGTATGCTGTCAGCGAACTATGCACCTTGCCTCCTTACCTCGGCTAAGCTTTCTTCGTCCAGCCCTTTTTAATGGCTGTTTAATACCGGTTTGATGCCTCACTTTTGTCTTCAGGTTTAATCAATTTACTCTTCACTTATTAACTGGACTCCTCTTTAGACCTAATTACAATAACATTAGCGACTGATCCTGGCCAAGATAAGATATGCTTGATATTTCTGCTAATCAGCCTCTAATGTTTAACTGTAATTCATCCAGACACCAGAGCCCATGCATCAGGCGATACCTTATATTGACTTAGCGCACCTGAGCCATTACAACTTTAATTGCTTAAACACCGAGGTTCCAATCTAAACTAATGAGCACGCCTACTGGTGCAAAATAGCTGGCAAATAGGTTGGTGGTTGGATATTGGAGTTTTACGTCCTGGCAATATCTAAGGTCATATCAGGACAGGTACCGACTTGTGACAGTGCACCCTCATGGTGACTGTATAGTGCTGTCCCAATGGGAAATCAGGCCACTGGCACCATGACACAATATCTCACTCAGTCACATTATCCTCACACTGAGCTAACCAGTCCTTGTCTTATCCTATTAACGCCGAGTGCAAGGCTAGGAAGCGAGACGTATCAACCTTAAAGCCATTGGTTTGACCCCAGCAGGAACCGAACTCCAGACCGTCCGAACGTGAGGCCCACACTCTACACATTCGGCCACCACGCCCGGTAGCTGCCAGACAGATTGTTGAATACTAGAATGGCTATTTATTCAGTCATGCGGACAGAACAATACTAAGAACATCATTTTCAGCTAACTATCTAGATATATGTGGATGAACCTCGATCCAATGGACTAATAGGGGGGAGCAGTTGTCCGTTAAAGCCATTTGTCCATTGCAGCGATGAAATTGCTTTATCTATAGGTGCCATAGTGATAATGTGGAAAACAGGGGACCAAACACGTAAACAACACATCACAAGTTGGTACCCGTCCTAATATGACCTTAGATGTTGCTAGGATGTAAACGCTTACTCAAGTTTTAAACGCGTACGGGACTTTTAAACGTTTGGACCAGATATTCACTCTAGCGGATTCTGTCCGTTGGATCTGGAATCCATTGCATCGGTGTCCATTGGATCGAGGTTCATCTGTATATACATATGTATACATATCCATATAAATATGACTTCACCTGAAGCCTTACACACGCCATGCACGTGTGGGTACCTCTTATTGCTTAAGTTTTCATTCCATGATAATCAGTAATGTCCACCTGTCAGCAACTTCTTGGGCAATGTTTACCGCCTCTCTTCACGCGACTCATTACTGCTTACATGTCACGCACTCATCTGTCACGGTCTACTGCTTCGTTCGATGAGAATCATTACTGCTTGCATGTGACACTTATATGACACTATTTACTGGTTCATTTCGTGAGGCCCACTAAAGGCGTTCGTGTCAGAGAGTGGTATTTCAAACCTATTGAACGACATTTTGCGAGCAAGATCACTTCATCCCATGCATTAAAGAACATCCACATCATCATGCTTGGGGTCAGCAGGACCAAGTAATCCCCACTCGAGTTAATAGCTCTACATGATAACATAATTTTCTAACTGATCAGAGAAAGAACGACAAAATTCACTTTTAGGCATCGCAAGCTGACAATTTTCTAATTAAAAATAAGAAAAGCTTGTTGGAAGGGAAGGTGAATGGCAGCAGAGGGAGAGGGAGACCAAGAACATCATGGTTCACAAATATTTCACAGTGGACAGGCTTGAATTATTCACAGTCTATCAGAACAGCACACCATCGGGACAAGTGGAGAACCATTGCATCCAACCCTCGACTAGAGGACGGAACTATTGATTGATTGATTGAAGCTGACAATAGCCACATTCTTGCAGCAGTCACTTCTGAGACCAACCTTGATGAGCATGATATAAATCTCAACCAAATATTGTTCTGGTTAGGTAGAGGAAGACTTCAGCTTTCTGATGATATAATTTTCAGCATGATCCTGATCAATTTTCAAGGATGATTGATGTCTTAATATTTTCACTCCTTCATTTCAATCAAATTTCCCACTTAAAAACAGCCATGCTTGATATGCTAATGAAGTCTAGTTTCTTCTCTGTCTTTCAGTGGTGGGTATTTTTAGCTCAGGTCACTGTGCTCACCAAGGTATCAATTTTAGTGAAGGGAGTAGCTCAGTCTGGATGAAAACAAACTTGGTGAGGATGCACAGAGCTGCCGATGGTACCCCCAAACAAGTTTCTATTGACTCTAATTTATTTCATCAGCCTAAATAAAAATCAGATAGCTTAAAAGACAAAAGAACAAGCTTTAATTTCATATAATTGTTATTTCAAAGGAACCAGAATTAGTGGAGATTGAAGTGTTTTAAAAAGGGTTAAAATATGTCAAATTTTGCGCTGGGGACACCATATACGCCCACTTTCGAGCACTTACTATTAGCTGACTGATGCATTTTTACTTGGGGGAAAACCACCCCGGAATGCATTGGGTGTCAGTTCCTACTCACACTAAGACACATTCTTGTCATGTGTAGAGTTCATGGCCTCTTGCCAACAAATCTAGCAATTTCAGATTTTCAGATAAACTTTAAGACAGGCATATAAATGTGATTAACCCCACTGACAGAATACATAACACTAACATTGTGCAGGGAATATGGTCTTTGCTGCCAATGTGACGTTAAATCATCATCATCTTGTCAGGATTGCATCTCACTGCTCCCCCCTCCCCCATGGCTATATATTCAGGTCCAGATCATAAACAAAAGAATTTGCATATCAGGATCGCCATTTTCTATTGCACTTCAGATATTTACTGCCACCATTCGGCCAATAATATTGAAACGGGCATATTGGAAATATTTCAAAATGTAGCCGTGATGGCTACCATTAATGGGAAAGCTATTTGTTAAATAGATAAAGCACACAAAAAGAGAGGTTAGTGAAGACTACACTGGTGATGCGCGGTACATGTGCTGATATCAACAACTTTGGTACCAACGTGATTCCCCCGGAGTTCAATGGTTGTTTGGTTATTGGAGTTTTACGTCCTGGCAACATCGAAAATCATATCAGGACCGGTACCGACTTGAGACAGTGTGCACTCATGGCGACATTATAGTGTTGCCCCACTGGGAAATCAAGCCACTGGCACCATGACCCGATATCCTTCTCAGTCGCATTATCCTGACACTGAGCTACCCAATCCTTGCCCGAGCCTATTAATGCTGAGCTCCAGGCTAGGAAGCGACAAGTATAAATTGCAAAGCCATTGGTTTGACTCGATCGGGAACCGAAATCCCGACCTTCCGCATACGAGGCCCGCGCTCTAGTGAGTAGGCAACTGCACTCGAGCGGCAGTGCGATGTGGGCTGCTTTACTGCCGGGTGGTGCAGCATATCAGCCGGCCGGTGATCACACCTCTGTGCGTCTATGATAACGCTGCCTTTAGTTCCTAATCGCGCCCCCTGCCGAATGGCAATTTCCCCCTGAATCTCCAATTACCTTAAAGGGGAACATTATGCATGCAGCGAACCGGGCCGGTGCTCAGCACCCACCGGACCTGCCTACTCCACCCTGTCTGCAGCCACAACCTGCAGCATTACGCCGGTAGTCAGACCTTACAGCAATAGTCTGCATCACCTTACAACAATAGACTAAATCACACAAGCACACATACCTTACAATAATAGTCTACATCACCTTACAACAATAATCTAATTCACATCGGAACCCATACCTTACAGAAATAGTGGTTAACACACCAACACAAAGAGCTTACAGTAATAGTCTACATCACACCTGCACACAGAACTTACAGCAATACTATACATCACCTTACAGCAATAGTCTAAATCACACAAGCACACACACCTTAGAGCAATAGTCTACATCACCTTACACTTACAGCAATAGTCTACACCACACCGGCACGTAGATCTTTACAGCAACAGTCTACAGCACACCGGCGAATATACCTTACAGCAATAGTATACATCGCATCGGCACATAGACCTTACAGCAATAGTGTACATCACATTACATCAATAGTCTATATTACACAAGCACACATACCTTACAGCAATATTCTACAGTCTGACACCGCACTCATACCTTACCACAATTGTCTACAACACTACACCACCACACATACCTTACAATAACTGTCTAAACCACTACACCACCACACATACCTTACAATAACTGTTTATGCCACCACACCACCACACATACCTTACAATAACTGTCTAAACCAGTACACCACCACACATACATTACAATAACTGTTTATGCCACCACACCACCACAAATACCTTACAATAACTGTCTACAACACTACACCACCACACATACCTTACAACAACTGTCTACAACACTACACCCCCACACATACCTTACAATAACTGTACACACCACCACACATACCTTACAATAACTGTTTATGCCACCACACCACCACACATACCTTACAATAACTGTATGCAACACTACACCACCACACATACCTTACAACAACTGTCTACAACACTACACCCCCACACATACCTTACAATAACTGTATACACCACCACACATACCTTACAATAACTGTATACAACACCACACCACCAAACATACCTTACAATAACTGTCTACAACATCACACCACCACACATACCTTACAATAACTGTCTTCAACAGTACACCCCCACACCTACCTTACAATAACTATCTACAACACTACACCACTCACGCCTTACAATAACTGTCTACAACACTACATCACACACACCTTACAATAACTGTCTACGCCACCACACCACCACACATACTTTACAATAACTGTCTACAACACTACACCACCACACATACCTTACAATAACTGTCTACACCACAACACCACCACAGATACCTTACAATTACTGTCTACAACACTACACCACCACACATACCTTACAATAACTGTCTACAACACTAAACCACCACACATACCTTACAATAACTATATACAAGACTACACCACCATACACACCTTACAATAACTGTCTACAACACTACACCACACACACACCTTACAATAACTGTCTACAACACTACACGACCACATATAGCTTACAGTAAGTGTCTACAACACTACACCACCACACACACCTTACAATAACTGTCTACAACACTACACCACCACACACACCTTACAATAACTGTCTACAACACTACATCACCACACATACCTTACAATAAGTGTATACAACACAACACCACCACACACACCCTACAATAACTGTCTACAACACTACACCATCACACACCTTACAATAACTGTCTACAACACTGCACCACATGACAAACCTTACAACAATAGCCTACATCACATCAGCACAGATACCTCACATGAATAGTCTACATCACACCGGTAAACAGAAACAGGCCTTACAGCAATAATCTACATCACATCAGCATACCACATGTGCATCACCTCAGCATTAATAGTCTACATCACACAGGTACGAACACCATACAGCAGGACCTAACAACACCACACAAGCACACATACTTTACATCAATAGTCTATAACATCACACAACCACATATACACTACAGCAATAGTCTACATGACACCAACACTCAGACCTTACACAGCAATAGTCAACAACAGTACAGCCACCTTGCTGCAACAGCATCCAACATCACACCACCACATATACTTTATATTATAGCATGAGCCCACATCACACCACCACATATACTTTATATTATAGCATGAGGCCACATCACACCACCACATATACTTTATATTATAGCATGAGCCCACATCACACCACCACATGCACTGTACAGCAACAGCTCAGAGCACTAAACACACTTACGCCTTACACCAAACATGCACAAGCTTCACCAAACACCCTATAGTAACAGCCGCACTAATAACACTATAGTAACAGCCGCACTAATAACACATATCGGAGAGAAACCCACAGACCAATATCCTATACACTACAGAACCTTCAACACAAGTCCGCAACAAGTCTACAACTCTATGTTCCCTACCGTATCCACTGCTCCACCCACCTCCCCATTCACCCACCCACTCACCCACCTACCCACCCACCTCTACACCCACACACCTATCCACCCACCTCCCCACCCACCTACCCACCCACCTACCCACCCACCCTTCTCACCCACTCACCATCCGAAGTACCCTCTTCACCCATTCACCTCCCCACCCACCCTCACCCACCCACCTCCCCACCCCAGCTCTCTGTCCACCCACCGCCTCACCCACCCTCCATCCCCTCCACCCACCCCACCCACCTACCTACACAACCCCCTCCCCACCACCCTCCTCGCCCACCCAACTCCCCACCCCACTCTCCCTCCCCACCCACCCTCCTCACCCACCCACCTCCCCACCCCACCTCCTCACCCACAAACCTCCCCACCCCACGTCTCCACCCATCCACCTCCCCACCCACATCTCCACCTACACCCTCACCCACCCACCTCCTCACCCATCCCACCCTTCTCACTCACCCACATATCCAACCACCTCCTCACCCACCCACATCTCCACCCACCTCCCCACCCACATCTCCACCTACACCCTCACCCACCCACCTCCTCACCCATCCCACCCTTCTCACCCACCCACATATCCACCCACCTCCTCACGCACTCAGCTCCCCACCCACATATCCACCTACACCCTCACCCACCCACCTCCTCACCCATCCCACCCTTCTCACCCACCCACATCTCCAACCACCTCCTCACCCACCCACATCTCCACCCACCTCCTCACCCACCCACATCTCCACCCACCTCCTCGCCCACCCAACTCCCCACCCCACTCTCCCTCCCCACCCACCCTCCTCACGCACCCACCTCCCCACCCCACCTCCTCACCCACCCACCTCCCCTACCCACCTCCTCACCCATGCCACCCTTCTCACCCACCCACACCTCCACCCACCTCCTCACCCACCCACCTCTCCACCCATGCCAACCTTTTCACCCCTCTCACGTCACGGATTCACCTCACGCACCATCCCCGTGTGGCTCCGCTATTACTATTTTTTTATCGCAGGAAGGATAGGCAAATTTTATTCTTCTAAACAGGTCTGGGTCAGACCCTGATGAGCATTGCAAGCCTCGTTTTCACACCCCGCCTAAACTAATCGCATAATTCAACCAAACATTAGACGGGATGGCCGAATGAGTTAGAGCTTCCATCTCCCGTGCTGGTAGATCGTGGGGTCGTGGGTTCGAATCCTGGTCGAGTCAAACCAATGACTTAAAAATTTATACTTGTCACTTCCTAGCCAGATGCTCGGCATTACTAGGATAGGGCAAGGAGCAGTGGAATGAGGAAGACCAGTCGTCTGCGACTGAAATTTCCCCTGCTTAAAGAACTAATGTACCAAAAAAAACACGCACCCGCCGACGTCTATCCCCCTTATTCCCCAACATCCTCATGTTCATAGCTTTTTTCCTTTGAGAAACAGCCATCCATATCGGCGGTGCTGACGGTTCTTTCAGCGTTTTCTGTTACAAAGCTTTCCGGTGTAAATGGGCGTCGGGCGACTGATGCCCCCGGCGACCTGCGGCATCTCCACCACTACCGGACATCCCATAATCCGGGTTCCTGGCTGTGACGTAATCCTCGGCTGCCTTGATGTACGGCGGGCGGACAGTAGATGTAGCCAACCTCCTCCCCCACCACCAACCCCATACCCACACCCACCTCAGGTCCCCACCGCTCGGGGCGCCCTCTAGTTGACTTTGTGATGCCTGGCTGGCCTGACCACCATACAGTGTCTAGTTTGGGAGACACAGTGCCTGCTTTGGAATAAAATTGCTAGCTTTTGGGCCCTTGAAACCACCATGTGTTTCTTTGCTGACAACAAACTACGTTGGTTATTGGTGTTTTGTGGGGTTGTTCTTTTTGCGGGGAGTGTTTTTGTAACTGCTATTTGGGGTGTAAATGGTATATTATTCAGTGAATACAGTTATGGATTTTCAGCAAGGTCTTCCTAATGCCTCACCACTGCATTCCCCCACTTGCTCATGATTCTACTTGATCATTCCTGCCTACTTACAGCATGTTTGAATTGTGTGTAGGTGTTCTTTATTGAAATCGATTATTTAATGAATAAATTGTGCAGCACTGGTCATTAGGCCATATTGTTGTGTAGGCCTACTTGGCTCCACTACCATTTCAAGCAAGGGGTCACATCGGGATGAGTACATAGATAATGCTCATCGTGAGGATGCTAGCAAGAAATATGGGTTCGAGTCCCATTTTAATAACCTCCTCCCAACAGTATAATATAGTATAATGTAGTATAATATTCCTACTTCATCTTCGAAATACCGGAAGTCAGCCACCAGCCTTCATGGCATTATTACCGTTTCTATTATATATCAGTCTCATCCCATTAGGGTTTAAATATTTAAATATTTACTAATGTATTCTGTGTTTCTATATTTTGTTTAATCTGCAGTGAAAATCATTTATTATTTCAAATTTCGAAATGATATATTTTACCTTGGTTAGACTATTGTTAATCAAACATTGGCCATAATAAGAATTGTGTTTTGAATCAACGCGCTATCACTTTATGGTATTGTTTCATGCCATGGACATTCTGTGTAACCACATACTTGCATCCCTGAGAGGAAAGTGTGTTAAAAATAATAGTTATTTTTATATCATTACCATTCTCTGAAAAAGTATTGGGTTGTAGATGCTTCTGAAGAACTATTATTAAGAAAGGTCACTCTCCTTTCGTGTCTTATCAAAACCACCTTATGGGATCTCGTTCTAAATGAATGGTTAAACCAAACCAACAGAATCGGTAGAATGCAAGCCTCCTGTGGGGGAGATGATGAGTGTAATTCCCGGTCGAGTCAAACTTACCAAATTGATACTTGTCGCTTCTGGGCTTGGCAGTTGGTATTAATAGGATAGGGCATGGACTAGCTAGTGCAGAGTCAGGATAATGTGATGGAGGAGATATCAGGTCATGGTGCTGGCAGCCTGATTTCCAAGTTGGGCAGCACTATAAAGTTGCCATGTGTGCGCACTGTTACAAGGCGGTACCCGTCCTGATATGACCTTAGATGTTGCCCAGGAATAAAACTCCACCAACCCCCCTAACAAACACACAACTCAAAGTGGTTTCTGAGGTAATTCTAGAAGGATAGGGTGATTGCATCAGGGAACTTCTACATAATCGAATTCTCCGAGCTGCATAATTCGATGGCTTTGAGTTCTTTCATTTTCTGAGGTAAATAAAGTCGGTTGCTTCTTATAATCTACATTACTATAGTTTGAAGGTAATATGAAGTAAATTGACTACCTTCGGAGATATTTGAAGTATAAACATGCCAAATTAATGTTGGACTGCTTGTCAAAATTCTCATCCTATATAGGCTTCAACATTGTCATGTTCTATTAAATTCACATGGTATGTCCCGCCATGTAGCTACCCATAGTTAATAAGTGCACTACTATCTAAATTGGATATTTAGGGTCAAGTCTAGAGAAGTGCTATGTTTTAAAAAATTTGATGTTTTTATCGGACTAATATTTAGGTTATGGTAACCCCTGAGTGGCAAGCCGTGTAGGTTTGAAAACCGCTCTATGCACCATGTTAGCTTTGTGCGGCTCACCTACTTGGAAGATTGTTTAATTATATTTTACAAGGATAGGAGATAGATACATTAACACTCCAGCCCCAGTCACATAGGCGGTAGTGGACGTAGTTGAACATATAGGTGAACGTAGTGGAGGCAAATGTGGGTCAAACGTGGTATAAGTATGTTAAACTACGTTGATCTACATTAAGCTACAGCAGGTTTTGGTAGGGATAAATATGTTACGGTACGGATAAATACATTACATTAGAGATGCCGGTACTTTAAATTGTGTTAGCCTCCACTACGTTCACTTATGTCCACTAATGGCTATGTGACCAGGGCTTCGTCCTAGTATGCCAGAGTTCACTAGATCACCCTAGAGTACACTAGAGTATGCTCGAGTATGCTAGGGTATGTTAGCATCAGGGATGAAAATTCAGCCTCAAACATAGTGCTCTTTTGAACATGTCCAAAAATTAAATAGGAGATTACGGCTCCCCCACGTTATTACCAAGTTAACATCACAGACAAGTATGGATGCCGGTATGTTCAACTCCGTTCAAGTACTTTCAACTACGTCCACTAATGGCTATGTTACCGGGCCTTAAGACGGTCAGTAATGTTTTTTCTTCTCTTTTTTGACTCTGTGATGGTTTGAAATTCTTCGGAATTCGGGTTGTCGACGATTTATCCGACAATACCGCTATTTTGGAAGGTCTGCTAGACTTTATTGATGCTATGTCTGTAATGTGCCGCCATTGAAGCCTCACGTCACCACTGAAATTTCTTTTTTCATACAGGACTACTTTTGGCTTTTCTTTAACCTTATCACAGAGTGGGGGAATGTCCGGATACACTACTTTTTTGCTTTACTATTTCTTCCTCTTTACAGACATTTCTATACTTGGATTCAATTCTGCTAAATATTTTCTACCACCACATACAACAGCAGCTACTGTGTCATGGTGCTGGTAGCAAACAGTGTATTGCATTAGAATATCACAGTACTGTCGCGCTAAGTCTAGGAAGTGCCGACTAATATTAGTATCAGTGACACCGGACGCGATAGCCTAATCGGTAGAGTGCAGGCTTTGCGTTCAGAAGGTCGGGAGTTCCGTTCCCAGTCGAGTCAAACCAATGACTTATAAAATTGATATGTGTCGCTTCCTAGCCTGGCACTTGGCATTAATAGGATAGGGCAAGGACTGGTTGGCTCAGTCTTAGGATAATGTGAATGAGTGGGATATTGGGTCATGGTACCGGCAGCCTGATTTCCCAGTGGGGCAGCACTATGAAGGTGCCATGAGTTCCCACTGTCCCAAGTCGGTACCCGTCCTCTATTGACCTTAGATGATGCCAGGATGTAAAACTACAACAACCAACAAAGTATCAGTGACAGTGGTCGGGGCAATAACAGTGCCACAAGGCGGCAGCCACTCTAATATGACATGTTAACCCATCCTTTACTCTAATACCAACAACTGAACTGTCCTGTCCTCGGAATGGCTAAGCTCACTTACCATACTCATCGTGAATCTGTATTCGACCATGCTAAACCTTGGTTTGATTTAACTGTGTGGGTTGTTCTTTTGTTATCTTTTTAGGGGGAGGCATGGGGGTAGGACTTCTCTCTGCATTTCACCTCACTGGCGCGATGAGCTACGGATGGAGGGACAACACAACACAGGTGCAGCATCTAGTAGTGTACGGTCAACAAGGCGGCCTTGGGGGCCAAGAGGGCGGCGTCATGTCGCCTGGGCATAGCCTGGCCGGGGTGTGGCGGGGGTGCGGCGAGGGTGCGGCAGGAACGGGGTGGGTTGGCAGGGGTGCCGGGGTTTCTACATCAACCGGGCGGTGGGAAGGCCGGCAGGCCGGCGGAAGGGAGTGGTGGGGGTGGGGGTGGGGGTGGGGGTGGGGGTCGGGGCAGGGTCTCTACGTCGGCGGGCTAGCGGCGATTATAGTGATGGATGCGGGCGGTGATTGCGGTTGATTATGGGCGTCGCCGGGCGCTGGTGGGATCAGGGTCCCGGCGCGCGCCCGATCTATGCAGTAATGACACGATTTGCAGACCGTGGCCCACGAGGTTCCACGGGGTTTCCCCTGAGTTCCACGGGGTCCGGACGGGAGAGACAAGTAGCCTATACCACCCGGGCACACACCTGACCAACGGCCAGGCCACGGGCGTGTGATAATGTGTATGGTTGTCACATACAGTGGAGGCCTGCTGTCCGGCTTAGCTATTATAGAACTTAGAAGGCCGGATAATCGGCCTCTGGTAGGAGAACCATTACCCACATATTCGGTGTAAACACACAATGTGGGTCAATGGGAG
Organism: Branchipolynoe longqiensis; assembly: GCA_030323885.1. Lineage (NCBI taxonomy): Eukaryota > Metazoa > Annelida > Polychaeta > Phyllodocida > Polynoidae > Branchipolynoe > Branchipolynoe longqiensis. The sequence continues at coordinate 66,978,268 of CM059187.1, forward strand.
GGTGCTAATTAGATCAGCTGAAATAGACCTTTTGCCATATTAGCTTCACATTGGCTGTATACATAAATAACTACTTAAACCGGACTGAGCTAATAGTAATATGGCCTCAAATTAGGCTTGACCGCAATAGTCGGTTGAGCGCTATGTGTGTGTGTGGGGGGGGGGGGGGGAGGGCGGTACGTGGGGGGGGGGGGCAGTTATAGGCTTAATGGTAATGTTAGTAATAATAGCAATACTACTTTACTCACGGTGCAAAAACGAAGGTTGTTGAACTGAGGTAATGTGACCTTAATTGCGGCTTGATCTTTTTATCAAGTTGGGCGTTATATCGGGTTTCCAGTTATGTCGAGTTGGCCGTTATATCAGGTAGCCCATTATATCGAGTTGCCCGTTATATCCACTTGCCCGTTATAGCGGATTGCCCGTTTGATCGGAGTTCCGTCATAACGGAGTCTCCGTTATATCCGGTTGACCGATATATCTGGTTGACCATTATATCGGGTTGCCCGTTATATCGAGTTGCCCGGTATAACAGATTGCCCATTATATCGGGTTTCCCGTCATAACGGATTCTCCGTTATATCTGGTTGACCGATAAAATCCATTTGACCATTATATCAGGTTGACCTTAATATCGCGGTGACCATTATATCGGAATGACCGCTATTTCAGGGAATCACTGTACACAAGTATCACTAATACTTTATCCCCGCTGAATAAATGACGGGTGTTATTGCTACGATCATAAACATGATGCATATTTTGGGATTAGTTTGGCGCGCGTATGTATCTCCACCAGCCGGATGTTGTTAGGTACTGCAGCCAAGCATACCCCATAGTCCACGTCCGCTGTATTAATGCGCCGTAAAGCACTCGGGGACCGTTGCGCTGTTCTAAGTCTGTGTGTAATACCCCTGTCACACTACGACGTAACGAGCCAACGTGAGGCTAACGTGGTCATTTTTCGTCATGACGTTGGGTTACGTTATGATGACGTCAGAATGACGTTAGAATGACGTCGAGCTATGTCACATTACGTCGTGTTACGTCGAGCTATGTCAAGGTTTTGGACATGTTCAAAACTTTCGACGTAGCTTGAACGTAAGGGTTTACGTTCGCCGTACGTTCTGTTCACGTTCAGTGAACGTCAATGACGTTAAACGGACGTTATTAAAACGTTAGTCACTACGTTCAACTACGTTGCACTACGTTGCACTACGTTGACCCACATTAAACCCGGTGGAAACGTCCATCCGGCATAACGGGAACGTCAGGATAACGTCAGGATAACGTCAGGATAACGTCAGGATAACATCAGGAGAACGTCAGGAGAACGTACGTTCAACGTTTCGCCATCAGGTAACGCTGTTCTGGTGATGGAATAACGTTCATAACGTTCCGCGAACGTAATGAAGTTGACCTCTCTCGTTGAATGACGGTATCACTACGCTTTACCGACGTTACCTCTTCCACTACGCTGCATCCACGTTCAACTTGTGCACAAATTTGCATACTACGCCGAGAAGTTCAACGGTCTTCACGTTCTCCCTACGTTGACCTCATTATGTCATAGTGTGACAGGGCCTTAAGACTTAAGGGCTGATTCCTTACACGCGGTATGCGGTATGCGGTATGGGCATGCGGTATGCGAATGGCATGATTCCTCACATGCGGCATGTGCCATGCGCCATGCGGCACATGACTGGCTATATTCCTACATTTATAAATACCAAATTATAGATAAGTATTCAGATTTGTGTGGCTCTGGTAGCATTTTTACCAACCCGAACCCCCACCACCACCACTACCATATGTTTCCCCTCAGCACCCTTGTGTGTGACCGTTCCGTAATGCTCAGTCGCCTCTCCTCGTCTAAAACTAATGGACAAGTGCGACTGACTGAACCCCACCACCACCACTACCATATGTTTCCCCTCAGCACCCTTGTGTGACCGTTCTGCAATGCTCAGTCGCCTCTCCTCATCTAAAACTAATGGACAAGTGTGACTGATGTTTCTATTTGCACATCGCGTGCTGCATACCACATGCCACACCGATCGCTACAGGGACCCGATCGAGTTGATGCATGCTGCATGCCGCATGCCGCATGCCGCATACTGCGTGTAAGGAATGTAGACCATAGGCTTCAAGGCGTTTCGATTTTTTGTCGCATTCGCATTCGCATACCGCATACCACGTGTAAGGAATCAGCCCTTAAGTCAGTCACACTTCCTTATGCACCGTATATCGGTTGTAGCAGGCTGAGGTCGGAAGATCAGACTCCACAGCATGATGGGACATGACAGGTATAATGGTACCTGACAACCCAACCCCCCACCCCCTCCACCACAACCAACACATCCACCTGCCCTGCTTACTCACTCCTTCGCACATCTCACCCACAGGGAACCACACCTCACCACTCACACACACACTCACCCCTTCGCACATCTCACCCACACAGACACTCACACACCTCACCACTCACACACACTCACCCCTGCGCATGTCCCACCCACCCAGACAATCCCACACCTCACCACTCACAGGCAAACTCACCCCTCCGCACGTCTCACCCAAACATACACTCCCACACCTCACCACTCACTCACACACTCACCCCTTCACACATCCTACCCACACGGACACTCCCATACCTCAGCACTCACAGTCACACACACACTCACCCTTTCACATGTCTCACCCACACAAACACTCCCACAGCTTTCCACTCTCACACACACACTCGGCGCTTCACACATCTCACCCACATAGACACTCACACACCTCACCACTCACACACACTCACCCCTTCACACATCTCACCCACACACACACTCACACACCTCACCATTCACACACACACTCACCCCTTCGCACGTCACACTGACACAGACACTCCAACACCTCACCACTATCACACACACACTCACCCTTTCACACATCTCACCCACACAGACCCTCACACACCTCACCACTCACACACACACTCACCCCTTTGCACGTCACTCCCACACCTCACCACTCACACATACACTCCCCCATTCACACATCTCATCCACACATACACTCCCACACATCACCACTCACACACATACACTCACCCCTTCGCACATCTCACCCACACATACACTCCAAAACCTCACCACTCACACACACTCACCCATTCACACATCTCACCCACACAGACACTCACACACCTCACCACTCACGCACACTCACCCCTTCGCATGTCACACCCACACATACACTTCCACACCTCACCACTCACACACACTCTCACCCCTTCGCACATCTGACCCACACATACACTCCAAAAACTCACTACTCACCAACACACACTCATCCCTTCGCAAATCTCACCCACACATACATTCCAAAACCTCACCACTCACACATACTCACCCCTTAGCAGGACACATCCACACATACACTCCCACACCTCACCACTCACATACACACTCACCCCTGCACTCGTCTCACCCAAACAGTCACTCCCACACCCCACCCGTCACCCACACGCGTTCACCCCTTCCCACCCCTCATCCACACCGACACTTGTTGAGCTCATGAACATGGTATTTCCTCTCCTCTGTGCAACGATGTAAATATGCAAATGTATGTTAGTTAGCCACGATATGTAAAACAGGTGAAACAAAAGGAGAGACCAATCCGTCGCATCTGAGTTCCTGTGCATCCAGTCGAGCCAGGTTCATTTGCGATGTAACTGGAACGGGCAGAAGGTAGGGTTGAGACGGTATAATATGTGCATCATCCGCATCCGCATCCGCATCCGCATCCGCAACAAATTGATTATCCACAGTAAGCAAGTGACATAACACCCGTAGCAATTATCAACCCATGTGTCAGATTATTGTGTAAAAAGAAACCATAGTTAACCGCACCCCCCTACACCCACACCCACCCCTCCCCCACCCCAACCACCACCACCACCGTGAGAAGTGGCATGTGACCTGGCTGGTCAGGGGGGGGGGGTCACTTGGTTGTGTTACGTCACGGTGGGCTGATCTGCAATACAGGTTGGAAGCGTACGTTCTAGTGTCTTCGTTCATTCTGGGTTTACTGCATGAATAACCCAAGTTCCTGGCGGCGGTACGCCGCCTGCCACAGGTAGCTATTATTTATTAATCAAAAGTGCAATGGAGTGTTGTGCAGTCACCACTCATAATAACATCATCATGGAACCAGGATGTGGAATTGGTGCTTGTTGACGGGGTAACCGGCAGGTATAGTTTGCCAGCGGGCAAGTGACGAATAACCCACATAGAGACATTCCATGCTAATAAATGGGCGTTTTACGCGCGGAATCTAAGCATGGACACCTCAGCTCCATTGAGCTATTGGGAGCAGGTAAAATGACCGGTCAGTAGACCATCTGCTTAGACCACACACCCAGTGCCAAGCTCTGGCCAGTCTCACAATGGGACACCACTGCTACAAACGCCATGCTACCCTTAGCTTATTTGTTTGTTGGAGTTTTACATCCTGGACACATCTAAGGGCATATCAGGATGGGTAGCAACTTGTGACAATGTGCACTCATGTCGACTTTATAGTGCTGCCCCACTGGGAAATCAGGCTGCCAGCATCATTATGCAATACATCCCAGTCAGTCACATTATCCTGACACTGAGCTAAGCAGTCCTTGCCCTATCCTATTAATACTGAGCACCAAACCAGGAAGTGACAAGTATCAATTTTGTAAGTCATTGGTTTGCCTCGACCGGGAATTGAACTCCCGATCTCCCGCACGGGAGGGATGCGCTCTGCCGATTCGGCCACCGTGCCCGGTTTTACCGTTAACATATGGATCTTAAGGTTCCATAGTCCGATGGTATTGAGTTTCTGCTACCCTTACCATATGCATCTTAAAGTTGCGTGGTCCGATGGTTTTGAAATTTGAATTTCTGTCATTTTCAGAGATAAATATATGATGTCGATAGTTAAAGCCTATCTTGCCTTACAGTTTGAAATAAACTCTGCCTTACAATGACTAACTAGCAGATATACATTTGGAATGTCAACATGCAACGATTATCCTCATACTCACTCATACTCATCCACTTCTGATTTTGTTAGGCTTATAAGCCTGTATTAGGTCGATGCATGTCAAAATTTGATTTACTAGGATTAAACTCATTGAGTCCCGGATGTATGCAATATTGCAGCCCCCTCCAATGCTTATCCAGTCTGCCTTTGAAGGCGTTGGCCAAAGGCACTTCTATGACATGTTCAGGCAGTGCGTTCCAGGCATTTACTATCCTCTTACTGAAGAATAGCTGTCTGACTGGTTTTATTGCTCTTTCCTTCTTCAGCTTGTATCGATGACCTCTAGTTTTACAGTTGGCCAGCTTCAGGTATCTAGCATCAACCGCATATCTTCCAGTGATGTGTTTGAATGCTTCTATTATGTCTCCCTTGGCCCACGGTAGTATAAGCTGGGTAGGTTGAGAATCCTGAGATGTTCTTTGTATGGTAGTCCTCTTATGGTTGGTGATAACTTTGTAGCACATCTCTGTACACTCTCGATCATTGACATGTCCTTCTTGAACTTTGGTGTCCAAGCCGTGTTGCTATACTCAAGGTGCAGCTGGATCAGTGACGTCTACAGTGTCCTTACCGTGTCATTGTCTAGATATGTGTATGAGTGGCGTATCATGCCTAGAAGCTTGTTCGCTTTGTTCACCTTTTGTTCACTGTGATATGAGAAGGTGAGTCCGGGGTCCATGTATATGCCAAGATCTTTCTCTAGTTCTGTCACTTGGAGCTGGACTTCTACATCTTGGTGCATGTAGTAACTGAGATTTTCATTTCTGTTACCCAGGTGCATGACCTTATACTTCTGTGTATTGAAACATAGTTGCTACAGGTTGGCCCAGTCTTCAAGTGCAGTTAGGTCTTTTTGTAGTGCCTGTTGATCTTCAGGGCTATTAACCTCCATATACAGCTTTGTATCATCCGCAAACATCTGGATGAATGCATGCATGACCTCGGGCATGTCGTTAATGAAACATATGAACAGTAGGGGTCCCAGAACACTTCCTTGCGGAATACCACTCAACACTAATGCTGCCAGGGATTTCACACCATTGATGACTACGTGCTGTATTCTTGCATGAAGGAAATCCTCGATCCAGGTCCATAGTTTTCCAGTAATACCGAAGCTCTTCATCTTCATGAGTAGGCACTTGTGGGGCACACTGTCAAACGCTTTGGCAAAATCTAAGTACACTGAATCTATGTTGCTGTCATTGTCGAGTCCTTCTGTCCATCTGTCCAGAACTGCCAGTATCTGGGTTACACAAGATCTCCCCTAGACAAAACCGTGCTGGAACTTTGTCAATAGTTGGTTCTGGACGAGATGGTGCATGATCTTATCATGTATTATAGACTCCAGTGTTTTACAGATGACTGCGGTTAAACTTACGGGTCGGTAATTTTTAGACTGATGTCAGTCGCCTTTCTTGAAGATTGGGGACAGATAACCGATCTTCCAGCCTCTAGGTAGTTTCCCTTGGTCAGTTGAATTTCTATATATATTGTACAGTGGTTCAGATCTTATAGTGTGTAGTTCTTTCAAGATTCTCGGGGATGCTCCATCCAGGCCTGCAGCTTTATTTGGATTCAATCTGGATAACTTCTTAGCTACCTCGTCTATGGTAAAATCTGTATCTTCCAAGATCACATCTGTTTTAGTATCTGGAATGTTCGGCATATTGGTTATGTCTTCTCTCGTACAAACTGAAGAGAAGAATTTATTTAACACTTCTGCTTTGTCCTTATCGTAAGTGGTGAGACTGCCATCTTCTCTGGTAAGGTGTGCAATTCCGGATCTTGTCTGTATCTTGGAGTTTGCATATCTGAAGAACGCCTTTGGGTTTTTCTTACATTCCGTGGCAAGTTTTTTCTCAAACTCCCTCTCTGCCTTCCGGCATTCCCACTTGGTATGAGCACCAGTATCTAAGATGGATACGCAGCTTCAAATGTATACCAATATTTTCGTTTTGACTAGTGGATGGATTTATCGGACTATACAACTTGAATACAACGCAACAGGGTTAAATAATGGGAATGGTATACCCCGCAGCAGCCCCCCCCCTCTCCCCTCTCCAAGTGCATATATATATATATATATATATATGTACTACTCATGAACAAACTACCGCGCTAATAGTGAAAGATACGCTCATTATTGGACATTTACGCGCCGCGTCCGGACCCGTGGTGGATGCTGCTTCTTATCGAGACAACGTGAATTCGCTCTCCATACACAACTTCTGACTCAGCGCTGACAATCACATTCCCGTGAGGTACGAACGGGCACGGGTGCGTAATCATGACAATCATGCCGAGCTGCGGCCAATTTGGCCAAATTCTCAATAATAAGCAGTCATTGTCGCTCCTCCAATGGCGCGACCTCAGGGTCGATCGCTCCCGCCGACGCCGGTTGCCACGGCGATTATGACGTCATAAACACACATTATGGCGCCATAACTCAGCCGGTGGCGCAACGCTGGCCGTATCCCACCTCCCTCAAACCCCACACCCCGCACCCCCCCCCCAAGCACCCCCCCCCCTTAGCCCCAGGGTACCTTACTGTTGCGTGCCGGTCGTGGTGCCGGGGTGTGGAGGAGGCCGGCGGAGGGCAGTTTGCTTCAGGCGGCCTATGGGGCGCCGTGTGCCGGGTGAAGAGCGCCGGTGCTGGGGACCCTGACTACGCGGGATGCAGGCCGTAGGGGGTGTCCCAGTGGGGGGGGGGGGGGGGGGGGGGGAGGGGCGGGCTGTTCTGGAGTGGGCGGTGGGGGAGACGAGAAGGCGGGTGAGAGGGCGCTTCGGTAGGTCCCAGGGATATGGAGTGGGCTAGGGACCAGGAGAGTGGCCATAGGAACTGCATTATTAACACCTCCATCTGCACTCACCCTACCAGTTCTCTCATCACACACCCTACCTACCCTCACCACCCACACCCGCACCTGCACACACACCCACACCCACACACCTACACCCACATCCACACTCACACCCACACCAACACCCACACTCACACGAGCACCCACACCCGCACCGACACACACACCCGCGCTCACACCCGCACCCACCCCACACCCACAACAACACCAACACCAACACCAACACCCCACACACCCACACCCACACCTACTCACCCACACCTACACACCCACACCCACACACCGCACCCCCGCCCCCCCCCCGCCCAAAGGCGTTCTCCGGATCGCTCGGCAGTCAGAAGGTTACATTTAAACTGAGATCTCATAGCATTGCGCTTTACATGTACTTTTAAGCTAATAAAAAAAAAGGTATGTATTTAGGGCACAGGTGTATTTAGGTCACAAGTACAAAATGTGTGAAATAAGAAGAATCATTGCTTACGCTCAGATGTAGACGCAATCAATAATTCCAGCCTGACCGTCGGGAACAACAGATGGTTGTGAAGTGGGCCCTCCCTATTGGGTGGATCGATTTGAATGCGCTGGTCCTTAACTGGGTCGCTGCCAGAGGGCTCTGCAGGCCTAAACGTGACTGATTTTAGTGCACGCGACCGCCGCCATACGGCGCGCCGAAACCCCGGCTGTGGCCGACGTGAAATATCCGCGGGCAAAACAAAGGGGATTTTTACTAAAAGCCCGTCGAACGAATGTGACGGCCTCTGCCAAATTAGATACCAAGTCACGCATGCGGGACCAGCCTGGTGCGGGGGACCAGGTTAGAAGCACAGGGCCTCCCGTGGCGGAAGAGTGTAATAGGGGTGAGGCAGGACGGGAAGGAGGCGGGGACCAGGATGGGGAATGAATGGTGATGGGTTAGCTGGCGTAGATGGGAGAGTTCTCCGGGGGAGATGGACAGTTGGTTTGTGGGGAGTGGCTGAGGTCATTGCTTTCTGAATGGATGGATGGATAGATGCTTATATTTTGGACACGCATCAGAAAGAAAACAAAACAACAAAAAAGCATTGGTTGCTTAACCCGTCGCCGCACATCAGCCAATATCGTAAAATGGAAAATTCCCAGTTCCCTGGTAATTATTGGTTTTGCTTTTATACATATAAATGGTTTATGTTACTAATATATATATATCGTCGAATTTCACTAATATATAGACATGGGTCAATGTCACCAATGTGTATATATTTGGTTCAATAGCATTTATATGTGGTTCAATAATATACTATAACAATATTAACATATACATATGGTTCTATATCAATAACATATATACTATAATATAATGTCACCAATATATACATAATATGGTTGACTTGTTGTTGTTTGTTTGTTTTTGTTTTACGTTCTAGCAACATCTATGGTAATATCAGGTAGTAACTTGTGAGAGTGCGCACTCATGACAACATTTTAGTGCTGCCCCATTGGGAGACCAGGCTGCCGGCACTATGACCCGATACCCCACACAGTCATATTATCCTGACACTGCGCTTGCCTGTCCTTGTCCTGTGGTATTAATGCTGAGTGCAAGACTATGTAGCTACAAGTCTACATTTTATAAGTCATGGGTTTGATTCGGCTGGGATTCGAACGACCGACCTTCCAGACGTGCAGCCTGCGCTCTACCGATTCGGCCACCACGTCCGGTCATATATGGGTAAATATCACTTATATATATATGATTATGTATATATACAGTATAACCCTGTTAAACCAAACTTGAAGGGACCCTAGAAATTTGTTTGGATTAACCGATCATTGGTTTAACCGAGCTTTGGCTTCAACTTTGACTTGGCTTTGGCAAAAACGGGGGTGCATTATGAATGTAATATATAGTGTATGTGGACACTTTGATTATTGTTTTTTTATGTATATACAGAATAACCCCATTAAACGATCTGTTAATCCTAACCTTTTTCGGCGGCCCGGCAAAATACTACCATTTATCATATAAACAAATCTCAGATGACCTTATAACCACATGAAAGTTTGGTTTAACTTACCAGAAGTGGCCTGGGGCCCGACAATTTTGCTTGAATTAACCGATAATTTGGATTAACCGTCTTTGGCTTAACCATCTCTTTTTATATGATAAATGGTAGTATTTTGCCGGGCCGCCGACAAAAGTTTGGATTAACCGATTGTTTGGTTTAACCGAGTTTGGTTTAACGGGGTTGTATTGTATATGGTTCAATATCACTTATAAGTTATATGTACATGGTTCAATGTCACCAATATATATAGTATATTTTAAGAACAAATCCTCCGATGCGACCGACACTTGTCAACATCCAGTGGAGATGAGGTTTGCAGGTGGCGGTAGAGTGGTACGTCTTACAGAGTATAGCAATCTTACATTACTTCCCTTTCATATCTTTATATTTCCATAATGCAAAATGCATCAGCTATACATGCTTCAGTGTAAATAATATATATATATATATATATATACATATATACATCAATGTCATCTATATATATATAAATATCCGTGCAATTGACCATCTCATCAATAAGCTAAGAACGGCTTCCAATTATTGTATGGCAACTTATTTCTTCTGAAGTTTGACCACTCAAACTTCCCTTACATCCTCCATGTCCAGTAGTATCCGGCATTTCTTTTAAAAAAAGATTTTCTTTTTAAGAGAAAAAAATGTGGATGCAATTTCCGATCTGATTCACTTCGGACGTTGACACTGTCGGGGTCTGTCGGTGAGGCTGCGTTTGATATTATTGGGGGACATTGGGCGCGCCACTACGCGCCGGGTGGGGGGGGGGGGGCGGCGGTGACTTGAGACAAGTAGGTCGATAAAGAGAAATGATGGATGTGATATATAGTGGGTCTGTACACACAAACCGTATTGTGGAATTTGTAGCCAGACAGAAAACAGGGGGCGGGGCTTCTAGGCATCGTCCTACGCGCGAACACGCACATTCCCATGTGTGTATGGGGGGGGGGGGGGGGGGTTGTAGGGGGGCGGCGCGCTGGGTGCTCTATGGGGACCGATCGATGGTAAATCTGTATGATGCCCGGCGTGGCGTGATTGGCCCGGCGGCGGCGGCGCATGGCCACGTAACAAATTGGGTCCTCGCACGTAGCCGGGCCCGGGGCGGGGGGCCCTGGGGCCCTGGCGGAGGGCCCATGGGGGGTGGGATGTCCAGGGAGAGGGGACCCAACAGGGGTCCCCGGGGCGCGGGGTCCAGGAAGCCCGGGAAGGGGGAGTCCCGCGCCCCGGGGCGGGGAACTGCTCGTCCCGGCCCTGCACGATGAGGAGCCCGCCTGGGAAAGCGATAGTCCGTTAGTAGTATATGTAAGGTAAATGACGGTATACACAACACATGGCACATTTCCCATTCAATGCCAGACCTAATGTATTCATAAGGTCTGACATTATATATATATACATATATATATATCTGATATATATATAAAATAAACTAATATATATCTTGATATACAGTTATTTTCACTGTCAGAGGTCGTGGGTTCGAACCACATGTTCATGAATTACAAAATTGATGCTTGTCGTAGCCTTGCAAGGTCATTACTGGATACTTTTGATAGGTATTGGCTTGCAGAGTATCAATAATGAATGAGGTATCGAGGCATGTTGCCAGCAGCTCAGTATCCTAATGGAGCAGCACTCGACATGAATATATGTATGTATATAAACATATGTATATATATGCATACGTATATATATATATATAAATATAGGTATCGATATGGCACTAGAGGTTCCTTCGATGTAATACCTGAACAAACCAACATACTAAGCAAATATGTCTATGTTTACTCCACATATAATGAGCCTAATATGTAATTTAGATTTTACTATCTCTTGCCATTCATATGTATATTCAATTCATTTCAATACCTTATTTCAGACTTAGCATTATGGTAGTTAGGGAAGTACATAGGTAAAATATATATGTATATATATTCCTATATATAGATATATATGCAAAGATACAATACAATGTATGTTATGTAGAGGTATAATGTATGTAATGATATATATACATATATGCATTTAATATAATTGGAACACTGATAATACCCCACCCCCGTCCCCCACAGTCATACAGTCTGTTTTGTTGTCCCTCCTCCTTCCCCGGCCCACCTCCTTTACCTGGTCCCCTTCTATTCCCCTGGTCCCCCGACCCTTGGCCCCTACTCCCCATATTTCCCCTAAGCGTCGAGTCGCACAATAGATTCCAGGTCCCTCACATCTCTCCACATCCCCTGGAGGCAGAGATAAATCACTGATCGATAGTGATTGATCAACGCAGGGGAGAGGGGAGGGTCAGGTCAATTCGTCCCATTAGTCTGGGTCAATCCGGTCCCCACTCTCACAGCCACACCGCGCGCATTTATACTCGTCCCTCCTTACCCCCTCTCTCCTTCGTCCTCTCTTTGTCCCTATATATATATATCTGTGTAATTATGTACATATATATCCGTCCACTATATTATACTAACTACATACTATCTACTAATCAGGTATATGTAGTTACAGTATTTGCCACATCGGCGCAACTTGTGAGGGACTCTGACCACATGTATGCCAGCTGTGTTTTGTCGTTAGCACCTACAGTCAATTTGTACATACAATATTGCATAATTGTATGCACCTCATATCTGCATATATGTATATATGTATACATATATGTATATAGACAGTGTTCTCTGTGGTGGAGTGGTTAGAGTGTCTGGCTTTTTTCTTAGGTCAGACTCCTAATCTGAAGGTCGGTGGTTTGATTCCCCATGCCCCCATCTCTGCCAATTTGGATTTCCACGACTGTGTATAACTTACAGTGTCATCAAAGGCCAGTTACTCTCATATATATATACCGGTTTTAACCTCCCACTGTGGTGTGGGAGGTTAAAAATCCGTTGGGTCGGTAAAAGTGTAAATATGCGACTGACACTGGTCTACATCCAGTGAAGGTGAGGAGGCCAGAGGTGGCGCCACCAGTACAGTTTTGGGTCTTACGTAGTATAACAATAATGATAATAATTCCCTTACAAATCTTTATACTCGCATAATTCGTTATGCATCACACAAACATATATATATATATACCGGTTTGAACCCTGGTCAAGTCAAAGCAATTACTTAAAAATGTGTCACTTATTAGCCAGTTCCTAGCTAGGTGTTCGGCATTATTAGGATAGGACAAGGACTGGTTGGCTCAGTGTCAGGATAATGTGACTGACTGGCATATCATGTCATGGTGCTGGCAGCCTGGTCTCCAGTGGCGCAGCACTATCAAGTCACCATAAGTATGCCCTGTCACAAGATGGTATCTGTCTTGATATGACCTTAGATGTAGCTAGGACGTAAAACTACAAACAAACAAACTATATATCTATAATCTAAGTGATTCAACTACATCATCTTCCGGAATCGAATGGAATAGGCGATTTCTCCCAATTACTGTCATTAATTTGGTGTAATTTCATTCAGGCCTTTTGTTGGCTAATAATGATATCTGCTGCCTGTCGACTTGCGTCGTCAGCGACTCTACGGAGGGGGGGGGGGTAGCATCAACCAGGGGGAGCCAGTAGTAGGGAGGTATGCGCCATGCCGGGCAGCGAGAGGAGTAGGGGGGGGGGGGGCATGGGGGGTGGCGCTCAGGGGGTAATGGTATGGAAATTGTATTTCTATAGAAATCTACTCAGCACTATCAGCGCGCACCACTCGGAACAAAGGGCTTTTTATCAGCGCGTAAATAGTTTTCCGCACACACCGAAATCAGCCTATTTATATACACAGCCTGACGCTGCACGGACGTTATTATTTAACTATGCATATATACCCCCCCCCCCCTTATCCACGTCCTTCGCCCCCCCCCCCTCCCTGCCATCATGGCAATGCCGGGAGATGATGGCCACCGTTCTAAAGGGCCAAAGCGTAGGGGCATATTACATAGTGGCAGCCCGCGTTATACAAACCCGTCTGTGTCCCCTACAAGTACCCATATTGGTGTGATTCATAGACGGGCGTCAGGAGGGTGTCGGTGTGGGAGTAGAGTTGGGTGGGGTGGGGGGCTATATGTTTAAATAATGAGATCCGTGTTCGTGTATGCACAGTCGGCCGGGGCAGGTGACCGGTCCATGGAATGTTGCCATCAATCAGACGTATTGACCAGCACTGTGGCCTTCTAATTCTATATCATGTTTGTATTTATATTTTGGGGGGTATTTATTATGTTTTCCTTTGCTAGGCTAAATCCATAGGTTATGCATGTCATCCATTAACTGTTATCAACTATATAAAGATGCATATATATAAATATATATAAATATGTATAAATATATATAAATATGTATATATATGCAAACATGCATATACAAATATATGCGTGTGTATGTATATATACAAATATATATATACATATATATATATATACATATATATATATATATATATATACACACACCTATAGTTGTAAACTGGATGCAGTGGCCGACTGGTTAAAGGGCAGGCCTCGCTTGTGGGAGATCGAGAGTTTGGTTCCCAGTCGACTCAAACCAATGACTTATCAAATTGATACTTGTCACTTCCTAGCCTGGTGCTCAGCATTAATAGGATAGGACAAGGACTAGTTAGCTCACTGTCAGGATAATGTAACTGAGTGAGATATCGGGGCATGGTGCCAGTGCCCAGTGAGGCAGAATTATAACGTCGCCGTGAGTGTGCACAATTATAAGTCGGTACCCATCCTGATGTTGCCAGGACGAAAAACTCCAACAACCAACCTATATGTGCATACACGAAACATAAATAAAGTTGCCCCAAGGAATGTTGCTTACCATATTAGGGGGTGATCGGAATCGTGGTATAAACACATGTGGGCAATTTACTTCCCCCGATGTGACCTTTGGGGGTCATTTGCTGCACTTGGCCCTCCACGGCTGACGCATGCGCAGCGGCTGATTGACGTAGGGCGGCTGCCCTGCACTATGGAATAATACGGAATAATAACCCTGTCGGGCAGTGATGGCGCGGCCCCTGGCTTATTAAATCAGTGGCGCCACCTTGTGTTATACGACGTACACTGCGCCGGTGTGCATCCACACGCGGCAGCAGTTTGGAGAAGATTGGTTGGTTGTTGGAGTTTTACGTTCTGGCAACATATAAGGTCATATCAGGACATGTACTAACTTGTGACAGTGCACACTCATGGCACTGTGCATACACAAACACATAACTCATTATTTAAACATATAGCCCCCAAACCCACCCAACTCTACTCTCACACCGACACCCTCCTCACGCCCGTCTATGCACCAGACCACTATGGGTAGCACTTTGGAGAAGATTGGTTAGTGGTTGGAATTTTACGTTCTGGCAACATATAAGGTCATATCAGGACAGGTACTGACTTGTGACAGTGCACACTCATGGCAAATTTATAGTGCTGCTCCACTGGGATAGCAGGCCACCAGCACCATGACCCAAGATTCGACTTAGTCACATTATTGTATATTCACTGTGGTGTAGCCATCAAGTACAAGCTGTACATTGTACCACAGTGTGGGAAGAGGCTGTATATTCACTGTGCTGTAACTAGCAGGTGCACACTGTGCATTGTACCACAGTGTGGGAAGAGGCTGTATATTAACGGTGCTGTAAATATCAGGTACATACTGTACATTGTACCAGAGTGTGGGAGGAGGCTGTATATTCATTGTGCTGTAGCCATCAAGTACAAGCTGTATATTGTACCACAGTGTGGGAAGAGGCTGTATATTCACTGTGCTGTAACTAACACATACATACTGTACATTGTACCACAGTGTGGGAAGAGGCTGTATATTCACTGTGCTGTAACTAAGACATACATAATGTACATTGTACCACAGTGTGGGAAGAGGCTGTATATTCATTGTGCTGTAACTAACACATGCATACTGTACATTGTACCACAGTGTGGGAAGAGGCTGTATATTCACTGTGCTCTAACTAACACATACATACTGTACATTGTACCACAGTGTGGGAAGAGGCTGTATATTCATTGTGCTGTAGCTAACACATACATACTGTACATTGTACCACAGTGTGGGAAGAGGCTGTATATTCACTGTGCTGTAACTAACACATACATACTGTACATCGTACCACAGTGTGGGAAGAGGCTGTATATTCACTGTGCTGTAACTAACACATACATACTGTACATTGTACCACAGTGTGGGAAGAGGCTGTATATTCACTGTGCTGTAACTATCACATACATACTGTACATCGTACCACAGTGTGGGAAGAGGCTGTATATTCACTGTGCTGTAACTAACACATACATACTGTACATTGTACCACAGGGTGGGAAGAGGCTGTATATTCACTGTGCTGTAACTAACACATACATACTGTACATTGTACCACAGTGTGGGAAGAGGCTGTATATTCACTGTGCTGTAACTACTACGACATTACATACTGTACATGTGTACTACCACAGTGTGGGAAGAGGCTGTATATTCACTGTGCTGTAACTAACACATACATACTGTACATTGTACCACAGTGTGGGAAGAGGCTGTATATTCACTGTGCTGTAACTAACACATACATACTGTACATTGTACCACAGTGTGGGAAGAGGCTGTATATTCACTGTGCTGTAACTAACACATACGTACTGTACATTGTACCACAGGGTGGCAAGAGGCTGTATATTCACTGTGCTGTAACTAACACATAAATACTGTACATTGTACCACAGGGTGGGAAGAGGCTGTATATTCACTGTGCTGTAACTAAGACATACATACTGTACATTGTACCACAGTATGGGAAGAGGATGTATATTCACTGTGCTGTAACTAACACATACACACTGTACATTGTACCACAGTGTGGGAAGACGATGTATATTCACTGTGCTGTAACTAACACATACATACTGTACATTGTACCACAGTGTGGGAAGAGGCTGTACATTCACTGTGCTGTAACTAACACATACATACTGTACATTGTACCACAGTGTGGGAAGAGGCTGTATATTCACTGTGCTGTAACTAACACATACATACTGTACATTGTACCACAGGGTGGGAAGAGGCTGTATATTCACTGTGCTGTAACTAACACATAAATACTGTACATTGTACCACAGTGGGGAAGAGGCTGTATATTCACTGTGCTGTAACTAACACATACATACTGTACATTGTACCACAGTGTGGGAAGAGGCTGTATATTCACTGTGCCGTAACTAACACATACACCCTGTACATTGTACCACAGTGTGGGAAGAGGCTGTATATTAACTGTGCTGTAGCTAACATATACACAGTGTACATTGTACCACAATGTGGGAAGAGGCTGTATATTCACTGTGCTGTAGCTAACACATACATACTGTACATTGTACCACAGTGTGGGAAGAGGATGTATATTCACTGAGCTGTAAGTAACACACACACTGTATATTGTACCACAGTGTGGGAAGAGGATGTATATTAACTGTGCTGTAGCTAACATATACACACTGTACATTGTACCACAGTGTGGGAAGAGGTTGTATATTCACTGTGCTGTAGCAAACACATACATACTGTACATTGTACCACAGTGTGGGAAGAGGCTGTATATTCACTGTGCTGTAAGTAGCAGGTACACGCTGTACATTCCACCACAGTGTGTGAGGAGACTGTATATTCACTGTGCTGTAGCAAACACATACATACTGTACATTGTCCCACAGTGTGGGAAGAGGCTGTATATTCACTGTGCTGTAGCCATCAAGTACACACTGTACATTGTACCACAGTGTGGGAAGAGGCTGTATATTCACTGTGCTGTAACTATGAGGTACACACTGTACATTGTACCAGAATGTGGGAGGAGGCTGTATATTCACTGGGTTGTAGCCATCAAGTACAAGCTGTACATTGTACCACAGTGTGGGAAGAGGCTGTATATTCACTGTGCTGTAACTAACACACACACACTGTATATTGTACCACATTGTGGGAAGAGGATGTATATTCACTGAGCTGTAAGTAACACACACTGTATATTGCACCACAGTGTGGGAAGAGCCTTTATATTCACTGTACTGTAACTAACACATACACACTGTACATTGTACCATAGTGTTGTAAGAGGCTGTATATTCACTCTGCTGTAACTAGCAGGTATACACTGTACATTGTACCACAGTGTGGGAAGAGGCTGTATATTCACTGTGCTGTTACTAGCAGGTACAAGCTGAGACTGACAGTGATACTGAGCTAACCAGTCCTTGTCCTGTTCTCCTAATACAGACCGCAAAACTAGGAAATAACAAGTCTCAATTCTTAAGTCATTAGTTTAACTCAACCAGGGTTCGAACCAGTGGGTTCAAATCCAACTATCTATCACTCATTCATCCATCCCGTCTAGTTGCACTTTGGAGAAGAAGAGTACAATAAAAAGCCGAGAAGGATATATGTTGTGGGTGTGAGATTAAGCTTAATCTAGCAGGTTGTACATTCAAAACTTGCTGGCAAACTGACAGACTTTGTCCACTAGGAAATGCCTGGTCGTCCTGCAAAACATGTGGTTTAAGTAGGGTTGTTAGAGTGTCTGACTTTTTCTAGGTTGGACTCCTAATCTGAAGGTCAGGGATTCGATTCCCAATGCCCCCCCCCCCCCCACCGCTTCCAATTTGGATTTCCACTGCTGTGTATAACTTACAGCCTCATCACAGGTCGGTTGCTCTCATACCATGTCTATGTGGTGTGAGAGATTAAAAATCCCTTGGGTCAGTAAAAGTGTTGGTTCAGGCTTTCTTTCGACAAACTGTTTAATGGTGAAAACAAGTCTATTCAGACTTATCCATGATAGGCAGTATAAATCTTCAAGAAAGAGATGTGCATTCCTTTATCGGTGGAGACCACATAACCAAATACGTTGGTTAAATGTGAACATGGTAGTATTGGTCAAGGTTGTCAAATCAATTTTCATGCGACCCATATAATGCCAGCGCTTATAAGTTATAGCCTCTCTCCTAAATGCAATGCACCTTGTTATGCGAATCATATTAATGGTCCGCAACCGAGTGCATGGGTAGATGAGGGCTACCAGGTTGAGGGGAGAGGGTGGCGACTCGGATATTTGTTTGATATTTAAAAGCGTGTCAAACTAAGACATCCAAAACATGTTGGTAGGTGTAATTATTTATATCTACGTAATAAATTACATAGTACATCAATTATGTGTTCACTGGCAGATCTATATAAGGAGAGAGGTTTTATCTCAGGATGTAATATATGCATGATATATTCGTGAGACATAGCATGGAATAATAGCTTGTTCATATTCACAAGCCTGAGGTGTATAGAATAATAGTGAAGAAAAAAAAGGCTGGTGGATAGCTCATAGCATGCATACTCACAACATTAATTGCGCAGGCAATACATGTGTTGGTGCTATTCTGCCAGTTAATGGTCGTGGTCGGGAGATAAATTGCAGGATATTTCCAATTGATCATTGCCAATCAGGTGGTTCAACCGTTTTGCTCGAGCTATCTGCTAATAGGGTAATTTAAATTCTCATATCTGAAGTGCCATCCATTAATCACAAGCAGGTCATGTTTTATGCATTCATTTCCCGTCCCAAGTACCCGGCACCTGTATGCAGGAAGCTGTTTGACAAATCAGATCTGATATGTAAATATAGACTGGAAATAGACAGGCCACTTCATAAGCTCGCCGGGATAACGATCAGCGCTATTTGACAAGGTCAGGGAGCTACCTGCACAACCTTGGGTGGATTGTTTCGAACGCATACTTCTTCCATTCCGGGCCTAGTTTCCTAACCATTAGGCTACCCAGCGCACAGCATATCCTCTCGGTATCATTCTGATATCACATCCTGCGTCGGGGAAATATCCTGCAAGTCAGATCCTTTTAAAATCTGATATCTTTGTAATGTCGGGGATATATGTAATATTATTTAGACAATATCATATATACAATGCAAACCGCATTATTCCGCATCCTGATTTAGCGCAAATTCAGAGATAATGCGATGGTTCATTGGACGCATAATTCTTTATTTCAAAGGAAATAAGGTAAACTGAGCTCTGATTGACTGTTTTCATGATTACATTTTATGGAACCCCAAACGATCATATTAGAACAGGGTTTCACTGTTTAATTAATCAAAAGTTGGTATGCATATTGTTTTATAATATTATTAATGTATTTGTGCACCTGGAAATAAATTATTAATTGTTTTAATAAGCAACAATTCTTTTCTTTAAAGGCTGCCGGCCTAGGCACCTTCAATTCATCAGTCTAATACTGTCTTATCTGAGATACTAAGGATTTTAAAGATGGAGTGTTAATACAGATGCACATTCAAGTACAGCACTCACAGTATTACAACAGTGCACCCCTCTCTGATACATTATACTCGTCCTATGTACTAACCTCTCCATATATACTGATGGTTCGAAAGACCAAAGCCGGGTAGCTGCTGCGGCAGTCTGCCGACGGGAAAAATTTGGTGTACGTTTGCCAGATCAGAGCTCGATTTTCACTGCAGAGGCCCAAGCACTCCTTCTCGCTTTGGAGTATATCGAGGTATCCAACCACACTAACTATGTTATATACAGTGATTCCTTCTCTTGCCTCCTGGCTGTTGCTGGACTGAAAACGAATCACCCTATTCTAGCAATGGTCATTTATAAAATGAACCAACTGACAACAGATGGGTATGATATCCACCTGTGCTGGGTGCCTGGCCATGGTGGCATACAAGGAAACGAACGAGCTGATCGGGCTGCGAAGAAGGCCCTGAACTGTGATCTTGAACCATGTCTGATCCGTCACTCTGATCTGAAACCACTAATAGCCACCCACATAAATCCAAATGGCAACATGAGTGGGATGAAAACATCAATAAACTTAAAGAAATTGAACCATCTGTGGGAAAGCCACCACAGACTCATGCGGGAGGTCGGCGGGACCAAGTGGTCCTTAGTCGCTGCCGTGTTGGCCACTCGTGGCTTACACATGCTTTTCTGCTCAAGGGGGAATCACCCCCTGAATGTATTGGGTGTCAGTCCCCACTGACACTCAAACACATTTTACTAAGTTGCGTTGATTTTTTGGCCCTGCGCCAACGGTTCTACACTGCAGGCAGTATGCATGACCTTTTTACTAAGGTAAAACAGGAAAACATATTAGCCTTTTTGAGGGCAGCTGGACTGTACCACCTTATATAGTTTACTAAATGGATTCTATTAATTATTAATGAAACTTTTCTTTTTCTATGGGAATTTGTTTCCCTTGACCACAGATATATGATTGTGAGCTTTCTAATTTAATTAGTGTCTATTGGCACATAATTGATTGTCTGCTTTTACATGTAAAAGCGATGGTTTGAACAAAAAACAAACATTTCTCGCCGTGAATATGGCCTATGCTGCCGACACGGCGTAAAGCAACCACCAATCAATCAATCAAACTAATATTGCTCTCATGTGACTGACTATTGTCTAGTATGACCAGCATCACCTCATGAAACCATTCCAATTCGATTTTAAATCGCCAACACTAGGAAATTGCAGACAATCAATTCTGGCAAGCTTGAAAATGACGTCACTGCCAGGAGTTAAGGCGCATGTAAATCTGATTTAGCAACAACAGCAAATAAATCAAACATATTGAATAACTCATCAAGAGCCTCCAGCAGAAGGCGCGCCCTGGTGGATTATTTATTTAAACAGGAGTGGCGAGTTTGGAGTCACGCCATCCATGAAGATGAATAGGTCGGTAGCGGCACCAACCGGGTGTGGTGGCCGAATCGGGAGAGCACAGGCCTCGCGTGTGGGAGATCGGGAGTTTGGTTCCCGCTCAAGTCAAACGAATGACTTATAAAATTGAAACTTGTTGCTTCCTAGCTTGGTGTTCGGCATTAATAGGATAGGGCAAGGACTAGTTGGTTCAGTGTCAGGACAATGTGACTGGGCGTTATATTGGGTCATGGTGCTGGCAGTCTGATTTCCCAGTGGGGCAGCACTATAAAGTCATCATCAGAAGTCGATTGCCATCTTGATATTACCTTAGATCTTTCCAGGACGTGAAACTCCAACAACCAACCAACCGGCAGCAGCACGTGTCAGGAAATGACACGCTTCACTGCACAATGTGGTTTGCAACCCACTGACAATTTAATCTGTTCCGCAAAGACGAATGGCTTCTCTGCCAAGTGTATTCTCAGTGGAAGATATCTTCTTATGCGAGTGATGGAAATCATGTGTCAGGATTGGTTGTTTCTTGGAGTCTTACGTCCTGGCAACATCTAAGGTCACATCAGGACAGGTACCAACTTGTGACAGTGCACACTCCTGGTGATTTAATAGTGCTGCCCCACTAGGAAATCAGGCCACTGGCAGCATGATAGGATATCCAATAGAGTCACATTATCCTTACACTGAGCCAATCAGTGAGTGTACTACAAAGAAAGGATATAGCATATTGTAAAGAGAAATATACGCTATACCTACAGTAGGAATGACATGTCCTGACAGAGATTGCAATCTACTACATGGATACAATTGCCCATCGGACACACCGATGTCAATCAAAGATTGGAACACAGACAAATGTAACAAACTCTTAGCTGCACCTGAGTCTACAAGATCCAATAAATTAATCCTGTCACATTCAATTTGAATCAGTGGATGTGCATCAAGTGTGCTTTCTAGTTTCCCGATGGTGTAGTACTGCCCAGGTTAACATAACCCACACTTTATTTTATTTTATATGGACAATCGCGCATCATGTGTGCTTGATTACATAAGTAGCAAGATACTGTGCGCTTTGGCACTGAACTATGCTTTCTTTGCCTAAAAGCATTGCTTTTCTGAAACTGTGGATACACGCGAGACATACCAACAGGTAATGTCTGCGTCTGCGCAATTGGTGGAAAATGTCCATTGCTCTCCATTGCGTTGACAGCGGATGCCCCGCCGTGTGCTGTGTGACTGGAGTGTGCCTAATTACACCAGCATTTTCTTCCCCGACTGACTGCACTAGGTTTACGTGTGGCAATCCATCACATATGCCTTGGTTGTAAGAACTGACATGAGAAGATGTGGCAGCATTCACAGTGTCAATCGCTGAATGGTCAGGAACTGCACTGCCTAATGATAAATTACTTATGCACTTCCTAAGAGACTGTAATTCACCGTGAAGTGACTTCTGGGCTGAACATCTGAAGCAGAGGATTTAGAACCTCTGTGAGAAGAGAAAGAATTGGAAAGATCCAAAGAAGTAGCATTTAGACTATCTATTTGCTCACAAATAGCTAAATTCCCAAGACGTGATTTTGCACGTTTCTGCTGCCTGATAACAGGCCTATCACTGAGGATAGATATTTCGAAGGGTTCTTCAAGAGGATTTGGTCGATTTGTTTCCACATACCACATGGCATTATCATCAAGTAACAATTCCAGAAATCTCTAAAGGAGTATTTTGAAGGTGTCAGTAAAGCAAAGCGAATAATGTCTAGGTCTGGAAATCGGCAAGAGTACCTATATGTTTGATCAATTCAATCCAATTAAGTAATGCTCCAGTATCTGGCCCGATTTATGGGGGAACAGACTTGTTGTATGCTTTTAATGATCCAGATCATACCTCTCTCTGCCTGTGCTCAACCTGTAAAAGTTCCTGTGCCTCCCTGCCTTCTTCTCTATCCTCCCGTAATTCTGTTGCATCCCTTATTTCTGACAAACACCCTTCCTGCCCTTCTTTAAGAATATCTAACCTAACCATGCTTCAATCACTCCTGTTTCAGCCGAATCATTGCCCAGTGTACACTGACCTTGGAATCATTGTTGAAACTCATCACACAACCATTCCTCCCTTGTGTGTGTGAGCGGCATCTTCCAGCTGCTGTTGTATGCGGCGGTAGAACAAATTTAGCAGAATTGAATCCAACTATAGAAATGTATGTAAAGAAGAAGAAATAGTAAAAAAAATCAACGTAGTGTATTACTATGCTCCCCTCACTGTGTTGAGGTTAAAAAAGCCAAAAGTAGTTCCGTCTGAACAAAATATTTTAGTGGCGACGCGAGGATTCAATGATGGCACGTTACAGACATACGATCAATAAAGTCTAGCAGACGTTCTAAAGTAGTCGCATTGTCGGAATAAATCATCGACAACCGAAATTCCAAAGAAATTCAAACCCCCACAGAGTAAAAAAATAGAAGAAAGAACACTACCTACACTGTGCACCAAACAAGCAAGTTTCTACTAGTCAATGTAACACCATGTGTTAATAATCGTCATCATCACCAGTTTGTAGAATCTAATGCTCGAATCTGTGACTGTGTATGTAGGCTATGAGGAAAACAATACAGACAAAGAGAAAGGAAGAGAGTAAAGTATATAGAAGAAGAGAGAGTCCAGCACTCTGTTGTATTGCTTATATCGTTACATGGGTTCATTGTAGAGTATCATACCACCTCCATCCACGAAAGGGAATCAAGCATTCCTGGTCTCACAAATAGAAATCCTGCATTCCTGGTCTCTATGGATACCAGTGGTCTGCCATCCACCAGTAGCTCTATGGCCCCATGGCCACTACCAACCTTGACCTTTTGAGTGTGGTGACCCCTACCCCAGAAGAAGGGGTAGGCCCTGAGTGCAATCACACACAGACCTGCCAGGACCACTATGTCTATTTACATCCCACTTAGGTACCAACCCATATATATATATCTATTCATGCACCTGGTCATGTACACTGATCAGTAATAGAACATTTGCATTCCCCATTGATGAAAATCGGAATATTTTACAACGTACTATCCTGACTGGTCAGGATATACAAATGCAAGGAGAATAGCACAATTAAATCAGTGTCGGATTCGATGGTTGTTGTGTGTGTTTGTTCGTTTTAGAGAAGAACAACAAAAAAGAGAATATTTTCGACATAACTAGCTTCCTGCGGATTTCGCCGGAAACGATTGTCTGCACTTTGTTACTTTTGGTTGATCGGTATAATCTACCTTACTTTTAGTTTCGTGTGACTTTTATTTTAAATTGGAAACATTTGAAGACATTTGAAGTGCAAACATTCTAAATTAATGTGTGCATGCACATCAAAACTCTGACTCCTATATGAGTCAGCAGTAACAGGTTCAATTACATTGGCTCTGCAGCAAGGAACGCTGAAGGAGTTCATGAGTTTTTAAGTTGTGTATGTAGAATCAAATCTTGATAAATGTAGCTTGAATACTGAGATAATTGATGATCCATAATTAGACACGTAGGAGTGATTGGTAGTGTCCCACCGAGCACAATCTTTCTGAATAATATTGATATATCTACCAGTTCACTGTACTGATATGCATATATTAATATAATTATTAATTATATGGTGATTAACCTAATGCAATTAAAAAAGGTGACGAAAATAATGTATGACTAAGTATGCTCTAAGAAATCGATATTGGGTGAAGCGAAAGTATTCCATTCAATGCAGCATTATGTGTTGAATGAAAAAAGGAAAGTTTTGTTTATTTAACAACACCTCTAGAGCACATGTATTTTTATCATCACTTTAGAGGAGACCTGATGCCGTCTGATAAGCAGCAAGGTGTCTTTTATATGCACTTTCTCACAGACAGGACAACACATACAACAGCATTTGATAAACCAGTTGTGGACCACTGGTTGGAATGGAAATTAGCCCAAACTGCAAATGTGTCCACTGGGCAGGATCGATCGGATGACCCACACTTTCACAGGTGGACACTCTACCGCCAGAGTTACATCCCACTCCCTTGTGTTTAATGAGTACACCCCACTATCTAATTTGAATATGTAACATCAAAGCTAGGTAAATGTTCGAAAATATAATGCCTTGATCATTTAGGCATTGTATACCAGTAATGTGCCACATATTATCCTCAGAACATTGTGGGGACATTTTGCCATGGCCGGTAATTGTGATTGCGCTAAGATTTGTGTATATGGACCCAAATATTCAATACTCTGTTTGCGGTATAACCGCATTTTCAATTTTCAACAGTTGCAACCGATGACTATGCACACAAATTATTTATTGAAATTGTATCTACATACATTGTTGTATAATAATCACAATGATTAGCTTATTCTCCAAGCCCTAGTACAATCTCTCTATCTTAGCTCTTCATTATTGGCATGTGTTCGTTTCCATATGGCATTGTATTTCTCACTTTATCACAGTTCTATTGAAGTCAGAAATGATTGGAAGATTACTGTTGCATGTATTAACTAACCACCTTCTAATTGCCTTGAGAAGACATGCAATTCTGGAATTATATGAGCAAATATTGTTCATGTTCATCTGTCGTTGACAAATCAAAATGATATTTTAATACATAACTACGATCAAGTATAACAAGCCCTGATTTTAGATTAGTTGCAAATGTACCATTTGACCAAAACACGTGTCATGTTTCTAACCAAACAGATATGTAATTTTACTCTTAAAAGTATAAATATAGGTTGAAATAATTATTTAAATGAGAAGAACTCGATGACATTGTAGGTAATTTTTTTATTGGCCGGTACATAGTTTGTTCGGGGGAGGAAACAATCTTCTTTACAGTTCTTTATCGATATATATATTGTTGGAATATAGGCATGCCTTTAGGCGACACAAAGCTACATTTTCTGCTCATCCCCTGTGATTATCCTTTGATCATGAGCACTGAAAAATTACGATCCATGACCATACATGACCATCCATGGCAATCCATGACCATACATGATACCATTTACATAACTGGTGATGCAAAATCTACATTAGATTATTCTTCCTCCATTCTGTCGTGGTCGACTTGCAGGTTTCCGCTTTTCCCACTAGGGGGTGTTGTAACAGCACCCAAGCCTTCACGAATCCGCTATGAATTGGCGCAGTGTCGCCACCTCGTGGGGGAAAGATAAACTAACAGGAACGCCATCATACAAAACATATTATAATATATAGCATATTGTTGTCGTGTATCAAATTCAAATATGTACATTTACATAACTGCTACATATAATACGTGGATAGATCATGCCATTGCTGGCGTAATAATTTATAAAGCTTTGTGGTTTTAAATCATTAACATTTTCAAACATTATATAAAGTTTACATTAAAACCGTTTATAACACAAGTGAACATTACACGTTCAAGATTATGGTGGAGGTATTTTGGATTCATAACTAAGTGAGCAATACAAGGAAAGCCACATAACGCACATATTGGATAGTTTTATCGGTTAATTAGTCCATTATACCGGTCTGTCCGCAACTGCTTTCATGGCCTGTCATCTTGTAGTCATGTTTAAATCAATGCACATTGGTGTCGTGTTGTTTTAATACACAAACAATACTTCATGATAGCATGATTGTACTTCTGACTGTCTCTTAAGCTTATTAAAGTTGCATAGTCTGATGGTTTTGAATTTCTGTAATTTTCGTAGATGAATACATTTGATTGATCAGATACTTCATTTTTCTGTGATATAACCTTCCGTTTAAATGGCTAAGTTTGGAGATATTTGAAGTGCAGTCATGTGAACTTAATGTTGGCAATCATATCGACAGTCTGACAGCATATGTTTCAGCAATAACAGGTTTGATTATGACTGGCTTTGTAATAATATCCCACGTCTATGCAGCAACAAATGTTTAATATTTAATACATGCACCAGTATCTAACTAGGATCAAATGTACGGAAGTGTTTTGGGTTTAAAAATGTGACGCCACCATCGGACTATGCAACTTCAAGAGACGCATTGCTATACTCTTGAACACACCCCTAATGGCATTGTCATTTGGACAGATGAGTGGAGTGCTGGTTAGTATAATGGATTGCCACCAGGAGAGCAACATGGGCCTCTTGTATTCCCAGAGGCGAGCAGTGGGGTTGTGAAAGTGGACTGTTTCAGAAACATGGTTAGCGTTACTCTACAGGTATGTACAATAGGCCATATAAACCCGCCATGTCCTCAGTGTGTGGTCCCGCATTACAGCATTCTCTGAAAATAGGTCACTTCCAAAATGGCGCTACCGGAACTGGCACCGGGGGTGGGGGGCTCGCTAATTGGGTGGGTGGAGGAGGGGGAGGGGCAGGGGGCTACTGGCATTCATAGAACTTAGAAGCCCTTCCAGTCCACTTGTCCACTGCTGGTGTTGGTAGGAAATATGGCTTTATCTGAATAGCTACTGCATCTACTATTCATAGCTGGTCACCTTTGCAAGTTCTGCTGAGGCTCAACGTTGCTTAATGTTGTATAGTCCAATGATTCTCAGTTTCTGTCTTAAAACCAAGAATATACTTTATTGCTCATGATGACCCATTAGGTGGAAGTAACTATTATTTTTAATTAAATGTGACAAATGTGGAGATATTTTAAGTGAAGACATCAGTGGACATGCCAAATTAATGTTGGCAAGCACATCAAAAGTCTGATAACATAGGCTTCAGCAGTAAAAGCTACTAATAAATTAAAGTATTATGTCCTTCTATACAGAATGAAAGGTTTACTAAATACGGCATTATTTAAGTTGGCTTATTATCATCTTATATCGATTCATGAATAGGTAAGGGTCGTGGTTTTGCGAATGTGATGCTTTCATCGGACTATGCAGCTTTAACTTTGGCGATCAGACGAGAACTGGTGATGCACCAGGAAATTTATTTATTATTCAAAAGTTTCAGCAGTCGGCCTAACATTATTCCCATCAGAACCACAGCACTAGTTCACTTTAGTCTACTCGTGTTGATGTCAGGGGTGAGTACTGCATCATAATACTTGACAGCTGTTGAATCCCCAACACCCAGTAGCCATGACAACCGAGAACCAGTGACGCAACCGACTTTGGACCAGAGGGGAGGTGGCCAACTCAGAAATGACGTATCCAATAGTGTCTAACGCTCAGTTCATACTGTACCATGAAGGTGGCGCCACGACTGGCGGGCGGTAACTGCCAGCGCAATAGCCGGATTTGACGCCAGATGGCGCCACCGCCGTAGCGGAGAATAGGCTGTGGAGTGACAGATGATACAAACACTATCTCAAATATGATGGAACATTTCAGCTCGTCATTGTATCCTTGATCCTCTATCCACTATTCCCACGCGTCCACGTTAAAATGCAGGTACGACGCAGGAGTGTGGGTGATGTACGTAATACATCCATTGTTGTCATTTTTCACAGCGGACTCTCACCGGTCGCTGGGAGGGGTAGTGACGTCCTCGTTCGCTGGTGGCGTCACGAATAATGCTTGGGGAATAACTGGGGATTATGGAGGTATTTAGGAACTAACTTCCATTATTTATACTCGCATAAGTCCCCATGCACCACACATATATACACACATACAAATGGATCCATGGGGGCCACCGGATCAAACAGACAGCTGAACACTTCCGGGATTTATATATATGTATATATATTTGTTTCAATTAAAATATCCTTT
The DNA here is from genome assembly GCA_030323885.1 of Branchipolynoe longqiensis. Taxonomy (NCBI): domain Eukaryota; kingdom Metazoa; phylum Annelida; class Polychaeta; order Phyllodocida; family Polynoidae; genus Branchipolynoe; species Branchipolynoe longqiensis. The sequence continues at coordinate 67,007,736 of CM059187.1, forward strand.
GATGGTGACAATCCAGGGATATTCCACGCGGACATCTGCGTTCCCGCCCGCACCAGCATCTCCATGCTGTGGATGTAGACTGACACTATATCACAGACAATCACACTAAACCAAGATCCACATGTGGAGGCGGGAGGGAGCGCCATCTAATCAGTACTTACACACGAGTGTGACATGGCATCGGCACCAGTGAAGTATTAGTGACATGGCTTCGGTCATTCACGGTATGTCTCCGTTGACAGTGTGCTGGGTGGGCATCGTGAAACATCACACACAATTTGTGGATGTAACAAATAGATGTGTGCTCCTACCTTTTGATTGCTCAGTGGTCTACCTATTGAAATTAATCACACACTTCGAGTAAGCAAGCGGCCATGGACCGTGTTTATATATATTATATATATATGGATTATATATATGTATTATATACATACATTATATATATATATATAAACACCCTATTGAGAACAACTCTGGCCAAGATTTGATTCACATTGATAGATTAAGTCGCCAAGCACATTCCACAAAAGCATCCTAGCGATTGTGCAGTGGTGGCGGCGGTTCAAACTCACACTCCATGCCCCTGATGTCCCTGCGGCTAAACTTGGGGCTCTCGTAGACGTGAGACCCGCCGCCGCGAGAGTTTCCACCTGGCATTGTCAGCGTGTTCTCCCCGCGTCGCCCCAGCGTCGCGTCACATGCATAGTCTGTGCTGAAGCGCTTCACCCCGTCCTCGTCCGGGTAGGGAACCGGAAGTGGCCGCTGGCCCGTCCACGTGGTCGTCGTTGTACTTCCGGTGGAATAATTGAGTTCCGTCGAGCTGGTGACGCCGCTCGAGGTGTAATTGCGGCGCAAAGGATCGTGGGGGCTCTCTCCATAAGACTTCTTCTCACTGCCCGTGGCGCCGCCTGGTGGTTTTCTGCGGAAGCAAGCAACGTGAGTTTGGGGTCGCTATGACTGACTGGTTGTGAAGGTGGTAGGGGAGATGGTGATTCAATAAGAATCGATTCCCCGGACAGGAGGCTAAGAAGAGACACTGAGCAGCATGCCCTGAAGGTATACGCAACTAGTTGTGTATTGACAAGTTTCTACGTGTGAGGTTTCTGTAACTGTGTGTTCTAGATGGGAGGACTCTGCTGTGATGTGTACATTCATAACTGTTCTAGGTGTTATCTGTCTGCAAGTATTAGTAAATGCTATTTGTGTGATATATCTGCAAATATGTGTATCGGTAAGTGTTCTATTTGTGCAGAATCTGCTGTGATGTGTGGTAGTAAGTGCTTAATGTGTGATCTATCTGCAAATATGTATTTATTAGTAAATGTTATCTGTGTGATATATCTTCAAATATGTGTATTGGTAAGTGTTGTATGTGTGTAGAATCTGCTGTGATGTGTGTTAGTAAGTGTTCTAGGTGTGATCTATCTGCAACTATGGATGTATTAGCAAGTGGAATTGGTGTGATACATCTGCAAATATGCATACTAGTAAGCGTTCTATCGCAAATATGTGTGCATGAGTAAGATTCTACTTGTGAGGTATCTGCAGACATGTGTGCATTAGTACATGTTCAAGGTGTGAGTTATCTGCAAAGATGTATTTATTAGTAAGTGCTATTGGTGGAGTACAACTGCAAATGTTTGTATTAGCTAGTCATTTAACTGTGAGGTATCTGCAACTATGTGTGTTTTAGTAAGTGTTCTAGCTCTGGGACATCTGCAACTATGTTTACATGAGTAAGTGTTCATCTGCAAACTATGTGTGTTTTTAGTCAATGGTGAATGTGTTAGTTATTTGCACTTATTAGGTATTAGGTGATATATTAGGTGTCAATGATGTGTGTATTAGTGCTGTGGTTATTCCTTACTCAAATGAATAGTGCTGACATATTTATTTGTGGATGCAAGGATAAAGGATATTGGACCGATGCACATTTTCATATCTGTATTTATTTAACCCTGCGTCTGCGTGCAGAAATAGATATCAAAAGAGTTCATTACATTTTCTCTTCGCCCGATAACTTGTTTATTTCCTACCAGAATTAAGCAAAATTCAGGATTCCCCATTAAACATCCCAATATTTCTTACATAAAGGCTCGTAAAGATTGATTACTTTCAGTATTGCACGCGTAACATAATGAGTAACACGCAAATGACTTTCATCGCCCATATCTCCAGTATTACATTTGAAACAAGGGAAGCATTATTCCACTGGACCCTTCCCGTGTTCAGAGTCTACTATTTCCCACACGAGACGCGCCTAGTACCGTTCAGAATAAAACAATAAAAGGTGACAATTACTGCACTCTCAGATGAAGCAAAATCTAATAATTTGCGAAATTTTGAAAATTCATGCTATATATCTGAACGTGTTAAATCCACAATAGCCATAACTATAGTCGGATCTCGATTTCTTCGGAAGTGCCCTATATAAGCGCTGTGATATACACATTTACACACCTCGCATTGCAGATAATTTGTAGGCATTCTAACACTGTGTAAAATATTCTGATTTAATGCATTTGTGGGGGAATCCAAATGTTCTATTAGTGATCGGGCATACGTGACCAGGTGCATGTATCTGTATATGTAGGTGCTAGTGGTGCTTGATTGAGAGGTAAATAGATATAGTGCTGCTCGCAGGACTGTGTGTAAGGGGCACTCAGAGCCTACCCCTTCCCCCCTCTGCTAGTCAGGATCACCACACTCAGGCTCAAGGCAGATGGTGGCCAAAGGAGCCACACAGCTTGGTGGTGGTGGGCAGATCACTCGTAACCATGGGGACCAGGAATGCTGGATCCCTATTGGTAGAGTTAAGAATGTTTGTTTCACCATATAAATAATAAACCAGAGGGCTTGACTCTCTCTCTCTTTTTTCACACTTTATACTCTTCCTGTCTCTTTGCCTGTATTGATTTCATTATAGCCTGCCTACACAACCCCAAATTCGTGCAGTAGACTTTACAACTGCCTTGCAGCAGGCCATCACCGTGGGCTGTGGTATTTTGGGCCGGGATGGTTACATCGCTGTGAACACGTGCACAAGCTGCACCCACGGTGGGAAAAGGAACACATTGCCCGCATTTGCATTAGTTGTATCACACAATAACATGAATACTAAAAAGACCAGAAATATGAGCCGATGTAGTGCATTCTGAATACATTATAGGACTGCCCGCCTTCGGCCCCTGTATTATATTCACCATATATTGTTTATGACCACAAGATTTATTGTCCTGGTAGTGGGGTTTGAAGTCTCCCACCGAGAGGAATGCTGCGGCTTTCACTCTTGGTCGCCTTTTATATTTCTCATGCCCAACTGCGCATGTCTGCAGAATTCCTGCAATTTTTTCCCATAGTATAGACCGGCGCAGTGGCCGAATGGGTAGAGGGCTGGCCTTGCGGTCGGATGGTCGGGAGTTTGGTTCCCGTTCAAGTCAAACCAATGAGTTATCAAATTGATACTTGTCGCTTCCTAGCCAGGCGCTCAGCACTAATAGGATATGGCAAGGACTGGTTAATGTAGTGTCAGGATAATGTGACTGAGTGGGATATCGGGTCATGGTGCCGGTGACCTGATTTCCCAGTGGGACAGCACTATTGAAGTGCCATGAGTGTGCACTGTCACAAGTCGCTGCCCTTCCTGATATGACCTTAGATGTTGTTGGGACGTAAAACTCCAACAACCAACCAATCCCATACCAGACAGAGTAACAGCTGGTTCACCGATTCGGAACCGTGGAACCTGGTTGTAAGTAGTATAAGACAACGAGGTTCAATTTTTGTATTAGACAGTTATTGCCCGATATGGGGTTTATACCCCGAAGAGTCTCCGGATGAGTGTTATACGTGGATACACATTCCAAAGGCCCACGGTGATCAAACCACATGAAATATGTGGTAAATTACATTAGCTTTCCCCCGTCCTGATATGATGTTAGATGTTGTCAGGACGTGAAGCTCAAAGAACCAACCAACCATTATATTTCAAAGCTTCAGCATTTCCACCAGTAGACATTGGAATTTCAGTTGGATTTCAACATATAGATAGTAGAATGTTATAATATTTTTAGGAAATGACTTATGACTAAAACGCAAGTCTAAAGAACTATGATTTCTGATTTTAAATATGGGCATGTGTCATGCAAAATATATGGAATGACAAATACTATCAAGATTAAATAAAAACTGACATGTTCATGCTACTTTGATGATATTTATGATAATACATTTGATAATTATTTAAGACTATCAAAGGTCAGCTGTCCCCACCAACGCCTTTTCACTGGCGACTTCCAGGATATGTTGTCCTGACTAGTCATGGTGAATTAGACACAACAACATATCCATATAGATCTAGCTAATCAGATATTAATTGTCTTAGAGTGGACAGATCATTACGAATTGCAATGAGCATGTGTTATCAAATGCCACTCAGGCATGTAATACATATATACGTACCGCTTAAACCACAGTAGAACTAACACCAGAAGCAGCACGCCAATGACTGTTCCAAGAGCTACCCCGAGTCCAATCACGATCAGCAATCCTAGACCAATAAGGAATAAAAGGGGAAAAATAACATTTCACGTCAGGACACAATTATCAAATAATTATCGCCCAATATGGGTATTGGCACTTGAGGATCAGTAGAGTGTGCATTACACCAAAGGAAATTCAAGTCGATGCATTTTGTAAACGCCCTAGAAACTGATTCTCCATTATTTTGATGGTAAAACTATTTGAAGAGTTCAGGCGCAAAACCCTGTAAGCGGCAATCCAAAGATTGAATTAAAATAACAGATCTTCACCTGAAGGTAATTTAGATTTTCATTAATTCCACTTTTCTTGTGATGAAATGGTTATGGATCACTGAACAACGATATATGATTCCTATTATGAATGTGAAAATGTTCAATGTTTGGCTGTAATATTTATCTCAATTTTGTTATTGGCGCTTACCGGAATCTGCACCTGAACTCCTCATTTGGTAAATGATTTTAGGTTTAAGATATGGCCTTGTGTAGCCATTTCAGACAGCAGAAGCTGAAACTAATATTTACTTTAAGAAGATACTCCCCAGTAAAATACAAAATATTGATTTGGCACTGGTCGACTCGATGGTGGTTCTATTGGACAGGGCAGAAGCAGCCAGAATTGTAATCGAGATTACCACTGAGCATGTTTTATAAAACACTATATCTAGATTTAATCAATTCTTCAAGTTGCACCTCTAAATTCTAACTGATACAGTTTCTCTGATGAAACAACCGTGTGAAAATAAGAACCCGAGAATATGAAATGCTCAGTAATTATTTGCGTTGTTTATTAGATGTTAGAGTTTGTTACAGTCGATGTCAATTGTCATTGGCATTTCTGACTTCCAGGTTATGATGTTATTCATACAGGTATTGATGTATTCATGAGTCATTCAGGAAGTCGCGATGCATATTTGAACCACTTAAAAAGAAAACAAGAAAAAGAAGGAAGACATGGGTTTTGTTTGATATTTTACCTTTAGGAGAAGACCAGTCCTCGGTTAGCATTTTCCAGATATCTTCATTTTTATCTGAAATGATAGGTTGCATTTTAGCATATAACACTGCTGCAACTGTGCGAGGCAAAAACAACACATCTACATCAAAACCTCTCTAACCGACCACCTCCCCAGATCGACCACTCCCCTATATCGATCGCGTTATTTTGGTAACAAACGTTCGCCCATACAATAACTTTGTAATGATTTTTAAAAAACTCCCTAAACCGACCACCTCCCTAAATGGACCATTTAAAGTCGGTCCCATGGTTGGTGGATTTAGAGAGGCTTTACTGTAGTATGGCACTTAGTGAAGAAGAAGGAATATATCGTCTAATTAAATCTACATTTCTCAGTTGAGGTAAGATAGAGAGTTCCTGTACTAAAAATAGTAATGTAATTCGTTTGAGTCAGTCTGCTTGACAGAAAAGGTGTCAGTCAATCTGGGGCTTGGATCTCAGTATCTGCAACTTACACGATAAAGTAAAGCTCCTATGCCATTTATAATATTTGTTGTAATATTTTACAGATCAGCGAAATCCTTTCTATTATCAGTTTTCTTTCTGACAGTAATTGATAGGTCAGCAGAGATGGTGGTTATATATAACATGTGATATCAGCCACATCAAGCTCTACGGGATATAGTAGTACATACTATATATACGGATCATATGACCTACATAACAAAGCAATAGTGTGAGATTCCCAGCCTGGTTTTAGTTTATCGCTCAGATGACATATACTACCTGTATTTTTATGTATTATCCATTATGCGAGTACAAATAACTAAATGCATCAGTTTTTATTTATATGCATGTTCAATCACTAAATGTACTTCATGATGCATCTATCAACTCTAGTTACCTGATGTGGTGTAAAATATTCTGATTTACGGAGTTGGGGGGAATGCAAATGTTTTATTACTAAACAGGTATACATGACCAAGCGCATGTATGTATATGTAAGTGCTGGTGGTGCCTGAGTGGAATGTAAATAGACATAGTGGTGCTGGCAGGGCTGTGTGTAAGGGGCACTCAGGGCCTACCCCCTCCGCTCTACTGGGTAGGATCCCCACACTCAGGGTCAAGGTTGGTGGTGGCCCCGCCACACAGCTTGGTGGTGGTAGGCAGACCACTGGTAGCCATGGGGACCAGGAATGCTGGATCCCTATTGGTAGGGCCACGAGTGCTTATTTCCCATTGGGGGTAAAGGGTGGGGTAATACTCTACAATGAACCCATGTACAATATTTAATAAACCAGAGGAGCTTGGACTCTTTCTTCTCACAGTCTTACTTTGCTTTACTTGTCTGTTTCTCTCCGTCTGTATTGTTTTTCACCTTCGACTACCTACATAGCCACAGACTCGAACACACAACCCTACACTGGGTTCAGTTCCACACCCCACCTCTGTGGGTTTTCCCAGGCGCTACAGAAATCTTTGTGTTCCATTGTTTATAGTGTATTGCACCAGCCTGGGTAGCTGAGCTGGCTAATGAAAAGCCTACCCTTCCGTATGGAGCAGCAGGAGGAGGAGGAGGAGGAGGAAGGCATGACCTTTGTTTAAAAGATTAATCAATTGGTTGAAAAGCGCATGCCACTGCTTTTTATTCTTAAAGAAATAAAAATCAAGTAGAATATAAAGTGTTCTGATTGGCGTAGGTTGCTAGAGCGTGCATGATGCAGACTGTACGGCATTATCGGATGCAATGTAGCTCATAACAGATACCCACAATTTTAAGAAGAAATGTCTTTTAAACCCCACTGAAAATTGAGCAATACAAAGTATGGGTGTAGTATATATATGTGCTTAAACTTGCATAGTCCGATGGTTTTGAGTTTCTGTGATTTTCTGAGATAATTATATAAGGTTGTTTTTGTTGGTACATTAGTTGTGTAAGCAGGGGAAATTTCAATCATGGATGATTGGTCTTCCTCATTCCACTACTACTTGCCCTATCCTAATAATGCAGAGCGCTTGGCTAGGAAGGGACAAGTATCAATGTTTAAGTGATTGGTTTGACTCGACCAGCATTCGACCCCATGATCCCACGATCTGCCAACATGGGAGACGGACGCTGTAACTCATTAATTTGCTATAAGTTACATCCCTTTTGCTTGAAGCAACTTTTATTTTAAACAGTTAACTTTTGAGATATTTGAAGTGCGTTGATGCCAAATTGATTTTGGCAAACATGCCAAAATTCTGACACCATATGCCTTTGCAGTATCAGGTTCTATTCAATTTACTTGGTATTCCCTTCAATGTTCCAACTGCTTAAGAAGTGCATTAGTATCCAAGTTAGATGTATAGAATCTAATTTAGATCATTGTTTTCGTTTTGAAAATCTGACGTTTTCATCGGACTGTGCAAGCTTTAAATAAGTGAGTATTGTAAACCTAAAAAACAATATATACTGGAATAATATGGTTGGGTTACAAGGAAAGGTCATGAATAGCAAATGAGTATTTCACAAAGAGAGAGACAGAGAGAGACAGAGAGAGACAGAGAGAGACAGAGAGAGACACAGAGAGACACAGAGAGACACAGAGAGACACAGAGAGACACAGAGAGACACAGAGAGACAGAGAGGGACAGAGCGACAGAGAGAGACAGAGGCAAAGAGAGAGACAGAGAGAGACAGAGAGAGACAGAGAGAGACAGAGAGAGACAGAGAGAGACAGAGAGAGACACAGAGAGACACATCGAGACAGAGAGAGACAGAGAGGGACAGAGAGAGACACAGAGAGACAGAGAGAGACAGAGAGAGACACAGAGAGACAGAGAGGGAAAGAGAGAGACACAGAGAGACAGAGGCAAAGAGAGAGAAAGGGGAAGAGAAAGACAAAGAGAGAGACAGAGATAGAGAGACAAAGAGAGACAAAGAGAGAGATAGAGAGAGACAGAGACAGACTGAGAGAGGCAGAGAGAGACAGTCAGAGACATAGAGAGAGGCAGAAATAGAAACTGGGAGACAGAGAGACAGAGAGAGACTGAGAGACCGAGGGAGAGACACAGAGAGAGAGAGGCGTACCGTCGGTGCAGTTGCCTACCGTCCCCTTCCACTGGTTCCCTTCACACCGGATGTGCCACTTCTTCTCGTTGTGCCGACATGTGATGGTGGCGGAAGTGTCCGTCTGGTCGACAAGCGCGTCCTTCCGGTTTGGCAGGCGCGGGCACCCGATGACTGACATTGGATAAACGCGTTGAAGGTCAGAGGGGCTGTGAGCTAAGAAGTTAAGTTATTGAGTTGGCAAAACTGCTGGGGCCTGGGCTCGGTGAAGGCTGTTATTGATCAGTAAGCGGGGGACTGGGTCGGAGCTGCTGGGACGAGATGCTTAATACATCCACAGGAATGACTCCAGACTCCAGGAATTATTTGGATTCAATGGGCATCTCGAAATACTCAACTGAAGTTGTGGGTATTGAAAGAGCATATATTTATAGCAAGACGTCACTTCCGTTATTTATATACAAACAGTGATTTCCAGTCATCCTCAGCCAGGTGTTTATGTCACGTGTAATGTATGTGTTCCAGAGACATCGCAATTCAAACACACCTATATCTACACACATTAACATGCATATATATACATACGATACTGAATATATACATCATTCACATGTGCACATAATTATATATGTACACATATATAATACATATTTCTGCATACGTATACACACATGTACATATACATAGACACATCCAGACATATGAACCTGTCTGAAAAGGTGATGACTCTTTTTGTTGTTGTCCATTGTAATGATTGACACAAAACAGCACAGAAACGGTTACACTGAAAACACAAGGACATTTGCTTCAAATCAATATATATTCTATTGGGATTATGAAACACCATGTAAGCAAAAATCAGTTTATCCTGAGCAAATACATAAGCAGATAGTATATTGATCGTTGCAATGGACAAAGTTTTGTTCCATATTGCTTTGCACCTTTTGAGACAGTCTCATATACACAAATACACAACACATGCGCACATACACCACATATGAATACACATATATACACACATGCACACAGTGGCTGTTCTCCGAAGCTGGGTACTACTGTGTGACGTGGAGAACAAATATCAAAACATTCCAAGTAGTAGGTTGTTCATTATGTCAGAGTTGAGAAAGGAAGCTATTTCACTTTTTGATTTTGATCTGATACAAATTTGGCAAAATGTTAAATCACTCATCTAACATGGACATCATTTAAATCAAACACGCATGATGCACATCCTTTTAACACGCACAGCAAATTCAAGCAATACTTTCCTGATTTCACAAAAGCAAAAATGAAAAGGTTGAACAAAGTTTTGTCAATGTTAAATTGAGTGCTTTCTAAATATGTAAATATAAATTTATCAAATAGAAATGTAAGTAGCACACAAAACCGTTCAAATTACTTGAAAATCAAATCGCTTTTACTACTTTCAGGACTGCTTAACTATTAGTAACATTTTCACAAGGGTACAGACCTTTGGGGGGAGGGATTTCCAAAACGTAGAAACACGTTGGTCAAATTAAGCAGGATTCGATCCCAAACTGCTTCCCACCCCGGAAGTTTAGTACGATATCAACATTTTTATTGAACACTTTGCACGGGGGAAACTGGGCAGGGAGCAGCTAAGTAAAAAGTGTATCTGTTGAATGCTTGTGAAAATGTTAATAATTTATACCAGTTTATGTTAATTGTGAAAGACACAAACCTTGTTTTTCGTCATTAAAAAGACAGTCAAATTCCCACCTTGTTATTTGATAGCGAAGGACACTTAACGGAAACAACAATGAGAAGCTTCTCGTGCACACACATATATGCATATATATGCGCATGTATATACATGTGTATACATGTGTGTAGATGTATACACGTGCATACACATGTATGCACGTGTATACACGTGTATGCACATGTATTCGCATGTAGTCACATGTATTTAAATGTATGCACACGTATACACACGTATTCACATCTATTCACATGTATTCACATGTATACACATGCATACATAATTATACCCATATATGCACATGCCTACACATGCACACACTTAATTTTTCTGATGAAAAAAGTGTATTTTTTGGATGCTTGTGAAAATGCTAATAAAACGACACCTATTGAGCTACGAACCCTGATACTGTTTCGTCATAAATATAAAGAAAAAACACCCACCCGCCCATTCCAAAAATAATAAAACAGTTAGATCCGCACCTTGGTATTTGATAGCGAAATACACTTCACCACCGGCCGACTTGGGTGGCAGCATCTTAATGTCGAGCACGGGCCCCTCCGAAATGTACACGTTCCTGACCCGCTCCAGGCCCCCGCAGACGGGGGTCTCGCGACCTTTGCCCTCCTCCTGCAGCAGGGCGTACTTCCGGCAAAAGGTGCGCTGCACGGCGCCCGGCACGGCGTCCTCCAGCACGGACCGCCCCGTGAAGTCGAGCAGCGTCAGGTTGACGCGCTGCCCCGGGTGTGCCTGCACGCGCCACGGGCACGCCACGCCGTAGCCGAACTCCTGCGCCGAGTGACTCGAGATGAATCCGCCAGAGGGCGGTAGCATCATGTAGTGTTGCTTCCGGCACTGGCGGTAGTCCCCGACAACCACTGCAAAGAGAAAGGTGGTGGTTAGTAGGTAGGGGTGTAGAAAGTAGGATTGGGTGAGGGGGTGCAGATTTATTTTAGGTAAAGTTGCCTAATCTGATGAATTTAAAATTGCATTGTCCGAGGAAAGCATAAGATTTTCGACAGCAAAACACATATCTAGATCGGATTCTATGTATGCGCTTTAGGTAACTGATCCACTTACTTATTAAACATGTGCTGTTCCATAAGAAGGCATGCAAAGGCATTTAAATGGCGCCTGCTGAAGGTATAAAGCTCCATTCACATTACGGCTTGCGACCACTTGTGACCACCTTATGACCACTTTCCGATCAGTTTGGTGAAAAAAGCCAAACTCCTTGCGACCTCGTTGTGACCAAAGCAATGACCGCCAACCTCTGGATAACCATTTTGGTCGCAAAGAGGTTTTAGTGCAGGTTTTAGGGGTAAGGTCCTTGCAAACAAAATGACCGCCAGGCAGTGACCAAAGAGGACCATTTTGCGACCACTTTGCGACCACTTGCTACCATTTGTTCTACCACTTGCGACCCCTTTGTTACCACCCCTTTGCTGTGGTCCTAAAGTGGTCGCAAGCAGTAGTGTGACTGGGGTATTTCGCAAACACGCTCACATTAATTTTGCATTTCTACACTCCAAATAACCCCTAAATTAAACAATTAAGTCCAAACTACTTCGAGGTCAGGGAAGATAGATAATATCAATACACCTAATGTATGCATCTTTAAACAATAGTAGGTACGGAAAACGTCGGATTAGGCAACTTTAAATTTCTTTCATATATTTTTGGATAAATACATTGGATAGATCGTTATAATGTATTTAATTTTAACGGGGCAACTATGAAGATATTTGCAGCGAAAAGATGCAAAATTACTATTGGTGTGGAAAGCAAAGTGTTTGACATAAGCGTCGTCTACCCATTTTTGAACATAACAATGCCACACAGAACCACCAACTGCAATAAATTCTTCAGTGATATCTAAATTGGGTATGTATGATCAAATCAAGGTAATGGTTTTATTTATGTGTAATTGGATGTTATCATCGGCTTATGCAGCTATTATTATGCATGAGACTAAAAATGTGCGAGAAGCCTTCTCTGTTTTCTTTCACTAAAGATAAATCAACGTATTCCTTAATATAATTCCTCTCGTCTTAAGTTGAGGTTTCTAATTGGGTAATTTTCTCCCGTTACATACACTGCGCATGTAAATTATTTTAAATCTGTTTTAATTCTGAAATGTTGGGATCGGATCAGAGCAGCCATTTCTTTAGGTGGATTAGAAAGTGTTAAAATTTAAAGCAAGTGTTTTAAGAAAATTGCATTCGCTGAGAAACAGGCCCGGTGGAATTCATCCTTCAAACCAAAGTGCAAGTGGAGCTTTAGTAATGGACACACTAATTAATGTGCATTTCCAAGCGTATATATTTGTGCACACATGTAGCCATAGTCAAATTGTAAGAGGCCGTCCAAATTTGTCAACATATATACCGTCGTACAAAGCGTACTCTTTTTCAGAACCCCCCTCCCCCCTAAAGTAGCATAAATCATAATTCACCTACACTTTAATTTATACTGTTAGTGTGAATTAAATACTAATATTTGTTTCGATGATAAAAGTTGTACACTACTGGTATCCCTCACCTTACTGTACGTGCTGTACGACCACGAACATGTTGATAACTTTGGTGGCTCCTAAGAGACTTAGTCTCTACACACATAATTTACACTAGACCTACCAATCGCGAGGACACGCCGGCTTCTATTTAAATCAGTTACCATTTGCCTATATGTTAGATACACGCCGTGAACAGATTCAATACGATACCTGTATTTATACTAGGTACACGCGCAAATGAAATCAGAATAGTAATTCATGTCTACATCATAGCAATTACCACCAGCTGATATTGTTATCGATTATAACAATGGAATAGGCGTAGGCCTACTTTACAACGCACCATTTCACATCCATGTGGGTTAATACAGTTCCAGTTTGCATGTATGCTTAATTTGATTATTCAATCCAATTCAATTCAATTCTTTATTTCAGACGCAGGATTATGGGAGTTACAAAATGTTGGTCCATAGTAGGTAGATATAAAAATAAATGTAAATAACATATAAGTAATAGTATGAATACTACTATACTAACCAATATTAAAAGGTTGGTCTACATACAATAGTTTGTACCAATGCATTTTACTTTGAGATAAGACATCCTTTAGACAGTATGCTAATTGCTCATTTAATATAATACTCTGAGCTAGGAGTCTCCTTTTGGTTGAATCAATAAAGAAAGGGAGGGAAGCAGTAGGCAGATAATCTATTGAATTTACCAACGCCCGGGCAATGAGTGCATACATAGCCTATATTGGTGAGCGATGGCTGAACCAGGCTTGAGCTGCTGCTGGGTTCGTTGTGCTGGCTTATTGGAATGCCAGCGAGGAATTAAGGGTTTTTTCCCTCCACTCTGGGCGCGAATGGAAGGCGATGATGGCGACGGATTGAGTTAGTGATTATTACATTGTTGCATTAAGCAGGGTGCTCCAAAAGGGCGGATTAAAGGGACGGTAATCTGATGATGAGCAAGCCGAGCAGGCCGCGTCTGACAGTAAATTGTGGATGTATGTAGCTTACTGTTCAGGCATTTTGGGTTTGGATCGCTAAATAGGGTAGTCTTTATTCTACTCTTTATGGTAGTCTTCATGTTAGGTCTGTACTCCGATGAAACCATCAAATTTTCAAAGCTGAAACAATTATCTCGATTTGATTCTACATATCTAATGTAGAGATGTGTGCACTTATTAAACATTTGCCGCCGCATAGAAAGGAATACATAGGCAATTTGGTCGTAATGCTTGCATTGTTCTCACCATGCCCGCCCCCCAAGCCGCCCCGACAGCACTAGCCTTCCGAGACGTGGACCCTTCCCGAGACCCACCCCAGCCCCGGACCCAAGCCGACACCCGCGTCACCTATAACCGAGAAGCTCACGGGGCCCCCGGCACCGCCTGGAACCGCGAGCCCACCTCATGCGACCGGGCCGCCGTCGGGGAGGCCCACGGCGAGGCGCGGGCCAGACAGCGGCAAATATGCGCCTACTGTGCTAACGTGAGGAGGATACTCACCATGCACAGCGAGGACCTATGCATGTCCAAACGAGCCCGTGAGCGCCTGACCCCGGCCGCCTCAGCGGATTTTTGATCTGCCGCACCCCCCCCCCCCCCCGGCCGGCTCGGAGGGCCATAACCGGTGCATCACCCACACCCCTGCCGACAACCCCATGACTACCACCGACAACCCCATGACTACAACCGACCCCAATGCCCACAACCCCACATGCCCAGCAAAAGCCACCGGCCTGCAGCCGGAAAGCCACCGGATCCGGACCGCAAGGATCACCAACGGCTCCCCACACACACGGCCCAAGCACGGGGTTCTAGGCGCTGACCACCACAGCCCTAGCCGCTCCACCCACAACACCCAGGACACAGCCGGGGACCATCACCCCACGCCTCAGGCCCCAGACGCCGCCCACACTGACCAAAAACCCTCCCTAGACATCACAGCCGCCGACCATCATGCCGGCTGCCAGGCGCCCAGCCGTGCGCCTGCAGACATCACAACCACCGACCTCCACATCTCCCCCGGCGACACCGCCTTCCTCAACCCCCCCGACCCTCACCGCACCTTCTCCCCCACCCCCGCCAACCGATGTCGCCGACCACCAGCCGACGTCGTGGACCACCACCTGCGCAGCTCTCCGGGAAGCGGGCCTCCCTAACTCTTTGGCCGCCCGCATCCCTGTGCCGCCGACGTAGGCCCCCGACTCATCACGACATCCAAGACTCATCACTCAAGGGACCCGGACCTCAGAGGCGGTGCACGCCCACGCGCCCCGCCTCGCCCCCTCGGCCGCCCCTCGGAGCCCTCTCCTCCCTATTTGGTGGAGGGCTCCTCGGCGCCCCCTCACCATGATCACTAAAGCTCCCTCCGAGCTCCTCTAGTCCTTAAGGTATTTACTCCTTCTGCTCCCTATGAGCCTTCTCTTAACTTCAAGTTCTCTGTATATGCCATGTATAAGCCTCATTGCCTTACCCTGTAAATAGATTACTTTGTCTCTCTGCTGTTGCCCTGTATTACCCTGTTGAGGCACTCAATAAAGTGCCTTTTTCTCCACCCCCGCCTCCTCTTCCTTCCTCGCCTCGCATCAATAGAACATGTTACTGTAGAAGCCTATGGTGTCCGAATGTTGGTGTGCTTGCTGAAAATAGTTTTGCATGTTTGCAGTTAAAATATCTATACATACAAATGAAAGTAGCCACTTAAGATAGAAGTTACTTCAAACTAAAGTAACATATATTATAAGGATCAACCTAATTTATTTATGTCAGAAAATGACAGCAGCTCAAAACCATCAGACTATGCAACTTCTATTTGAGGCTGTATGTTAGTCTCTGTGTTGGCCTTGTGTATCTGTGCTTGTCTTTGTGTTATCCTTAATGGTATAGTATTTATGGTATTGTCTGATTAGTCTTTATATCAATTGCTATGTGGGTATTTATCTAGATCTGTATACGAATATTTATGTCGATTTTTATATTAGTCCTAATGCGGTCCATATTGTAGTCAACATATTGGTCCTCATGTTAGGCTTCATAGGTCGAATTCTCGGCTCAGTTCACATGGAGCTCACCTTTTTCTGTTTGTTTGTTCGTTGGTTTACGTCCTAGCAACATCTAAGGTCATATCAGGACGGGTACCGACTTGTGACACTGCGCACACATGGCGACTTTATAGTGCTGTCCCACTGGGAAACCAGGCCGCCAGCACCATGACCTGATATCCCACTCAGCCACATTATCCTGGCACTGAGCCAACCAGTCTCTGCCCTATCCTATTAATGCTGAGCACCTGGTTAGGGAGCGACAAGTATCAATTTTTAGGTCATTGGTTTGACTCCATCAGGGTTCGAATCCACGACACCTTTTTCTACATCTACTCCATTTTACAGATAAATCCAGTCAGAGGATCCATTCTCAGATATGTGTTAATATCTGAAGGGAGGATTCACATTATAGAGATCGCAACTGATAACCGGCTTCTGATGTGCTAAGAATATCCACAATTACTCGTTCTAACGCTCCTTGAAGGTAATTAAATCGCAGCCTCCTAGGCTAGAACGCAAATACCCCAGTTATGGGATGTCAGTCCAGATAGGCACACATTTGAGATGCTGATCTTAGTTATCCAACTTAGATACTGGTGCCCTTATTCTGCATGTGTTGCTGCATAGAAGGGGATATTAAGTCAATTTGATTGAGGCTAGTAGGGAGCCATGGCAGAGTGGATCACGGAGCACAGTGGATCAGTGGGTATTTATAGAAAATAAAACTGGGAATCCAGAGATGATGTCATCAGTATAAGCTTTTGGGGAATCCTCAATCAAGAAAGCTTGTTGTTTTAACTGAGACTTGAATTAGGGCAATTAGCATAGTAAGGTATGTTCTTTCACCATCAAAAAGTAAATTTCTATTAATCTAATACTTCTCTAATGTAGCGTAGATCATAAAGAAATCAGAAACCGGATGGTATGTTTTGATTAGATAGATGTTTTGTGAAGATTATGAAAATCTGCCCTTTCTGCAGTAGGCTACCATTTGCAGAAAAAAGGTCATGTGTTTGTGTAATGTTCACGTGGGGCACAGTGGACCAGGACAGTGGGGCACAGTGATCCACTGTGCCCATCCTTGTACTAGCCACATCTAACACTTTCGCTGGCCATATTGGAGGTATATATTAATTGGAAAGATTGTCACTTGGTTTGTCTGTACGTTATTCCTATGTGTTAACCATCGTATAGTTTTCCAAGTTGACCTGAAGTCTTGTTCTGGTACACTGCCCTGATTGTTCACAACCAGGTGTGATTAATTGGTGCATAAAAATAGAGCCATGAGAGTTGTCTTCACCGTTAAGAAAATGTATTTTCATGTATTTTGACATGCAAGTAAAGGCACTACTTAACATTTATACTGCTAATCTTTTAATTTTAAGTGTTTGAAAATGTTACTTTTATTTTACTCGTCCTGAGTATTATTTTAGTGTAACAACTTAAGCGATGGAATAGAATGCTATTGGAATACACCACGATGGAATAAACCACAGTAGAACATTGTCTCGGCTACTGCATATTAGCTAGCACAGACACTACTAGATTCTTTCCTTGAGGAATCTTGGGAGTTATGATTGACAGACACGAACAGCCACAACTTGACCTCAGAGACAAGAGACTAGTATCAGATATCAGTACCCAGTAACACGACACTGCCCACGCCCAGACACCCCCGGATGTGGTGGCCTAAGCGGTACAGCACGGGCATCGCGTGCATAAGGTCGGGAGTTCGGTTCCCGGTCGAGTCAAACCAATGACTTATAAAATTGATTGATACTTGTTGTTTCCTAGCCTGGCACTCGGCGTTAATAGGATAGGGCAAGGACTGGTTAGCTCAGTGTCAGGATAATGTGATTGAGTAGGATATTGGGTCCTGGTGCTGGTGGCCTGATTTCCCAGTGGGGCAGCACTATAAAGTCACAATGAGTGCATACTGGCACAAGTCGGTGCCCGTCCTGATATGACCTTAGATGTTGCCAGGACGCCAAACTCCAATAACCAACCATGATTTGTATAGGTTAACAGAAAATATTTGCAGTGTCCAACCATGGTCTGAGGGTCTCTGTCGTCAGACTGTAGGTAGTCGTGTCATACAGTCCTAATCAGTGTCCTCTATCACAGACGAGGGCATAATAATTAATACTGACTTGGAAAGTAGTGCAACTCTAACTATCACTTAAACTCAATTTAACTGTTTTTGAGACTGCCTCATAACCTGTGATAGTTCTTTCCCTGTGATGTCACGGTAGCGCTTCTGATAGTACAATGGGGTCCACACAATGACTTACAAAAGTGGTACTTGTCGCTACCTAGCCAGGCGCTTAGCATTATTAGGATATGGCAAGGACTGGTTTGTTCAGTATCAGGATAATATGACTGAGTGGGATATTGGGTAATGGTGCTGACGGCCTGGTCTCCCAGTGGGGAAGCACTGTAAAGTCGACATGAATGTGCACTGTCACAATTAAGTCGGTACCCATCCTGATATGACCTTAAATGCTGTGAGGATGTAAACTTCCAACAACCTACCAACCAACCCTGGGGCTGGGCAGATCAATCCAGACACACTGGGTTCGAGCACAAATACCCTACCTATTCTATGTGTGATTTTTCATTAAGATACATTAAATATTTATGCAAGCAATACAAGGCACAATCATGCTACCAGATCATTAATGAGACCACGAGTGTTAGCAACCACACTACAACAAATTGTGTTAAGATTTCTGTAAATAACCTATTACATGTATGTGGTTATATGAAGAAAGCCAATATCATATCTTGATTGTTTGACAATTTTTTAATTAGGGTGTTGCATATAGATGTCAAGATCAACGTTTTGTTTTCCCTCAACTAGCAATTGATATAGTCGTGTGTAACGTATGGCATAGCATGTTCTGCACCTGTGGTTAAATATGGAGGTGACCAAATCGGTAGAACGCGGGCCTCGCGTGTAGGAGATTTGGAGTTTGGTTCTCGGTCGAGTCAAACCAATGACTTATAAAATTGATACTTGTTGCTTCCTAGCCTGGTGCTCAGCATTAATAGGATAGGGAAAGGACTGGTCAGCTCAGTGTCAGGATAATGTGACTGAGCGGGATATTGGGTCATGGTGCTGGCGGCCTGATTTTCCAGTTGCGGCAGGACTATGAAGTCACGAAAGAGGGTGGACCGTCACAAGTAGGTACCCATCTTGATATGACCTTAAATGTTGCCAGGTTGTAAGACTCCAACAGCCAACCAAACAAGTATGGAGGATATTGTCGGATTGTCTGTCTGCTGCTGTTATGTATTAGTTTGGAACTATGGTGGTTTTAGCAACTTAGGTGCGGGCAGTGCGTCTATGAAATGAGACTGTCGTGGGTAACGCTTTATATTTACTATTAATTAACATTTAGCTTACATACATATCACCTATGGGTGTTATTTCTTAAATGACCACATGTCACTGTACACTGCAGGTTATTTATTATATCGTGAACCACAATAATCGATCACTGGTAATCCAATTTCCAGATTCTAGCTAAATTATTCATGATTGGAGTCGATAGGACTATTGGCAACGGTGTATAGAGGTGAGATCTAAGATTTGGGTATTCTGGCAAATAGCTGAACCTAAGCATGTTCCAAACCCCTGTATACTCCAATGAGGGCGCCACCTGCATGCGCAGGGCGTCACGGTCATGAGCGCCTACTGTCATACCCAACTTGATATCACCTTAGATGTTGCTAAAGACAAAAAACACTTAGCTTAGCTATCAGGAAAAACTGTCCCATGTTAAGGTCAAGCTACACTTATCTCTCTTTGACAGCAAAGACAAAAACAAACAAAAATGACATGCAAAATAAAAACCGAACAAAATAAATTAAAAATTACCAGGAAAAGAAAAGAGACCACTATATAGTGCAGGCTTTCATCTGCAGAGATTAGCCTGAAAGCTCTTAGTGGGAACCTTTAGGAAGTCTCAAATTCGGGGCCACCTCGCTTGTAAACGCTACCGACATTAAAAGATCAAACACGACCAATGGAGCCACTTTGGCTCCAGTCTCTATGGGGATTAGCCACAAAACAAGAACGGGTCTATCGATTTCAGAATTGGCCTGCCAATACCTGAACGACACGCATCGCTGTGCAGAGTTCACGCTCCGGTTGCTTTTCGCAATGATCGAATTACACTCTCCTGGGAGATATGAGATAAGGCGCGCCCAGGTGTTGCACCGATTCAAGACTAATAAAAGAGTGAAGAGATCGATTTTCTTTTTAAGAAAAAGACTCACTGAAGCCTGTCCTGAAAATCGACAGGGGCTTTTCTCCGATATGCTCATTTTATCAACGGCACCGGATATTCTGATTTTACTTAAAGGTGAATAGTCCGGTTTTTTTGGGTGCCTGCCATGTATTCTTTAGATAAATATATTATCTTGATTAGTGTAATTCATCCTTCTTTAGATTGAAGTAACTTTGCCGATGAATGACTAATTTGGATATATTTGATGTGAAGAAACATGCCACATTAATTTCGGCATGCACATCAACATGCTGAATACCATAGGCTTTAATAGCGACAGACCCTGTAGCATGCATTTCCAGGATTCGCTTATATATGCAGCAACACATGTTTAATGGTTGCAACAGTATCCTAATTGGATGTGTAGGATCAACTATAGGTACATGTTTTGATGTAGAGGATTTAAGCTTTTTACAAACTCTGCAGCACTAAATTTGCATAGTCTTTTGAAAGCGTAAATTTGGTTAAAAACAAGAAACTGGTCTTGATTTGATTGTCCATGCTACACTCTACGTGATTCTTTGATGTTGGCACTGTCTTTACGCCTATTGGCTATCTTGAATATAATGATCGTATTCTATTCCAGTCAAGGAACTATCCTTCTGTGAATCCATCTAAAGGCCCAGTCACCTAGCCGTTAGTGGACGTAGTGATCCGGAGTATAGATTAACATGGGTCAAATGTGGTGTAAGTATGTGAAACTACGTTGAAATAGATTAAGGTACGGCAGGTTGTGGTACAGATAAATACATTACGGTATGGATAAATATGCTATGGTACGGATGCCGGTATGTTCAACTACGTTCAACTATGTTAGCCTCCACTATCTTCACCTATGTCCACTAATGGCTATGTGACCAGGGCTTCATCCAAGTATGGTAGAGTATGCTAGAGCATGCTAGAATACGCTAGAGTATGCTAGAGTATGCTAGCATATGTTAGCATAATGTATGCAAATTCAGCCTCTAATGTACTGCTCTTTGGAACATGTCCAATAATTAATTTGAAGATCACGGCTCAGCCACATTATTAGCAAGTTAACATCATGGACAAGTCTAGGTGCTGGTATGTGCAACTACCTTCAACTGCGTTCAACTATGTTCAACTACTTTCAACTATGTTAGCCTCCACGATGTTTAACTACATCCACTAACAGCTATGTGACGGGAGCTTTAGATACTAACTAGAGTATTTGTGGTGTAGTATTTGTTATTTTATAAAGGAAATACATGTGGGCGACAACAAGTTCGTAGTGCCAATTCACCTATGTTGTTTGCGGATTGTGCTGGCCTCTCCCGAGGAGGATGGGCGATAATGAGATCATCATTATATGCAGACCGAAAATAATTATGGCTGGTTTCACATTAAATATTTCCAAAATTAGGCATTTGTAATCAAAGTTACGTTGCATTAAAGGGAAATCGATTTTAATTATCACGTAATAAATGAATCGCAAAACTATGAAAACTGTCTTTAACTTCAATTATATTATCGGGTAAGATCCAAACCTTTGGTAGAATTTGAAAAGCATCGGATCATGCAACTTTATCTTCAGTGATGTGGCGATATCCAGTGTTTCAAATGTAATAATATGCGCTGTTTTATAAGTTAATATAACATTTCAGAGTTTGAGTTTGCTCCCAAACCATCGGCAAGTTTCAGCAAAGCGATATGGTGCACATTTATAGAATAAACTCATCTCTTGTATTTTAGCCTGCAAATAAAACATCCCCTTTGTGCGAAAGTCTACTCGCCTCAGGCATTCTGAATCATGGCCTCTTAGTATTTGCTATCTGTCGTTGAGTTATCGCAGCGCTTTGCAATGATGTCGAAAGGGTTAAAAACAACAACACTGGAAAACAGATGAGGCCCAAGGGGTCTCCAACAAAATAGATACAATTATAAATAGAAAAATACATATAAAAACAGAGGCTGCCCCACTGTTGAGAATTATGCATTGCTAGCACTGCAATCAACCACTCATGTAGCGAGACTGATAACGCTCGTGTGTATGCACTTCAATTAAATTTGGATGATTTTTGGAGTTTTATGTCCCTGCAATATATAACTAAGGTCATATCAGGATGGGTACCGACTTGCAACAGTGCACACACATGGTGACTTTATAGTGCTGCCCACCTGGGAGTGGGAGATTAGGCCACCATTCCCATGACCTGATATCCCACTCAGTCACATTATCCTAACACTGAGCCGCCCAGTCCTTGCCCTCTCCTATCCTAATAATGCAGAGCGCCTGGCTAGGAAGCGACAAGAATCAATTTTGAAAGTCATTGGTTTGACTCGACCCGGAATTGAACTCCCGAAGTTCCAGACGGGAGGCCTGCGCTCTACTGATTCAGAGAATTAAAGTGCATGCATAATTTCCCCAATATTATATAATCGACAGAAGAAGAAGGGAAAATGGTGGCCGTTCTTGCAGAAACTAGCAATGCCACTTTTTGTTGTTAAATTATGCCAACAAAATGGAACGCAGCAATTATAAGCGGGTGTACATACGCCACTCCAGCACTGCCTTGTTCTGGATTTTGGATTCGTACGGTCCCTGAAGGGAACAATTAATAGAATGAGGCGCACCGGCGGCCATTACGTTATCGGTAGTTAGCCCAATTTAGTGAACAGGCCGTCACGTGATGTTTTGGGGATTCCCCTGGGGAATCCAGAAGACGATGCGCAGTGCAGGCCTCCATGTGAGAAGACACGGGAAATTGGAAGTTCCTGTTTATATTATTTCAACAAAATGTTATTGCGGAGGTCAGATGTTGGATTGTTTGTGTACATGTGATAATTATGTTGGAGTTCAAGGTGGCGATTTTTCATTAATTGTGTCAGTCAAAGGTTTTCTACTTGCTTGCACTAGTTGTTACTTCAAGCAAAGATTTCTAGGTAGAAGCCTACCTTATGTCCCTCTTGACACGCTATATATATGTGTGTATATATATGTATACATATATATATCATCATTAAAGCACTATTATTGGGCACCACGTTATCGGTATGGAGGTAGAATTCACATGGGAAACGGGTCCTTGCGTCAACCGTTTTTTATCTACCAATTGAACTACATCCTACTATCCTAGCCTCATCAATATGGAATAATTATTTGTTAATTTATGACTGCAGTGTTCCAATCGGACCTTAGTGTTGTTCCGAAGGTGTAATTGCCACTCCTTCAAATTAGATGAAGTAGCTTTTCAGTTTAGCATTAAAGTTGCATAGTCCGATGCTTTTAAGTTTTCGCTATTTTCTGAGATAAATATATTATACTAATCATTATAATCTACTTTACTTTAGTTTGAAGTAACTTTAATTTTAAATGGCTAAGTTTGGATTAGTATGCCCTTCTATGCATCAACAAACCCATAATAAGGGCACCAGTGTCTAAGTTGAATATGTAGAATCAAATCTAGATAAGCGTTTTGGTTTTTGAAAATTTGATGTTTTCATCGGACTATGCAACTTTAAACACGCACTAATCTGGAATGTCGGCATCGAAGTGAAATAATAAAATGCAGGATGACTTAATAGTGTGTGCGGCGTTCTATTCTTATCATGCCAGGTTGTATGTAGTCTCATGCTGAAGCTACTGTGTGCCAATTGAGAAGATATGCGACTCAGAAAGGCAGGAGTGCCGGTTCAAGCCCCAAACTAGTCATGCTGGCCCTTGCTTTCAAGGTCGGTCGAGTCAAGCAAATACCATATTGATGCTTGCCACTTCCTAGCCTGGCGCTCGGCATTAACAGAATAGGGCAAGGACTGGTTAGCTCAGTGTCAGGATAATGTGACTGCGTGAGGTAATGGGTGATGGTGTCAACATCTTGATTTCCCAGTTGGCAGCACTATAACGTCACCATAAGTGGGCACTATCACAAGTCGGTATACGTCCTGACATGACTTTAGCTGTTGCTAGGACGTAATACTCCAACAACCAACCAATCAGCCTTGCTTTCAAAGCCTCCGATGAGAAGTGTGATGCAAAGTGACACCGTGCACTGAAATGTCGGTCACACGGATGATGACCGTGTTCAGCTTAGCCTAATATATAACCATATTCTGGCTCATCTGGGGCAGGGACCTGATGTTAATAATTAAGTTGCAGCTGCCCGGCTCTCCCATCTGTACTTGATTAATTGATTATGGTTTTTAACACCGGCCAGGGCCATCTTCATGGTGAAATGTTAGTCGCATTTATTCTGTCCGTATTGTTACGCACATTTATGTCTACATTGAAATGTACCCAAACAATCTGCAATGCTCAGAATTGTTTCAAATGAGAACAAAATAGATGGTCTTAATATGCAATTTTGAAATGGGTAAATATGTGTAAAATGACAGCAAAATTGAACTCACAAAATGGTACTACAATTATTGGAGGAGATACAGATTAGTTGTTGTTCGGAACTCAAAAGTGTGTGTTGTGTTTTAAAACAAGACTCAAATAAATTCTCATTAAAATACTGTTGGTAGAACTGATTTACACGGCCAGCAGAATGCGTCTGAGTGTCAGCAGACACCGGCACCCAGTGCATTCTCTACATTGCATGGAATTTACAAAGGTTATGGAAGTCGAGGGAATACCAAATGGTCATTAATCATTTGAGCCGGTGTAGGACGTTGAAAACACTACCCCATTGAAAACACTTCAGTAGTGTTTTGAACTTAAGTTGAAAACACTCCTGTTAAGTTCAAAACACTACCCCTACATACATCCAAAACACTACCCAAGTTAAAAACACTATCATAACACGACAGTGGGGGCTCTAATGCTGCAACTGGTACTGGTATTTGAAGCATATACTAGTTGGTTTGGTTGCTGGGAGTTTTACATCCAATCAACATCTAAGGTCATATCAGACCACACCTCCTAGTAGTATATGCTGATAGCACTGCGGCATCTGCACCATGTATTAGTATACGCTGATGGTGCTGCGGCAACTGCACCAGGTATTAGTATATGCTAATGGTGCTGCGGCATTTGAAGCCCATATTAGTTGTATATGCTGCACACTGCTCCACCCTACTGCATACTGCCCCACCTTACTGCATACTGCCTCACCCTACTACAAATGACACTGACTATGCAGCAATCATATATTAAAAAAGTATTAGAGTAGTGTTTTGAACTTAAATTAGAGTAGTGTTTTGAACTTAAGGATAGTTTTTTGAGGGTGGCCATAGTAGTGTTTTGAACCTACCTTCAAGTAGGTTGAGAACACTACCGTAGTATTTTGAACCTATGTTGAAAACACTAGCGTAGTGATTTTGTGGGGTAGTGTTTTGAACTTACTACATCCATCGCTGCGGTGGGGGAATCCCCCTTGCCGTTTGAAACTAGACTGCCATGATGTATTCATGTTGGTTGGTTGCTGGAGTTTTACATCCTGGCAACATATATGGCGTTCTCTGTGGCGGAGTGATTAGAGTGTCTGACTTTTTTCTAGGTCAGACTCCTAATCTGAGGGTCAGCGGTTCGATTCCCCGTGCCCCCAGCTCTGCCAATTTGGATTTCCACCGCTGTGTATAACTTACAGCGTCATCAAAGGCCGGTTGCTCTCATACCATGTCTATATGGTGTGGGAGGTTAAAAATCCCTTGGGTCGGTAAAAGTGTAGGCTCGGGCTTTCTATCGACCAGCAGTGGAGTGGGGAAGACCAGTCGTCTGTGACTGGGATTTCCCCTGCTTGGGACAACTAATGTACCAAAAAAAAAAAAGAGAGACAAATAAGTGTTCACACTTCCTGTCTACCATTCGCTATATCGCTATATAAGGTCATATCAGGACGTTTGTCTTCATGCACGTTCACCAATATATATATATATGTATATATATATATACATATGTATATATGCATATGTGTATATGTGCATATGTATGTCAAGTTCCGCGGATCCTACAGGAAGCGCTGAACCTGTGACATAGCATGCCGGGTCACAGCATCAGCTTACACAGCGTGTTTTCGTTTAATTTTTAAATCCTGGCTGTCAATCAATGCTCACCTTTCATGCACGTGTAGGTGACCTCCAGGTAGGAGGTGAGGTCATCGGGGCAGGGCTGGACACCGGCCACGGAGATATCCGGGACTGGTATCCGGCACGAGGTGCGTCCCGAACACCGCGTGTCCGCATACCGGATGATGTCATCCTGGCATCCGATTGTTCCGTATGTCTTCTTCACGCAGCGCCCAACGCGCATGCGCCCGTAGCGCGCTGACGTCATCATTACGACCTCGTTCTGGGCGCAGGACGCGTTGAAGGACTCCCACTGGCAATACTCGGACGAGTGGCCTGTAGGGGTGAGAGAGAGGGGTTTGGGATGAATTAAAGCTGCCTAGTCCAATGGAAGTATCAATTTTTCAGAACCAATATAATTATCTAGATTTGATTCTACATATCCAACTTACATTAGATACTAATCAACTTATTAAGCATTAATTGTTGAGCAAGCTGAGCGGGCTGTGTCTGCCAGTAAATGTTAGAAGTTTGTAGCTTACTCTTCAGGCATTTTTGGTTCTGGCTGCTAAATAGGGATTACAGCATCATCAAAGGCCAGTTGCTTGCATACCATGTCTATGTGGTACAGGAGGCTAACAATCCCTTGAGTCGGTAAAAGTGTGGGCTTGGGCTTTCTATTGACAAACTGTCTAATGGTGAGAACAAGTCTATTCAGGCTTATCCATGATAGGCAGTGTAAATCTTCAAGAAGGATACTAAGCCAATTGAATATAACCTGTTACGGCTGAAACCTATGGTGCCATAGTGTTGGCATGCTTGGCAAAACTAATTTTACACGTTTGCAATTCAAATGCCTCAAAAGTTAGCCATTTAAAATCAAAGTTATACTTCGAGCTAAAGTAACGTAGATTACAACAGTAAATCTAATATATTCATCTCAGAAAATGGCAGGAACTGGAAAGCATCAGACTATATAGATAAAGGATTCACCCGGTACTCGCAGTACACGGGTGAACGACAACGTAGTCTAAATACGAGTGAAAATAGCTTTAGTATGGAACAGAGAATAGAATGCCTGCCTCCAGTATCAAATGGATACTTCTCTAGGCACAGAGTTGGTGAAATGGGAGAGAATGCAGAAAGACAAGATGGCGGCTGCAGAACGCCGTCGATTTCACTTTTAAATCTTATTAAACTAGATATTATATTATATTTTTCAACTCAAAGGTAGCGGGCTATCAATAAGACATATGTAAAGAATAATTGTTGCTTCTTAGATTATGAAATTAGGCTCTTAATTATTTGACCCGCATTTTCGACAGCTTTTACGTAGGGTTGGTTTGCACCCCTACTGCAGCAGTACGGGGTGAATCTTGTATCTACGGACTATACAGCTTTAATGATTGAAGCGACTGTAATGAAAGGCTTATTACACACGTCATATCTTGACAGCATAGATCTGTAATGAATACGAAGAAGAATAAGAAGTAGAAGAAGAAGAAGAAGTAGAAGAAGACGTAGAAGAAGAAGAAAGGAGCAGCATGGGTTTCACAGAGTTGCGAAATATGAAATACTGTCAGTTAGATACTGGCGGTGCTTAGCGGGGAGGAGGGGGCGACTTCTATTCAAAGATGGCTCCGCTATTCACGTCATGATTCAGAGCCGTCGAAAGTGGCTACAGTCCGCTTGTATTTACATCCACTGACTGCCGACTGCTAAATACGCCCTTAATGACGTTTAAGGAGAGGAGGAAGTGCTGGGGGAAGATTCTGGATGGGGGCATGGGGGAATGGGGGGATGAGGGGATGAGGGAATGAGGGGATGGTGGAGAGGGGGCTGCTTCTTTCAAGGACATGCGCCTTTGAATAGCTTCGTCAGTGCGCATGCGCAGTCGCCGCACTACATACACACCCACCAGTGAACATCTTCTGTCTGAGTCACGTGGCTGTCAGCTAGCTTCCGGCAGGTGGCGGAACACTCCTCAGTGGCGCACGTTGCGTATTGGGGGAGAGCACCGGCGAAAATACGCGCCAACACCAGGGTTTAAATTACTTTTTCAAATTGATGGTTCTAACTTCGTAGCCTGACGCTCAGCATTATTAGGATAGGGCACGGACTGGATTAGAGTGTCAGGATAATGTGATTGAGTGGGATATTGGCTCATGGTGCTGGCAGCCTGATTTCTTAGTGGGGCAGCACTATAAAGTTGCCATGAGTGCGCACTGTAACAAGTTGGGAGCTGTCCTGATATGACATTAGATGTTGCCAGGATGTAAAACTCCAACAACCAACCAGTGTTTTAATATCCCACTGTCCTCTAACTGTCTAAAATAAAAATGTAGATATTGCCGTGGTCCCGTCCTGATATGACCATATATATGTATATTGTTAGGATGTAGAACCCCAATAAACAAACAAACTATTGCCTGGGTCTGCGTTGAGAGAGTGTAGCGAGAGATAATTAGTAGAATTAGCGCGTTGAATATGGTTTCTGTGATTTATTAGCTATGACCAACAAGATGTCGAATTCTGCGCTCGGATCAGACAGGAGCTAGATCGAGGACGCTCATCCAAATATTGAATTTCGCATTTCCCTGGTACAGTCCATCGAATAACGCGAAGACTGCATAACGCATCGGCCTTCACGCACCCCCACCCCCCTATGCCCCACATCCTCCTTAAGGTGCTTGGCCTCTGGGCGACGCTATGTAAGTCGGCATGCCTCCACCAGAAGGCTGGCAACGACTCCAAACACCATCTATCGGGGAAGTGCATCACTGGAATTAATGACGGCCGATTAAGGGCTGGAAAGCACGGCTAGAGCCAACGTCCCGGCCCTTAATTCTTGTAATTTCCGCCTCCCACCCCTCCACCCCACACACACGCCCAACCCCTCCCGCCACACACCTACCAGGTTTGACTCATTAGTGCGACCTCCCCCCCCACCCACACTCCCCATCCACCACCACCAACTGTGGGGGTTGCCGGAGTAATTAGAGTCTTATACGTGGACAGCAGTGGCCGCATCCGACGGGAAGGCTTCTAATGAAGAACAATGACCGTGTTCCTATCAAAGCTCGCCACCGACTCCGCCACGTCGATCTGAAACGAGGCCGCCTTTACACCGCAACAGGGCCGACTCTGTGGAGCGTGTGCGCCTGCGCCTGCGCCTGCGCCTGCGCCTGCGCCTGCGCCTGCGCCTGCGCCTGCGCCTGCGCCTGCGCCTGCGCCTGCGCCTGCGCCTGCGCCTGCGCCTGCGCCTGCGCCTGCGCCTGCGCCTGCGCCTGCGCCTGCGCCCTGCGCCCGCGCCCGCGACCGCGCCCGTGCCCGCGCCCGCGCCCGCGCCCGCGCCTGCGCCTGCGCCTGCGCCTGCGCCTGCGCCTGCGCCTGCGCCTGCGCCTGCGCCTGCGCCCGCGCCTGCGCCCGCGCCTGCGCCCGCGCCCTGCGCCTGCGCCTGCGCCTGCGCCCGCGCCTGCGCCCGCGCCTGCGCCTGCGCCTGCGCCTGCGCCCGCGCCCGCGCCCGCGCCTGCGCCTGCGCCCTGCGCCCGCGCCTGCGCCCGCGCCTGCGCCTGCGCCGCGCCCGCGCCTGCGCCTGCGCCCGCGCCTGCGCCCGCGCCTGCGCCCGCGCCCGCGCCCTGCGCCTGCGCCTGCGCCTGCGCCTGCGCCTGCGCCCGCGCCTGCGCCTGCGCCCGCGCCTGCGCCTGCGCCTGCGCCTGCGCCTGCGCCTGCGCCTGCGCCTGCGCCTGCGCCTGCGCCTGCGCCTGCGCCTGCGCCTGCGCCTGCGCCTGCGCCTGCGCCTGCGCCTGCGCCTGCGCCTGCGCCTGCGCCTGCGCCTGCGCCTGCGCCTGCGCCTGCGCCTGCGCATGTGCCTGCGCCTGTGCCTGTGCCTGTGTCTGCCCCTGCGTCTGTGACTGAGCCTGTGACTGTGCCTGCGACTGCACCTGCGACTGCCCCTGTGACTGCACCTGTGACTGTGCCTGCGACTGTGCCTGCGACTGTGCCTGCGACTGCCCCTGCAACTGTGCCTGCGACTTCGCCTGCGACTGCAACTGCGCCTCCGACTGCACCTGTGACTGCACCTGCGTCTGCGCCTGCGACTGTGCCTGCGACTGCGCCTGCGCCTTATCTAACAGGTCGCGCAGTGACAGAATAAATGCCCCTCTATGGAGGGCCTATATCTATACTCAAATCATAGTGGCATATCCAACGTTATGGAATATATTGCTTAGGGGAGTAAACACAAACCACCATTGCTTAATTTTGGTGAATCTGTCCTTAATACTCACCTGTTTTATGTTGAACCCAATAGGTTGGGATTGGTCGGCTCAACAACATTGGACTCTTGACTACCCAATACCTATTATTTCTAGTTCTGTGACGTCATACAGGGAGTATTTCTGTTTCAGTACCGTCATACATGGATTACTTCTAGTTCCGGTATATCATACTGGAAAGGGAATGGCGGACTTACATATGTCTTAAGGCATAGTCAAAATACTTCAAATATACTTTATGCGATAGGAGGCTTTTGATCCACCTTTCAAGTCTGTAATATGTCCTATTTTACATCACTATGGACATTCATCAGGGCTGAAAACAACGACAGACAGAATATGACCACGGAGACCCTCAGTACATGGATGGACCATAAAGGACCCAAACTAACCCGTAGAATGCCGTTTTTCAAGCTATCCACACTATGACTACTCATATTTTATCATATTGATTGTGAATAGGTAACACTATTTTGGTCATGTTACAGCTCCTTTTACGTTCTTGAATATAAAGGAAGCAGGGAAGCTACTGGTCACTGGTCACTGTTCACTGTTCACGATTCACTGGTCACTGGTCACGCCACAATCTTTAAAGTCGTTGCTGGAATGGTGGTGGGTGGCTGCAGCTGAGATAAATGGTCTTTGCAAAGAAGAGGAAGCAGTGTTTTGGATCGTTATAATGGAGGTTTTTTTTGCACAATACGTCAAATGCCACTGCGTGGGTGACGACATTTGTGGTGTGCTTAGGAAGCAGCAAGGCATGACATCAGGAATGATCCCAATTTGGGATATAAAATAAATCTGCTACTTTAGGTACCTTCCAACCAGCGCATGACTGTTGGCTCAGCTAGTCGATTTTTGAATTTGGTTTATTGGGGTTTTATGTACTATGAGTATGACATTCTAATCGATGGAGGGGAAATAGCAATCAAGTGCCACAAAAGGAGAGAATGCAATAGATGTTTAATATTTCATTGAAAGAAATGAAATCCATATTTTATACAAGATGGTTATTATACTACATATACACGCTGTTAAATTGGGGTCCATACAATATATTGTGAAAGAAATGTGGGGTCGCGGATAATTTGGGTTCAGCTTACTGAATTACCCTTGAATTAAAGAATTCTAGGTTCATTGATGCATCACGTTATATCCGAATTTGCGTTAAATCATGAAGTATACACTCGGGGTTACACTGTACATTGGTTCTCATTTAGAGTGTTCCCTTTCTATACTGGCTCGTAGAATACACTTACATGCAATGTGCTGCTCACACACATATATACATATATACATATATATATATGGGTGCCGACCCCTCCACAGATCGACCACTCCCATATATCGATCGCTTTATTTAGGTCCCAAAAATACCATGGTAAGGATATTCTAACTCTCTAACCCGACCACCTCCCTAAATGGACCACTTAAAGTCGGTCCCATGGTCGGTCAATTTAGAGATATTTTACTGTATGTATAATATTGTATATGTATGTATACATATATATGTATGTCCATTTATATAATTATGTATGAATGTAAATATCTATATGTGAGTATATATTTATATAGATTAAGTATGTATGAATGTCTATATATGTATATATGTATATATATGAATGTATATGTGAATATATGTTTAGTAGTCCAGACATGAGCTCCACTACCATAAGGTGGCAGCAAGGACTGCTCCGTCACCATCGCAGTTCATAGTGATAGGTGGCGGTACGGTAGCCACCATGCTGCGCCGCAACAGGGCTGCCATGTACTGCATGCGGCTAGCATAACCTCCCTTGAAAGTTGATGTGGGACCGGGCAGGGCAGAGTTGGGTCACTTGATCATGGACGCCACAGTGAGCAGAGAATAAAGACAACTGGAAGCAAGCGTACTCGTTCTCCTGCTTGTTTGGGGATCTACCACCTGAGGGTGAAGTTCAGAGCAGCCAATAGAGGGCCCCATCAGATATGGATATATCTATGTATATATATATATATATATATATATATATGCATAATATGTATGTACATATGTATATATATGTGTATATGTTATAACATATACACATATATACACAGTAAAACCTCTCTTTAATCGACCAACCATGGGACCGACTTTAAATGGTCCATTTAGGGAGGTGGTCGGTTTAGGGCGTTTTGCATTTCATTCCAATGGGTGATCGTTTGGGACACAAATAGAGTGATCAGTATAGGGGAGTGGTTGACATGTGGAGGTGGTCGGTTATAGAGATTTTCCTGTATATATATATATATATATATATATATATATATATGTGTGTATATATATGTATATGTATATAATGGCATATGTATCTATATTTATATATATATATGCATATATCTGTACATATATGTGAATATATATATATATATATATATAGAAAGACATCAGACTCTATGAGAGCAGTCATTAGCCTCTGTAATGGACCATGGCAAAGGCGCCCAGTGGCGGTTGGATCCGGATCTCTATCACTGTGAGAAATATCTACATACATAAAAGTGTGGTACCTGTAGATAAGGCGGCAGAGTGCATGATGTAGAATATTGCTAGTCACTACCAGTGCCTATACTCTCTAGGGCCTCACTTTGATTTAATGTTTCGGTCTTCCATTCGTATAGTCACAAAGCTTAGTACTGTTTTGCTGTTGGAATTGTTGACCGTACCATGCACCTTCCATGGTTTAGGATTTGTTCGAGTTGTTGTCTGGTCTTACATATGCAACGATTCGTGGCAGGTTGTCGGGAAGTCTCCGGCAGGCATTACATCCCTGAGCCATCGGATATTCAGAATTCCGTTGGGCCCACAGGAAGGACTGAAATTGCGACCCAGTATATCAGTTCCCTGCTGGAACTAGGTGTTGGTGCCCTAGTCCCCAGGGTTACCCTTCACTATAGACCCATTGTTTAAACTCACTTCGCAAGTATAATGGTTCCAAATGACCAAACTTGGTATGGTTCTTGCCTTACATTTATTTCTAATGTACAGTGACATTATTTCGCTAAATATTTTATATGAGATAACATATCACTTTGTGTGTGTATGTTAACCAATTCTCTCACTTTCCGCCATGTAGGCTGAAGCTCCGACTCGCATCTTCAGTTCTTGTGGAGGGATACATCCGACTATTCCCTTGGCATACAATATGTAGGAAACCACCAGTATCGCCAATATATGGATGTACAAAGGTAGGGGAAGGAATTATTCTCAGATATACCCTCCGTCAGATATATGTACATAACATTGTATACATATATATATATATATATATATATATATGTCCCTTTATCTATGTGTCTATAAGTGACCAGACATGAATTTTCCGTGATGTTCAGGAACACAGGTAATTTGACATGCGTACACAGCCATAGCCTCATAGTAACTAAGGAAGGCCTTATGCTGCCACCTATCGAGGAACGATTGTATTAGTATATGCTTTGTGCACCAGCACTGCCTATCTTCAATTTCGAGATACAAAACCTGATTAGGCTAAGTAAATGCTATGGGTCTGCCATCTGCAGTCATCTTCTTGTACTAATTAACCTTACGAGCCTATATAAGGCCAGGTCCTGCAGCAGTGACCTCACTTTGACATGGGCATAAGGAGGACACTGAAAATTGCCACCCACCCACCCACCCCTACGTGGCATTGTTGAGGGGGAGGGTTAAAGCTTCTTGACCTCACAGTATTTGAACTTGCTGTTGAAATTGAACTTTGTATTGAACAAAAACTTACACTGCTGGTACTAAAATAAATCCAACTTTAAACTTATCTGCTGTGTCGTTGTCAAATTATAGTCATACTTTTCGAAATTGAATCTCCCATTGATTATTATAAACGGACCTAACCCTTTCAGGGATTTTCTTTTCAAAATATTGCCATTAGCATTTCATGACGCCATCAGAAGAGTAGTTGCAAGACATTTGAGTCGTATTTTTCTTGTTAGCAATAAATATTGCTGTGCAGTAGTACCATTTTCCAAAGGTGGGACCCGTATGTGGTTATATGTACACCCATGTAGATATATATACATATATATATACATATCTGTATAAATATATATAACCATGTACATAAAGAATGGGTGCTTAGTGAAATATTAAGGGTAAGGTGTCTGCAGGTTGCGACTAGCACTGCATCTGATCAGAATGGTGATAGATGGTCGCGGGAATAGGCGTGATGCAGAAAAGAGAAAGCGGGTGATTGGTGATGAGTCGGCGTGATTAGTGTAGTGTAATAATTAGATGGTGATGGCACCCTGATACCCGATACCCGCACCCACTCCCACACCCACGTACCCTGTACAGGCACTTCCTTGAGCACTTCCTTGAGCACTGCCACACTCTGTATCAGAATGGAATTTCTCACAGCAACATGCTGTGTATATCAGGAACTTACACACACTTATAGGTCAGCAATAGTCACTTTTACCTTACCCCGAGGGCTTCCTCATCACTACCGGGTGCAGTGCCCGAATCGATAGAGCGCGGCCATCGCGTGCAGAAGGTCGGGAGTTCGATTCCGGGTCGAGTCAAACCGATGAGTTATCAAATTGATACTTGTCACTTCCTGGCCTGGCACTCGGCATTAATAGGATAGGGCAAGGATTGGTTTAGCTCAGTGTCAGGATAATAGGACTGAGTTGCATATCGGGTCATATGTTGCATGTCGGGAGTTGCATATGTGGGCAGCCTTATTTCCCAGTGGGGCAGCACTATAAAGTTAACATGAGTCTGCACTGTCACAAGTAGGCACCCGTCCTGATATGACTTTAGATGTTGCCAGAATGTAAAACTCCAACCAGCAACCAGCAACCAACCTCACTCCAAACGTTAATTGCAACTGCCCCACATTCATTTTCTCGCCATCCATTACGCTTGGATCGTCACTCCTTGCCCTGTGTACATCGACACTATCTCTACATACCCACATCACCCAGAAAGGTAGCACACAAAACCTAATATGCTTTACGCTACACCCATAGCGCACAGAAAAAAACGCCACTGCATATTGCATTATCTTTACTTGTCCCGCCATGCAATGCCCACAGCACCTGGAAAAGTAGTGCATAATAGATCCTATATTGTTTTCCCGCTTCTCAATGCACACATCCACACACACCCATCCATTCTCGACACCCGCCCGCATCCATCCCCACCCTCACACAGCACCAGACCCCGCGCACAAACATACCTGTCCTAACACCCATCTCCACACACACCCCTTCCACACACAACACTCCACACCTCACCCCCCCCCCCCACCCGCACCACACCCAGACGGGTTCTATGTATGACGAGGTGTGCCGGTACACTGGGCGGCGCGTCGCGCGGGGGGGTGCGGGGCGGGGCGGGGCGGCGCGGCGCGGGGCGGGGCGGGCGCGCGGCGCGGCGCGGTGGCGCGGCGCGGGGCGGCGGCGGCGCGGGCGGCGCGGGGGGAGCGGGGCGGCGCGGGGGGAGCGGGGCGGCGCGGGGGGAGCGGGGCGGCGCGGGGGGAGCGGGGGGGCGGGGGGGGGGGGGGCGGGGCGGCGCGGGGCGGCGCGGCGCGAATCAATCAATGCGCGACTCGTGTTTCCACAATCAGATATCAGGCGGACATGATGGACGCGCGACGCGACGCCGCTAACAAGACGCAACGTGACAAACTGCATTCCATTATGAGCGAGGCTGCCGCCGCAATGATCAGGTAATAGGAGCCCCACTAAATATCCCTTAGGCCGTCGCCCGGCTCCCCGCGCTGATACACCGGGCGACGCCGAGGTCCAGTGGCGTTTTTATTAGGACGTGGGAAGCCGGCGAATACATCAAGTACGCCGCAGGTTCATCATGCCTCCCCCCAACCCCCGGTCAGCTCCTCAGCCTCCGCACAGAAGGAGCATGGGTGCGAACTGCTATGAGTTCACCGACTGTTTTCTGTTTATTGTTGGTTGTCTCCACGTTACCTTGTCCTATTCTTTCTTACCTTGTCCATATTTCCGGTGATATAAGGACGGGTGCCGACTTGTGATAGTCTGCGCTCATGGCAACTTTATAAAGCTGAGACCAGGCTGCCGGCACCATGACGCAATTTCCAGCTCAGTCACATTATCCGGATATTGAGCTAACCAGTCCTTGCCCTATCCTAGTAATGTCGAGCATCAGGTTGCCTAGTGACACGCGTTAATTTTGTTCGACTCAGCTGGGTATCGAACTCCCGATCTTCCGCACGGTAAGCCTGCGCTCTACCGAGTCGGCCACCGCGTCTGGTGTAATTGTCATTGTTCTTTGCTCGAAGCGCTAATTAAATGAGGGTAACTACACATGCGGCTGATGCTGAGAGATATTCTCTTGGAGAAGATGTATTATCCGTGTGAGATATCAAGTGTACATATTCGGGTGGAACTCCTTTTAAGACTTATTGTGATTTTCAAAAAGAATAATAAATTTTCTCATTTCAATCATGAACACATAGAGCGATACAAACGGTACTTACGGCAGTGTCTAAGCAGATGTGTCCTGATCAACCATTTAAACGTGGCACATAATTCATACATCTAATTTATATCACATATGATACTGTAGTGAAAGAGACTTAGCAATTAATTGGGTAGAATATTAATTATAACCGAATATCCTTCGAGTAGTCAGATATTAGAAAACAACAATTATATCCAATGTATTTGGTACAAAGAAGGATCCCCACTTCCCGCCTAGGAAATTATCAAAATTACCACCAATCCAATTGTGTTTATATTTGCAAGGGAAACGGAGGTGACGAGCAACTTTCGGAAGTAAGTTCCTTAATCATGCCTTTTTCTTGGAGGCCCGCAGTATTGATACCGCAATATCACGCCAGGCGGCCCGGAACTGTAGGGTAGACCTCATACAGCGGCGACACTTGAGACAAAGCGTCCTGCGCCATGACTGACGGTAATGCCCCCTGGTGACTGCGGCCGGCGCTGGTTTGACGCGGCGCCCGAGTATGATTATGCGGTTGCGGCTCCGTGTACCACCGTAATGGGATTTCCTCTTGATTTGGTTGGGGTTAGATGACGGCGGCATGTGCCACGGACGTCTCCCATTCAATTAAGCCTCGGCGGTGGCGAATCAAACGGTAGCCCGCGCCTCGAGGACCCTCCCCCCCCCCCCCCACCCCACCGCGGCCAGCGTCCATCCCGCGCCTGCACCCCGTTCGCCTCGCTCCACCACGCGCCCGCCGCCCCACACCCGCCCCGCACCCGCGCCCCCCCCCCCCTGTGACCATCCCGCGCCCTCCCCGCGCCCTTCCCGCGCCCTCCCCGCGCCCTCCCCGCACCCTCCCCGCGCCCTCCCCGCGCCCTCCCCGCGCCCTCCCCGAGCCCGCCGAGCCCCATTGGCACCCGCTCTCCCCGAGCCCTCCCCGCACCCTCCTCGCGCCCGCCGAACCTGAGTGGCACCCGCCCGCCCCGCGCCCTCCCCGCGCCCTCCCCGCGCCGCCCCACGCCGCCCCACGTCCGCCCATCGCCCCACACTCGCCGCGCGCCCACCCAGAACTGACACACTACGACCGCAATTACGGATGCGACGATAACACATTGCGACTGGTCACAGGAGTTATTGGGACATGCAACCATTGCTGGCTGGACTGACTCGGGGATATCTCCCCCCACCCCCTGCCTCCTCCCCACCCACCGCGATCTCCGTAGTCTCCCCAGCTACTACCGCCCTGTGAGCCGCCTAACTCGGCAGCCCCGCCATGCTGTCACCGGAACCTATCGGCACGCCACGCGGCCTCACAGTTACCCGGTCGCCGGTCCCTTCCCCCCGACAATGCTCGCCGGCTGCCAGGCCTGGCCGGCTGAGTGGACGCCGGGTCGGTTCGGCCATTCGTTCCGGTTTCCTCATTACTATTGACTGCCTGCTCGAGACAAATGACTTTAGCTGTTTAATGGGTACTGCTTTTCAGGCAACATTAATGATGATAGTGTTGGTGTGCCGTGGTCACCCTGCTGACCTGAATCCGCCCGGGCTCCTCCAGCGCATTGAATAAACACTACAGGATGTGGGTTTAAGAATTGGCTATTGCATATATGCATACAGAGGTATATCTGATTGATAAATACTACTAATATTATTATAATGTCAATTTAATAGAATCCGACCTGGAGCTCTGGCGGCCTACTCCTTCCACTCCTTCCCTCTAGGTGGCAAGTCGGCTCCCGGGTAATGTATCATATACAGTTACCTTAAAATTGAGGACAGATATAATTCATCAAGAGATGATACTTTTCTTACATGCTTGGGAAAACATCAAGTCTGACTACCAGACAGGATGGCCGAATGAGTTGAGCATCTGTCTCCTGTTTTAGGAGATCGTGGGATTCGAACCATGGTCGAGTCAAACCAATGACTTAAAAATTGATACTTGTCGATTCCTATAGCCAAGCGCTCACCATTATTATGATAGGGCAAGTACTGGTTGGCCCAGTCTCAGGGTAATGTGGCTGAGTGGGATGTCAGGTTATGATGCTGGTGGCCTGGTCTCCCAGTGGGGCAGCACTATAAAGTTGCAATGAATGTGCACTGTCACAAGTTAGTACGCATCATATATGACCATAGATGTTTCTAGGACGTAAAACTCCAACAGCTAACCAACCAACCTTCAGTGATCTATCCCAGTGTATAGTCTAGTTTGTACACCTTTTCGTTTTAGTCTGCTATCCTGACAGTAATTCCACGTGATAGCTGTCCACCCTTTGCCAGCCCCACTCCTTCATGACACCCGAGGTTAGAAGATCGAGGGAACAACTAATGGGCATTACTCATCTCCGCCGGGCTTGAGGTCGTGGAATTCCCACGGTTATTTGAGATTGCGCTGACATTCTTGTTAAATGAGTTAAGAGGTTTGCGTCAGAACGTGTGTGAGATTAAAGCTGCATACTCCGATGAAGCTTCAAATTTTCAAAACCAAAATAATTATCTAGAATTGATTCTACATATCTAACTCAGATACTGATTCACTTATTAAACATTTGTAGCCAAATAGAGCGAAGACCAAGGCAATTTAATTTAACCTGTTAGTGCTGCAACTTAGGGGGTCAGAGGTTTCCTGTGCATGCCAAAACTAATTTGATGTGTTTTTCACTTCAAATTTCTCCAAAAGATAGCCATTTAAAATAAAAGTTACTTCAAATATGAGACAGATCATATCAATCAATTTAAAATATTCATCTCAGAAAACGAGAAAAACTCAAAACCATCGGACTATGCAACGTTAATGCGACCACAGTTATGCAACAGCAGTCATCACACTTGGCCATTCTGCTATGCATTGCCCTAATTGAATTGACCAAATTTTCATAGCAAAAGCGCTTACCGAGATGTGATTTGTTTGTTTGTTTGTTGTTGTTTTATGTCTTAGCAACATCTAAGCTCATATGAGGACGGGTACCGACTTGTGACAGGGCCCACTAATAGCAACTTTATAATGCTGCCCCACTGGGAGACCAGTCCGCCGGAACCATGACCTGATATCCCACTCAGTCACATTATCCTGACACGGAGTAGACCAGTCCTTGACCTATCCTAATAATACTGAGTGCCTGGCTATGAAGCAACAAGTGTCAGTTTTTAAGTCATTGACTCGACCAGGGTTCAAACCCACGATCCCACGGTCTACTAACACAGGAGACGGACGCTCTAACTCATTCGGCCATCCCGAGATTTGATTCTGCATATCTAACTGATATATTGGTGCATGCATTACACCATGTATTGCTGCTTAGAAGGGTGCAATATGTCAATTTAAGTTAACCTGTTCCTACTGGAGCCTATTATGTCAGAATCTCGATGTGCTTGACAACATTAATTTGGCGTGTTTTCATTTCAAATATCTCCAAATTAGTCATTTACAATCAAAGTTATTTCACCCTAAAAGAATATAGATTATAACAAGTAACCTAATGGCTGAAGCTCAAAACAATCAGATTGTGCAACTTTAAACCAGTGACCAGCTCTTACGGAAGAAATTAATGAATTGCTTTAATTTTGCTAGTTGAGGTTGGAGATTAGTTAATGAATAAACCATATTATGTGCGTTCATTCAATAGAAAGCGAGGTTTCTAGTCATTTCCGATCATTGCGACAAAGGCGATCTTAATGCTATCGAAGCCATGTTCATGTCTCTCTGCACTCACACGCTACTGCTATATATTTCTCAGAACTAGAATTATTCAGCTATGTTTTGTATATTAATCAAGGACCTTGGTACCGACTTTAAAGCTGCATAGTCCGATGAAACCATCAAATTCTCAAAACCAAATCAATGATCTAAATTTGATTCTACATATCTAACTTAGATACTGATGTACTTATTAAGCATTTGTCACCACACAGAAGGGAATAGTGAGGCAATTGAATAGGTCATGTTACTGCAGAATGCTATGGTGTCAGAGTTTTGGCAAGCTTGCCAAATTTAATTTTGCATGGTTGCACTTCAAATATCTCAAAAGTTAGCCACTTAAAATAAAAGTTACTTCAAGCTAAGGTAAGGTACATTATAACAATCAACCTAATGTATTTATCTCAGAAAATTTCTGAAACGCAAAACCATCGGACTATGCAACTTTAAGCGGGCCATTTACGGAGGTAGTAGGCTTAGGGAGTTAGAATATGGTTACCGTGGTATTGCTGGGACCCAAATAAAGCGATCGATATAGGGGAGTGGTCGATCTGTGGAAGGCTCGGTATAGAGAGGTTTCACTTGAAGAAATGAAAACCACACAAACTACTTAGGAGTTTACTTGTCCTAAAAACAAATTCCCCCAACATGGTTCTCGTAACACAAGAAGCACGACTGAATGCAATGCATACTACCATTACCAGTATATATGGCCGAGGCACTCGCGCACCAATATGAGTCTCTAGAGGGGTATCCTCCATTTTACCTGTGAGCTCAACCATAGTATTGCTTTCGTCAAACCGGTTTGAGTTTTCATCATTTTCTAAGATAAATATACATGCAGTAGGTTATTATTTTACTTTACTTTAGTTTATAGTGACTTTTATTTCAAATGGCTATCTTTAGAGATATCTGAATACCAACGTGTCAAATTAATTTTGGCAAGCACGTCAAAGCTCTGACAGCATAGGCTTATGCAATAACATGTTCTATCAAATTGACTCAGTATTCCATTCTGTGTGGCAACGATTGTTTTGTAAGGGGACAAGTATCTAAATTAGATATATATATATATATATATAATCAAATCTAAATAATTGTTTGGGTATTGAAAAGTGGATGCTTTTATCAGACTATTGCACTTGAATTAAAGTTGCATAGTTCGATGGGTTTGAGTTTCGCTGGGTGTCTTTTTTTCAAGTTACATTCAGCATCCAACTAGAGTATTTATCTTTGATGGATTTTTTTAGGTCATACAACCACACAATCCTCCCCGTTATATAGATCATAACATAGCTCCCGGACCACATGTTCAATCTCTCATCTTTGTGGTGTTCATTTGCTTTGTTACTTTCAGGCGGTCACGTGACAAAAATGGCACGCTGTGATTAACTGGTCCTAAAAGCCCTCGACGACTGAAGACTACCGGGCACAGACCCATGACTTACTGCACACATATATCACGGCGCCCATCATGCCCGACTCGACGTTTCAAGCTCTTGGGACCTGCGACTTGTGACCGTGAAACTAAGCTAGAAATCCCAGGACAACAAGTGTGATCTATATGTGCAGCAAAGTAACCATACCGCATTATGCAGTAGGAAATGAATTTTGTTACACAATGCTATGAGTATTCCAAGCCATCAGACCCAAACCGTTTCCCCATTGTGGATGGTGTATTGAATATAATCTCATCAGTAATGTAAACTAAAATGCGACACCATAGGAATAGATATTAGCGTACGGGTGATGACAATTTGAAATATTGCACATACGGCAGGATTGCAACCCACACCTCTTGCCATTTCAGGGTTAACCCCCCTCCTTCCAATGTAATTACCCTAGCTATGCCCATCTGCTTCTGTGCCTCCTTGCCTGAGAGGTCAGTGCAGACTACTACACTCTTTCCACTGGTTTTGTAATTCTTCTTACAAGATTCACATGAATAACAGTATAAATCACTTAATGCTTACAATTATATATAAACAGGCAATGCACATGGTAGACTACTACAATATTATATCATGGATGGCATAATCGGTAGTGTGCTTACTTCTCACGGAGAAGGCCGGGGGTTCGATTCCAGGCCAATTTAAACCGATGAATTAACACATTGTCACTTGTATACTAACTTATCTGGCACTTAGAGGTGACTGTCAAATAGACAATGAGCAGTGGAAAGAGGCAGACCAATTGTCTGTAATTTAAATTCTCACTACCTAATCGCCAGATTCCAAAGACAAAGTTCACGTTGATATTCGGAGGCTACAGAAGGGCAAGGCTAAAATATTCATGAGCGAAGGGGCACAGCAGCGTGTGGCCTTCCTGTT
The DNA here is from genome assembly GCA_030323885.1 of Branchipolynoe longqiensis. Classification (NCBI taxonomy): domain Eukaryota; kingdom Metazoa; phylum Annelida; class Polychaeta; order Phyllodocida; family Polynoidae; genus Branchipolynoe; species Branchipolynoe longqiensis. The sequence continues at coordinate 67,050,599 of CM059187.1, forward strand.
TGGTGAAGCGAAATATTAGCTGCAGTTATCAAAGTCTTCATTCCATCGAGACCAGAGCTATAAGATCAGGGGGAAGTAGAGGGGCTGGTCGATGTCCCCCGAGAATTTCAAAGTTATCACCCACTAGGAAATCACTTTTAAAGTTATTTAATGTTGAATGTTTCCTAGGGGAGCATATGACAAAACGCTCTAGTCTACCCCACCCCACCCGCACATTGTGCCCTCAGTTAACTCACTGTCTGGCTTCTTTACTATTCGCAACTACGTTAATAGTAATAGTACAATGCCAAAGATATTCATATTATCTGCATTACTGCACTCTAAATTCGCCATGAGTGCGCACTGTCACATGTCGGTACCCGCCTTCATATGACCTTAGATGGTGCTATGAGGTAAAACAGCAAGAGAGGTAACACAGAGATAACAAATTAATTAGATGGATATAAGCTCCATGTTATGTCTTATTCGTTCCATCTTGTTATCTTGTTATCTTGATCTTTAAGTAGTGTATTTGCTATTCAGGCGTGTTTCATATTCCTATTATTTTAACATAGCAATATATAATCCCCCACCCCCAAACCTCTATAGGAGTGGCAAGAAGTAATGTGAATAGCAGCTCTCCATGCACCATGCTGTGTAGATACAAGATTCACCCCGTACTGCCGCAGTAGGGGTGCAAACCAACCCTATATAAAAGCTGTCGAAAATGCGGGTCAAAGAATTGAGAGCCTAATTTCACAATCTAAGAAGCAACAATTATTCTTTACATATGTCTTATTGATAGCCCGCTACCTTTTAGTTGAAAAATATAATATAATATCTAGTTTAATAAGAGTTAGAAGTGAAATTGACGGCGTTCTGCAGCCGCCATCTTGTCTTTTTGCATTCTCGCCAATTTCACCAATTCTGTGCCTATATGGGTAGCCATTTGATACTGGAGCCACAGTTTCTAGTTCAGGTTCTATACTAAACATATTTTCGCCTGTATTTACACTACGTTGTCGTTCACCCGTGAACTACAAGTACCGGGTGAATAATTTATCTACATGCTGTGTGGAAAAGGTCTTGATGAGGATGTCCACCATAAACCCGCCCTCTGATGGCAATCAGAAGAATTAATATCATTGGCAGCAGTTTACTCTGCAGCATGCTCTGTGGAAAAGGTCTTAAGAAGGATTTCTACCACCAACCTGCCATTTGATGGCAGTGGTAAAAAAGAAAGGTTTTAAATTTAGCGACGCCTCTAGCACACATGGATTTTTATCACTGGCTATTGGATGTCTAAGGCCCTGTCACACTACGAGGTAACGACATGAACGTAGAGAGAACGTGAAGAACGTTGAACTTTTCGGCGTAGTATGCAAATTTGGGCACAAGTTGAACGTGGATGCAGCGTAGTGGACGAGAGCGTAACGTCGGTAAAGCGTAGTGATACCGTCATTCAACGAGAGAGGACAACGTCATTACGCTAATGGAACGTTATGAACGTTATTCCTGTACGTTGAATGCATGTTCTCCTGACGTTCTCCTGATGTTCTCCTGATGTTCTCCTGACGTTCCCATTATGCCCCGTGGGCATTTGCACTCAGTTTAATGTGGGTCAACGTAGTGTAACGTAGTTGAACGTAGTGAGCAGCGTTGGAATAACGTCTGTTTAACGTCATTGACGTTCACTGAACATGAACAGAACGTACGGTGAACATAAACCCTTACGTTCGAGCTACGTCAACATTTTTGAACAGGTTCAAAATTTGACGTGCGCCGACGTAACACGACGTAACGTGACGTAGCTCGATGTCAGTCTAACGTCATTCTGACGTCATCATGACATCACCCAACGTACGTCAACGTAATGACGAAACGTGATCACGTCAGGCTTACGTTTGCTTGTTACGTCGTAGTGTGACAGGGGTATTACATATGGTCTTACTGACATATTTCTTTGGAGGAAACTCACTGTCACGACATACGCTACTCTTTCCGATAAGCAGCAAGGGGTCTTTTATATGCACTTTCCCACAGACAGGATAGTACATACCACAGCCTTTGATGAACCAGTTGTCGACCACCGGTTGGAATGAAAAATAGCGCAAACTGCAAATGTGTCCACTGAGCAGGATCGATCGGATGATTGACACCTTCACAGGTGGACACTCTACTGCCTGAGTTCCGTTCCCCTGCTCTGGCATTGATCAGTGATAAGAACAAATGTTGTGGGTAACAGCTCCCTGAGTATTCTCTACAGAATAAAGGTATCTTGGAGCCATTCATAAGTACTAGCTTTGATCGGGAGAGTAGTGAATTGAAACCAAGCTTGATTATATCACAAGCACAGCCGTCAGGTGACCTGTCCTAGTGCAGTGAGTGACAAATATATACACACCTTGGAGCTAAGCAGTTGATTAGGTGGTTGTTGGAAGTTTTACATCCTTGCAACATCTAAGTTCATATCAGAACTGCTACAAACTTCTGACAGTGCACACTCATGGTGACTTTATAGTGCTGTCCCACTGGGAAATCAGGCCATGGTCACCATGACCCGATATCCCACTCAGTCACATTATACCTGACACTGAGCTAAGCAGTCCTTGCCCTATCCTATTAATACAGAGCACCAGGATAAGAAGCGACAAGTATACATTTGATAAGTCATTAGTTTGACTCGACCGAGAACCGAACTCCCGATCTCCCGCACGATTCGGCCTCCGCGCCTGGCGGGGCGATTCCGAGTAATCGGATGTTGTTCCCTGGCCATATGGCAATACACATCGAGCTAGGCGTTTAGTAAATGGCAGTTGTTTCTCCACCACCCCTCTGATAGATTGTCCGATCTGTAAAAGACGCTACCTCCTCTTGTTACCGGGGGATTGTTAAAATTGAGGTGGTGTAGTACTAGTAGCTGCGCTGTTTCCACGTGTTCCTTATACTAAAGAAAGAAGGCGCTAAACCTTCCGTTGGCCCTTTTTTCGGCCGGCACCAGCGCAATAACCTTCGATTCTTTTGTTAATTTGTGAATCACTGCATTTGGAAAGAGCACGCATCATTACAACTTGTAGTTCACTTTAATTAAATTAATATGCCAAGTCGAGCTCCTTTTGTCATTGAATAACATCTCAACACAATAAAATAAATAACACTTGTATCACCTGTATACATCTAAAATAAAATGCACAACCATACCTAACTCACACACACCAGGTATTTAGTAATTTAATAGCTTAATCTAGTTTGAAATCCTCTTTAAGATCTGCCCTTAAAACAACTGAATAACTACAATACTTAACAATATCTATCCAACTGGCCAGGCCGATATTAGTTTTAACAGAGTGGGTAGGGCAAAAGGCATTTCAATTACCATAGACACTGCGGTATCAACACAATGTAAGTTTCCGCTGATCCAATAATCCAGGATTCACCAGGCAATTAAAGAGGTAATGTGTCATGGGACAAAATAAAGTATCCGCATAAAAATGGTAAACAAGCAATATTAATCATAACCGGACATCCACTTTCTTTCCATCAGGAGATTAATGTCTGCAGTGAGAGATTTCTGAGGAGAGCTTGGTCTTAAGGGCGCATTCCTTACACGCGGTATGCGGTATGCGAATGTGAATGCGAATGCGACAAAAAATCGAAACGCCTTGAAGCCTCTGGGCTACATTCCTTATACGTGGTATGCGGCATGAGGCATGCGAATGCGAATGCGAATGCATTTTCCAATCGGTCCATGTAGCGATCGGTGCGGCATGCGGTATGCGGCACGCAGTGTGTGAATAGAAACCTGAGTCTGATGTGTCCATTAGTTTAACACCAGGAGAGGTAACTGAGAGCATTACGGAATGGTCTCATACAGGGGTGAGGAGGGGAAAAATGCTCCCAGATCCACAGAAATATGAATACTTATCTATAAGTTGGCAATTATACCGAAAAGGACGGTCCTAACATGGCTCAGTTTAGCTTGCTCCGAGGGATGTTAGGACCGTCCCAGATTTTGTTGACTGAAAAGCACGGTCCTAACATAGCTCAGTTTAGGATGTTAGGACCGTCCCAATCGGGAGACTGACGGTTATGGGAAAGCTAAAAATGCTACCATATGCACAGAAATATGAAGACTTATCTATAATTTTGTTATAATAAAGGTAGGAACCCCCATATGACGTACAAACAGGTACATATATATACATGCAATATTTGGTCATATACAGAGCAGTATGGAAAATATTTGTTTATTTTTATTTTTTAAATATAGCCAGTCGTGTGCCACATACCGCATACCGCATACCGCGTGTAAGGAATCATGCCATTCGCATGCCGCATGCCGCATGCCGCATGCCGCATACCGCATGCCGCATACCGCATGCCGCATACCGCGTTTAAGGAATGCCCGCTTTACGATTCCTCTCGAACATGACATCTCAATATTGGGACTTAACCCATTTGTGGCATAGCAAATGTGAAATCCCGATCGAGAGATGAGAGAGGTTAGGCGGCGAAGAAATGTCATGGATTATCATACTACAAGTATTGAGAAGCCACATAAGGAGCCCTAAAGCGTGCATTCCTTACACGCGGTATGCGGCATGCGGCATGCGGCACACGACTGGCTATATTTAAAAAATGAAAATAAACAAGTATACTCAATACTGCACTGCATATGACCTAATATGGCATTTATATCTATGTACCTCTTGGTATGTCACATGGGGGTTCCTACCTTTATAATTCCCAAATTATAGATAAGTATTCATATTTTTGTGGCTATGGTAGCATTTTTACCAACCCGAACCCCCACCAACACCACTACCATATGTTTCCCCTCCGCACCCCTGTGTGTGACTGTTCCGTAATGATCAGTCGCCTCTCCTACTAGGAGTCCTAGTCTAAAACTAATCGACAAGTGCGACTGAGGTTTCTATTCACATACCGCGTGCAGCATGCCGCATGCTGCACCAATCGCTACAGGGACCAATCGAGTTGCCGCATTCGCATTCGCATTCGCATACCATGTGTAAGGAATGTAGCCCATAGGCTTCAAGGCGTTGCGATTTTTTGTTGCATTCGCATACCGCATACCGCATGCCGTGTGTAAGGAATGTACCCTTTATGCCAATTGGCATGGCTGTATTTATAGCGGTGGGCCAAAAGACACGAGCGCCTTACAGTTGGAGAAAGCGACTATGTGTAGGGGAGCAGAGGGGGGAGGGGGGGGGGGGGCTAAACAAAAAAAAGGCTAAATGTCAGGCACCAATATTAGATGGCCCTACTGCCATGTAAGCGTGTATTCATACCAATGTGTCTGTTCACAGCACATGTAAGCAACTGTTTGATTATATATATATATATATATATATATATATATGTATAGAGACGATATAGTTGAGTTGTTGCTTGTTGGAGATTTACGTCCCAGAAACATCTAAGATCATATTAGGATGGGTACCGACTTGTGATGGTGCGCACTCATGACGACGTTATAATGCTGCTCCATCGCGTTAGGTGGGACACGGTATATGTATATATATATATATATATATATATATGTAGCAGTAGACGCCAAGACAGTTTATGATGTATGTATATATGTGCGTCGTAGGGGATTTTTTGTTTGCAAATGGGATACATTGTGCTTATACTTTATAGTTATAGTGACATCGAACTTCTTGAGATTCCCGGCCAAATATATATACATAGATATATACCATCACATCATGCCTTCCGTCCCCTACCCCTAATTTCACCTTGGAGCCCAACCTCTTGTCCCTTACTACCACCGCCACCCCCTACCTTCAGCACCTTACACCCGCGCCCTACCCCCACACTATCACTCCCTTTCACCCCGCCCCATACACACATGCCATACCCCTACCCTCACCACCTTACACCCGCGCCCTACCCCCACACTATCACTCCCTTTCACCCCGCCCCATACACACATGCCACACCCCTACCCTCACCACATTACAACCGGGCCCTACCCACACACCATCACTCCCTTCTACCCCGCCCCATACAAACATGCCACACCCCTACCCTCACCAGCTGCTCACCACATTACAACCGGGCCCTACCCACACACCATCACTCCCTTCTACACCGCCCCATACACACATGCCATACCCCTACCCTCACCACCTTACACCCGGGCCCTACCCACACACCATCACTTCCTTCCACCCCGCCCCATACAAACATGCCACACCCCTACCCTCACCAGCTGCTCACCACATTACAACCGGGCCCTACCCACACACCATCACTCCCTTCTACCCCGCCCCATACACACATGCCATACCCCTACCCTCACCACCTTACACCCGGGCCCTACCCACACACCATCACTCCCTTCCACCCCGCCCCATACAAACATGCCACACCCCTACCCTCACCAGCTGCTCACCACATTACAACCGGGCCCTACCCACACACCATCACTCCCTTCTTCCCCGCTCCATACACACATGTCATACCCCTACCCTCACCACCTTACACCCGGGCCCTACCCACACACCATCACTCCCTTCCACCCCGCTCCATACACACATGCCATACCCCTACCCTCACCAGCTGCTCACCACATTACAACCGGGCCCTACCCACACACCATCACTCCCTTCTACACCGCTCCATACACACATGTCATACCCCTACCCTCACCACCTTACACCCGGGCCCTACCCACACACCATCACTCCCTTACACCCCGCTCCATACACACATGCCATACCCCTACCCTCACCACATTACAACCGGGCCCTACCCACACACCATCACTCCCTTACACCCCCCACACACACACGCCATACCCCTACCCTCACCACTTTACACCCGGCCCCACCCTCACACCTTCACTCCCATACACCCTGCCCCATACACACACGCCATACCCCTACCCTCACACCGCACTCCTACTTCACACCACCTCATTTATAAAGATACATAAATCTATTATATTAATATAACAATATTTATATATATATATATATGTATATAATTTGATGTATGCCTATATATATATATATATATGCCTATGCATGCCTATATATGTATGCCTATGCATATATATATATGTATATAATTTGATGTATGCCTATATATACATTTATATATATATATATATATGTCATGGGGGTGATGAAAATGGGAATTATTGTGCCTAGAGTGGGACTCGAACCCACATCGCTTTGCATTCCAGGCCAGTGTGCTAACCATTACACCACCTAGACTCCCTGATATCAACACACTACCGATGCCTACCTGTCTATGTGGTTACTTGCCTGAGAGGTCAGTGCAGACCACTACATATATATATATATATATATATATATATTTGATGTATGCCTATATATATATATATATATATATATATATATATATATCCATATGTGAGCCGGAGTGTTGCTGATCTGATACATTCACCGTTCGCAGGTGGCGCCCCCCCGGGGGAACAGGTAACTAGAGACCACAGTATATAAATATATAGGTGGTACCTGTTAGTCAGATAAACAAGACGAACTCAAGGCGGGAGGAAGTGTTTTTATATTCCCATAAATATTATGTGGCACACACATATATGCAAATAACTCTGTTGATATAAAGACAGGATATATATAATTATATATCAATGATATATATCACTATACTGATATAAAGACAGGATATATATATTTATATACCTATAATATATATAAATATGCTGATATAAAGAAAATATGTTAATGTATATATCTATTACATTGTTGTTTCAAGTTATAAGCTGTTGATATCTTGTATGCATATATATGCCACACCTCTCGACAACGGTTCTTATGACAACCCCCTCAAAGACACACTCAACAGTGACAATAAAACAAAGATGAAAAGAGACAGCAAAAGCCGCCGAGGCTAAACCAAAAAAAAGACCACCCCAAGAGTCATCCACCCACCCTTCATTCATGTGAAGCCTCTGCCCGTCTCTCCGCATCACTGGTGTGGTCCAATTGAGCTTAATTAAGTAGAGGGGTGAAAGTAAAAACAAAAGAAGCGACATGAAAAATAAAAATCACACACACAACTCTGCCTCCTGCTCGCACCTTAAATCCGCTTTTAATACCTCGCTAATAGGCCGGTCTGTCTGGACGCGTGAACCTCCGGCTTCCGCCAGCGTCGACAGCGTGTTCAAGGGGCTGTCACATTATGACGCATCGCGCAAACGTACGCCGACATAAGTGATTTTTAGCCGCTATGTTGAGATATGTCGCAATTCGTTATGAGTTTGTTATGCGTACATTGATGTACGTCGATATACGTCGATGTACGTTGACATACGTCAATGCACATTAGGGGGTCGCGAAAGTTTTGTGCATGCACAAAACTTTTTACATATGACAACGTAAGGGTATTAGGTCGGCCGTACATTATGTATGTGTTAGACGTATGTCTAATGTTTGTTAGCCGTATGTTAGACTATCTGGTTCACTATGTTGCACTATGTTGATCTACTTTAAAGACAGTAGAAACATACAGTCTGCATACTGACAAGGTATGGATAATGTACGTCTAATGTACTTCTAACATACTTTTAGCATTTCTCCACCGTGTCTTGATGTATGCAACATATGAGACGTAGTTCTGCCAATCAAATAACATATACAACATTCACCTCCATTCTTCGAACATACCATTAGCGTAATTCGAGTGTTTTTCACTGGGAGGCACGTTATCCATACGTTGGCCATATGTTGGCCATACGCTATGTATATGGTATGTATCCGTCCAACTTTGCCCACCACGCCACAAAGTTAGGGACATCTCAATGGAAAAAAGTGATTTTACGCATTCGCCAAGCGCTTGCGAGATGTGTCATAATGTGACAGACCTTCAGTCACTCACTTTTTTTTACCCAATTACGAAAAGTGCCCGGTCAGAAGTGCAGGCCGCCTGTGCAGTAATTGATAGGTCAGTGAAGCATTTTTAGGAACGGTTTGGCGATTGCTTTCTGCATGCTCAGATCCAGCCGTGCTCATGACATCAGTCGCTAAAATGTTTCCAACGGACACGGATAGACATAGGGATAGGCAAAACGGAGAGAGACACGGACATACACACGGACAGTTACAGGGACAGGCACACGGACAGACACCGGAGAGAGACAGGGATAAACACATGGACAGTTTAAGGGCAGGCACACGGACAGACACAACGGACAGAGACACGGATTGACACACGGACATGTACAGGGACAGACACAAAGGAAAGGCGCAATAGACAGAGACTTGGATTGATACAGACATATACAGGGACAGACACAACGGAAATGCACAACGAACAGAGACAGGGATATACACACGGACATATACCGGGACAAGCACATGGACATGCACAACGGACAGCGACACGGATTGACACACGGACAGATACAGGGACATACACAGCGGAAAGGCACAACGGACAGACACGTGGACAAACACACGGACAAAAACACGGACATACACAACGGATAAATACATGGACAAACACACGGACAGGCACATGGACAGACACATTCACGGACAGATATACGGACAAACACCCGGCCAGACACAACGACATGCACACGGACAGCATACACACTTATACACTCGGACAGACACACGACATACATACGGACGACACCGAGAGACACACGGACAGAGACGGACAAAGACCGGACAAAGACACGGACAAAGACACGACATACATGGACAGACACGGACATGCACGGACAGACACCGGACAGAGACGGAAAACACATGGAAGTTTAAGGCAGGCACACGGACAGACACAACGACAGAGACACGATGACACACGGACATGTACAGGGACAGACACAAAGGAAAGGCGCAATAGACAGAGACTTGGATTGATACAGACATATACAGGGACAGACACAACGGAAATGCACAACGAACAGAGACAGGGATATACACACGGACATATACCGGGACAAGCACATGGACATGCACAACGGACAGCGACACGGATTGACACACGGACAGATACAGGGACATACACAGCGGAAACGCACAACGGACAGACACGTGGACAAACACACGGACAAAAACACGGACATACACAACGGATAAATACATGGACAAACACACGGACAGGCACATGGACAGACACATTCATGGACAGATATACGGACAAACACCCGGCCAGACACAACGACATGCACACGGACAGCCATACACACTTATACACTCGGACAGACACACGGACATACATACGGACAGACACACGGAGAGACACAGCGGACAGAGACACGGACAAAGACACGGACAAAGACACGGACAAAGACACGGACATACACATGGACAGACACACGGACATGCACACGTACATACACATGGACATACCCACGGACATACACACGGACATACACACGGACATACATAGGGAGGGACGGCTGCGCGCCCACTCATGATGGCAGAGATCTGTGAAATTTATCAGTCAGTGAACAGAACTTCCATAGAATGGAAAACCTTTCCGTTTTGAGAGGAGAGGGTGGGGGCGGGGACAGACGGGGACCGGAGGACTACTTAATTTGTATTTGGTTTTAATGCTCCCATTATCATATGTGTGCATTGCGCCAGCGACCTCTCCTCTCGTTCGACGAATTGTTAGTGTCGGGAAACGGGAAGCCTTGGGACCCAATATTCTAACTGGAGGTGGGAGGGGGCAGGGGCTGGGCGGGGCGGGTCGGGCGGGTCGGGGCGGGCAGGGTGGAGCGGGGCGGGTCGGGTCGGGTCGGGTCGGGTCGGGTCGGGGCGGGGCGGGGCGGGGCGGGGCGGGGTCGGGGGCGGGGCGGGCGGGGCGGGCGGGGGCGGGGCGGGGGCGGGGCGGGCGGGGCGGGGCGGGGCGGGGCGGGGCGGGGCGGGCGGGGCGGGGTGGGCGGTGGCGACTGGGGAGGTGGCGAGGTGGGCGGCGGGGAGAGGCGGGTATGCGGCGGGAGGCCTCGGGACGGCTTGTAGGGACGCGGTAAAGGCCAACGTCTATATTGTGGGAAGATAGAGCTTGACATTTCAAAAGTGCTCTCTGCAATGTGGAGGCTTACCCCAGTATAGCTTCGAATTACCGGCCTTTTGTCAAGCGACATAGTGACGGTGATGGTGAGTGTAAGGGTAGGGGGAGCGGATTGAAGGAGGGGTGGGGTCGGGGTCAGTAGAAGGGGAGCGGTGAGAGAGTGGAGGGGGCAGGGAGGGGGTGTTAGTGGCAGTGGGGCTGAGTGAAAGATGTCTACGAGTTGTAAGGCTTTGTGCTACTGTCCTCCCCCCTTCATCACTCCCCTACCCCCCCCCCCCATCTCCCACCTCCCGCCTCCCACGCTCCCAATCTTCCACCCTCCCACTAGCCCAGACTCCCACCGTTCCATACTCTGACCCTCCCCCCACCCTCCCCCCACCCTCCCACACCCCCACCATCCCACCTTTTCGCCTCCCACCCATCACCCTCCCACACTCCCACTCTCCCACCCTCCGGCCCTCTTGCCTCAAACCCTCCTGCTTCCCACCCTCCCATTCTCCCACCCATCCCTGAGGTATTCTTGCACAACTCCAATGTACCTAAATCAGTGTGTTGTGCCCGGTGCCGAGTAGATGCGCCTACTGTTAGGGACTCGTCTGTTAAGTAAGCCTCGTCGGGCAGCTTTTATTTCGCTAAGCATCCCAATCCAGTACTCACGTGACCACACTGCTCAAAATGCACACCCCGTGCGGCCCTGGTTGAGACAGGCTGACTGGTCTAGGCAGACAGAGTCAGTGACAGGTGCGCCCATTTGAAGTCGGTCGTTGGACTCAAAGAACCCACCTTCAGCCTTGAAGTTACATCATCCGATTTTTTAAAAAGTTGCATTAATTGATCAAGCAGGGAAATGTCAATAGTAGGCAATTGGTTCTTCCTTATTTTACTGTCCCTTGCCATATCCCAGTAATGCCGAATCGCAGGGCAGGTACCAACAAGTATAACTGTTTAAGTCATTGATTTGACTCTTTCATGATTCCAACGTAGTATGTATAGTGAAAGCGAGGCATTGTTATCTGCCGGTCTCATAAAATAATTGCTCCTGTCCACCCATCACATGGGAACTTTGCTCCAATCACACTTCAGCAATAGAAGTTCACACATATATAAACATAATATAATATATATGCGGATATATGCATATATACGCATATATATGCATGCCTATGTAAACATACATACACATATATATGTGGATAGTTTTGAGGTGCATATCTTTGGTGATGGTATGTTTTTTCTAACCGGTTATCTTCAACAACTACCTTCCACTGCCAACATCGAATACGAGATGGAAAATTCGTCGTTGGATGTCACCCCACTGAAGATCACAGAAGTGGCAGCATGCAAGGACGGAGAGAGCGATGGAGTGAGAGGGAGTTGATGGGGGAGTGGCGGGGTACGTGGCTGTAGGGTGTGTGTGCGGGGGGAGAGGAATGGGAGGATAGGGTGGAGCTTACAGAACGACAGGTGAGGTTGCGCAAGATTAGTTGGGTCGTGTCCCTTTGGGATAAGAAGAGTGACGTTTTGCAGCTCGTCCTACCTGTTCCTAGCGTGTAGTTAACACACAGGTAAATGGGGGGGGGGGGGAGCAGCAGGGGTGGTGGGTGACCGGGGGTGGGGGCGGGTGTGGCAGGGGTGTGCAGGAGTGCCCAGTCGACTACTCCAAGAGACAGATCTATGACTGTGACCTCCATCTCAGAAGATCACGCACGCGCTAACATGACGAGCAGCTCACACCGGCACCGAATGAGCTCTTCATGTTTAGAGACGCCCCTTTTGTTTCCCGCCACCCGCCGCCCGCCGCCCGCCGCCCGCCGCCCGCCGCCCGCCGCCCGCCGCCCGTTAGTGCCGTAAATAATCCCCACTCACTCTCGAATTCAACAGGGGATATATTGACTCTGTCGACGCGCGCGCTCATCTATTATTCACTTGGCAGTTTGCTTTCATGTTGGCGGCAATAGGAGGGAGTGTGGGATGGGGACGGGGGGATGTCCGCGGCGCTGCAATACCGGTTGGGGACCGATAGCGCGGAGTGGCCCACGTAGAGTCGGGAATGGGGGAGTGGAGGGCAGACCTTGAGCAGGGCGGGCGGCGGTCGACGGGCGAAGGTGGAGAGGAGCGGGAGGGAAGGAGGAGGGGGGAGGGGGTAGTGTGGAGATGGCGAGGGAGATGTCTAATTTGCTGGAATTGGATAGGGTAGGCTGCAATGGATGTCTTTAGATGAGAGTGCAGCCATTTAGAGATAATGACCACTAGGCTCACTAATACAGTAATAGACACCAACCACCTTGCAAAACAGCCCAGAATTATACCATTATATGGTATCAGTTAAGCTTTATAACCAAAAATTGTTTCCTATGCATGCACAACATCCACAGAGTGGTGCCGATATATAATCATAAATATGTAGAAATACGAGCATTCTGTACCTGATTTTGTTTAGTAATAGTAGTCGGTTCAGTTTGATGAATTTACAGCAAGATAGCAAAAAATACACCCCCCCCCCCCACACACGTACCCCCACCCATTCCATCCCAGTAGGAGGAGGAGCTAGCTCCCAGCGTGGTATTATCCCCTTCTTAGCTCAACCCCCCCCCCGCCCATCCCTAAGCTCCCATCTGGCCACACCACACACACCACACACACACACATCCACATAACCACCCACTGCAAAACAGACCGCCTTTCTCGGGGATTTATTTGCCGGTTCAGACGGGAGGCATGAGAGAGGTAACCGAGGAGGCGCCCCCTAGCCGGGTCGGCGGGCCGCGGCTCCCACCCAAATCACCTGCGCCAATTGGGCTAATTCAGCGCTCTCCGCTACCTAGCATCCTTTGTTTTATCCACCTCCCCTACATAGAGACAGAGACAGAGCGAGGGGGAGATGCCGGGGACAGTGTGCGGGTGGGGTGGGTGGGGGTGCGAGCTAGGGGATAGAGTTGGGGGAGTGGGGGTTGTGTTGTGAGGAGGGATAGGTAGGGTGCTTGAGCCGGAGAGTGGGAGCTCGAGGCTAGAGTGTGGAGGTTGTGTTCTGTGTGTGTGCCCCTTCAGTACTGTCTCCATTATTATCTCCATTCAGTTTCTGGGTCGGGGTGAGAGCGGGCCAGAATCGTGGGGAGGCGGGCCATGCAGTGGCTGTCATCTGATAAAGTAGAGCAATGCACCCTACTGCCGAGTCACTAGTGGCTGCCGCAGTTTCCCCATGTCCCCTGCTTGTACTAGAACTCACCACCTCTTCCCACAGTCCAAATCGGCCCCCTCACCCACTATGATTATCCATCTTGAAACTTGTTCATCGGGGATTCAGGAGATTTCTTTGGAATGGTTCCATCCAGCCTTGGTAAAGGCCGCTGTCAGAATTTCAGCGGCAACCTTAGCTCCCACTTCGATTGTGGCGACTACGTGAGCTATGGGCCTGTTAGGTGACTGTGAGGGGAGGAGAGTGATCTGCATTTTTATTTGTCCTTATTCCTGATCAACTGGACTCTATTTTTAACTTTCGCAGCATTGTCACTTGCAAGCATACCCGATCGGGTCACTCATCACTGCTCGATTAAACAAACAAACAAATTTCTAAAAAAGAGGAATAATATAGACATACCGTCCAAACGAAAGAAGAACGAAGCCATACTAAAGAGACAGATGAAATAGTGATTGTAATGCTGTAAATACATCACTCACAGGGGGACCTTCGCGTTGGTACATGTTTTATTATGAAGTTTGTCTGTGTGGCCATTGCGGGGCCGGGAGAGGACGAGGACTGGGGGGAGACGGGGGGGGGGGGTTGAGGGGGCCGCGAGGGGTGGATGCGGGGGAGGGGTGACGGCCGCTGCGGGTGGGCGCGCCGACTGTTGGGAGGCAGTGTAACCTCCCTGATTGCCTTTGTTAAATGCTGGTCGAGCGAGGCGCGCAATGATCTATTGGTGAACAGTCGCGCAAACAAGGGCCGCGGACATCCGGTCGCTGTTTTATTCTGCCGCCAGACAACAAAGTTCCTGTCGCACTACGCACTCTTTCTTCGCAAATGGCGCTAGCTGATTCTTAGCCAGAAGACAGTTTGGATGGCACTTCTTTGTTCTTCTGTGAATGGGATGCAAAGAGCGCTTCTGATTTAGCGTGATTAGACATAATATTAGAGAGCGTACAAGTTAGAAACTTCGAGTAGATAATGAGGACAGTGTGATGTTGGCTGGCTGGAGTTGAGAAGGTGGGTGTGCCTAATGTCCTTGGAGCATATCTCCTTCTATCACAGTAGCTTGCTCAAATTAAGAAGTGTGTTTGAGTTTTCCTTATTTGTCACTTTGTCCTTCCAGGTTAACCTCATGATCGAACGCAGATGTCTCATCATGCAGGCATGCAGGTTTTTCACCCGTCGTCTGTACACTGTCCAGGCCTTGGCTCCGTATAGTAGGGTGGATAGCACCATTGCATGGTCGATCTTGCCTTTGACCCACATGGACACATGGTGGTTGTTCCAGAGTCTCTGGCATAGTCGGCCGAAAGATGGGCAAGCCTTGGCCATCTTCCTCTGTATTTCAGCATCAATGCGTCCATCACTTGATATAGTGCTTCCAAGGTCGGTGAATTCCGGAACAGATATCAGCTTCTTTCCGTCAACCATGATATCATCCTCTCAGGTTCTTGTAGAGTTGGGTTGGTACAGCACTTCTGTCTTCTTGATGTTAATCTTCAGGCCAAATGTCTTTGATGCATCGGAGAAAGCGTCCACTATTTTCTGGATCTCTTCAGCAGAGTGGGCAACCAGGGCACTGAATAGCAGCTCTCTCACCAGCATCCGAGTAGTCTTGGTCTACGCTCTGAAGTGTGTGACATTGAATAGGTTTGTTGTTTGTTTGTTGTTGTTTTACATCCTAGCAACATCTAAGGTCATATCAGGACGGGCACATTGAATAGGTCAGCACTCTGTCTGGACTGTATATAGATGCCATCCCCCATGCCTCGGAAAGCCTTGTCAAGCATTGCTGATAGGAAGATGGAGAAGAGGGTGGGGACCAGTACACAACCTTGTTTGACCCCATTGGTAACCCCGAACAATTCCGAGACTTCCCCTCCAACACTACCATTCGCCATCACTCCCGTATGTAGAGTCTTGATCATAGTTGTGAACTTCTCTGGGCATCCATATTTCCTCAGTAGCTGCCATAACCTGGTCCTCCCGACTGTCTCAAACACCTTAGTGAAATCAACAAATACCATGTACAGTGGTCGGTCCTGCTCAATGCACTTTTCTTGTAGCTGTCAGAGACAAAATATCATATCCACGTTGCTCCGGTTACCTCTGAAGCCACACTCTGTCTCCGGAACTACATCAGGTGTAATGTGAATGAAATTTCATGAAAGCTGCCTGCAAACATGTTGAACTGCCACTGGCTTTTGCAAGTTACTAGTGGCACACTCTCTTGGGGAGCAAATAGAGATCTCACATGAGCAAGAACATGTCCAGACAGCCACAAACTATTTGGCCCTGCAGTGGCTGGTTGGGAGATGTTGGGAGTTCCATATATCAGCCGCCCTTCATGTTGCCACAGTGACATGGTTTTCTGTTTAGGGTTTACTTCCTTCGGCTCAATCAAGAACCTGTACCACAAGGCAGTGGTTTACAACTCTGCAGGGCAGGGGCGTCGAACACCCTGAGGTATTGGAATACCTGCATATTCATATAAATGGTCTCATTGTTTTAATGGCATTGCAACTAATATAGTATCACTCAGAGAATGTGTTTAAACGATAAGTCGTTTGTGAGATCTTGAAATGAATGGGAGTGTCATATCCAGGTTGGGACTCGAACTCTCATTCCTGCCATTCCGGGGATATTCACCTACCTATTATAACTAAGCTAGCAGATTCAAGTAACGTGCCCATGCCTATGCATGGGAATTGCATGTAACATAACAATTTACATATATATCAAACAGAAACAAATATTGAATTTAAACCTGCCTAGTCCTCTGACACCGGGAGTGGGACGTAGCTCAGGTAGTAGAGTGTCCACCTGTGATGGTACTAAGCTAGCAGATTCAAGTAACGTGCCTATGCCTATGCATGGGAATTGCATGTAACAATTTACATATATATCAAACAGAAACAAATATTGAATTTAAACCTGCCTAGTCCTCTGACACCGGGAGTGGGACGTAGCTCAGGTAGTAGAGTGTCCACCTGTGATGGTGTGGGTCAGCCGATCGATCCGGCTCAGTGGACTCATTTGCAGTTTGCGGTATTTTATATTCCAACCAGTGGTCCACAACTGGGTCATCAAAGGCTGAGGTATGTGATGTCCTGTCTGTGGAAAAGTGCATATAATAGAACCCTTGCTGCTTATCAGAAAGAGTAGCCTATGTGGCGGTGGTGGGTTTCCGCTGAAGAACTATGCCAGAATGACCATATGCTTGATGTCCAAGAGCCAAGGATATGAAAATCAATTTGCTCTAGAGGTGTCATAATAAAACAAGCTTTAGTCCTATGACACCAGAAATGTTCTCAGCCAAAGCCCTAATCTAGATTTGATTATACATATCGAACTTCGATGTGGGTGCACTTATTTATCTTCACAGAAGAGAGCACTAATGTGCTAAGCCACTTTAATAGAAGCTCTTACTTCTGAAACCTATGGGAAAATGATTTTGATGTACATGCACAATTAATTGAGCCTGTTTTCACTACAAATATCTCCAAAATCAGACATTCAGAGTTAAAATGACTACAAAATAAATTAAGATAGAATATAATGCTCACCCTCACATATTTATCATTAAAATGACAGAAACACAAAACCATCGCAGTATGAAATTCTTAATACAGATACTTTACCTCAGGGTGCAGTAGATACATATCAAACAGAAACAGATGATTATTTATAGCCATGATTTCAATGTGAGTGTCGTTTGTCTTAATGGTCCTCACTGTTTCTCTCTTTGTCGTGGCCGACTTCTCATGTCTTTGTGAGACATGGGTCCTTATCCGATATACCGAGGAAGATACAAGCCTTGTAAACGAGGGAGTGGGCTACAGGAAGATTTTGCAGCTATCTGTATCACACAAAGACTATGTTGCTAACGAGGCCATTTGTAGCAAGATCTAAAAAGCCAATAGACCAAAGTCGCCTCTCTTCATCGTGGTCAGGAACCGTGGGCTAAAGTGATACAAGTCTTGTCTTGCGAGCAGCTGACCTTGCAAAAATCGTCTTGAAAGGTGTCATTAGAGGAGGAACAAAAAAGACAGACAGAGGCAGTAAAGGTGGGAAGACATCATCAAAAAGTTGTCAGTTCTGCAGAGGGAGACATGTGGAGAAAGATGGTTGGAAAGTCAGTGGTGTCGCAGTGATCATTAAATCTTATGAAAAGTGAAGAGAAGTGAAGAGCCAGAGATTCTATAGATGTTCGTCCTGACGTGTGAATTAGCTTGCATGAATACTGCTCATTTAATCTGTATTCAGCATTATATTAATGTCCATTCTTCGCTTACCCCCAAGCACCCGTCCATTTGCCACCCCCCCCACCCCCAGCAACAACACCTCCCACCATACACACACACTTACGATTTTCTTTTTTTTTTTTTTTTTTTTTTTTTTTTTTTTTTTTTTTTTTTTTTTTTTTTTTTTTTTTGTGTTTCGCCGTGGCGATTCCCTCCCCTCCCGTAACCTGTGTCCCCTCCTTCCTCCTCCTCCCCGGCACCCCTATCCTCACCCATAGTACTCAGACCCCTCCCCCCTTCCCGCCAGCCCCCCCCCCCCCCCCGCCATCCCCGCCACAGCCGGCCAACCCCTGTGCGTCATCACGTGACACTTACGTAAGTCCCCCTGTGCACGACATGCCGCCAATTATCCACTTCCCATTATTCAAGCACTCCCACCACTAGAACCGCGCGTGCCTGTCCCGGGTAGAACCGCCCCAGTTTCTCCCCACCCACCCACCCACTTGAGGACGCAACTACATCCCCAGCCCCGCCGCCGCCGCGCCCATACTAACTCCCCACCATCCACACACCTACACAACATCCCCCACACTGTCACCACCAGGCGAGGGGACCCGTGAAGTGGCTGTCAGGATGCTCGTTTTAATGATTCCCCCAGATCAGTAGAAGCTCCACGCGCTTTTTAAGTTTGGTTCTTTTAATTTTTGGGTTTCTGCGTGGTGATATATCTCATCGTGGCCGTATCTCATGTTTTTAGCTCGCGGCGTCCTGCTATCCGACCACCTTCCTCCCTTACATCAGGAATCATGAAAGCTTGGATCCTGCTCAGGCCTGCTCGCCCGTCGCCGACAAGCCCATACTCCCTCTCTCCCACCCCATATCCCTCCGTCCCCCCCCCTGCCGCTACCTCGCCTCTCCCGCTTTTTCCCCGCCTCCTCCCTCCTTCCCAATCTCCTTCATGGCCACGCCTGTCTGATACTGGCAAGGCCTATTTGTTAGAGTACATTAGCATCGCCAAACACGAGTATATCAGGATAGGAGAGATAAGAACTGGCGGGGGTGGACCGGAGGGGGGAAGTAAAAATCGATGTATTACTTCTGGAAAAGGTGGAAAGTCTGAAAACGAAGTCAATATCTCTATATCCTCCCAATCTCCATTCCTAGTCAGTCTATCACAACTTCTAAGGTGTTAGATAATCAGATACGACTGCAGTTTTGATACAGATGACTGATTATTCACTTCCAAACAATGTGAGGTGTAGGTTGGTGTCCCTCTCACTGCCACCTTCTATCTTTCTCTTTCGATGTGTTATGTGTCGGTTATCCTTCTAGACTGGATATATAGTGTGGTATTATACTGGGGTTTCGTGTCAGGCGTTTGTTAGGTTGGAGGCAGGGGACGCTAGCTTGGGGTGGGGGATGGGGAGGTGCTAGACAAACAAGAGACTGTCCGGCTAAGACGATTCAACATAGCCTCCCTCCTCTTCCCATCCCTCAACTGGCGCCACCCTTCCCTCCTCTCCCCCCGCCCATCCCTCCCTCCCACCTCCCGACCCCGGTCAGCTCCTTCCAGTCTCGCCCCCACATAATATGGCCCGGGAGCTGCCTCCTTCTTACTCAAAGTCAAACATCGCCCACAGTCACCCACATCCTCCCCCTCCCTCCCCTACACCCCTCACTCCCACCATCATCTTTGAATCTGATCTTGAGTTATTGACGTTCATCCCTGATGGCTGAAACACAGTAACCCATCCCCCCTCTCTCTCTCGCTCTCCCCCGCTCCCATCACCCAAGAAAAAAAGTCTTTACAAAAAAAAAGGGAAAAAAAGGTAGTTCCTATGAGCTGCTGGCTGAGCTGCTCGGGCCCAATGAAGTCGGGTGCCGGGATTAGGGTCAAGGATTAGAGCGAGCTGAGCGCCCAGCGGCGATGCGGGGGGTTTCCGGAAGGGCCTGCGGCCCGTCGTGCCTTATTATCGGATTACGCATGGTGGGGTAGCGGGGGTGAGGGAGGGAGTGGGGGTGGTGGGGGTGTAGGGTGGGTGAAGAGGTCGTCGCGGCAGATGACCTTACGGGTTAGGCGTATTCACGTTAACATTGTTTATTTACAAGCACAAAGGCGGGAACACAAGGGCAAAACTTGCTACCGACCCCCCCCCCCCACCCACCCACAACCCCCGACTCACACCGGGGAGAGATGGGTGCCCGCGACCGCCATCGCCCCGCGCGTCCGCACCTCTCAGACATGTGGCCGCCCACCTCTGCGTTCAGCCCCAGTCGCCGACACCAACCACCGGCCTGCGCCGCCCAACGCCGCCCACCGTCCACTACTGACGCCACCGGGGATGTAACAGTCTACCCTCCGTCCCCCACAGCCAGGGGGACGTCAGGACGGCCATGCATCAGAATCCACTTGATTATTAACTTACTACCTATCTGGTTAGTATCTAGACGATGAAGGCTCCTGGTGGTCCCTTCCTCCTCCGAGCCACTGCTCTATCCCATTTACCCTATATCCCTGTATCCCTGTATCCCTGTATCCCTGTATCTATGTATCCCTGTATCCATATGCCCTCTCTTCCTCTCTTCTATTCTTCTTATCTTCTATTCCTCTATTCGTCTATTCTTCTATGTATATCTCCATATATCTCTCTCTCGGTGTACCTATCTCTCGATGTATCTATCTCTCTATATATCTATATATCTCTGTATCTCTCTCTAAATCTATATTTCTATATCTCGATATATATATGTCACTCTATGTCTCTCTATTTATATATATATATATATATACACTTTTCTCTATATCTATACCTTTCTCTATATCTATGTATACCTTTCTCTATATCTCTCAATATCCCTGTCCACCCGCCGGCACGATCCCCACCATTGTGCTGGGCTGGGTGGGCTGTGCATGTAGTCTGTGGGTGGGTGGGTGGGTGAGGTGTGTTTGTGGGAGTTGGGGGGGGGGGCTCATTGTCAATCCGCCAATGAGTAGAACGTGCCTGCCTGTGGGCGCACTGCTGGATACGTAGCAGACATGGATCGAACAGCTCAGGAGTTTGCCTGTCGATTGCGATGATCCAGATGCAGTTGTGCCGTGTGTGTTTGGCTGATCCCAACGAGGGATCATCGGCCGGCGTGATGCCAATAGTTTCCGTAGCAATGCTTCCTCTCTCCCTACATCCCAAACCTAGCATTTCTGTCCTTAGTTATCGACTATTCCGCAAACGTCGTATATATACGAATTTGGGAGGATTTGGCTTTGTCTATGTAGTTAAGTTGTTTGTTTATGGTGGTTTTAAGTCGTATCAACTTTCCAGGGCATACCAGCATTGGAACCAACTTGTGACAGTGTGCACTCGTGGTGACTTAATAGTGCTGTCCAACTGGGAGAATAGACCATCGACACTGTGACCTGATATCCCACTCAGTCACATTATCCTGATACCGAGCTAACCAATCCTTGCCATATGCTAGTGATGATAAGCACCAGGTTAGGAAACATGTAGCATTAATTTCGTAAGTCATTGGTTTGACTAGACAGGGATTCGAACTCTCGACCGTCCGCACTGTAGTTAAGCAAACTGTGAATTATGGGTTATGTATCGGTATGTGTATATATGTGTGTGTATGTGTGTATCAGTGTGTATATGTGTTTGTAGTTGATTCTATGTTTGTATTTGTAGTTTTGTAGGACCAGTGTGTTGCCTGGCATGAGTGGGATGGGGTCGGGGAAGGGTAGAGCCTTTGAGGGTTGGTCGGGCTAGTGAGGAACGGACTCATGTTCGACTCTCGGTGGGGTGTGGGGGTGGGGGCTTGGGGTGTGGTAAGGCCATGGCGCCAGGCGGGAGGAGTAGATATAGCGACGCGATGACCGCCCGATAGGAGAGGCCGGCTTCTGCCACCAGAGGGCGTGGTGGTGGGTGGGCAGGATAAAACAGGGAACGCGGCCCACAGTCAACATCCACGAATGCCGTGCCTAATCCCCCAGGGAGCTTCCTGATTTCTGCCGTCCATGACACTGGAGCTCGCCGGCGACGGGAGTTGGTGGAGGGGAGGGGGTGGGGGGCGTGGTGATGTGGGTGGAGGGTAGAGGCGGAGAGTGTGTGTGTGGGGGGGAGGAGTAGTCCAGCGGGGGATGACACGCTCAACGCTGTCCTCTCCACAAAGCCACGTTATGGGTGGAACTAACGTTTTTACGTTGTTATCTTAGGCTGCCTGTTAAAAAGGAAGTAAAAGCTACTAAAATGGTTCAAACAGGATTTCGTTGTTTTTTAACGCAAAATTTCTTGGCAAAAATACATCTTTTGTACTATTTACCAGACGGGATGGCCGAATGAGTTAGAGCGTTCGTCTCCCGTGCTGGTAGATCGTGGGGTCGTGGGTTCGAACCCTCGTTGAGTCAAACCAATGACTTACAAATTGATACCTGTCGCTTCCTAGCCAGGCACTCAGCATTGTTAGGGCAGGGCAGGGACTGGTTGGCTCAGTGTAGGGATAATATGACTGAGTGGGATACCAGGTCATGGTGCCAGTGGCCTGGTTTCCAAGTGGGACAGCACTATAACGTCACCATGAGTGCACACTGTCACAAGTCGGTACCCATCCTGATATTACCTTAGATATTGCTAGGACGTAAAACAACAACAAACAACATCTTTCGTATTAATCTCTCGAAATGCTTTATTTGGGGTTCCTTTACATAATATTAAGACCACGGTTTGAAGTCAAAATGCTGGATACGAACTGTGCCTATCTATTTTCAAGCATAGCAAGTAACAAACTATGTTTGATAATTTACAATATATACAGTTCATGAAATTTGGGTAAATGTTTTGGTTCCCAAAATTATGCAGCTTTAATGAATAGAACATGGATTTGAGTGTAACCTTAGGTTTGAGTGTAGACAATTAATTATGATGCTGTCTAATAATGTTATTGTACCGAATGCAAATATAAATACATGTAATCCGGAAGTGTTTCAAAATGCTGGACTTGAACTCCTGGTTTGTCAAAGTGAGGCTGACTTCGGTAATAGCTTATAACCAGCAGTGAGCCTTAATTTGCCTAGGCCAGCAGCGCCCCCCCCCACCTCAACCCCCCCCCCCCCAACACACACACACAGTCCCAGTCCACAGCCTCGCCAACTGACCTCCTGTCAAGACCACACCCAACCCTGGGTGCCCTATGACGTCATACCGCACATACCCGACAAGAACCAGGCATTGTGTGCTATTGAAATGTAGTAGTAAGCAAAAAAAACGACGTAATGCAGGAAAATAAATAATGACGTAAACACAATTTGGGATAAAAGAACCAGTCGCATGCACCAGAAGCAGTGTTTGGTGAAATAACATTGGAAAATGCACTAATATGGCAGACAGCGGTTGCCATGATAGGTTGACAGGTGGCAACGGGACAATACCCACACCCGCGCCCCCATGACCTGACTGGCAAACCTGTATAAGAATCTCCTTCTGATAATGAATGCCACTCACGGTATGACTAATTAAATAGCCATATCATTTTGAGACACCATCCAATCTCTAATCGCTCTCCGCACACCCCACACACCACAACTCACACCCTACACTCCACACTCCACAGCCCACACCCCACACCCCACACCCCACACCCCACACCCAACACCCCACACCCCACACCCCACCCCACACACCACACCCCACACACCACACCCCACGCCCCACGCCTGTTCACTGAAGGCTGCATCTCGCACTTCGTAAAGCTGTGTGTCTGGGAGGGGTCTCCGGAAATCGGAGCGTGTCACGGTGTGGATAAGTCAGTTTTACATAACATAATAGGTGTGTATTTGTAACACAGGCGAGGATCTCTGAAATAGGCGCATTGATCGGGAGTTGGAGAATAGGATGGGTGTATGGAGGGAGTGGAGGAGGGTGAATGCCGAGTCTGGGGGAATGGGGTGTGGTGGAAGTTGGAGGATGGAGTGGGGTGTGGTGGGATGTGGAGGGTCAAATGGGGGGTTGTGGGCTAGATTGCGATAAGTTACTGCGATATGGAGCGTGGAGTGGGGTGTTGTGGTGTAGAGTGGGGTGTGGTTTGGTAGAGTTGGGTGTGGTGTGGTGGAGTGAGGTGGGGTGGAGTTGAGTGCGGTGTGATGGGGTAGAGTCGAGTGTGGTGGGGTGTGGTGGGGTAGATTGGGGTGTGGTGGGCTAGAGTAGGGTGTGATGTGGTAGATTGGGGTGGTGGTGGGGTAGAGTGGGGTGTGGTGGGATAGAATGTGGTGTGGTGGGGTAGAGTGGGATGTGGTGGGGTAGAGTGGAGTGTGATGTGGTAGAGTGGGGTGCGGTGGGGAAGAGTGTGGTGTGGTGGGGTAGTGTAGGGTGTGATGTGGTAGAGTGGGGTGTGATGTGGTAGAGTGAGGTGTGGTGGGGTAGAGTGGGGTGTCGTGGGGGTAGAGTCGAGTGTGGTGTGGTAGAGTGGGGTGTGGTGGGGTAGAGTGAGGGGTGGTGTGCTCTAGTGGGGTGTGTTGGGGTAGAGTGGGGTGTGGTGGGGTGGGGCGGGGTGTGGTTTGGGAGAGGAGGGTATGGTGGGGTAGAGTCGGTGTGGTTAGGTAGAGTCGGATGTGGTGGGGTGGGGTCTGGAGGGTAGAGTGGGGTGTGATGGGGTAGGGCTGGGTGTAGTGGGGTAGAGTGGGGTGTGGTTGGGTAGAGTCGTATGTGGTGGGGTGGGGTGGGGTGTGGTGTGCTAGAGTGGGATGGGGTGGGGTAGAGTGGGGTGTGGTGAGGTAGAGTCGGGTGTGCTGTGGTAGAGTCGGATGTGGTGGGGTTACATGGGGTTTGGAGGGTGGAGTGGGGAGTGATGGGATAGAATCGGGGGTGGTGAGGTAGAGTGGGGTGTGGTGGGGTAGAGTAGAGTGAGGTGGGGTAGAATGGGGTTGTGTGGGGTGTGGTAAAGTGGGGTGTGGTTGGGTAGAGTCGGGTGTCGTTTGGTAGAGTCGGATGTGGTGGGGTGTGGAGGGTGTTGTGGGGTGTGGTTTGGTATAATGGGGTGTTGTGGGGTAGAGTGGGGTGTGGAGGGTGCAGTGGGGTGTGATGGGGTAGAGTCCGGGTGTGGTGGGGTAAAGTGGGGTGGGGTGGGGTAAAGTCGGGTGTGGTGGGGTAGAGTGGGGTGGGGTGGGGTAGAGTGGGGTGGGGTAGAGTGGGGTGTGATAGGGTAGAGTCGGGTCTGGTGGGGTAGAGTGGGGTGTGATGGGGTAGAGTCGGGTGTGGTGAGGTAGAGTCGGGTGTGGTGGGGTAGAGTGGAGTGTGATGGGGTAGAGTCGGGTGTTGTGGGGTAGAGTGGGGTGTGGTGGTGTAGAGTGGGGTGTCATGGGGTGGGGAGGGCATGATGTGGGAGCAGGATTTACTGGAAGGAGTGTGGTGCGGTGTGGTGTGGTGCGGTGTAGTGTGGTGCGGTGTAGTGCGGTGTGGTGTCCTGATATGACCTTAGATGTTGCTAGGACGTAAAACAACAAACAAACAAAACTACCACCACCACTACCACTACCAGCTCACCCCGTACCCCTCACACACACGCACAGACTCACACATTCACACACACTCACACATTCACACACACTCACACACTCACATGCACACACTCATACACATACACTCGCACACATTCTCACATATACACACTCACACACTGATCCACACACACACTCACACATACACATATACCCATATACTCACATACACTCATATGCACACCCTCACACATACACTCATATGAGCGCACTCATACACTCACACACTCACACACACTCACACATGCACTTACTTGCACACACTCACATACACTCACTCACACACTCACATAGTCACCCACACACACTCACACACTCACTCACACACACACATTCACATACACTCACTCACACACACTCACATACTCACCCACACACTCACCCACCCACACTTACTCACACACACACTTACTCACACACACTCACCCACACACACTCACTCACACACACTCACCCCTACACTGACCCTCACACACACACTCACTCACACACTCACATACAATCACATACACTCACATACACTCACACACACTCAGACACATACTTACTCACACACTTACTCACTCACACACTTACTCACACGACCACACTCACACATTCACACACACTCACATACACTCACACACATACTTACTCACACACTTACTCACACACTTACTGGAAGGAGTGTGGTGCAGTGTGGTGTGGTGCGGTGTAGTGTGGTGCGGTGTAGTGTGGTGTGGTGTTGTCTGCTGTGGTGCGGGATGGTGTGGGGTGGTGCGGCGGGAGGGACGGGATAGGGTGAAGTGTGTTATCCTATATCGATAGCTATCAGAGATTGGTGCTATGTTCCCAGCAGCCTTCATTGTGATGGCGGTTCTGAGGTAGGTGGGGGAGTATTACTGGGGTGGCCAACGCCATTCAGCAGGGTCATTATATTCCAGTATATATCGCGGCGTCTGGTGTACAAAGAATACTTCTAAAACCAACTCCTTTACATTGGTAATGCTGGAATATTTATATTACGCTAATTATACATACCCGGAATAGGTGTAAATTTGACGCTTTGGTTCCAATAGCGGATTCCGATGATGATAGAAGATGTGCATATATCAATAGCCGAGATCACGGTTCCGACTGTGCATGCGCTGAAAACGGCGTTGGCAGCAAAGCAAATGCGAATGGCCATTGAGTTTGTCGATAAGCATAAGGAAAAACTTTGATTTTATTCAAAATGAATAGAAATACATAACAATTTAGAATAAACGTGTATTCACTCATGGAATATAATGATCTGATGAATATAGCTAAGACAAAAGTAGCCATAAAACAGTCAATTCCACACAAAACAATCAGTGATATCCACATCACCATTATTAATTCTTGTTCTAAATATTAAAATGCCAAATGTGTCAACATACACTTGTTTCAGAGAAATATATAACCAATATCTGATTAACCCTACTAATTTCCTAGTTCTACATATGTCATTAACCATAGGATATAAATAAAAAATCATTAATTAAATAAGTAAAACTGACTCTGGCTATGGCTCTGACCCAGGTTTGTTTAAATCTAAATGCCCATGACAGAAGATGTGCTGGTTATATTGATGTAAATGCAATGCTGGATAAAAGTTTAATATCTTAATTTATTATATATATTTTTTTAGTTAGTGTTCTATGTTTCAAACAAGAGCTGAGATGAGCAGAAACCAGCACATTTCACAACTGCACCCAGTGTATAAGCATGTGCCATGTGCTTCGCGCGGGTTTGTTTTTCTTTAACGCATCCCAAAATGCACCGCACCGCTGGAATGGTGATGTAGGTTATTGTTTGAAGCAATTTTCATATTCTTGAGTTAAGAATAGTTGACAGCTATAACCTAGTTATAACTTCAAACAAATATGAAATATGGCGATATTGGAAGTGGAAGCATGCACAATAACGTGTGCGTGTACACCAGTTGAATCTGAATGCAATACATCATTGCGATGGGCATTTCACAACCAGCGAGTTTGACCATTATTGAAAAGGAAATCCACAATGAAAAGACAAATGAGTATACTAGTATCGAAGTTGAATGTTTGGGATTAAATCCAGGTCAGTTTGCTTTTGAAAGCAGTATACATTCATAGGATAATGAAACTTTAATATTGATGTGTTCCTTGCGCAAACAAATCCTATTCGCATAAACACAAGTGGATTGATGAAATGCTAGTTACCATTTCCCTTTCGGATTATCTACTGAAACCTTGTTATAAATATGAGGCGGTATCCCCTTAATGTGGTTGGATGTAGCTCTTTCCGCTGGCCGTGTGTAGTGCACCCCTATTACTGTATTAGCCTGATGGAGGAAGCTGTCTGCGCAGCGTTCCGCGCACTACACTGGATTCACGTGACCCCCCCCCCCCCCCATCCACAC
Source organism: Branchipolynoe longqiensis (assembly GCA_030323885.1). Classification (NCBI taxonomy): domain Eukaryota; kingdom Metazoa; phylum Annelida; class Polychaeta; order Phyllodocida; family Polynoidae; genus Branchipolynoe; species Branchipolynoe longqiensis. The sequence continues at coordinate 67,079,002 of CM059187.1, forward strand.
CGCGCCCCATTTATGGTCAAGTCGGAGGCTTCTACTTGTTTGAACAGGTAATCTCCCCTGCTTGCACTAAGTGCCAAAGCCTACACAGGCGATGCACCACGTGACGCTGTCGTGCGTTGCTGTTTGAGCCTGAAATATCAAATTTAAATTTATACATCAAAATAAGAATAGTGCTTAATTTTGTGCATAATCCGATGCTTTTGAATTTCTGCTCTATTTATGTAATCATATGGTTGAGTTTGTTTGTTGTTTGTTTGTTGTTGTTTTACGTCCTAGCAACATCTAAGGTCATACACGGTGTATTTTATTTTATTTTATTTTAAAGATTATCAACATTCAAGACTAAATTTGCCTAGTTCATCGAAAGCATAAAATTTTCTAAACAAAACAAAGTCGAATCGAATTCCCAAAGGGAACCATCACAAACCCTCCTTTTATTCATAGGCCTACTAGATTTGGGGTAATTTTACTCTGCCTTTGTAACTATGAAATTCCAGCTATGCTTTCCCTGCTCGACCTCAAATAATGGGTTATTAGATGATTAGAGGTTCAACCCAGTAGGTAGGGAATGATCCATCCAGCAATATATGTGGTAATTCATAGTAGTTCTGGTTGCAATGCACTTAATAGATATAGGACTGTTATGCTTTCTTAAAGCTGCATAGTCCGATGAAAGCATGAAGTTTCCAAAACCAAAACATTTACCAAGATTTGATCTTGAAGATTCATCTTAGATACTGGTGTACTTATTAAGCACACACAGGAATACTAAGTCAATTTAATACCACATGCTAACCATGGTGACTAGTATTTTGACATGCACGTCAAACTTAATTCAGAATGTTTTTACTCTCAAGATACCGATGCATAATCAAATTACCCCTGAATAAAAAGAAGGTTGGTGATAACGATCAAAATAATATATTCTTCTCAAAAGTTGGCCTAAACTCAAACCCATCGGACTATGCAACTTTAACATATAACGAATATGGATGTAAATAATACATGATAAAATCCAGTGCCCTGAACTTTGAGTAGTGTTGCACCTCGGTAAGACTTTGATCAGTAACCATCAAGGAATAACAAGTGTTGTACACGTCCGGATACAGGATAAATACCCATCAACGCAGTAGTGGATATGATAACGAATTCATAAGCCAAAGCAAGCATTTTTGATAATATTGAAGACAAGTTAATCAATTCTCTCTCACTTTCCACGTTTGCTATTTACGACAGCAGTAAATCTATAAAACAGGGAATACATGATGGCAACAATGTGTGTTGTGCGTGGTACTAGCTTGGTACAACTACCTTCTGCCCCCGTCACATACTCGGTAGTGGGCGTAGTTGGAGGTAGGCAAATGTAGTGGAGGCTAACGTGGGTCAAACGTGGTGTAAGTACATTAATGACGTTAAAATACCTTAAGGTACGGCAGGTTTTGGTACGGATAAATATGATATGGTACGGTTAAATAAGTTATGGTATGGATGTCAGTACATTCAACTATGTTCAACTATGTCAGCCTCCACTACGTCCACCTATGTCCACTAATGGCTATGTGACCAGGGCTTCATCCTAGTATGCTAGAGTATACTAAAGCATGCTAGAGCATGCTAGAGGATGCTAGAGTATGCTAGAGTACATTATAGTATGTTAGCATCATGGATGCACATTCAGCCTTGAAAGTAGCGCTCTTTTGAACATGTCCAAAAATTAAATTGGACATCATGGCTCACCACATTATTACCAAGTTAACATCATGGACAAGTATGGATGCCGGTATGTTCAACTAGGTTCAACTACGTTCAACTATGTTAGCGTCCACTACGTTCAACTATGTCCACTAACATGTATATGACGGGGATATTCCCCTCCATGTCCTTCCAATATGGGCCTAAGCTGTACATGAGTAAATATGCATATTTCACCAGTAAAGAATGGCGTTGCAATAACTTCATAATGGAATTCTATTGCAGACATAGCCTTAACCAGAACGGATGTGATTCGAGGCGATATCTTAGATACATGCCTACAACATGCACGTTATACAGCATCTCAGATATGAGATCGCGTTTTCACAAATTGCTATTCAATGGTGTTTACTACCATCATCTACTGAAATCGTGGCTCGATTTTAAAATCGAGATTGTCGCAAAACAACATAATTTGGTATAATATTAATAATCACATGATTTAATATGAAATCTCTCAAATTATGATTGCCTTTAATTGGATATTCTGATGATTTTAAGCCTTTGCAATTATTTGCGATAAATATATTAAGTTGATCATTATTATGTACCTTACTTTTATTTGAAGCATATTTGATCATGATTACATAACTGTGAAAATATTTCAATTGAAAGTATGCCAACTTAATTTTGGTTGGGATATCGAAATTCGTACAGCAGAGACTTGAGCAGTGACAGGTTCAATAGATTAGTTTTGTATTCTTTCTATGTAGTCTTTAATAGCTAACTTGATGATGAAAGGTAAAATCTGTCAGTGTTTTTGTTTTGGAAAATTTAATACGTTCATCTAAGTTTGGAACGTTAATAGTTAAACACTGGGAATTGGCATTTATATAGGCACACTAATTAGGTAAACAATTGACTTTTGTGGAAAGAAAACCACAGTTACTGCCAGAAAGTAACCCTCATTCTCGCTATATATAGAGAAACTTCGCTCTATATTAAAACAAGGAAATAAACCACACAGAGTGTCTCCCTTTTTGTGCCTCTGGCTCCTTGCCCTACACAGAGATGATTGCCCCCATCCCTACTTCAATATTACCCACACATTATCCATCCCTTTACCATGAGGGTCATTGGGGTAGCACGGATGACTTTCCAACCAATTTTCTCCAGTTTTCAATGTTATCGACTGGACTCTGGGACTTGGCAAATTCCAGGTTTGGTACTTCCCTGATGTTGTCTTCCCACCTCTTCCTTTGTCCGCCTTGCTTTCTGTCTCCTTTTACAGTCCGTTACAATGTGGCTTTGGCCAGACATGAGGAAGGGGAAAAGTAGTCATAACACAGTATCTAAAGCCCAGTTTTCTTCGCTTCAACTTGCAAGCATGGCTAATACAAGGCGGTGTAATAAAGCAACCATTTGAAAGTTTACTATAAAGTAGCCAAGGATTGTCCGCGTCCTAATGATTGTATGCAATTGGATGGCCCAATGAATAGAGTGTTCACTAGTCAGGTGGTAGGTTTGTAGTTTCCGTCATTGCCTAAATAAAACCAAGGAATTATCAAATTGATACACTAGGCCAGGGCAAGGTAATAATAGTGGAAATCGAAAGACCAATGGTACCAAATTGAAATAACCCTTGCTCATTTAATGAATTAAGACGCGCTGGTGGCGCCACCATTGTTATATAAAAGTACTAGAAATGTGTAGGAAGTATCGATATGCAATGATCTAGCCTTGAGGCATAGTGCGTAGAAGTGCTTCTCATTTATATTCACCTACTTCATTATATACCACACATATATATACATATATACAACTCTGATATCGTTGACGATAAACAGACTCTTCAAACCTCCTCCTTAAGTTTAAGCATCACCAGGACACTCAGTACAGGGTTTTGTGCTGATGTATTGATACGCTGTCGAGATCTATAGCAGGGAAGCATATTACACTGTCAGTCAAGCTCCTAGATGGATTGGACTGGCTACAGGCCGGTCTAAAAACGCTATTTATTCCGGTTAAGCAGTGTTCTGGTTTTTTTTGCCAGTTCCGTCGGCCCCTGTGCTGGTGATGGATGTAGAACCGTGGCCCCGTGGTGGATCCTTAGGGACCGCGGGTGGGAAAACTCTGTTATGCCTGTCGGTCAGTAGCGCTACCATGGTTACAAAAATAACCCTCAAAAAGGAAATACATCACCCGCCGTACTGCGCCTCTTAACTCTCGAAAACGTTGTTGGGAGGCGGAAAAGATAGGCGAATAAAACATATAGAGGGAAATCACATATGATGTAAAACGCAATATGCGAGTATAACGGCGCGGAAAGAAAGTATTTTTATTTACTTTATTATTGTTCTAATTATTCTTGTGCTACCTCCTCCACACCATTTGGGACCAGTGGCGCCACCATCGCCCCCCCCCCACCCTTCGCCCTCAATGAGCGCAGGAAAGCTCACTCTTACAGGAGGATCTTTCTTGTGTGGAAAGCACATATATATACACACATGTATACACTTATATATAACTACATAATAATTATATTCATTTTTTCTCAAATGTATATATATATTCGTTTACATTATTGATGAGCAAGATTGTATATAAATGTTATTTCCATACATGGATAGTGATAAACCCTTTATCGCATGTAATAATACCTGTAGCATCCTGCACTCCCACCCCCCACCCCTGTCTGGATATGGGGTCGGGTCCCCCCATCATGCACCACTCCGCCTCCTGTGCAAGCCCTAGCCTCCACTCGCTCAGAGGAATTATATATGTGATGTATAATGCATTATGCGAGTATAAATGCAAGGGTAACATGATCATCCTGTATTTCCTCATGCGCTTTGGTGGAGCGCCCCTCCCCCTCCCAGCTGTCGGGTATTGCCGGTCGGGCGCCCCCTCGCATCACACTCTGGAGGAACTGACTCTCTCTCCTATGTTCCTTTGTGTACCGGAACTTTATATATATATATATATGTATATATATATAATAATTTATCATTTTATATAGATATGTATAATATATAGAGTCATTTTTTAAATATATATATTCTTTTACATCCGTTGATTAGCTAGAGGAAATTTCAATCGCAGACAATTGGTCTTCCTCATTCCACTGATCCTTATAATACCAACACCCATTCATAACGTTGATAACCTAAACCTGGATCTGGAAACTTTATTTAATCGACGCAGCTTGTGATGATAAATGCAAAGCTGGAGACTTTGTTCTCCTAAAAAAAAGATTAACAACAAATAAAAGATTGTGCCTGCGCGCCAGTGTAGAGAGATAAGTGGGGATATAGGGCCTGCAAAGAAGGCCCTCTACTTTCGCTGCTCCTGTTTAAAGCCACCTCCCTACATGTAAAGCTTGCGGGGCCTCACTAAGCTCTAACCTATGCCTGTTTAATGTCCCCGTCGTCCTTCTGGTAGAAATCCGCCATCGTGTCTACTGTGTGCTGTGATATTGAAGCGTCATGTGTGGATATAGTAAGTATTAACCAGTGACTTACCAATGACAAATGGACTTCAAATGGAAAGATAATCATAATATTCATAATCATAATAATCTACGTCATCATGATCATGCTGTCCGTCGCGATGCGACAAAGACCACTTTCATTACTCAACTGCCGCTCTCCATTTAACTCTCTGCTGTGAGAGTGATGTCCATGAGTCAGTCTTAATGTCTCTCAGCTTAACAAGTAATTATGTAAGTATATTTGTGTAAATGACTGACAATGCATAGGGTTGGAAGAACAGTTCCCAGAAGATAACAAATATAGATATATTCAGAAAATAAAATAGGTCTAGTTAACAACAATAATAATAATAATAATAATGTATTATTAGTAGTGTGCATTGGGCCTACAGGAAAGGAATCACGAGGACAGGTCGGAATGGGCAATGTGATTGTTGGTTTGTTGGGGTTTTACGTCCTAGCAATATCGTAGTTCGTCTCAGAGTAATTGTATGTAGTAGAGTGCTTAGAATATGTCATGTCAAGAGACACGCAAACCGGTTGGCGGAAAGGTGGGTTCGAGTCCCGATCTAGACATAATGTTCCCGCTTCCCAAGGCAGTATATGAATGATTGGGTAAAGAGTTAGACATGACGTGTTGTGAGTTGGACTGGATCTGCCTAGGTGCACACGTCCGCTCCCCATGCTGATCTAGACTATGTACCATCAGTGCATCACCGGGCGCGGTGGTCGAATCAGTTGATACTTGTCGCTTCCTAGCCTGGCACTCAGCATAAATAGGATAGGGTAAGGACTGGTCAGGATAATGCAACTGAGTGGGATGTCAGGTCATTGTGCCGGTGGCCTGATTTCCCACTATAAAGTTGCCATGACTGCGCACTGTCACAAATCGGTAGCCATTCTGATATGACCTTATATGTTGCCGGGACGTAAAACTCCAACAACCAACTAACCATCAGTGGATGCTACTAATACTGAAAACACAGCTAGGAAGTTCTATATTTAATATGTGCCAAACGAGATGTACAGGTTATTGACATAACATTGTACTATATCCAGTCACCATGCCTACATAGTCCAATTATTAATTAATTCCACATGTCACGCACTTGTCAAATGGCTCATGACAAAACGCAAACACTCACGCAGTCAATATAGTATTACTAATGGGTGCCGGGTTGTTTTTGTTTTCTTTCTTTCTTTTTAAAGCGAAAATGACAGCATCGAATTGTCGACCATGGAACTTTTTTTCCATTTAGTATTTTTGTGTGCTGTGTGTTTTTTCTTCTTCAAGTGCATTCGCCAATAATTACATTGCAATCTATATTCATATGGCTCACTGGTTCATATCTACCCGCCGACAGCCGCCCTTTCTTACCGCCAGACACAATGGCTGTCCTTGTGACGACCTTCTGCTGCGGAAGTCACATGTCCCTACGAGATGTTCATCTTTATATTCATGCAGCTTTTGTGTGATTAAGGACATCCCTCAACTCCTCCCGCTATGACGGGGTACTCCGAGTGGGGACGCCAATGCGCTCTGCCGTATGTAGTAATTGTGATGGCATTATTAAGGGTAACATGTATGTGTTTGTGTAGTGATTGTGATGGCATTATTAAGTGGCAGCTGTATGTGTTGGGGTAGTAATTATTATGGTATCATTAAGGGCAGCTGTATGTGTTGATGTAGTAATTGTGATGGCATTATTAAGGGTTACATGTATGTGTTGGTGTAGTAATTGTGATGGCATTATTAAGGGTCACCTGTATGTGTAGTAATTGTGATGGCATTATTAAGGGTCACCTGTATGTGTTGGTGTAGTAATTGTGATGGCATTATTAAGGGTCACCTGTATGTGTAGTAATTGTGATGGCATTATTAAGGGTCACCTGTATGTCTAATAATTGCAATGGCATTATGAAGGGTCACCTGGATGTGTAATAATTGTGATAGCATTATTAAGAGTAACCTGTATGTGTTGGTGTAGTAATTGTGATGGCATTATTAAGGGGCACCTGTATGTGTAGTAATTGTGATGGCATTATTAAGAGTAACCTGTATGTGTTGGTGTAGTAATTGTGATGGCATTATTAATGGTCACCTGTATGTGTAGTAATTGTGATGGCATTATTAAGAGTAACCTGTATGTGTTGGTGTAGTAATTATGATGGTATTATTAAGGGTCACCTGTATGTGCTGGTGTAGTGTAGTAATTGTGATGGCAATATGAAGGTTCATCTGTATGTGTTAGTGTAGTAATTGTGATGGCATTATTAATGGTCAAGTGCATGTATTGGTGTAGTAATCGTGATGACATTATTAAGGATAGTGTGCATATGGTAGTGCAGTAATTGTGATGGCATTATAGAGGGTTGCATGTATGAACTAGTGTAGTAATTGTGATGGCATTATTAAGGGTCATGTGTATTTGTTAGCATTGTAATTATGATGGCATGACTAAGGGTGCTGTGTGTGTCTCAGTCTAGTAATTGTGATGGCATTATCAACGAGCATGAGCATGTGCTAGGATAGTAATTATGATGGAATTAGTAAGGGTTGCCTGAATGTGTTTGTGAAGTAATTGTGATGATATATCTAAGGATTGTGCTTAGATGTTAGTGGTGTAGTGCAGGTCGCCTTATGTGTTGGCGTAGTAATTGTGATGGCATTAAGGGTCACGTGTACATGTTAGCGTGATAACGTGAGATGGCATTAGGAAGAGCCGCGGGTATATGTTACAACACATTAAGTACGTTGCTTTTTTGTTCTTTTCATTATATTTTTAAAGTGTGAGTAGTATAGAAAAACGAGGGATTGTGGAAGGCGCCGAAGCTTTCCCGGTGATGAGGCAGGTGACTGCTTGTTTTTGTTATGGGGATGTCACACTACGACCTATGGAGGCGGCATATGCGTAACGTCGCGAAATAATTTGAAAATGATAATAGGTCGAGATATGCCAACCTTTTTGCTCTCCAGCGACGTATGAAACGTACGCGTAGCGTATGCCTGGCGTATGGCTACCGTATCCCTACCGTATATCGACGTATGCAAAGCATATGATGATGTATACTCGGCGTATTGGGATGGTTGGAGGTGACAGGAGCAGCGTATGAGTAACCTATGCCAATGTACCCCTAACCTATGCATAACCTATGCCGGCATATGTCTAGTGTTTGTCTAGCATATGAGAAACGTATGAGGCATACGCCGGCATAGGTTGACAATTTTGAAGATGCACAAAATTATTTCGGTGGCTCGACCTATGCCGACATATGATGGTGTATGAAAAGCATATACGACCTATGCCTAACCTATGCATAAAGTATGTCGGCTTATGATGGCATATCAGTCAAAAATCAAATATGTTGTTATACGCTGAGGCTATACGCCGTAGTGTGACAGCCCGTTAACAGAATGTTGTGAGTATGCCAGAGACCCCCGGAGGGTGTCGGTTCAACATACGGCTAACCTATGCCAACCTACCCCTCAGCTATGTGTAACCTATGCTGGTGTATGCTTAGCGTACATCTAGTGTATGAGCAACATATGAGGCATACGCTGGCATAGGTTGAAAATTTTGAACAGGCATAACACTTTTTCAGCGGTGGCCTATGACGACATATGAAGCGTGTATACGGCGTATGCCCAACCTATGCCCAACCTATGACGGCGTATGATGGCGTATCGGTTGAAAACCGCATACGCTGGCATACACTACCACCATAGGTCGTAGTGTGACAGGCCCATTAGTTATTCCATACATGGACTCCACTTCTTTGTTCCTACTGGCTGAACTGACACAGTGACAGTGGAAACTTCCTTCTGCCTCTATAGCACTTCCTAATTGACCTACGATTCCAGCAAAAAAAACACTGCTTGCCTGGAAGACCACTGCCTGGTGCTGACAAAATACTTCGTTTTCAATTGTTGTCGGAGTATATTAGTTGATTAAGCAGGGACATTTCCAATCGTGGATAATTGGTCTTTCTCATTTCAGTGCCCCCTTTCCTATTCTGGTAATTCCGAATGCCTGGCTATGTAGCCTCGGCCACGGTTCTTACCTGGGTGTAAAATTTTCCGATATTTGAGACCTTGGAGGATGATGAGAACCACTAATAAATTGCAAATGGTCTATATAATGGTAGATGGTATGTAAAACCAAAGGCATATAAGGTATATGTGGAGTTGGTGATCCATTACTGATTAAAGATTGAAATTGTATATTATATATAGATAGTGAGAGAGGGCCACTTCTTGACATGAGAGAGGGTCACTTCTTGACATGTGGGAGAGTCTTTGGAACTCTCCTCACATACCCCCCCCAAGTGTTCTTTATGGATCACTGCACAACAGCAACAACAAGGCACTCTAGCCAGACATAACCATGCCTTGGTTACAAGGATATTGAATATTCATTGGTTGAATAGGAATGCCTGTTGGTGATTGGAGGGATTGATCAGGTGTGTACAGCCATCTTGGATTCTAAAACCTATATATATAATAACCTAAGCAAGCTCCTTCTGGTTCCTTCTGCACACTATATATTGCCTTCCTTCTCTATACTTGCATGTAGTGATTTCCTATTAGCCTGCCTACACAACTACAGCTGCCCGCCGTCGACTTCACACGGGGTTTCGAATCCCACGACCTAGCAAAACGTGAGGCGGACGATCAACTCATTCGGCCATCCCGTTTAAATAAACCACATTTAATACAACAATTTTAAAAGCCACCACGCTATGATATCCTACTCAATCAGGGTGTCCTAAAACTATACTAACCAGTCCCTTTTCTATCATATTAGGACTATTCACCAGATCATGTATTGGCCGATAACAGTTATAGCTAAAGTCAACCGTTGGTTTGATTCAGTTGCAACGTCTGTGGGGATTGATCCTGTGTCTTTCAGCTTGGGAAGCGAGCACTCTAGTGATAGGGCACCTCGTCCGTTATTGAGAGCTATTTTGGGCTGAACTCCGAAAGTCTACGATGTCCCTGTTAGCTTAGATATATCCTATCAATGATATATGAAATGTTCAATAATCTAATTAAATTGTCATAGGTGTGTTGTCGCTAAAGGTGAATATTCGGATGAAAGCATAACAATGTCAAAACCAAAGGACTTACAAACATTTTATCTTACATATGTGACTTAGGTAATGATGTATGTATTAATCAGGAGTTCTTACATAGAAGAAATATAGGGTCAGTCTAATAGAACCTATCACTTCTACAATTTAAACAAGCCGTTGTTGTCCAGTATTTCCACGAGCTCGCCAAATCTATTTTGACCGTTTTCACATCAAATCTGTCCAAAGTTAACCAGGATGAATAGAAGCTACTCCGATCTAAAATAATATAGATTATAGAAAGCAATCTAACATTTGTAAAATATGACGCAAATTCCAAGCCATGTGATTACCCAACTTTAAGTGTGTCCCTATTTTAAACATAATTATATTAGTTTGATCGATGCAATCTAATAAATTAATATTTAAATTGAAGCCACAAATTGATAAGACATCGGATTGAGCTTCGCTACGTTCAGTTACATTTTATAGCATTTAAATTTGTTGTCATGTCTGTGGGTTTTCCAAATATATTAACTTTTTCTTTTTAATGTTTATCTCCAAAATTAAAGGAATATTAGATTAATCGTCAGTATGGCCAGGCAGATACGAACGGATCGGCACTCCTGGCTAACTGGAAGCGTGCCAGTTTAAAAGTTAAGACGAAGTAGTCAGAGCTGTGCTAATTACTATATCCGCCAGCAGCTCGGAGGCCTCATAAGCACACTTGTTATCGCACACCACACCGCCACCTGCTTAAACGTGAGATAAATGTCAAATGGCGGCAGACAGTTGTTGGTGGACATCTTTTTTAAACAAATCTTTTTTAAACTATTGTTTGTATCTTTTTATAGTTTTACTGAAGTCGGCCCAGAATGTCGGAGGTGGTTCCTAAATGAAGGTCGTACTAGGAGCTTTTGTGGTTGGAGCCAGCCTTTTGGTCCTGTCTTCTAACGAATTGGAGATTACAACAACAAAAACCGCCACAACGCAATAGAGGTGTTCTGACTGGACATATTGTTTGACAGAATCGGGTTTCTACTAATGGCAGCGGAAGTGGCAGCCACAGATGACCAATGGCTATAGGGCATGCAAATCTATGTGACATAAAGAAAGTCATGTGATATCCTGTGACTTTTCCCATTTTGTTATGTGATTATGACTTCCCCAGTTGTTACAGATAACTGCTCTCCATATTTATCTATCAGGTTTCCTTTGCTTTATAAATGTATATATATATATATAATCAGTGTTCATATGTATATATATACACATAAACAGTGTTCATATATATATATATATATCTAAACAGTGTTGATATGGCATTCATTGCCCAAGTGATATCCATTACAAATCCGTGTCTGGGCTGATAAAACTGATATTATTGTTCTGGATACTCCCATTTTTGTTTATTGAGGCTGTATTTATACTGTCCATAGCATATAAGCCCGGGTATCCAGGCTTGTTTTCAATGCTGGCCACCCATACCACCTTTAAAAATATTAAGATTTAGTTATATGATCAAATATATTACAATTAAAGTTGATATTTACTAGAGTGGGTGATATTTTGACACATTTAGTTTACTGAATTATTATTGTATATATCCACATTGGCTGTGCATTTGTCAATGGTCTTTTCATGGTCCCTTATGCCCCAAACTCGATATAATGCAATAACTCTCTCTATGTATAATTAGATACAGTTAGATATATGTACATACATACATTTATATATATATGCACGTATATATATATATATATATATATATCTATATTAGAGAGAAAACCGAGAGAGATCCAAAGATATTAAAACACACGCATACTTATTCTTTCATAATACATTACACGATATTAAAATGTATTTCGTCCCTAACTTAATATGTCTCCTGAAATGAATGTTTTGCTATCGAGGATATCCACCACTGACCCCACGCTAGACCCAATTCATGGTGCGTTCTGAATAATTGGTGTTAATGAATTGCAACGATAAAACCAGTCCCCTTCACAAGACAATTTCTAAAAGGTACAAATTGGCCCAGATACTGAGTGAGATAAATAGAGGTTCAACTGACATGGATACGCATGCACAATGACGATATATCTAGATGCATTGTGCAGTATGTTTGTCCAGGAACCCGCGGTAAGTAGAATATTAATAAAGGTAAAGCACGCAGGTGCCTGCAGGAGTGCCAGAGCATTCCCAAGAATCAAAAATGTTCTGATTTATTTCGGAGGGAAGTAAAACTTCAAAGCAGATCATCAGATAACGTGGATAGCACGGTTAATAGGAATCTTGGTTGATCCGGGTACTTCTTTCTGCGCATGAGCACCGGTCGACAGAAATTGGTGCCCGTGTCCACCGGGAGTTTGTGTTTGGGTATGTGGGTGTGTGGGTGTGTGTGTGTGGGGTGGGATTGGCGGAGCGAGGGAGGGGGAGAGGTAGCTGAAGCCGAAGCGGGACCGAGGCTCAAAAACATAGATGTGAGAACGAGATAGGAAGTGAAGATTTTCATCTTACCTTCGAGACCGTCGCTGGTTCTCATGCTTATCACCACGCCGGCCACCAGCAGTAACTGGGCCCATGTTGCGCAGGCGCAGCCCCGGGGACGTTGGGAGGCGCCCATCGCTGCACTCATCTGGTCGACGTCTGATCTCTGGGTATCCACAGAGGCGCTATGAACGCGCCGGGGGGAGGGGGTGATGGGCGGGCGGGGCACCAGGCGGGGCGGGCGGGAGACCGGGGCGTCAGGCGGCGGGGCGTCGGGCAGCTGGGCGTCGGGCAGCTGGGCGTCGGGCAGCTGGGCGTCGGGCGGGACACCGGGCGGTGGGGTGTTTGCGTCGGGCACCGTCTGGCGGGGCGTCTGGCGGCAGGCGCCAGGCGGCGTGTGGTGGCAGGCACAGGGAAGATTCCTCCAGTTCCGGCTAGTCCTCACATCCTCAATGCGCCTCTCCTCCAGGGGGTGCGTTGGTGGTGGTTGTGTGGGTATGTGCGTACGTCCTCCTGGTAAATAGGGGTAGAAGAGTGAGAAGAGCGGTTGGTGATGTTCACTGGAACTTTAAAGATTGGTGGTACAGTCAGTGCTCTTCGTAGCCACAACTCACAAGGCCTGACGCTATTGAAATAACCAGGCGGTGCTTGTATCAAGGAACCCCCCGTCACGATATGTTGATGGTCAGGGATAATAAAATATGGATCATGCGTCAAGATGGGTAGAAAACTGACTGTGCCAGGAGAAGCCCACACACGCTGCGTGCAGACGAGATGCGGTCTGGGAAGCGCGGCGATCTCGGCTGTTCTGTAATTGCTACCTCGCGTTCTCCGTGTACGCACCGTAACCTGAGACTACGAGGCGGGGCCGCCGACCGGGGCTGCTACGTCATAGCGCCGCTGTCCAATCAGCGCGCAGTATACAGCGCCATCAGCGCCCACCAGCGAAAGGCGCACACACTACTAACAGTGGGAAGAGGATTAGCGGGTGTGAGGGGAAAGGGGTGGTGGTGGGGAGGGGGCGGTGGTAAGGACACATCCGCGATCCGCTGCCCACACACACGCACATTGATTAATTAGTAATTGTACAGCTGGAGATCTGTTGAATAGAAGCAGTGTGCAGCAGTCGTTTATTCCGAAGGATTTTTTGCAGTTATTCTGTTTGCCAGAAGCAACATCTTTAAACATTCGGACTCTTAGTGGAGGGGATCTGCTGACTAACTCACTAAATAATCCCCGACTGAATTTGCGAGAGGTGTGTTAATAGAACGAGGAAGGAGGATGGCTGGTGGTAAATGGTGGGTGTTGGTAAATAGTGGGTGGTGGGTGGTGGGATAGTGAAGTGGTGATGGGTGATTGTGGTGGTGGGTGATGGAGGTGACGGGATGTTAGGTGACGGTGTTGGGATGGTGGGTTAGTAGTGGTGTTGTGGGTGGTGGGTGGTGGTTGTTGGGTGGTGCTGGGGTGCTGAATGGTGAGTTGTTGGAGGGTGGGATGGTGGTGTGTGATAGCGTTGGGTAGTGGTGTGGTGACGGGTGTTGGTGGGTGTGGGAGGATTTGGGTGGTGGTGATGGGGTGGTCACATGTTGGGATGATGGGTTGGTGGGTTGGTGGGATGGTGGAGTCGTGGGTGGTGTGGTGGTGTGGTGGTGTGGTGGTGTGGTGGTGTGGTGGTGTGGTGGTGTGGTGGTGTGGTGGTGTGGTGTGGTGGTGTGGTGTGGTGGTGTGGTGGTGTGGTGGTGTGGTGGTGTGGTGGTGTGGTGGTGTGGTGGTGTGGTGGTGTGGTGGTGTGGTGGTGTGGTGGTGTGGTGGTGTGGTGGTGTGGTGGTGTGGTGGTGTGGTGGCGGGTGATGAGGTGGTGGGATGGTGGGAGTAGGGTGGTGGGCTGGTGGGTGATGGGGTGGGTGGTGGTCTGTGGTGGGTGTCTTGTGTGTAGTGTGTGGTGCAGTGGGGGTGGACTGGTGCATGGTGTGTGGTGTGTGGTGTGGTGGGCGTGGATGGGTGTGAGGTGGGTGGTGGGTGGTGTGAGGTGAAGTGGGGTGGATGGGTATCTGGAGTGGACAGGTGTGTTGTGTGTAGTGTGTGCTGTGGTGGGGGTGGACGGGTGCGTGGTGTGTGGTGGGTGGTGTGTGGGGCAGTGGGGGTGGACGGGTGCATGGTGTGTGGTGGGTGGTGTGTGGGGCGGTGGGCGTGAACGGGTGCGTTGTGTGTAGTATGTGGTGAGGTGGGGTGGACGGGTGCGTGGTGTGGTGGGTGGTGTGTGGTACGATGGGGGTGGACGGGTGTGTGGTGTGTGGTGGGTGGTGTGTGGGGCAGTGGGGGTGGATGGGTGCATGGTGGGTGGTGTTTGGGGTGGTGGGGGTGGACGGGTGCATGGTGTGTGGTAGGTGGTGTGTTGTGTGGTGGTGTGGTGGCGGATGGTGAGGTGGTAGGATGGTGGGATTAGGGTGGTGGGATGGTGTGTGGTGGGGTGGGTAGTGTGTGGTGTGTGGTGGGTGCGCTGTGTGTAGTGCGGTGGGGGTGGACCGGTGCGTGGTGCGTGGTGGGTGGTGTGTGGTGTGGTGGGGGTTGACGGGTGCGTGGTGTGTGGTGGGTGGTGTGTGGTGCGGTGGGGGTGGACGGGTGTGTGGTGTGTGGTGGGTGGTGGGTGGTTTGATAGGGGTGGATGGGTATCTAGAGTGGACGGGTGCGTTGTTTGTAGTGTGTGGTGCGGTGGGGGAGGACGTGCGCTTGGTGTATGGCGGGTGTGTGAGGCGTGCAAGGAGGGTGTGTGCGGATTACGCTCGGTAATGTTATTGAAAGTAATGATCAGATGGTGGTCCTCTCGGATGGCGCCCACGCGGTCGGGCGTACAGGCTCCACTCAGGGCCACGCATTGTGGGCCGAGTGCCGGCGACGGTGCCAATTTCCAGATGACCCCTCAGTGTGAGCCGCTCGCGAGCCACTCGCGTGCTACTGCCGGAAGACCGAGTATTAAGCTGAACCCTGTCCTCGCCTCGCCTCGCCTCGCCTCGCGTGAGCTTCCCGTCGCCACAGGAAGTGGTGCACATTCATATGCACACACGCATACCCACCCTCTCATATGCAGATACATATAAAATTCATCAATCTGCACCTTATTCAAAATTGTGTTTATATACACATATATATTTGTATATATACATATATATATATATATATATATACATACACACATGTAAATCTGAACATACACACACTGTTACTCAGAATTTAAGACCTCATTCACATGGTTATATTTACACAGCCACACTCAGACACAAATCCACACCTCATTCACGTAGCTCACACAAAGAGTGATTCACATGACAACACATTCAGTCGAAATGACACATCTCATTCACATCCTATATATATATATACGGATACACAATTCAGACCTCATTCTTGTGGCGCTGTACATACATATACCCGGTATCCCCGTGGCCACACACTCAGACACAAAGCCACACCTCATTCGTGTACACAGACACAAATGCACACCTCATCCACATGGCCACACGCTCAGACACAAAGTCATGCATCATTCACATGGATGTATGTATACAGACACACTCAACCACAAATTCACACCTCACTCAGATGCACATATGCACATGCACACATATATATTTTTCCCCCAGAGTGGCGAGAGGGCGCCCGCCCGGCAATTACCCGACAGCTGGGAGGGGGGGGGGGGGCGCTCCGCCAATGCGCATGAGGAAATATAGGATGTACATGTTACCCTTGCATGTATACTTGCATAATGCATTATACATCACATATATATATATATATATACATCTGCAAACGACATATATACATGCATACATACATACACACACGCTCACCAAGACAAGTCGCCAATCCACATCGCATTCACGTGCTCTTCTCTATACATGTAGGCACCCTTGCACACATACATCACTTCACACGTACTTCTACACACACACGCCCGCACACACTCACCAACAACCCACCACCCACCTGTCCCCTCGACACGAGCAGGCACTGCCACTACCAGCCACGTTTTACACTGCCGTCGTACCTCCAGCCATACCCGGTGTCGCGGTTTAGATTCTCAGTGGGTTTAGAGTCTATGCTCTGGGTTATGCGCATGCACATATTCGATTCAAATAGAACACCGAGAATGGAGTTGACAAAAGATATTCCTTGTGCAAAAAGTTTAACCCACCTCTTGGCTGGGATTGGCTAGGAGCGATGACGTCACATTTATGCGCAAAAAGTTGCTAGGGTCACCCAAGTTGATTAATCGAATACACTGAAATGCCGTTCGATTTTGACGCACGCGCATAACCCCAAGCGTAGACTGTAAACCCACTGAGAATTTAAACCGCGACACCGGCACTACTGAGACCGCACTGCCGGGGTTGTTGACAATGCACTGATAAGCGATGGGATTGTGGCATTGGGCGTGTTCAAGTGTGTGCGGCAGCCGGGCAATCGACGGAAGAGCAAGTTTTTGCAACTACCAACTTATACTTATATATATATACAGTAAAACCTCTCGAAATCGAGCGCCCATGGGCCCGACTTTAAGCGGTCCATTTAAGGAGGTGGTCGGTTTAGGGAGTTAGAATATCCTTACAATGGTATTATTGGGAGCCAAATAAAGCGATCGATATTGGGGAGTGGTCGATCTCTGGAGGTGGTCAGTTAGAGAGGTTTTACTGTACATATATATACATATATACATATATATGTATTCATCCATATTATTAATTGCGTAATTAGTTTATACCTCACATACACGAAGGCTGCCTTATGTGGCCCTATGTGTAAGTCTGGGCACATTTTGTAATGAGTTTCGTGGACAAATCCGATTCTGCATTTTTATTATAAAAATCCCCCCCACCCGAAAGAAACACCCCACACACACACAAACACCAACAACTAGTAATCTGATCTGAATTGTATCCCCATAAAATCAACTCACTCTCATATTTGAGTTACAAAGTAACCAGGCCGCAAAATAATCCGGCATAGGTTATCACATATGATGAACTCCTTACTAATACTAGTTAGGCTACTGAGATGGAGACAGGGGAGATAGAGGAGAGCGAGAACGATGAGAGAGGGGGACAGAGGGGTATATGAAAAGGATTAATAATCAAAGCTATGTTTCCACACACTTAGATCAGTACTCATCAACGCGCCAAAACTCACACACATTCCTATATTAGCGGCCTGTCGAGCCCCCCCCGACCTCCGCCCCCCGCCGCCCCACCAACACGCGTGCCTTTCTTTCCCCCATCACCCTTCCATGGAGTAATATATCCCGCGCAATTGCAGCACATTGCTTCCAGAGATGAATCGCTCAAATTCATCAGCCGGTCGCTATTTCATTTCGGTCGCCAATTTTCGGGCGCGCTTTGTTCCTACGCGCATGTGCGGGCAACAACCCCAACAAGACGCCGGGCGGCCTGACCCGGCGGCCCGGCCTCTATGAATCGGCCGATGAAGCAGAAAAGTTGAATATTGCCACATCGCCGCCTCCCGGGCCGGGCACGTCGTTCCTTTAATTTCTTCCATTGTGGCGCGGCCCGGCCTGGGCCCGGCTGAGCCCGGCCCAGCCGCCTCCCAATCTGGGCCGAGTGGGCGGGGTTCTGAATGGTGGTGAAAGGGGTGGGTCGCCGCGTCCACTGAGATGGCGACGGGGGGGTGGGGGTGGGGCTGGGGGTGGGTGGGTGGGGAGCGGTGCCCACTGCCCGCCGCCCGCCACCCGCCACAAGCCGCCAGCCGCCAGCCGCATCCCGCCTTCCGCCTCCCGCATCCCGCATCGCGCATCCCGCCACCCGCCTCCCGCCTCCCGCCTCCTGCCTCCCGCCTCCCGCCTCCCGCCTCCCGCCGCCCGCCGTCCGCCGTCCGCCGTCCGCCGTCCGCCGTCCGCCGTCCGCCTCCCGCCTCCAGCCTCCCGCCTCCCGCCTCCCGCCGTCCACCGCCCGCCGTCCGCCTCCCGCCTCCCGCCTCCCGCCTCCCGCCGCCCGCCACCAGCCGCCCACCGCCCTGCGCCCGCCAGCCGCCGCCTTCCGCCCACTACTCGCCATGCAGTGGTGTGCACCGTCGACTGATTGCCTCTTCCGCCATCCCTGCCCTCCTTCCCGCTCCTCCCTCTCCTCTCCCATCCCTCCTCCTCCCCCCCCTCGTCCTCACTGCCCAGTCTGAGCTGCTCATCCCCTTACCCTCGCACACATTCAACTCACTCCTCACGCCATAGCTCGACCCACCATAGTTATGTCCTATATAGCAGTGCATCGACCGCCAATTCATATACAGGGATCTCTGCCTCCCACTGGCGTGTGCACTGCCGTCACTCACACAGTCACAAGTCGGCAGTCTGCAAAGGTCCTATGTTGGCGCAAATATACTACTACTCAACCCCTGTAATTGTCTAGTAACATCCCATACCTCATATAATATATGTACATATATACATATGTATGCATATATATATATGTATATATATATGCATACATATGCTGTATAATCCATTTTGAGAGTATAAAAAGGCCGGAAACTTCCATCTGCTCCTCAGCCCTAATTGCTCCCTCAGTCATCGACTGGAGCAGCCTTGTTCTAGTCATCCATCTACTGTTCCAGCTTACTCAACCTCAGATCTGTTGGGGGCGCCACCCGTCTGTGCACACACCCTGCCCCCCCCCCTCCCGCCCCACACACACACCTAAACAGTTTATTTTATTTAACGATGCCTCTAGAGCACCTTGATTTTTATCATCGGCTATTGGACGTCAAGCATATGGTCATTCTGACATATTTCTTTGGAGGAAACCTCCTGCTGCCACATAGGCCTTTCTGGAAAGAATATCAACCCTCGCCTTTTATAATCCTCCAGTCGAGTGGAGGTTTGACGCGCCTGGTAAGGATGAGGAGGACCGTCGGCGGCCGGTGGCAGCGCCACCGGTCATGAGCATGAGGCGGAGGAGGCAGTAAATAGAATAGTAAGTGCAATGATCAAATATTAATCCCATGCCGCGCCTTTATACTCGCATAATACATAGTATACACCACATATATGCATATATACAGCATTAATGTTGAATTACTAAAACTTACACTGTAGACACTGAACGCATTCTTAGACATTCTCACCCAACCCTTCAGCCCTACACCCACACCCACAATGATACCCACGACGTCTGCATTTACATGTATGCAGCAGTGACAACACCGACCACACTGCATAGTACACATCCCCGGCCCCCGCTCACCCCGGCCCCATTCCGTACATCCACCACCGTGTTCCTACACTCGTACTCAGACACACTTCACATCCGAGCGAGCTCCAAGGATCAACTCGGGGGCAGGTCTTACAGTTGTTATGACTAGTATGAGCTCCTCTGAGCACCTCCGAGCAACTACAACGACGCTCCGGGAGGGTTTCTCACTGCACTAACCTTCAGAAGCCGCGGGCCGAACCCCACAGCGCCCCCTAGCGACAGCATTCTGACGCCTCGGCCTCGTTCCCGTGTTTTGGTTTTTGTTGTTGCTTGTTCTGTTTCTTACCTTCCATCTTTGATCAATGTGAATTGTTAGGCATTTCGCGCGGTCCCTCGGATCGCGTGAGATTCGCGTCCTAACCCCCCTCCCCACCCCCTCCCCCACCATGTCCCTCGTTATTGGAATACAGCACATTAGATGTGGACCTTTTTTGTGTGTGGTGTGTGTCATGGATGATGCTGTGCCGAAGCGCTGAGACTGTGAGAACATGAGGCGAACTACCCAACATGCAATGCATCATGTAAGGACACACGCCCCGCGCGCCATCTTTGATTTACAACCCTCCACATTAATAATATTATCATAGGTACATTGAATTCGCTCAGTTGACCCGGTTCTTTCAGGAAACTTATATAAATATGTGTTATGTACTGCGTTATGTTAATATAATCAAAACTACTGCTCTACGCTAGGTTTCCTAAGCTTAGGTAGCCCTTAATACCTCTAATCTATCAAGTGTATCACTAGCTCTGCAATGATTCTTCTACATGGCACGGTGGCGCCATCTATACCTGGTAAGCAGTGACTCAGATTCAGATATTTCTCACCCAGTGATCTAGCTGTGTATATGGGTTATTCTTATTCGAGATGGCTGAAGCGATACTCTTTCCCATTGTCCAATTGAACTGAACCTTGCATTTAAATTAAGCTAATACATATGGTTTTGCGCCTCCTTTCAAGTCATAATGGAAGTACAGTATACTTCAATATCCATTTAGAAACACTGTCCAGCTCTACACTTAATTAAAGCACATGCATATGAAAGGCGGTACTAGAGGCATGTTCTCCCGAAGCTAGAATATTACTAAATCGAGACGGGGAGAACTGCGACTAGTGAAACTCCATGAATATAAACTGCTAATATTCCCAAATTAATATTCTCATTGCGTTTACTGGAAGTAGATCCCAACAACTATTGTCTTCATTTATCGGTCAGTTAGTAAATTTGCCGACCAATAAGGTGCAACTTCCTCTCTCTTTCCGGGATGAGGTTTATTCAGATGAGTGATATTTACCAAAACATTAGCATTCAATGCATGGGGTGTTTATGCACATAGATCGATTTGATTTAAATTTCAAATTTACACCCAAAAAAGTGGAAAGGAATTGACTAGTAAACATTGCCCTATCGGCACAGCCCACATCCACATTGGATTATCTATTCAGATCACGGGGTGTGATTATCAACCGCCACGAGCGGATGAGATGGATAGACAGAGAGTGGTGTAGGAGTGGGGGGGAGGGGAAGGGAGGGGTGAGGATGGCAGGCAGGTAATTAGTGATGGGGATCACTTTCACATCCCAGCTCCAGTCGTGGTGTGTGATGGGGGTGAGAGCGCGAGGTGAGGAGAGGGTGTGTGTGTGATGGCGGTGGGAGGGTGGGAAGTCAGGAGATGGGAGATGCGCTTACTTCACACGAACGTTGCTACATCGCGCACGTCACGTGATATTACATCGCATTCCCATCTATAAATACAAAGCTCACAGCCACAAACCACGGATCGCATTGCGGTTGATGGGAACTGGCGTGGTACTAGTAGGAGCTGGGGTGGTGGGATTCAGAGCTTGGCTAATTGGCTTTTAATAAAACAACATCCCGGATGTGGGATTCTGGGATCAACAAGCACATCCCGGGTAATGAGCTAGTGCTGGTGCTGGTGCGGACAATGCAGCCCGCTAGGCGGCGCCTCACGCTTCACCGCGGCGCGTGCACCGACTGACCCATCCCCTCGTGCGCCTCCCACCCGCCCCCTTCCGCCGCCCAGGCCCGGTTGGCTGGTTCCGGTCCACGCCGGGGTCACGTAGCCGCAGGTGCCGGCCGCAGGCACTGGTGGCGGGGGAGGTGTGATGAGGACACGAACTGTACAGGGGTGGTGGGGTGGTGGGGATGGGGGGAGGGGAACGGCTCGGCGCGGATGTCCACGGTGGGTCTTGGGGAGGATTGGGACGTCGGTTGAGGGTGAGGAAGGGACTGCTAGTGATGGACGCGGCGGGTGTCGAGTTTACTTGGCCTAAGGATTGGCGGATGGAGTATACTTATGAATATGCATATATAGAGAGATAGCTAGATAGATAACTATATAGATAGAGAGTATCTATGGATAGATATATCTATATATATTTCTTTATATTATGTCTAAATAATGTTAATGACCCATTTCCTATGTTAATATCCAGTATACAGCCTAGGGTCTTGTCTCGTCTGATAAAACTGTTTTCAGAAAGGTCAGCCCAGTTTCACGTATATGGATAGCACATGTTTTAATTCCGACCACTAACAATGACAGGTACATGCATATATATGCATATATACACCTATTCATTATACATCTATGCATGTTTCCTCATTGGGTAGGTACACTTCCCTCCTTATTGTGAGGCAAGGTTTTGCGCGCACACCAGCGGACGGGAAGCAGCAGTGCGTGGTGCGTCTCTGCGCGTGCGGGCGGATAGCAAGTTCCGCCGTGCTGGTGCCAAGGTCGCCCGCCTGCCCCTCTGCTCCTCCGCCCCTCCACCCCTCCACCCGCCAGGCGGCGCGCATGTGGCGGCGCGAGTTGGGCTAGCGATGAGGCGAGGGGAGGTGAGGCGAGACGAGGCGTGGCGTTTAAGGACCTCTATTATTCAGCGTCCGGACACGACGATATGCATCCTCTCATCAGCCATTCGCCGGGCACTGTTCGCCTTCCGCGCCGCCGCGCCGACTGTCTAAATAAATCTCACCCGCGCCTTCATCTGGAGGGCGCGCGGCGTTAACAAATTGATGCCAGCTCGGCACGCCACCCTCCGCACTCGGCGGAGGGCAGCGGGACACTGCGGGAAATTGGGCGCGTTTGATCATATGTGAGGATGTGAGATGATCAGTGGTACTCACTGCGGAAAGAGCTGGGGCTGGGGTTCCTCTGAGTAGATCAACTGGAAATATCCCTGTCAGACTGAGTCAGAGCCTGTGAATGTCGGCTCGCAAACCCGGCATATAAATATAAGCTCTGCTCACAACCTCCTCTCATAAACTCTACTCACAAAGTCCCCGCTCCCCCAACCACTCGCAAAGATCTCGCTCGCAAACTCTGCCCGCAAACTCCGCTCAAACTCTACTCACACACCCTGCGTGCACACCACTCCCTATCCTGTATGTGGTGAAGTGCATATAAAAGAGCCCTTACTGCTTATCCGAATGAGTAGCCTATGTGGTGGCAGCGGGTTTCCTCCAAAGAAATATGTTGGAATCACCATGCGTTTAACGTCCAATAGCCTATGATAAAAATAAATGTGTTCTAGAGGTGTTGTTAAATACAGCAAGCTTTACTTTTAAACTGCTCGCACCAACTCACCTGACAATCTCCACTCACAAAGCCCCCGCTCACAAATTCAACTCGCAAATTCCGCTCCCAAACATCACTCGCAAAGATCTAGGTCGCAAACTCTGCTTGCAACCTTCACTCAAACACGATACTCACTCACCTTGTGTACAAACTGCACGCACCAACTCGCCTGACAAGCGCGACTCACATATTCCTCTCACAAATTACTCTCATAAACTTACTCGCATAATCTACATGATCTGCATCCACATACTACTTTCACAAAGTATTTGCATAAACAATTCACATAAGCTACTCGCACAAACGACTCACGCAACCTGCTTGCACACACTGTTTGCACAAACTACTCGCACAACTAACTCTAAAAATACCTTCAGATAATCTTCGCATGAAATACTTCTGAGGAAATGCTCTCACAACATATTCTCACAATGTTTCCTCACGAAGTACTCTCACAAAATATTCTCTCAGAGCTTCGCTCACAAACTTGGTGGTTCGGCCCTATATTTGGTTACTTGGGATTTATCGTCCTAGCAACAGCAACCATCAAGTCAGGACGTGTAGCGACTCCTGGCCATGAACCCAACATATATCATATATATATATGATAGATGCTCATATATACATATCAATGTCGACTGTTTCTACACAGTTACAAGCCATAACCAAAATGTCAGAAAACGACAATTATTACTAAAACAAGATTCAACAGATTTGATCAAATTGGATTAGTGCTGCCCAGCGGTGAAAACAAGTGTTAACACACTTATCCGTTATGAGCAGGGTAAATAAATTAATGACACACCAAAATATTATTGTTATCGACAATGTGAATATACCAGTCATTGCCGTGCCAATCACCAGTCAATCTAGTAAGAGTAGTGATGTTTAAATCTTCAGCCTGACTAGATCGGAGATTGATTTCAAGACATGAGACACGAGGTCTCTACCCAGGCAGTCATCTCGTCCGAATGGATCCAGCCTTCACCCTAGGTATGTATCCATCAATCCCCCTAAGTTCCCTTTTGATGGTTAGCTCCCAGAACTTGATTAGCTTACCAATTACCCACCGTGTGAGACTTCCCCGGAACACAATGATGTTATTACTCTATCAACCTTTGGCAGCAAGTTTGAATTGCTTTAAGTAATAGAAATACTGTGGGCAGTGTATACACACATGTATATACCAATCTCTGATATAAATCAATTGTAACGGCACAATCTTGATCTTTGATTCCTGAGAAACTTGTATATGCTGGCACAGGATTCCCAGTGAATTTAAGCCGTCACCAATCATTCTCTATAGTCATGCATATTTGAAAATTCAATTGGTAAGTATGCCTGCATGCAATGTGCCCCGTCCCACAAATGGTACATGTGTCTTAGTCGTTGGCTTTCATCGATTGGTCGTTTAATTTGTCATTAATCACAGGTACATACATCTATACTTCCGCAAACCACAACTCTCCTGGCGCAACCCATGCGCCTGAATGTGGTGCTAAAAGCTGAATTCGTGGTGGCATGCTTCATTTAGGTGGTGCATGCAAACGTGGCCGCTACTGAGACGATATGCTAGTTGCTGCTTGTGAAAGTACATAACTGTCAACTTTAGATGCTAAATTAAACTTACCATCGTGCGTCCAATGATAACCATAGGACAACGATAACAGCAATTCGACACTGTGTCTCAGATTGGGAAGTTATTACATGGTACACAAGGCATTACATGTGCCTCATGTGTTTGTTTGTTGTTGTTTTACATCCTAGCAACAACTAATGTCATATCAGGACGGGTAACGACTTGTGACAGTACGCACTCATGGCACCTTTATAGTGCTTCCCCACTGGGAGACCAGGCCGCCACCACCATGACCTGATATCCTACTCAGTCACATTATCCTGACACTGAGCCAAGCAGTCCTTGCCCTATCCTAATAATGCTGAGTGTCTGGCTAGGAAGCAACAAGTGTCAATTTTTAAGTCAATGGTTTGACTTGACCAGGGTTCGAACCCATGACCGCATGGTCTACCAACACGGGAGCCGGACGCTAAAACTCATTCGGCCATCCCGTCTGGTTGCCTCATGTGTACTCAACACCTTCTCAACCACTCCACCTTATCCACCTTTTTCCAGCTCATTCCAGCTCATTCCACCTCTTTCCACATCATTCCAGCTCATTCCACTTCATTCCACCTCATTCCACCTCATTCCACCTCATTCCACCTCATTCCACCTCATTCAACCTCATTCAACCTCATTCAACCTCATTCAACCTCATTCAACCTCATTCAACCTCATTCAACCTCAGTCAACCTCAGTCAACCTCAGTCAACCTCATTCAACCTCATTCAACCTCATTCAACCTCAGTCAACCTCAGTCAACCTCATTCAACCTCATTCAACCTCATTCAACCTCATTCAACCTCATTCCATGTTGTTTTCACATAGCGTATTCGGGGCCATGGCCATCCACATCACGCAATCTTATTCCACCTCATACAACATCACATCACCATATTCAACTCACACCATGGTGTGATAGCTCACTCCATCTATCCCACCCAACACCAACTCCCACCACCTAACGCCAACTCACTCCACCTCGATCCACATTACCCCACCTCGAACGACCTACCACTACATAATATCACAGCACACCATATCGCGCCACCTTACATCATTTCCCAACACCCTACCCCAACTGACCAAACCTCACATCACCCTACTCCACCTCACACCACCCTACTCGACCCTGCATGACACACTTCACATCACATTACATCACACTACATCACACTACATCACACTACACCACACTACATCACACTACATCACACTACATCACAATACATCACACAATATCACACAATATCACACTACATCACACTACATCACAATACATCACAATACATCACACTACATCAAACTACATCACACTACATCACACTACATCACACTACATCACACTACATCACACTACATTACACTACATCACACTACATCACACTACATCACACTAGATCCCACCACACCACGCCACTGCACACCACCCTACCATACCTAGCACCACCTCACGCTATCTCATCACAATTCACACCACGCCGCCCAACCTAGCATCGCCTCCTCAAACCACCTCACACCACCTGATGCGAGCTAACCCCACCTCCACCCCACCTCCCCAGCCTCAGCTCCTCCCATCTCCACCTCACTCCAGTTGACACGCCACCTCACCTCCTACCGGGCGCTGTGGCCGAAGCGGCATAGCGCCGGTCTCGCGTGCGGAAGGTCGGAAGTTCGGTTCCCGGTCGAGTCAAATCAATGACTTATATAATTGAATCTTGTCACTTCGTAGCCTGGTGCTCGGCATTAATAAGATAAGGCAAGGACTGGTTTAGCTAGTGTCAATGTGACTCAGTGGGATATCAAGTCATGATGCTGGTGGCTCGACTTCCCATTGTGGCAGCACTATAAGTCACCATGTGTGCGCACTGTCACAAGTTGGTACCCGTCCTGATATGACCTTAGATGTTGCCAACAACCAACAACCTCACCCCCGCACCTCACCTCACCACCTCACCGCACCATGTTATCCCACCACCTCAAACCATCTGTACCCCATCGTTCCCTTTAAGCATTCCTCCCTCCCTCCGTCCGTCCGCGACCCTCCCACCACCAGCCACTTCACCGAACCCGCTGCCACTCAACCCATGCGCGCTCCTGCTTCACACCAGATGGACGGGCGATCCATATTTAACTGTGCGTCGATTGTATCAGCTGCATCCACGCCTGCCGCCTTTCCCAGACACCTATGCAGAATTCCCGGCGAACAAGTCCTGCTTAACGAGGCAGCGTCGGCAATGATAACATCAGTTGTACGAATAATATATGACACCCCATGTTGCATTCTTTAGATTCATCGCCAATAATTCCCCACAAAAGCTCCACTCTCCGCTACCCCCCACGCCCCCGCCCCGTCTTCCTCCCATCCACCCAACCCCCCGCCCACCGGATCCATATTGATCTGTGAAATGTCCCCTCTCCCACACCTAACCCAAGAAGCTGACAACATCACCAACCATCCCTATTGGCCTGCCACCGGTGCCTCCCCGCCCTCCGCCTCCCCACCCCGCCACACACCCACCCACCCACATACCCCGACTCCTCCCAGGCTCTCTCGGCGCAAGTCGCCTTCTAGTCCCTTTGAAATTTAGATATCTGGCTCTGCAAACGCCTCCAGGTGAATAATAATGCCCGCCATTCTAATGCTAGCGATTACAGTCCTCACACACCCATTGAGGGTGCAGTTGGGAGGGACGAAGGGGGGGGGGGGGGAGAGGAGCCGGTGAGTCGCTTGCAGTTTATTCCAACCAGGATAACGCGTTTTGCCGTCAATAAAACCATAAAACTGCTTTCGCAGTGGGAGGCTCGACACGCGAGCCATTATGGCCGGGCGCGTGGGCTTCAGAACTCTTGGCTTTTGTGACTAGGTTTCTTTCAGTTTTTTGTTATTGTTGTCCTCTCTACCCGTCTCTCTCTCCTTTGAGTAGGAGAAAGCTTCTGATACTCAGCTTGACGGGTGGCTCAGTGTGTAGAGGGATCTCTCAGGGAGCTATTATCTGAGCTGCTCGGGCTAAGTGGGACGGACGGTTGTGTATAAGCACTGGGCCAGGTGCATGTATCAGGAGATGCGTCGGTGAATGAGTGTGCCAGTCAGTGGTTGTGCCAATGGGTGACTGCGCCAGTGAGAAACTAGGTCGGTGAGTGGTTTTGTCAGTTAGTAACTAGGTCCGTCACTGATTGTGCTAGTGAGAAACTAGGTCAGTCAGCGATTGTACCAGTCAGTAACTAGAACTGTGAGTGATTGTGTCAGTGAGTAACTAGTTCAGTGAGTGGTTGCATCAGTGAGTGGCTGCATCACTAATTAACTAGGTCAATGAGTGGTTTTGTCAGGTATTAGGTAAGTTAGCAATTGCGTCAGTGAGAAAGTAGGACATTGAGTGGTTGTGTCAGTGAGTAACTAGTTCAGTGAGTGGGAGGCTGCATTACTGATTAACTAGGTCAATGAGGGATTTTGTCAGGTATTAGTTAAGTTAGTGATTGCGTCAGTGAGAAAGTAGGACAGTGAGTGGTTGTGTCAGTGAGTAACTAGGACTGTGAATAATGGTGTCAGTGAGTAACTAGCTATGTCACTGGTTGTGTCAGTGCTTGTGCCAGTGAGTAACTAGGGAACTAAGTGGTTGTGTCAGTTAGTAACTAGGACAGTGAGTGGTTCCATCAGTGATGGGTCGCATAACTACTTAAGTAGGTCAGTGAGTGGTTGGTTCAGGGAGTATCTAGGTCAGTGAGTGGTTGTATCAGAGGCTAGCTGCATCAATCATTAGCTAGGTCAGTGAGTGGTTGTGTCAGTGAGTGGCTGCATCAGCGAGTGGACAGGACAGGTAGTTGGTTGGTTGTTCGAGTTTTACGTCCTGGAAACATCTAAGGTCATAACAAGACATGTCAGATAGTGGATAAGCCAATGAGTGGCTACATCAGTTATTAACTAGGTCAGTGAATGGTTCTGTCAGTGAGTGGCTGCATCAGCGGGTTCGAAGGACAGGTAGTGTGTTTGCCAACTAATGGCTGCATCACTGACAGGCTTCAGGAGAAAGTTGACAAAAGTGTAAGAATCAGTGACTGAGTGTGTTGACACGCACATAAAACAACACGGAGAAGTGTTAGCGTTACTGTGTAATGGTGCTGTCACATTAGGACGCTTCTTGACGGTGCGCCACCAACGCGCAAAATCACTTTTAATCTTTGAGACATGTCAAACTTGTCGGCATCAGCGCAACGTATTGGTAGCATGTGGCTGACGTTGTGAGAAAATAAAGAAAAAAGTTTGGTGCACTGTCCTGATAGGACCTAATATGTTGCTAGGACGTGAAACAACAACAGACAAACAAAGCAACAGTTTGGCGCAACATGTGGGAACGACCCCCACGTGTGCGTGGTGTGTGCCTACCATTCGCATAACATTATTCCAGACGTTTAACGTATCTAGACGTCCCCCTAACGTCGCCATAATGTTGGCACACACGCATCATCGCACGTCGACCATCGCCATCCATCAACGAATAGCAACGCATGCCTAATGCATGCGTAATGCTTCCTGACATATCCCGACGTTGCGGCAACAAATCATAGATGTCGACGCGCATTGGCGAGAAGCGTTGTAATGTGACAACACCATAAGGGTGTGTTTTATGTGTAGCCGCATGGGGAGCTCCTTATATCATTAATTTACTGACTCGGTCCAACTATCCTCATCACACCCTCGACGCATGAAATAGCATTAGCCACAGAGAGAATTACAGTCATTTGTGGGACTAGTTGGACTAGTTGGACTAGTTGGACTAGTTGGACTAAATAGATAAGTCCGTCTGACCGCCCATCTCCCCACCCCTACCTCCTAATATAAAAAGCGTACCTTTCACAAATATACTTCTAAGCACTACAACAACCCCTTTGGGTACTATTGGGCACATATATTGCTCTGATATATGGTAACACTTACTGCCTTGCTGAATGACACTACTGCTATAAGAAGTCAAAAGAAAATGATTTCATAGCAAATATAATAATGATGTGCATGCGCAAGAAGATGAGTGTATATAATTGCAGGTGTAATAATAGTGCTCATGGCGCGGGTTAATTTATAAAGGGGCCTCATCCTGCACTCTTCATCTCATTTGAAATGTTTCCACCAAACCAAGGTCTGCGTCTATTAGCAGCTAAAATCATGTCTTTCGATGTTACTACCTCGAGTATTGAAAATGGTCATCAGATGAGTTTTAAAATACATATATGAAGAGTTCAGGTGCAAAACCGCGTTAACGCCAATCCAAAAATTGAATTAAACCAAAAGACTTTTTAGCTGAAGGTATTTTTAATTCTCACTAATTCCACTTTTCTTGTGATGACAAACGGTTACAGGGCAATGAACAAACCATTTGCATGTAAAAAATGAACTTTTTCAAGGTTTGTCTCCAATGTTTATCTCAATTTCTGGATCACTGTTTATGGGGTTCTGCTCCTGAACTCCTTTTGTATATATATATATATATATCTATTTATATATATATATATTAAGTACTATGTAGGTTTTGTCCTTCATGGCCTATTTGTGTGTGATGATTAGTCCCATTGTGGTAGTATTCTACACCGCGCTCCCACATCATTAGCCTCACTCTAGAAATGTCAAAGGATGCAATTGATGGAAAAGCACAGGAATGGCCTCTTATCGGAAAACCTCAACTTGTTTCTTTTCTTTTTTTCTTCTTCTTTTTTTTTCTTTCTTCGGTATTTATTTTGCCCATAGCGTCTAAGCTCCCGCGAGGGTGCTTGTTTTCAACGCTGGACAGCTGTGAGGAATGTTATGGTGTATGCCCGGTTTCCGGTTCCGGGTTGCTACACTCGCTCCCTATATTCAATTAAAGTCAAACCTAAAGGTGCAGACATCTGTCAAATACCGAAGTGACTAGACAGGAAAGAATACCTTGACAAATAG
Organism: Branchipolynoe longqiensis; assembly: GCA_030323885.1. Classification (NCBI taxonomy): domain Eukaryota; kingdom Metazoa; phylum Annelida; class Polychaeta; order Phyllodocida; family Polynoidae; genus Branchipolynoe; species Branchipolynoe longqiensis. Next base: position 67,110,153 of record CM059187.1, read on the forward strand.
GCTTGGTGGATTGATTTACTTAGGATTTTTATTTAATTATGTTTATATTCATATGAGGTATTATAAATATGGCCGCTGTGCTAATCGGTGCACAACATTAGCACAATTGGGTCCCTATCTGGCAAACAAAACGGGATTGCGGATGATTTAGAGCATCCGTCTCCCGTGCTGGTAGATCGTAGTGTCGTGGGTTCGAATCCTGGTCGGGTCAAACCAATGACTTACAAATGTATACTTGTTGTTTCCTAGCCAGACGCTCAGCATTAATAGGATGAGGCAAGGACTGGTTGGCTCAGTGTCAGGATAATGTGACTGAGTGGGATATCAGGTCATGGTACCAACGGCCTGGTTTCCCAGTGGGACAGCACTATGAAGTCGCCATGAGTGCGCACTGTCACAAGTCGGTATCCATCCTGATATGACCTTAGATGTTGCTATGACGTAAAACAACAAACAACAAACAAACATCCTATGGGGCAACATCCCAATTAAACAAACGAAACTAGGGGAAGCTGCCTGAGTGAAACTAACGTATAATCAGAGAATGGCTGCATGAGTGAGGGAGTGACTCACTAAGCACATTTTAACAGTGACTTGCTCATAACTGACTCATTACAACGGCCAGGTTATCAGTTACTACCTGAATTACAAGCAAACTGCTACTAAAATAGTATTCTGCACTAACCTCTCAGACAAGAATCGACATAGACAGGAATGAGTGGTTAGGGTGATTACCTTAGGATTAATATATGATATATGGCTATGACGCTCGGTCCGTTATTGCAGGAAGTGTGGGTTCGAATCCTGTTCTAGGCGCAATTTTCCTTTCGTTCGCATCACCCCCGATAACTAGTATATATAAAAGCTTTAACCAGACGGGGTGGCCAAATGAGTTAGAGCGTCCATCTCCCGTGTTGGTATACCATGGGATCATGGGTTTGAACCCGGGTCGAGTCAAACAAATGATTTTAAAATTTATACTTGTCGCTTCGTAGCCAGGCGCTCGGCATTAATAGGATAGGGCAAGGACTGGTTGGCTCAGTGTCAGGATAATGTGAATGAGTGGGATATCAGGTCATGGTGCCAGCGTCCTGGTTTCCCAGTGGGACAGCACTATGAAGTCACCATGAGTGCGCACTGTCACAAGTCGGTACCCATCCTGATATGACCTTAGATGTTGCTAGGACATAAAACAACAACAAACAACAAACTCTAAAGGCGTCAGGTGCCCAAAACTGCCAGATCCATTTGAGTTGTTTTCTGTCAAATAAAATTCATTGTTATGCTTTCCAATTAAAGGTTATCAATTTTGAATTGCATAGGGAATTATTCTTTGAGAGAGGGAATGTGGCTACTTTTGTGAAAATAAAACTCAGATTGGATTATCGGATTGATAGCAGCTTCATCACAAATGTGATGGCAATAATTGTTCCCTTTCAGCCTGGATGGCATTTTTCGGTTTTTGCGCCTGAAACCTTCATATTATGTGTGTCAATACAAATATTATATTTTCCATTGTCAGTGGCCGGTTTCACCACAAACAAATACAATAGCCACCACGGGTAGAAACAACTAACCTGCCGGCAGCGAATCCGGACACTAACCACGGTCGTTGCTGCCGGCCCCGGCTGTGTGCTACGCCGGGCCGCCAGGTCTCCTGCTCCGTGGTTCAGACCTGCCCCCCGGTCGTGCAGGCCCCTACCCTCCGCACCCCGGCACATTGATCACGGCTATCAGGTGGCGCACCAGTTGAAGCGGTGCGTCTGGGCGGGCCCTCGTCACTAACACCTACACGTAACCTTTCAGTCTCACTAACACTTTCCCCGTGCCTTTCAAGTTTCAGCTGAAACCACCAATGCGCTACAAAGAGCCAAATCCCACGATGCACCTGGCGATATATATGTTTAGAATTAGAATGTATCGCCACATGTGATGTGTAATTTAGGTGCGATTTTCGTAACGGAGGATATATATATATATATATATATATATGAAGATTTCAGGCACAAATCTCCGTAAACGCCAATCCAAAAATGTAGTTTAAATAACAGAATTTTACTTGCCATTAATTGTTATTCATGCTAATTCCACTTGTCTTATGATCACATGATTATGGAGCAATGAACAAACAAGTAGAAATGTACACAAACACACCTTTTCAATGCTTGATACCAATGTTTCTGTCAATTTTTAGATTGGATTTTACGGGGTTTTGCGGCTGAACTCTTCATATATATATATATATATATATATACATATATATATATATATATATGCTATATATATATATATATATATATATATATATATATTGGTTGAGATTGACACATATATGTGGGGTGTTCGGGGGTACGGTGAGATGAGAACCTCTAGGCAGTAAATAAGCGTCATGTCCTGGTGTCAATTCCATGCTGAGCTGGATGGATCTATGAGTGAACCATGCAGGCCTGCTTGGTATGCGAGGCGCCACGTGCCGATCGATGGGTGCCTGAAGGGGGCGTGCCCAGGCAGGTGGGTTGGTGGGCTGGGTGGGCGGGATGTGGGCGGGAAGGGGCGGGGTGGGGAGTGTACATGTTTGCCTCCACTAATCACTCAGACGTGTGCTTGCCGTAACGAGACGCCGACGTTACGCACATGACGGATGACCTGTTAGGGGCGCCCCCTACCGGGTAGCCGCCGAGTGCATAAAGCTGCCTGCGCGCGCACCTCACCTGTCTGCAGTGCCGGAAGTAGGGCGCTGTTGATGACACCCGTGTGCATCGGCGCGCAGTCTGCTTACCAGTTTCCCAGTGTACCCAGAGAAAAAAGGAAGCCTCTATGGAATATATAATATATGATTAATATGCAATATGTTATATGTTATATGTTATATGCTATATGTCTATATCCTATATGATATATGATATATGATATATGATATATGCTATATGATATACAATATATTGTATATGGTATATGGTATATGTTATATTATATATGATTATGATATATCATATATGATATATGATATATGTTAATATTATATGGCATACGCTATATGATACATGCTAATGATATATGCTAATTGGAATATGTTATATGATATACGATATATGTTATATGATATATGGTGTATGGTATATGATATATGTTATATCATATATGCTATATGTTATATCATATATGGTATATGATATATATGTGATATTATATATGATATATGGTATATTCTATATTATATATGGTATATGGTATATACAATATATTATATAGTATCTAGTATATATTATATATTATATATTATATATGATATATTATATATTATATATTATATATGTTAATGACATATGGTAGGTTGTATATGATATATGATATATGTCATATGGTATATGGCATATGATATATGATATATGGTGTATGGCATATGTTATATGGTATAGGTTATATGGTATATGGTATATGGTATATGGTGTATGTTATATGTTGTATGGTATATGGTATATGGTATATGGTATATGGTACAATCCACATGATACATGATGCATACAACATGGTACACTGCACATGACGCATGACACATACCTCATGAAATATGGCACATGACACATGACCCATGACACATGACACATGATACATGATACATGATACATGATGCATGATACATGATACATGGTACCTGGTGTATGCTGTATGCTGTTTGGTGTATGGTGCATGGCTCATGGTGTATGGTGTATGGTGTATGGCGACACATACAAATGCTTAACTTTACGTCATTGGCTTGGCACCGCCAGGGTTTGAAGCACATGGGTTCGACTCGTACGACCTGCAATTCGAAAGGGTTGGGCACATAACCAATCACAAAGCTGATATTACTTGTTCATAGTCAATCACAAATATTGTCAGAACTATACCAAGTGGGAAATTCATTTATGCCAAGAGATCTTTGTGTAAGCTAGGTTAGTTTATTGCAACAGGGTTGTGTTAGGCATCAAGGTAGATAATATACAATGCAATGATGTCCCCCATCCCCGCGAAGTTGTGTGATAAAGGAAATGGGTGTCAGACTAGTGAGTGAGCCATGCACCTTACTGACTTTAATAGTAATGCAATGCTCTCCTAATGCCAGGTACACACCTACCGTTTATCCGTACCCACCTACCATATACGATCTAAAACTGCCCGTTTCGCGCACAAAAGTCATTAGGTGTGCGATCCCCTAGCACACCTACCGATTGCGATTCACGACTTAAAACTCAGTTTTAGGGCTAAAACTGCTTGCTTGCGATTGTGATTGCGATTCGCGATTCGAAAAATGAATCGGCCCGTTTTCAGTCGTAAGCGGGACGGGACGGGGTCGCGAGTTTTAGTGCGCGAATCGTATATGGTAGGTGTGTACTTGGCATTAGTGATTGACTCATATTGACAACAGTTATGTGAAAGTAGACACTGGATAATATGCTACTACAGAATTCTTTTGTCCGGTGCCCAAGTAGATCATTTTCTTTTTTTGTTGTCGGTACATTAGTTCTTTAAGCAGGAGAAATTTCAGTCGCAGACGACTGGTCTTCCTCTGGATGACAAGCGTGACTCACCACATACACAGGCTGCAGAACACTAACACTAGAACAGGTTCAGGGTGGATCACTCACACCAACGGATGCAGTAGCTGCAGATCACCCCCTGGAACCAAAACAATACTGCTTGTTAGAGTTTTACATCCTAGCAACATCTAAGGTCATATCAGACAGGCACTGACTTGTGATATACACTGCACACTCATGGTGACTTCATACTGCTCATCATTATCATCATGCTGTCGGTCGCGATGCGACAAAGACTGCAGCTCTCCATTTAGCTCTCTGCTGTGAGAGTGATGTCCATTAGTCAGACTTAATGTCTCTCAGCTTCAGGTTTCTCTTGATGGTTTCAGGATTCATACTGCTACTCCACAGGGAAACTAGGCCACCAACACCATTACCCAATTTCCCACAACCCAGTCCTTGCATTCTTCTAGTAATACTGAATGTGGGACTAGGTCGTGAGAAGTATCACTTTTTTAAATAAATGATTCGTCTCACTTGGCTAGGATTTGAACAGCAATGCTTCCACACTGGAAAGCGGCACTCCTACCGAATTCGCCACCCCTCATTTGTTCAGGAAAACCAGACAGAGGAGCTGAATGAGTTAAGGGCTGATTCCTTACACGCGGTATGGGGTATGCGGTATGGGCATGGGGCATGCGGTATGCGAATGGCATGATTCCTTACACGCGGCATGTGGCATGCGGCATGAGGCACATGACTGGCTATATCTAAAAAATAAAAATAAACAAGTATACTCAATACTGCACTGTATATGACCTAATATTGCATTTATATCTATGTACTTCTTAGTATGTCACATGGGGGTTCCTACTTTATAATTACCAAATTATAGATAAGTATTCATATTTTTGTGGCTGTGGTAGCATTTTCACCAACCCGAACCCCACCACCACCACTACCATATGTTTCCCCTCAGCACCCTTGTGTGTGACCGTTCTGTAATGCTCAGTCACCTCTCCTCATCTAAAAGTAATGGACAAGTGTGACTGACTGAACCCCACCACCACCACTACCATATGTTTCCCCTCAGCACCCTTGTGTGACCGTTCCGTAATGCTCAGTCGCCTCTCCTCGTCTAAAGCTAGGATTCCTTACACACGGTATGCGGCATGGGGCATGCGGCATGCGGCGTGCGGCGTGATTACGGGATGGGTCCTTTCACCCACACCCACACCCACACCCACACACAGTGTCAGGTTTCCTCACCACTGTTCTCTATGGCAAACGCAGCAGCATTCGCATTCGCATGCCGCACCGATCGGTACATGGACCGATTCAGTATTCGCATGCCGCATGCCGCATACCGCGTGTAAGGAATCACCCCCATTGACTTAGATGCTTTTCGATTTGTTGCCGCATTCGCATTCGCATACCGCATACCGCGTGTAAGGAATCCTAGCTTTAAACTAATGGACAAGTGCGACTGATGTTTCTATTCGCACACTGCGTGCCGCATACTGCATGCCGCACCGATCGCTACAGGGACCGATCGACTTGACACATGCCGCATGATGCATGCCACATGCCACATGCCGCATACCGCGTGTAAGGAATGTAGCCCATAGGCTTCAAGGCATTTCGATTTTTTGTCGCATTCACATTTGCATTCGCATACCGCGTGTAAGGAATCAGCCCTTTAGAGCATCCGTATCCCATGTTGGTAGATCATGGCATCGTGGGTTCGAACTCTGGTCGAGTCAAACAAAAGACTTAACAATTGATACTTGTCGTTTCCTAGCCAGGCACTCGGCATTATTATGAGAGGGCAAGGAGCAGTGGAATGAGGAAGACCAATCATCTGTGATTGAAATTTCCCCTGCTTAAACAACTAATGTACACACAGAAAAAACAAGATGACGTAGTCGATGGAGCATCCAATTCTTATCTCCAAGTTACTGATTCAAGCGAAAGACTGAGACAAGTGTCGCCACCAAGTCTGGTGTTGCCTCGATAATTGACCAGTATGTGTGTGGGTGGGGGGGGGGGGGAGCTGAAAGTGACGATGACACGCACTTAAAGTTGCAGAGTCCGATGGTTTTAAGTTTCTGTCGTTTTCTGAGATAAATATATTAGGTTGATCCTAATCGGTTCCGAGCGATGACGCGCACGCTGCACGCGGCCACCATTTTGGGAAGCATCGAAAGTACCAGGCAGCGACATAGAGCCTGAGCGCGCACTGTCAGGTTCTAATAAAGAGAGTTAATATGTTCTTTTGTGTAGCAACAAATACTTAATAAATACACCATTATCCAAGGTGGATGTGTAGGTTTAAATCCAGATAAGTGTTTTGTTTTTGATTGGACTGCAACTTAAAGATCTTCTTTATTTATTATACCCAAAGAACCAGCTCACAAGTTTTCAAGGCAGAAATATCTATCATTTAAAAAATATTAACTCTTTAAAAAAAATTTAAACTGATTTCTTAGAATGACAAATTTGCCTAAAGTATATTTGATGATCTGTCAATCGATTTCTAATGATCTGTGTAGTCTGTAGTTGCAAAACCTGATAGTCTTTACCCATAGAGTATGGGGAATTTCTATAGTGTGATCACTGTTTTTCAAGTGAAGCCAACAAGCTTGTTAGCTATTAATATTAACAAGCAACCCATTCAGAAGTCAAGAGCTAGACTTCCTCTTTATCTAGATATATTTTATAATATTATAGCTTGCTTGCACATGGAGTTAGAATCAATGAAAAAACACAAATTGTCTAGGTAGTGGCAGGCAACCACTAAACAGGTGCTTCCCAAAATGACCGAAAATCCCACAGTGCAGCACGTCTGACGTCACGCTCTGAACCTATAGTCTACCTTATTTTGTTTGAAATAACATTTACTTTAAATAAATAACTTTGGATATATTTGAAATTCAAACATGCAAAATTAATGTTGGCAAGTACGCCAACACTTCGAAACCATTGGTTTCTGCAGTAACAGGTTCTATCAATCTGCCTCAAGCTGAGATTCCTTACACGCGGTATGCGATCTGCGAATGCAAATGCGAATGCGGCAAAAAATCGAAACGCCTTGAAGTCAATGGGCTGCAACCCTTACATACGGTATGCGAATGCGAATGCGAATGCGAATGCGAATGCGACAACTCGATCGGTCCCTGTAGCGATCGGTCCGGCATGCGGCATGCGACACGGGGGTGCGAATAGATTAGCATCAGTCGCATTTGTCCATTGATATAAGGCTGGAGGAGGCGACTGATAATTACGGACAGCCGGGACAGGGTGGTGTGAATAGAAAAGCATCAGTCGCATTTGTCCATTGATATAAGGCTGGAGGAGGGGACTGATAATTACGGACAGCCGGTGCAAACATGTAGGTTTATGCGGCGGACCTGTTAGGAAGCAGTCTTCATATTTGGGACGGTCCTAACATCCCTCTAAGCAAGCTAAACTGAGCCATGTTTGGACCGTCCCATTCTGTGTGTGTGTGTCTCTGTGTGTGTATCTGTGTCTCTGTGTGTGTGTCTCTGTGTCTGTGTGTGTGTCTGTGTGTGTGTCTCTGTGTTGTGTCTCTGTGTGTGTCTATGTGTGTGTATCTGTGTGTATGTGTGTCTGTGTGTGTCTCTGTGTGTGTCTGTGTGTGTGTGTGTCTCTGTGTTGTGTGTCTGTGTCTTTGTGTCTCTGTTGCTGTGTGTGTGTCTGTGTGTGTATCTCTTTGTCTCTGTGTGTGTTTCTGTGTGTGTGTGTCTCCGTGTCTGTGTGTGTCTGTGTGTGTGGTGGTGTGTCTGTGTGTGTATGTGTGTATGTCTGTGTGTGTCTCTGTGTGTCTCTGTGTGTGTGTGTCTGTGTGTGTGTCTCTGTGTTGTGTCTCTGTGTGTGTCTATGTGTGTGTATCTGTGTGTATGTGTGTCTGTGTGTGTCTCTGTGTGTGTCTGTGTGTGTGTGTGTGTCTCTGTGTTGTGTGTCTGTGTCTTTGTGTCTCTGTTGCTGTGTGTGTGTCTGTGTGTGTATCTCTTTGTCTCTGTGTGTGTTTCTGTGTGTGTGTGTCTCCGTGTCTGTGTGTGTCTGTGTGTGTGGTGGTGTGTCTGTGTGTGTGTCTGTGTGTATGTCTGTGTGTGTCTCTGTGTGTCTCTGTGTTGTGTCTCTGTGTGTGTCTCTGTGTGTGTATCTGTGTGTGTATCTGTGTCTGTGTGTGTCTGTGTGTGTATATGTGTCTGTGTGTGTCTCTTTGTCAGAGACACAGACACACAGACACACACGGACAGCCGGAACAGAAAGCAACAGAATACCAATGAATGTACACATGGGTGCACACTTTTATATGCTGCTTACCGCATGCCGCACGCCGCATGCCGTGTGTAAGGAATCTTCCCATTCGCATACCGCATGCCGCATGCGCATGCCGCATGCCGCATACCGTGTGTAAGGAATCCTAGCTTCAGTATTCCCTTCTATGTGGCAACAAATGCTTAATAAGTGCACTAGTATCTAGCTTAGATATATACACACAAATCTAGATAATTCATTGTATTTAGAAAAGGTGATGTTTTCCTCCGACTATGCAGCTATAAATTTAAGGCAAGTCGCATTGTGCAACCGCAACAAATCTAGCATTTCAACGACATATAAATATATCCAGTTAATTGAAATTCCATCTGTCCGCTCACCAGCAATGCAAACAAAAGCAAGTGAGTAGGCGCCCTCGTGCCCCCCCCCCCCCCCCCCCCACTCCCCGCTTCCCCCCTAATGAAGGCGGCATGGCGGCCGGGTCGGACCCGGCCTGACACTCCGCCCCGCCTTTATGACCCTCAGCAGTGGGCTGTAACTCCACATTGCATCTCCTTTGTCTTTGCAAGAGCAATAGCCCCCCCCCCCCTCCCAATCCTATACCCCAGCACCCCTACCCCCGCCCCCCAGCGCCGCCGGTTAGGTACGAGACCGTTAGGGGGCGTGCGGCTTCCGGTGCTGGCGACCGGTGAGATGCAGTATAGATCTAGACTGACTGAGGACAATCCAATGGTGATCGAGTGTTCGCCGAATAAAGGAGCCCCCTACGGGCAAATGAGACATGATGATTTATTTAGTAACCGTCGATAGAGATCTATTGTAACCGGGTTGCTTCTTAAGTTACTACATCCTCTGCCCCTCTCTCTCCACCCCATCCCCTCTCCCCCTCTCCCCCTCTCTCCGCATACCCCCACTTCTCTAACTCACCCCTTCTCCTCTTTCCCTCTCTTCACGCCTCCCCTCCCACTACCCACGCTTCAACCCCCCCTCCTCCCATGGACACCGTGAGCCGTGCGATGTAACTATTTAGGTAGAATCATTATACCCAGCATGCCTCAGTCATGACCTGAGCGTAACCTCAAAGTGAATGTCATTCATTCCCTCAGTCATCGAACCCGGTGGTCCAATCAGTAGAGCGCAGGTTTGCCATGCGGAAGGTCGGGAGCTCGAATCCAGGGTGAGTAAAAACCAATGACGTACAAAATTGATACTTGTCGCTATCTAGCATAGCACCGAGCATTACTAGGACAGAGCAGGAGCTGGTTAGCTCAGTATCAGGATAATATGACTAAGTCGAATACAGGGTCATGGTGCTGAAGGCCTGATCTCCTAATTGGGTAATGGGTAAGATCTATTAAGGTGCCATGGGTGTACCACTGTCACATGTCGGTACCCATCTTGATACGATCATACATGTTGCTCGGAAGAAAAACCCTACAAAACTAACTCGCTCCCAGCTGGATCCGTCTAACCCCGTGCTATTATATCATTAACCAAGTGTAGGAAGAAACACAGACCGATAACTGCCCAGCATTGAAACCAAGCTTGATCATCCGAACTGTTATGCTATGGACAGCATAAACATCCCTAGATACAAGATTCACCCCATACTGCTGTAGTAGGGGTGAAAACCAACCCTATGTAAAAGCTGTTGAAAAAACGGGTCAATGAATTGAGAGCCTAATTTCACAATCTAAGAAGCAACATTTATTCTTTACATACGTCTTATTGATAGCCCGCTACCTTTGAGTTGAAAAATATAATATAATATGTCATGGGGGTGATGAAAATGGGAAATATTGCGCCTAGAGTGGGACTCGAACCCACATCTCTTTGCATTCCAGGCCATTGTGCTAACCATTACACCACCTAGGCTCCCTGATATCAACACACTCCCCACGCCTACCTGTCTATGTGGTTACTTGCCTGAGAGGTCAGTGCAGACCACTATTCTCGTCCCCCTGGAATTGTAAGTCTTTTAATGCTTACAATTACATACATACAGGCAATGCACTAACACATACATACACAGGGTAGGTTCAACAACCATACAGCGCAAAGCTTGTACAGGATCCTGATCACGGCAACCAGTGTCATGGGGGTGATGAAAATGGGAAATATTGCGCCTAGAGTGGGACTCGAACCCACATCTCTTTGCATTCCGGGCCAGTGTGCTAACCATTACACCACCTAGGCTCCCTGATATCAACACACTCCCCACGCCTATCTGTCTATGTGGTTACTTGCCTGAGAGGTCAGTGTAGAGCACTACATAATATCTAGTTTAATCAGATTAAAAAGTGAAATCGACGGCGTTCTCTGGCCGCCATCTTGTCTTTTTGCATTCTCTCTCATTCACCAACTCTGTTCTGATATAAGTAACCATTTGACAATGGTGCCAGGCATTCTACTTTTTGTTCCATACTAACGCTATTTTCGCCTGTATTTATATAAGGCTGGTCTTCACCCATGTACTACAAGTACCGGGTGAATCTTTTATCTAAAACGATAGAATGAGCAAGGACTGGTTATCTCAGTATCAGGATAATGTGACAAAGTGGGACATCGCGTTCATGGTGCCAGTGGCCTTGTATTCCAGTAAGGCATCACTATTAAATCACCACGAGCGTGCACTGTAACAAGTCGCTACCCGTCCCGATGTGGCCTTCATTGTTGCTAGGATATAAAACCCAAACAAACAAATAAACATTATTTCCATAACATTATCAGTGTCCATAATGGAATGGTGGAAGGATATCAACAGCGCAGGGTAACGATTTCACATGGGTGGGAGGGGTGTGGACGGGTGGGGGCGGAATCAAATATTTGCAGGAAATTGAACTGTGGACGTGATCAGAGTAAAACAAAAAGCAGAGACGAGGGGATGTGTGTTGTGCTTCGTGCGCCTCTGATTAATACATGATGTGTCGTAACCCTTTGTAAGCTAACCCCGGAGTAGCTGTCTGTATTAAGCGAACCCCGGAGAAGCTGCCTGTATACCAGTCTAATCATCTCGCGAATGCACGCAGAGCGGGAGGAAGAACGAGATTTACTCAATGTCAAAACAATAGCATGCTAAAAAACAAAGACTGTCAACAGAGATCAGCGGTTGCCAAAACCACCGCGAAACCCGGGTAAGATATATCACTGACTGATCTGCATAGTCGTTTGGAAGTGAAGCACTGGGTCGAATGAGGCGTGATCATTTTCAATTCTTATTTATGGACACCTTCAGGTAATTGTCCGCAAAATTGTTTCATTTGTGTGTGTATGTGTGTATGTGTGTATATGTGTATCTGTGCATGTGTGTATGTGTATGTGTGTATATGTGTATCCGTGTATGTGTGTATGTGTGTGGCGGTGTATGGTTCATATGTGCATGTGTGTATGTGTGCATGCATGTGGGTATGTGTATGCAGGTATGTGTGTATGTGTATGTATGTGTGTATGTGCATATTGGGTATGTAGCTATGCATGCATGTGTGTATGTGTACATGTGTGTATGTGTATGTATGTATGTGTGGGCATGTGTGTATGTGTATGCAGGTATATATGTATGTATGTATGTTATGTGTATGTGCATATGTGGGTATGTGTATGTGTGTATGTGGGTATGCAGGTATGTGTATATGTGTAGGTGTGTATGCATTTATGTGTATGTGTGTATGCCTGTGTGTATGCGCACATGAGTGTATGTGTATGAGTGTATGTGTGCATGTGTGATTGTGTGAATGTGTATGTGTGTATGTGCATATGTGTGTATGTTAATAATGTGTGTATATGCGCATATGCCTCTGTGCATATGTGTGTATGTGTGGAGGTGCGTATGTAGGTGTGTGGGTATGTGTCTGGTTAGTTTGCTGAAAATGGTCTATATTAGGGAGGCCCCCACATCCCTGGAAATGTGGGGGGCGGGGGGGTCGGGCGGCGGGGCTTGGGTCGAATGTTGGGAGGGGGAAGGAGAGGGGGGGGGGGAGGTAGTACACATCAGCAACCTTTCATCTAAAAGTGAAGAGATTACCCAGTCCTATTCGACCTGCCCTCTAAAGGCCGTGGCTCGGGTTCAACAAATCCCCCGGTAGCACAGCCTTCAGCCGGGAACCAGCTAGTGTTATCGAAACTGGGGAAAACTTATAGCTAGCCCACATGTGATGAATGGGGTAGACTGCCGTTGAATTGGTGAATGGTTCGTTAGCGTTTGATGTAAGGAAGACGGCTGGAAGCCCGGGTTAAAGTCGCATGGTCTGGTGAAAAACATAAAATTCTCCAAAGCAAAACACTTAGCTAGATTTGAGCCTACATATCAAACTCAAATACTGCTACATGTATTAAGTACGTATTGCTACATTAAAGAGCTACTAACTCCAAGTCCGTTTAAAGGTGCAGAGCACGATGGTTTTGAGTTTCTATCATTTCAATAGATACATGCATAAGGCTGATCCTTATAGCCTACCTTTTTAAAGTTTGATGTAACTTTTATCTTAAATGACCAACTTTGAAGATATTTGAACTGTAAACATATGAAATTAATGTTGGCACCCATGCCACAACTCTGACACTATTGGTTTCTGCAGTAACAGGTCCTTTTAAATTGACTCAGGATTCCCTTAGATGCGGCCAAAAAATGCTTAATAAGTGCATCAGTATCTAACTATAAATATATAGAATCAAATCTATATAATTGTTTTAGCCACCAAACAGGAGGCAAAATATCCTAGGAACTCTTACGATTTGTTCACGCTTTACATTGATAAAGAGGTCTCGCTCTATGCAAGTATTTTGGTTGATAAAAGCTGACGCTTTGGACGGACTATGCAGCTTTTAAAGCCCAATGATGTCCTCATCCCATATGCTAAATGCCTGTGTAAAATGTATGTAGAAACCTGCCCTACACTTGTTCACATCCACCTACTTCTGACAAAACCAACTCAGGTATTCTAAAGGCCAGCCTTGCCCTGACCCCTGTACACACATATACACAAATCGTCTCAAATGCACTGCATGGCCCAGCATGCTAAGCCGCTTCACACCCCTCTTTCAACGCCCATTCCATACCTAGTACCTAACTTTTTTTTTTAAATTGACCCAATACCAGTCACATATAAATCTCCACTACAATCTCAGACCTCCATTCCATTCATCGAATCATACAATACAAAGAACTACCAATTACTAATTAAATGAATCAAACAGTATGTCAAAAAGTAACATCATACACATTTACATCCAGTGTTCCTGTCACCATCATACCATATGCTTCAGTATAATAATGACTTACATTTATGGGAAAATCAGTGTAGGTATTTACTAGATACCAGCCTATTAATTATGATTTGATCCACTGATTTGCATATATACTGTGCATGTATTTGAAAATAGGTATATATATTTTGATATATTTCTTTACATAAAAAGGAAAGAAGGAAAAAGTGTTAAAGACAATTCTAAAACCATGAAATATATATTCACTGAATGCATGATACTTTTATTGGACTGGAATTGTACACAGTTACTACTACAACTGATACTTCATTTATAAAATGTATAAAAGAGGATTTGCATGCAGTTACTATTACAACTGATAGTAGTTTCATTTATGTATTAAGTAATTGTACTGTACAGCCGGAAGATCAGTGCTCTGGTGCTGACAAGAGATATTATTTGATGAATAAAATACACTTTAGTAAAACAAAAAAACTAGCTTGGTAATATAGTAAAACCTCTCTATACCGACCCCTCCACAGATCGACCACTCCCCTATATCGATCGTTTTATTTGGTTCCCAACAATACCATTGTAAGGATATTCTAACTCTCTAAACTGACCACCTCCCTAAATGGACCACTTAAAGTCGGTCCCAAGGTTGGTCGATTTAGAGAGGTTTTACTGTACTACCAAGCCGAACACAGAACACATGTACCACAAGGTCTGATCTGTCACGGTTGGTACACCCAAGGATCGGCACTACTACAGAAACTGGATGACTGGTGCGAGTCAAATAAATTAACCATAAATGCCAGCAAATCCAAAACAGTCTTCTTCTCACATAGACCACTACCAGACAGTAGTGCAAACTAGGAAACCAGGTGCTGGAAAAGGTAAGGCACTACAGATACCTATGCCTAGAGCTGGACAGCCAACTAAAATACAACCTATGTGTGACAAAATTCATACAAAAAGTAAGTCAGAAACTCTGGTTATTTGCCAAATTAAGAAAATTCATGACACAAGAAATGTCAATAAAGGTTAATAAAGGTCTTCAAAGGAATGGTACTCCTGTACTTTGACTATGGAGAAACAATATACATGGGAGCAAAGTAAGAACTGCTCAACAAGCTGCAAATCCTACAAAATATAGCATTACAAATATGTCTCATGGTGGACAGAATGCATCCCACCTATGACCTGCACATGCAAACCAAGGCAAAATTGCTAAAAAATAAATAGAAGACTAGTACACCTCAAAACACTCGCATTTAGGTACAGTCGCGATAGGAACTACCAAAAGCAACCAACCAGAGAATACACAAATAAACAATGCACCACTAATAAAACAAACAAGGAGCCGAATAAAGGCCCATTAACAAAGCATGTTAGAAATGGCTGCTAAGGCCTGGAACTCCTAATCAGTAAAAGAAAGGCAGATCCCTGATCTAAAGACATACACAAAATATCTCTGTAATAAAGGGAGGACTCTGATCACACCCTAGGGCCAGAACACCAGATTGGCATGTGATATGTCATGGACCACAAACTGGGCTGCCCCAAGGGAGAAACCTGGACCACCCTCAGTAGATAACAAACAACAACAAACCACCAAAACAGAGACTCCCGATCTGAAAACATACAACAATATATATGTAAAATAGGGAGACCCTGAAAACACCCTGGGGCTAAACCCCAGAAGGGCATGTGATAGGTCATGGCCCACAAACTGGGTTGCCCCAAGGGGGTAATCTAGACCACCCTGAGTATATAACGAACAGCTACAAACCATCTACAAGC
The DNA here is from genome assembly GCA_030323885.1 of Branchipolynoe longqiensis. Classification (NCBI taxonomy): domain Eukaryota; kingdom Metazoa; phylum Annelida; class Polychaeta; order Phyllodocida; family Polynoidae; genus Branchipolynoe; species Branchipolynoe longqiensis. The sequence goes on from CM059187.1 coordinate 67,125,983, forward strand.
CTATGAATGTAGAGTAGGGTATTTCATAAGTAGTAGTAAAACAAAAACAAAAAAACTAATATAGTATTCGTATCCACTACAAGGGTAATCAGAAAATAAAACCAATAACACCTACACTTAAAACTAAAACCTTTAGCTATCTAACGGTCCTTCCCTATTTCGGATCGACCTTGGATAGCCAAATCCAACACAAAAACAAGCTCAAACATATATGAGCCAAGAACACCCTTAACTCCCAACAGCTACCCATCAGTCTTTCCCTATTTCGGATTGACCTAGAATAGCCTACCCCAACACAAAACAAGCTAAAACATCTACAGATGTGTCATGGCCCACCAGCGGGATGTCCCCAATGGAAGGTAACCATGCCAAAAGTAGCCAGATAACACACCACACAGCTACCTACAAGCCTATGATATGTAAATCGGAGTAGGCTAGTCTAGTACTAAGAGTAGAACAAAATATAATAATACATATCTGCCAAGAAAACTTTAAAAAACTAACATAGGCTACTAACCATACCAACCAATTATCTATCTGCGACTGAAATGCAGGCAATCAAGTACCTTATCAGCAGCCACTGTGTGGTAAGATAACACACCAACACTACATCTGGCCAGCATTGAAAACAACCTGGGTACCCGGGCTTATATGCAAATTGCATTGCCCCACATGGGATGCAGGGATCCCCCACTATGGTGGTGAAATTACCGCTTGTTAAAATTCCGAAATTCAGCCTCATTCTGGGTATTTGCCTTTAAAGCAATTACCGGGCTCGGTGAAATCAGACGACACGGACATGAGAGTAGCGCGAACCGACGCCATTATTACATTGGGGTTGAAATACTTTCGATTAAGCACAGAGCAACAAAAATAAAGAGGAGAAAATATATGAATAAAATAGGAACTACAACTTTAAAAAAGAAAAGAGGCAGAATAGGAAAATAATGCGAAATCTGACCACGAGATTTGCATTAGGCGGCGGGACTGTATTCTTACTAATGGTTCTCCCACCAGAGGTCGCTGCCGGTAATGCGCATGTAATGCTCTGCTTTGAGACAATGTATCTGAGTGACACAGAAGCACGCGGGGTGGGTTGGGGTGGAGGTGGGGGTGGGGGTGGGGGGTAGTTGGGAATGGGGAGTGTGGGGGGAGTGTGTGTCTTGTGTGGTGTGGGAGGTGGGGGGTGTAGAGGTGGGAGTGGTTGGGAGGGGGGAGTGCTGGCGAGTGTGTACGTTGCGGTGTGGTGTGAGGGGGAGTGTGTAGGGTGGGGGTGGTTGGGGAAGGGGAGTGGGGGAGAGGGTGTGCGTTGTGTTGTGGTGTGGTGTGTACAGGTGGGAGGGTGTAGGGGCGGGGCTGGTTGGTGAAGAGGAGTGGGGGCAGTGTGCGCGTTGTGTTGTGGTGTTGTGTGAGGGGGAGGGTGTAGGGGTGCGGGTGGTTGGTGTAAAGAATATCACGTGTCGACACAACGAGTGGAGATTCAAGACTGGTTTATTCTTAGCATCAACTCCCCCACCACACTGGCCCGGCTATGCACACTGCAATAGCACACCCATATATGCACGAGCCGCTTCATGTAAAGTACATACATTACAGTTGGGATAGGGACGTGGGGGTGAGTGTATGCATTGTGGTGTGGTGTGGCGTGTGGGGTGGAAGGGTGTAAGGGTGAGGGTGGTTGGGAGGGTGAGGTGGGGTGAATGCGCGTGTTGTGTTGTACTTGTAGTGCAGCGTGAGGTGGAGGGTGTAGGATGGAAGTGGTTGGAGAACGGGATGGGGGTGAGTGTGTGCATTGTGTTGTGGCGTGGAGTGAGGGGGGCGGTGTAGGGTTGAAGTTTTTCTTGAAGATTTATGCTGCATATCATGGATAAGTCTGAATAGACTTGTTTTCACCATTATACAGTTTGTCGATAGAAAGTCCGAGCCTACACTTTTACCGACCCAAGGGATTTTTAACCTCCCACACCACATAGACGTGGTATGAGAGCAACCAGCCTTTGATGAGGCTGTAAGTTATACACATCGGTGGAAATCCAAAGTGGCAGAGGTGGGGGCATGGGGAATCGAACCACTGACCTTCAGATTGGGAGTCCGACCTAGAAAAAGTCAGACACTCTAACCACTCTGCCACAGAAGTGGTTGGAGAAGGGGGTGGGGGTGAGGGTGTGCATTGTGTTGTGGCGAGGTGTGAGGGGGAGGGTGTAGGGTGGAATTGGTTGGAGAATGGGAGTGGGGGGTGAGTGTGTGTCCCGTGTTATGATGTGGTGTCTAGGGCTGGGAGTGTGTAGGTTTGGTGGTTGGGGAATGCGAGTGTAGGAGGAGTGTTTGTGTTGTGTTGTGCTGTGGTATGAGAGGGGAGGGTTTAGGGGTAGGGTTGGTTGGGGGAGTGTGAGGTGAATGTGATGTGGGGGGAGGGTATAGGGCTGGGGGTGGTTAGGAGGGACAGTGGGGGTGAGTGGATGTGTTGTGTTCTGGTGTGTGGGAGGAGGGTGTAGGGTGGGGGTAGTTGGGAGGGGTGAGTGGGGTGAGTGTATGTGTTGTGCTGTGGTGTGGTGTTAAGGGGGAGGATGTAGGGGTGGGGTGGTTGGGAGGGGATGGTTGGGAGGCAGCTCACGTGTTGACAGGTGCTCGCCGGGGGATCAATCACTGACCACCTCGTTATGGCATCACATCGCACCAACCGCCAATGTATATCAAGTAGAAGATACTCCATATGTGTTAGACTTAGTTATATATATATATGTGTGTGTGTGCACATGTATATGTATATGTGTGTGTGTGCACATGTATATGTGTGTGCACATGTATATGTACTTGTGTACATATATATGTGTACATATGTACATATGTATACATGCAGAGATGTATATATGTTATGTATATATGTATATAAAGGCCGACTACAGTACAAAGAAAAGGGAACAAGCAAAGTAGTGGTATGGGTTATATATTCTCTGCCTAGGAATATCAGCCTAACCTAATAAAGAAAAAATCCTCTGATGCGAGTGATGTTTTTAGGGTATGCAGGTACCGAGGAGTGCCGGAGGTAGCGCCACCAGTCATGAACATGAAGGAGGCAGTACAGTATATAGTGTAATAATAATAATAATAGACACAATAATAATAAGGAAATAATTCGCTTCCACACCTTTCTATCCACATAATGCATTATACATCACATATATGTATGTTAATGTGCAAATATATGTATATACATGTATATATGTGTCTATATGTATGTGTAGTAGTCTGCACTGATCTCCCAGGCAAGGAGCCGCATAGACAGGTAGGCGTGGGTAGTATGGTGACATCAGGGAGCCTAGGCGGTGTAATCGTTAGCACACTCACCCGGAATGCAAAGACATGTGGGTTCAAGTCCCGCTCTAGGCACTATGTTTCCCATTTTCATCATCCCCATGACATATGCATAGATATCTAAATATAGACGTGTATTTGTGCGTATATATATGTATATATTTATTTATGTTGATATATATATAGAAATATATATCCACTAAGGTAGCTGCCATGTTAATTAAGTAAGCAAGTTAATTAGATAACATAAGGAGCGATTAGGTTCCAGTGAAGTCCGGCGTAATCAAAACAGCTGGAGCTGAGCTGAGCTGAACTGCTCCTGTTTTGGAGGATGGTGTTTCAGGGTTTCACTTGATTCGTCGGAGGGCATCGGGGTGGATGCAGTGTGGTCTGTGACAGACCGATGTGGGATGCACCTGTTACATCTAAAGGGACAGTCGACTGCTCCTCGAAAATATCGATAAGGGGATGTAAATGTTGCACCTGAATTGAGCTGCTGGGTTGGTTCTCATGAGGAAATGTGAAACGCAGTGATGTAATATCGGAATAGGACTTAAAGGTGGAGCAAGGGAGCATAAAGTTGCACAGTCCGATGGTTTTCTTTTTCAGGTTCTCTCATATTTTGAGATAAATATATTATGGTGATTATTTAATATAACTTATATATATATATATATGTGATGTATGAAACTTATGCGAGTATAAAGGAGCGTACGGGAAATTCCTTATTGGCCACCCTGATGTTGTGTACTATGGTATGGGTGACCCCTCTTCATTTGTGGGACAGGTGGCACCCCCCCCCCCCCCATCTCCGCAGTGCCGCGAATACTGTCACTCGCGCACTGGAATACAAGTCTGACAAATGTCTCAACCATTTACTGCTGGTTTTTTTTTTAAACCACCATTGAATGTGTGCATAACTTGTCATAAGGTATCATCAATAAGCCGCAACCATGGGATACAAGCTGGAATCAGATGTTTAGATATTGGTTCATTCTGTGAAGACCCATTCGTAGTTTATTTGCAATTCTACTGATTTTAACGGAAGAAAACTGACACCTTTTTACTCTGCGTTTTGACAGAACAAACTAAATCCGAAAGGCTGGTTTATATCATATCATATAAATGACTTAATGTAAGCATTAGATTAAAGAGCTGTCAACATGATTCGAATGCTTAGTTGAATATCCATCAATAGCAGTTTAAATTTAATACAAACAAAAGACAAATTAGTGATTATCAAATCAGTAAAGTTCAAATAAATTACTTACTTTAGCTTTTTATTTGTAATACAGTGAAACATACCAAATTCACCGAACGTGAACAAAAGACCCAATGGCCGAATCCACCCCTTGCTGTCTGAACTTGCTGTCTATGCGTGTTCTCATGTTCAGTGATTTCTTCGAATCAGACTGCAATTTAATATTGGAGCCTGGTTCCATCTTTAACGGCGTTTCTCCATAAAGCTGTCAAGTATGCTCAGCTTATAGAAGATAGGTGGTATTCTTCTAGTTGTGTCTGTACACCCAGACAAGCACCCACACCCACACCCACACCCACACCCACACCCACACCCACACCCACACCCACACCCACACCCACACCCACACCCACACCCACACCCACCCACACCCACACCCACACCCACACCCACACCCACACCCACACCCACACCCACACCCACACCCACACCCACACCCACACCCACACCCACACCCACACCCACACCCACACCCACACCCCCATCGCAGGTGGTCTGGTAGCCGTTCACATAGCACAGGGCATGACAACCTTACATTATTACCATGCAATGATTATCAACGGGGATACCTTGCAACTATTAAGGATTAATCGGCCATACTCTAAGCGCAGGATGCCGTGCAGAAATAGCGGGAAAATTTTACATTAAATGAGGTGCGGGGACAAAGTATGTGGTCCAGGCATACTGGGAATTAGTGGACCACGGCGGGGCAGGAATTGCCAGCCATCTCACGTGTGCGTTACATCCAGGAAAAGTATAACAAGTATATCACAGGCACGACATATTGCCATTGTCTGTGTTTATCACCAGCAGAATTGTTTTGTATCGTGCGTGCGCACTATCTGGCCTTAATGCAATAAGAAGCAGTGTGCATATAGTTCATAGCGATACAGCAATGGGCATGTGTTGTGTGCGCTGGTGGAACCCGGCTGACCTTGGCGGTTCGGAAGGTCACCATTGTGGTGACATGCTGAAGACGATGTAACACATAAAGTAACTCCTATTTTAGTGTGTAAAAAATATACTGGGTGTTGTTGAATTATTCTTATTGTTCTTATTGCTGTCAGCATTATTGCTGTTTTTGTTATTTGTTGGCATTGTTGTTGATGTTGTTAAAATTGCTGATGTTGTTGGTGTTGTTCATGTTGTTAATATTGTTGAAGTTGATGTTGTTGATGTTGTTTACGTTGTTGGTGTTGTTAATGTTGTTGATGGTGTTGATGTTGTTTGCATAGGTGTTTGTGTCGTCATTTATGTAGACATTGTTTATGCTATTGGTGTTGTTCATTTTGTTTTGTTATTAAATATAAATTGATGTAGTTGGTTTTGTAGTGGTTTATGTAGCTGATTATGTACTAGTATATGTCATTGTTCGTGTAGTCATTCAGATAGTTGTGTAGTTGTTTATTTAGCTGTTGGGGTAGTTGTTAATGTATTTGGTGATGTGGTTTTTGATGAAGGTATTCATGTAGTTTTTGATCTAGTTGTTTCTGTATTTGTTTCTGTGGTTGTTTATATAGTTGTTTATGTAATTGTTTATGTAGTTGTTTATGTAATTGTTTATGTTGTCGTTTGTGTAGTTATTTATGTAGTTGTTTATGTAGGCCTAGTTGTATACGTAGTTGTTTATGTAGTTGTTTACGTAGTTGTTAATACAGTTTATGCAGTTTTTCATGCAATTTTGTATGCAGTTGTTTATGCAGTTATTTATGCAGTTGTTGCTTCTGATAATTCTCTTAGTAATGTTGGTCATGTCGGCTATGCTCGTTATTCCGGTTATGCTCGGTATGTTCACCTTGTTTATCTTGCTGTTATTTATGTTGTCATTTATAACGTTATTCTCAGGATAGGTCCATAAGGAAAGACTGCCCAAATTAAGTTTTGCAAACATAATTTTAAAATTTCATTGACGAGGCGATGAATACTGACCCGAAACAAGACCCATTAGCTCTATAATAGCCAATCACACGTTAAAAACAACAGTTCTCGACCATTCAGCAAAGTTCAAGAACGTTGAGTGCAGGATTTGAGTGGCTGAACTGGGAATACAAGGTGTTGTAGACATCCTGGTACAGAGACTTATCTATCTTACCAAATAATTACTGGATAAGTAATGCATCTATATTTCTGGCCTTTTTTTCTTCCTCTTTGAGATATCCGCTTTATGTTATAATCGCTATCTGGAGGTGTCATCCAAAGAAAGCTTAGCCTTTCTAATATTGGACAGTAATAATAATAACAATCAATTAAGACGACGAGACAGAAAAGTATGTGTCAGGTGACATTTATTTCTCAGTAGTCAAGTTAGTCAGTAATGTGTCACTCAGGTTTGAAGGCACTTAACCCTACCCATTTAGTTGTTTATGCTAGGGTGGGTGGGATGGCAAAGTTACGGAGCATAGAGAATAAATGTCATGGTTTCAAAGGTTCAGGTGGAAGTGACACTGATTCGGGTATTTGATTCGATACTTTGATTGTCTCTAAAGGTAGGTGGTGCGTCGATCGATGGCCGGTTTAAATTGTTCTGCTATAACACTGTAGGTGGCGCCTTATGCGTCCTTAGGAACGAATGCTGTCTTCTTCGCGCGCTAAATTACCCACGTTTATAAAGATGAACAATGCCAGTTGATGGCCTTTTTTGTAAAGGATTTCCGGGAGGCTTGCCATTGATCACCGTTGTTATTGCTGCAATAGTTCAACCTTTCCTGGTGGTGGTTTGGCAAAGTTCTGGCCACAGTCATGTGTCCTATGAAGGGAAGTCCTGCTTATACAATTGCTATGACATTTCCGTTGGCTTGCGGCTACGTTTAAAGAAGCGGTCGAAAGGAAAAAGAAAACCACTGCTCTTTGCGATGAGAATCAAGGGTCCATTTATTGTGGTCTTGACCGGAGGCTTCCATAATGATTGGATAAAGGTGCAGAATCCGATGACAGCATTAATTTAGCAAGATCAAAACACTTAGCTAGATTTGCTCCTGCATTTCAAACTTAAATATTGGTGCATTTACTAAGCATCTGGGGATGCATAGAAGGTGGATACTAAGTTAATATAATCGAACATGTTGAAGTGTGTAGTGTCAGAATGTGTAAATGTTTGTCAAAATAAATTTGACATGATTTCACTTTCAAATATTTCTAAATTTAGCCATTTAGAATAAGATGTCCTTCAAACTAAAGTAAAGTAGATTGTTTTATCGACCAATCTAATGTATTTTTCTCAGAACATGGCAGACACTCAAAACTCTCGGATTATGCTACTATTAAGAGTTCCGTGACATTCCCTACAAAGTCTTCTGTCAGCCATTGTAAACAACGTAATAACCGAGGTAGTATGGGTGGTGCCCGGCTCAAACTCCGAAATTATCTCAAATCCAGGTTTTCTGTTATGAATTCATCCAACGCCACAAGGAGGCTAGTGATTCGAACAGTTTTGTATATATATATATATATATATATATATATATATGTTGAAATCACACACACAGTTTTACATCACATTTATGCACGTTCGAATCACTATCCCCATTGTAAATGATGATTATTGCTGAAAATAATGACGTAAATAAAGAACAAGTGACCAAGGCTTGTTTGTGACCTGGTGCCCAGCCCGGTCTAGCCTTCGTGTTTTATGTACTTTTTATCAACAGTTAGTTCTTTTGTAATTATTCCAAAGGTTAATGATGGTATATGGTTATTGAATGATGTAAATATTTCCGATTTTTCTCAAGTCTGTTATTTTTGGATGACAAAAGAAAAGGATTTTATCCCAGGTAGTGATGGTTGTGTTTTTGTCGATGCATCGCCTTCTTGAAAAATACAATTTATTTCATATAAATAAATGAAGACATAAATATTCAACTGATTGCTCCTGCTGGGCTTCCTCTGTCCCTAATTTGTTGATAAAGTAATTATATTACCCTTCCACATCTAGATACTAGATATAACAAATGAGCTTGCTATGAGCTTATCACAAAATGCAGTGCATGTGCTCTGAACACTGCTGCCTTATCGCTATGTCCACTGTGTTGCCTCCTGAAGGTGAATGGCAATTTTATTATGTCTACCTAGTCTCCTTGATAGTAGCACTCGACGCCCCTTCAAAGCTTCCATGCCTTCATTAATTAATACCCACAAGATATGATGACAACTGATACCTGAGCAATCAATTACATCCAGTGTACTCTTATCTTGTAAACGCGCTATCGCGTTTATTTACGCGCAGTGTGAGAGAAGCACTAGCCCCATCACCATGACAACCACACCTGACATCCACCCTGCAGGAGACCCTGCCCCCCCCCCCCCCACACATGCACCTGGTGTGCCAGATATCCAGTGTGTGTGGTGGAAGGGGCTGCGTGGGGGGCGGTCAATAGGCGCTATATTGATCTCACTTGAAGGACGCCGAATGTGGCAAAAAGGGAAAAGGCGCGCAGTTTTGTGGAGACGCAGGGACATTATTGTCGTCTGCTGCAGGGGTGCCTGAAATGGGTGGTGTGGGAGACACTCAGCAGGTGAATAAATAAACAAGATCCCGGACGCCGAACCCAGGTTCAGCCATCGATCACACCGGGATCAAAGGATCAATGTCCAGGACAAATGGGTTGTAACACACTGGCTAGGACGAAGTTTCTCATGGAATCATTGAGGAATAGCCTTCTCTTTCTTTCCCGCTCTTTGGTCTTCCTCATTCCATCCTGCACTCTTTGTTTTCTTTCTCATTTCTCCTCCCGACTCTGTTCCGGGATGTGAGACATGCAGCATAAGCACTAGAAGTTAAGATAAGATGGAAGGAAATTGCCAGTTTCACCTATTGTTAATGTAAATTCTCTATACTATGCATGCTATATGACATATATACTATTTATGATATATAGCAATACATAGCGATATGCAACACTATATAGCAAGATATACTGTGTAGCATAATCATAATATACATAATATATAATATATAATATATGTGAGGTATAAGTATTATGCGAGTATAACTATAAAGGAACATAAGGGCTTATATGTTTAGTTACTACTGTATTATTGATGGGGTGGCTTACTTGATGTATGCACCCCCATCCAACCACGTGACCGGTGGCGCCACCACCGGCGCGACTCTACCCGGGATGCTACACTGTCACTCGCGTCGTAATATGTATACTATATCATATATATTATATATATAATATTCAATACATAATGTATATAATATATATAATATATATATGCTCTATATACTATATAATAATATATATAATACTACATATAATGCAATACTAAATTAGTATATGTATATACTGTAGATACTAAGTTCATCTGTACATATATAGGAATATATATATACTAAAATAATATGTACTATATCCTAACTAATACTATATATAGTACATAATATGGATATTAAATATACTATATATATTATATATGCATTATACGTGAACTATATGCGCAATATATGCACATTGTTCATGTTTTTAAACATGGGTAATTTAGCGCGCAAAAAAGACGACATTCGTTACTAAAGACGCATAAGGTGCCACCTATATTAGTATAGCAGAACAATTTAAACTGGCTGCCGATCGATGCACCACCTACCTTTAAAGACAATCATAATATTAAATCGAATACCCGAATAGGTCTCAGTTCCACCTGAACTTTTGAAACCATAACATCTATTCTCTATGCTCATTAACTTTGCCATCCCAGCCACCACAGCATTAAAGACGGAATGGGTAGGGTTAAGTGCCTTCGAACCTGAGTGATACATTACTGACTAACTTGACTACTGAGAAATAAATGCCACCTTTTATATATATAGTTGTATGTCTTGTCGTCTTAATTATCTGCGCACTACATGCACAATATATGCATACTATAATATATGCGCATGTTATGCATACTATATATCTACACTACATCCACTATATCTGCACTATTTACACACGATATATATACGTTATATATACAGTAGCCTATATATATATATAAAATAGCATACGTAATATCCATATGACGAACAAATCATAAAACAAATGTACGTATAAATTTACATCCTTAATTTATCGGACATGTCATCATAATTTGCGCAATGATACAAGAGGCCCTCTCTCCACATTTACCAGTTACTAGCCTCCCGCTCCAGCTGCACCGCCCACATCCCTGCCGCTGTTACCCGGCTTCGCATTCGTATTTGTCGGAGTATTGTGTAACCCAATTCTGCGTCGTCAGCCCGGGTTATCAGACAAGGCCCCTCGCGTCGAGACTACACTTTTTGTATTGGCCCGCATCTCCAAGCGCAGCCTCCATTGGCTGCCAGTTGTATTATTGTGCGGCGCATCAGGAAACTGCACAGCTGCGCATGTGTCTGTGCGCATGCGTGAAGTCGGCGCGCACAGTACACATTGTCTAGGTCGGGTAGGGTCACGCAATCACTTCTTCTGTTTCAAAACCCAGAGGGGATGGCCGAATGAGTTGAGCGTCCGTCTCCCGTTTTGGTAGATCATGGGATTTTAACTCATGGGTACGGATCCTGGTCTATGCACACTTAAAAATTATATGCATGACTTAAAAATTGATACTTGTCGCTTCATGGCCAGAAGTTCAGCATTATTAGAATAGGGTAAGGACTGGTTGGCTCAGGGTCAGGATAATGGAACTGGGTCGGATATCAGCTCATGATGCGGGCGGCCTGATCTCCCGGTGTGCAAGCACTATAAAGTCGCCATGACTGCACACTGTCACAAGTCAGTACCCGTCCCTAATATGACCTTAGATGTTGTCAGGACGTAAAACACCAACAACCAACAACCAAGATCTGTATTCCGATTGAATAGCATCTTTTTTTTCAGCAGCGATGCGCTGGTATCCTGGCCTTATCAGTTATGGTACATTTGACCTATTTAAGAGTGGCGATGAGGGGATGAGATGATTTGAACCTATAAACAATAGCAGACCATTGTCAATGTTGCATGTGCAATGAGACTCTTAAGGTAGCAGGAGGCTTGCCCAATAGCGATAAGTTCCCTGATTTCCATAACTTCCATTAATTCCTTGATTTCCATGACTTTCAACGACTTCCATGATTTCCATGACTTGCATGACTTGCATGACTTCCACGATTCCATGATTTCTTTGATTGCACCACGAGTCCCGAGAATGAGATTGTGGCGGGAGGTTAATGCATATAAGATTGCAGGAAAATACACTAACTTTGGTACCTCCCGAAGTTATATTAGTATAATTCTTATACATCGCATAAATTGTGACTACATGCGACAATACAAAATAGGGTAAGGGTTGAGATTAGTTATAATATCTGGCAAGGAATTAAATCGCCAGAAACTTCAGAGCAGACGGAGAGCTCCCAACCATGCACTTCGCTGCTACAGGTTTAACTCCAGTAACGTTAAAGCTGCATAGTCCGACGAAATCTCAAATTTTCAAAGCCAAATCAATTATCTAGATTTTAGTGTACATATCTAACTTAGATACTGATACACTTATTAAGCATTTGTGTCTGGATAGAAGGCAATACTCAGTCAATTTAAGAGAACCTGTTACTGCAGAAGTCTATGGTGTCAGAGTTTTGGGAAGCTTGCCAAAACTAGTTTTCCATGTTTGCACTCAAAATATGTTAATAAATAATACCATGCGAGTGGATTTCCAGCACTGCGCAACAAATTGGTGTGAAATACATACGATTAGACTTGAATAAATAACTTTTGAGTTAGGTTAGCTTGGGTTAGATTTAAGGTGTTTTGGGGTGAGGATCCAGGGCTACCTATCGTCTAGGCAAGGACACATTGGAAGCTGCTTGTATGGATTAATGCTGGTGTCTTATGGACAAAACCTCAGTGTCTAACACTGCACTGTTATTGCTAACAAGGTTCGCCCATTACCACAAACAGCTAGCCCACAATTAAAGAATACTTCTGCCTTAAGTTAATATCCTCATGTCTCGACGAGTAACATTTGCAAACGATGTGTTTCTCCAGCTACGCATGCGTAATCGAAAGGGCAACGAGGTGGATGTTGTCTACAGTTAAATTGGGACCGGCCTCGATCCTTTTGAGGTGGCTGTGACATTTCTGGGAAATCAACTACATATTGTGTGGATATGGGGGAGTGGGCGGAGGGGGGGGGGGGGGAGGTTCTCTGCCGGCGGTATGTGCAAGATGGAGGAGCTTATCCTTGCGTGCCGCTCCATCAAAGACTCCCGTCTTGCCTTGTCAGCTTTTCAATGGAAATGTCCCCAGATATTGCACTTCATCACTTTTGAAATGGTTGGTGTTCCAGACGCCACCCTCTCCCTCTCTGTATGTATAGGGAGCCTTCTTAGTCTGGCTTGGGATTGATAGTTATTGGGAAATGAATTCAGTGAGTGTCGGAAACTGAGGGCAGGACACATTTGCCTTTGAGCGAACATTCCATCCCTAATATTTGATGGACCGTGAATACAGCCCAGCTTTTCATGGGTCATCAACCCTTGAAATATAACGTATTGCCTGAGTCGCAGAGCCACGGTTCAACAATATATCCTTATTCTATAAACGTATTACCTACATATTTCCGCGATGCTGTTCTTTTCTTTTTTCTTCATATTTCCTTCTATTCATTCTCTTTAATTGTTCTCTCCCCCCTAGATACGGCACAGGGATGGAACTGGTTGGTTGCTTGTTGGAGTTATACGTCCTGGTAACAAACATGGTCATATCAGAACAGTTACACTATCCATATAAATATATACGTAGCTATATACATATATGTACATATATGTATATATGTGTGTATATACCGTATATGTCTCAATAGATGCGCACTGCATGAGTGCAGACAAATGGATGCGCGTCTATTCAAAGTTGAAGAATTTCATGGATTTGTTTTTGTCATGCCTCTGAAATAAATTGGGATTGTCTTATTTTATGTGCATTCAGTCTGAATATGATCATACATTTGTATTTGTGTTTGATGTGCCTCTGAAATAAAGTGGGATTGTCTTATTTTAAGTGCATTCAGTCTGAATATGATTGTAAATTTGTGTATGTTTTCAATCTTGAAATGGCAGGGTGTGCTTCTAAGTTCTATTGGGTAGCGTGCTTCTATTGTGACATATACGGTATGTGCATATATGTGTCTATATATATGTATATATATACATATATATACATATCATATATATATGTATATATATATGGACATAGATTACGCAGAAAGCAAAGTAAGTCTCTTTTTGATATCATTCCTGTGAAATGGAATGCGGGAATAAGCAATGGATGAATTGCCAATTACAAAGTGTCATATCAAAGAATCAAATTCCCAAAAGAGAATAAATCACTTACCTAGATTCGTTTCAAATTTTCAACATAAATAGAGCTGCATTTATAAAGCATGTCTCGCTGCATAGAAGGAGGGTCAATTTAATAGAAATCTACTGCGTCAGAATTTTTAGGAGCACACCAATATTAATTCGCCATGTTTTCTCTTCAAATATCTTCAAAGATAGCCATTTAAAGTAAAGGTTGCTTCATATTAAAGTAAGGTAGCTCACGACGTGAACCTAGGTTTTTCTCCTTTCAAAAATGGCAGAACTTCAAACCTATCGGATGATGCAGTTTTACGCAATTACTGTTTCAAAGAAGGGAATGGTAAAGCCCCAGTCACACATAGCTGGACGAGCCCCGGATTTTGAGCCGGACCAACGGCCCTGACTGTCCCGGACCGCCATGGACAAAATCACTGTCTTCGTCGATTTTTGCCTCGCAGTCACACTTTCCCGGACGAGCCCCGGACAAGCCCTGGACCAAAGGCCGGACTGCCCTGGACCGCCCCGTACCACCCCGGATGAGCCCAGACTGGGCCGGACCGGCCCCTGACTAACCCAGACGAGGCCGGACCACCCCTGGACTATCCTGGACCACCCCCGGACTATTCTGGACCACCCCCGGACTATCCCGGATCACCCCCGGACCACCCCCGGCTGTCCGGGAGTGGTCCATGGCTAGGCCGGGGCTAGTCCGGGACAGTCCGGAGATGGTCCGGGGATGGTCCGGGTCAAACAGTGGCTCAAATGACCCCGGACCACCCCCGGACTGGCCTGGTCCACCCCAGACCACCCCCGGAATAGCTGGATCACCCCCAGACCACCCCCGGATCAGGCCGGACCAGGCCGGATTGAGCCCGGATTGCAAAATCCCCCGGACTGCCCCGGATGTTTTAAACATTTTAAAACATCCGGGGCTGAGCCCGGATGGTGCCAGACGAGCTAGGGATCAGGCCGGATCAGGGGGTGTTGGCACGGACGAGCCACGGTAGAGCCACGGATCACCCCGGATCGCCCCGGACCACCGCGGATGGCGGTCTGGGGATCATCCGGCCCCTGATCCGGGTATGTGTGACTGGGGCCTAAGTAGTCCTGAAGAAGACAGTATATCGAGGGTCGTACCAACATTAACGGACCGGAAGTGGAGGCTGAATCGATAGAGCGCAAGTTTCCCATGCGGAAGATCGGGAGTTGGAAATCCAGCCGAGTCAAAGCAATGACTTATAAAATTGATATTTGTTGCCGCCTATATTAGCGTTCGGTAATAATAGGATAGGACAAGGGCTGGTTAGAACAGTGTCAGGATAATATGACTGAGGAAATTGAGTCATAGGGCTCGTGGCCTGGTCTCCCAGTGGGGTAGCACTATGATGTTGGCATGTGTGCGCACTGCAACAAGTCGGTACCCAACCTGATATGACATTAGATGTTGCTAGGATGTAAAACAACAACAACAAACCAACATTAATGCTGCATTTTTTTCATTTCAAATATATCCTTTATAATAAACGTAATGCCGAGCGAAGTTACCCGCGGTTAAAATTCATCATCATCATGCTGTCGGTCGCGATGCAACAAAGACTGCTTTCATTACTTGACTGCCGCTCTCCATTTAGGTCTCTGCTGTGAGAGTGATGTTTTGTGCGGTTGTACATTTCATGAAAGCTTCCTGCAGAAGTGTTGAAGTGCTGCTGGCTTTTGCAAGTTACCAGTGGCACTCTCTCGGGGAGAAAATAGAGGTCTCACACCGGCAAGAACATGTCCAGACAGGCGCAAAACTATTTGGCCCTGCAGTGGCTGGTCGGGAGATGTTGGGAATTCCATATATCAACTACCCTTGATGCTGCCACAGTGACATGGTTTTCTGTTCAGGGTTTGCTCCCTTAGCCTTAGGTTCTGTCAAGAACCTGTACCACAAGGCGGTGCTTTACAACTCTGCAGGGCATGGGCGTCAAACTCCCTGAGGTATTGCAATACCTGCATAAAATTATCAACATATATAATCATCTATGAAGTTTTTAAACATAGATGGCTGAAACTCATAGTCATCGGACGATGCAACTTGAAAACAAGGAGAGAAACACAAAATCATAAGAAGCTTCGCGTTGATCAGTCATCAGAATGGCGTCGCTTTAATTGCGCATGCGTGTCGTCGCGCAACGCCGATCCATACTCGGCGCTGAGAATCTAGTCTTGCGTTGAAATCCGAACTGCACCAAACTGCACTGAACACCGCGCGTGTCACCCATCATTACTGAGCCCGCGTTACGGAGGCAGCCGCGCTTCCTGTCGGAGACGCTAACACCACTATAACACTGATGCCACACTGCACTAACTTCTAGACACTGACCGCATGCACATTGTTTAGTAGGTCATCACTAAAGCAGTGTCGGTTGTAGTTATAAATACGCACTCCGAGTGCGCCACACTATCAAGACCCCCTTTCAACACCCCCACGAGCCCCCTAGGCCTAGCCCCCCAAAAATGGTGATCGTCCTCGCTTATGCCTGAGAAATCGACCGCCCTACATTTTCTTCGATTTTATTTTGTAGGCAGTTACTGTTAAAAATGTGTCGGGCTAGCAGAAGCAGCAATTAAACTTTTTCAAGCACACAATCTGTGCAAAATAGTAAGATAGTTATATATTATGTCTACGTCATACAATTAATACAAACCACCCGCCCTGTCCATGATTTGTCTGATTAAAAGGATGATCACCAAGGTTATTTGGCCTTAGGCTTAGTATATAGCTAATGCCTCTGTCGACCCTCTCACTGTCTCCCCCCCCCCCTGCCCCTCCCCCCCCCCCCACTCTCCTTCACCTCCAAGGTGTGTGTATCAGCAACCATCACCCTTCGTCTATCCGATGACTGACACGCCATCGTTAGTAATTGATGGCGCGACCAGATTGCAGGTTTGATAACAGATGGCTGTAAAACAAGCAGCCACATGGCAGGGTGCGCGCGCAACACGAGAATGCCAGCCGTGGCGTTCTCCCTGTGAGCTTGTTACATAATGCGCAACAGTCGCACCTGGCGGCCGATTTTGGCGGTAACCTTGTTGCGCACCCATATGCCATTGCTACCCACGTGATGTGTGCAGCATTGTGGTGGTGAAACTGGCCTAGACGAGAGTTCGGATATTTATTATCAATTGCACCGGTAACAGTTGGTTGTTTTTTGGAGTTTTACATTCTGGCAACATCTAAGGTCATATCACTTATAAGGACGAGGACCGACATGTGAGAGTGCGCACTCATGGCGATTCCATAGTGCTGCATTGGGAAATCAGGCTGCTGGCACCATGACCTGGTATCCCACTCAGTCAAATTATCCTGACACTGAACTGACCAGTTCCTGCCCTATCCGATTAATGTTGAGTGCCAGGCTAGGAAGAGTGACAAGTATCAATTTTATATGTCATTTGTTTGACTCGACCGGGAACCGAACTCCCGATCTCCCAGACGCGAGGCCCGAGCTCTGCCGATTCGGCCACCGCACCCGGTGCATATGTAACATGAAAAGCCAGAAAATAAGCCTGTGTTATATACATATGTATATATATTTGTTTATATATATAATTCAGTTTTATATTGGATATATTTTAGCGAGCTCTTCCTCCGTGACGTAAGCTAATAGTAGTCTATTAGTCTATTAGATTACTGTGAATACAAGCCAGGTTTGACCCCCAATAGCCGATGTCTACTTTTTGAGCTGAGCGGTAGTTAAACATGCACAAATACCAGGTTTATTATGTATGATTATATACATATATATATACACATATGTAGCTCTACAGTCCATTATGGAAATAAAGGCAAGGTTATGACTATTTATACGAGTCTTATTATGAATAGTACTGTAACAGTTCTTTGGCTGCCATAAAACAGTACTTCTATAATATACATATTAGATTATACTGTCATAGGTCCGTCGCCTGCCACGGCAGCGCCACCAGCGAATGGTAATTATCATCACCCATATACATGTATTTAGCAATGCTGCCATGGATAGGTATTACTCCAATTTCCCTAAACAGATATTCGCATATACATTTACTTGAATTCAATCGCTATTTCTTAACACAGCGAATCAAATACTGCCTGAAAATCTCTTTTTAATGAGCGCGTTTTCTCATTGTCAAGAAAGCAAAATATTTCTGAGAGCGCTGAATGTGTTCGACTCCTGCAGAGAAAGCCTTAAGAGCTGTGATGCCGGAGTCTTTTTACATCAGTCAAGGGAGAAACAGTGCCTACAACAACGTACCCATTATCTGCTAGCAGACACGCAGCCTGTGACTAGTCTAGCCGAAAAGCTCCGGCAGCCCCGATGGTTCCCAGTTAGTACAACCACCCGAAACCACCGTCGGCCACCGGCTACAATGCATAGTGAAACGTCGGCCCTTAGTATGGCTTTAGCCAAGGGTTCAGTTCTGTAGGTAGCAACAGTTCAAATGGAATTGATTTTTTGTGTGGGTGTTTTATTTGTATGTAGCCCGGTCTTAGACTGAAAGGAAATGTCCACATGAAGCGCGTCGCTGAAATGCAGTGTTATGGGGGTGATGAAAATGGGGAATATTGCGCCTAGAGCGGGACTCGAACCCACATCTCTTTGCATTCTGAGCCAGTGTGCTAACCATTACACCACCTAGGCTCCCTGATATAACCAAAATACCCACGCCTACCTGTCTATGTGGTTACTTGCCTGAGAGGTCAGTGCAGACCACCACAGCAGTTATTCGACGGACATACTATAGGTCGGTGAGTTAGTACGGAAATGACCCCAATGCCTTTATCCCCCCAAGCGGTGATAAAGTGTTGGGCGCAGGCGCGGGACGCTAGGCCCGGAGACGCAGTCACCATAGCGGAAGTTGATTTAAGGAAGTCGCCCCCTCTATCCGCCCCCCCAACCCCCCAACCCCCCAACCCCACCGCCCCACACTCCTCCTCATCCACGCCTCCTCCCCACTCTCAATCCCCATCTCCTTTCCCCCGTGAATATGACGCTGTTTTGGTCCCTCGCAGCCGCAGTTTTACAAACCCAATATTTACGCGTGCAAACAATTCTGGCGGACATGACCTCAAGTGCGGTAAAATAGCAAACCGTCTAATATCTTCAAGGAACGGTGCGCTTTGTTTCTACTATTGCTACGCCAATATTGGATGATTTCCGCCGTGCTTCCTGGCGTGTGTAGAATGGGGGAAAGGAGGCGCAGTCGCCGTTCACCCCTGGCGCTTATCGGGCCCCTCGGGCACGTGTTTGTGGGGCTCCAGTCGCCCGAGTCGCCCGCTCCTCCACGCTCAAAGTCCTCATTTCGCGCGCGGCCTGTTTCGGGGATATTGGGCGCCGCCCTATCGGCGTTTACCAGTCCTTGGGGCAGTGGGGAGAGAGGGCAGGCAATGGGGGATCGGGTTGGGGACCGGTGGAGGGGGAGAGATGGTGGGGGATTGGGGAGGGTGGGGTAAGGCGGGGATGGGGATGGGGGATCGGAATGGGGGACAGGGTGGTGATGGGGATGAGTATGGGGTTGGGGTGATGGGGGGGGATGAGTGATGGATGATGGGGGATGGGGGGTGTGGATAGGTGGTGTGCGGGTGGTCGGTTTAGGGAAGCGGTCGAGAAGGAGGATTGTGGGGGGATGGGATTGGGGGCAAAGGGTGGGGGACGGGGAAGGGGTGGGGGATGGGTTGAGGGTGATGTGGGATGGGTGGTTGGGGATGGAAGATGGGTGGTGGGTGATCGGTGGTTTGAGGCGGCGCTGGGTGGTGGAGGATGTGTGTTGGGGGATGCAGGAATGTGTTGTGGATGGGTTTGGGTGTGGGTGGTGGGGAATGGCGAGGGATGTGTAGGGATGGGGTGGGGTGAGCGATGGGAGGGTGGAGAATGGCAAATTGAGGATAGAAATAAGTTAGGGCCTTTGTATGGGTGGGGGTGCTGATGGGGGAATTGGAGGTGGGGATGGAGGCGGGAATAAGGGTGATGGGGGGGGGGAGGGCGTGAGGGATGAGAGGAGGAGGGCCGGGTTGCTGCTGGACGATGGAGAAGTAAGATGAGGGACTGAGATAAGGGGGAGTGGGCAGGCATCACGACGAGGGATGAGAGGTGATAATAGGGTCTGAGGGGCAGGTGTAGTGGATGGGGGCTGAATAATGGGGAATGGGAGATGGGCGTATTAACCATATAAGGTGATGGGTGGGAGGGATAAGGGTGGGTGTTGAGAAGTGTGAGGATAGCGACTTGGGTATGGGAGATGGGGGTGGAGATGCAACTCAGGGTTGTGTGTGATGAGGAGATAGGAGGGTCAAGGGATGGGTTATTTGGGGGGGATACGGTGATGCAGAGAATGGGTGAAATGGGGTGTGTGGGATGGGAGATTTGGATAGTTGATAGGACTTGAAGGGGCTTGGGAGTGGGATGAGGAGGGAATGACGAGGAGGGTGGCTGATCCTGTCGGATCAGCGGCTATAACGCGCCCCACACATGGTATAAGGGTCGGAGCTGTGGCCACGCCTCGGCCGGGGAACTCGGTACCCTGGACCCGACGGCTACTGCCGTTGTCGGCCGGAAGGCGGGGTGGACGGAGGTAAGGGGGCATGGAGGCGGAAGCGATGGGACCGGGTGCGGAGGGGGTGGGGAGTTCGTGAATAGAGGAGAGAAGAGCGCCATGATTGGTGAGCGCGGTGAGACTGTGGGGGGAGGGGGTGGGGTGAGTGGATGGAACGGGGAGGATGTCCTGCTATGTGGTCAGACAGAGATGAGATGAAGGTAAGCCACTAAGCCACCGAGCAGCTCTTAAGCGCGGCATTATTTGCACAGGTCCCCGATAATGATAACTCCCCACCCCCCGTCCAACAATCGGAACTCATCCTCACGCTCCTCACACTTACACACTCACATCCACACCTACACCCTCACCCACACGGCCACACAACTCAAGACCTTTAGCAAACATGGCCGCTGATTGCTGCTTTTCGCAGAGAATTAATTCGCCAATGTTAACAAACAAACAATTTAAAGCCAACAGAAAACAAAAACAAAAAAGTCTCAGATGGCCGGTGAATCTGGTTATCAAACAGACTACCGCCCCAATGTTGTCTGTGCGCATGTGTGCTAAATGGAGCTGATTCCCGGCTGGAGGAATTATCGGTGGTCCTCTGGGTGTGCCCTTCGTGGTCGGTGGGGATGAGGGTGGTGGGTGGGTCGGTTGGTGGGGGACGTTTCCGGAGGGGGGGGGGGGTTGGAATGACGTGATGACGCCGAGTCGAGACAATGGGATGTCAGCTTCGTACAGCCGGCTTGGACCCAGTCCCCTGTCAACTCGCTGAGTGTCCGGCGTCGCCATGGCATCTAATACCCGCAGCCAATAATGACCACGCCATCTACCCGAAGGCCTGCCACAAATACACACACATATTGTGAGAGCGGGAGATTACTACGCACACAAATAACTTACTGTTATTCACTCTCCACAAGCGATATTTCCCCCATAGAGTATACTAAGTGGTAATTCGCGGTAGACACAGGCCTGATGGGGACGATCGAGTGTGTACTGTACAGTAAGACCTCTCTAAATCGACAGCCCTTGGGGTCGACGTTAGGTGGTCGATTTAGGGAGGTGGTCGGTTACAATGATATTGCTGGGACCCAAATTAAGCAATCGACATAGGGGGGGTGGTCGATATGTGGAGGGGTCGGTATAGACACGTTTTACTGTATATGTTTTACTGTATATGTACTCCATAAATGTATGAATAATATATAACATGGGTGAGTAGTGTCATATCAATAAGGAATTTTCCATACCCGTTGTCAATACGAATTCATGTCGGACGTCCGATCTAGTATCACTTTTTGGTATTCCGTTAGGGATGCTTAAGGCCCTGTCACACTATGACATATGGCATCAGTGCATGCTCAGTGTTCGAAAATTTGCCATTACGTCGGCATTTGTCAAACTTTTCAGTGGCGGGGGATTAAAATGGGCCCATACACAACGTACACACAATGTACGTAACGTATGCAGAACGTATCTCTGACGTATTGCTAGCGTATGAGAGCTTTCATGTGCCGCACAAAACGTTCGCAAAACTTTCGCAAAACGCTCGCATACGCTCATGGAATGCTGACCAATGTTATATACGTTACTCCATTGGTAGAAGTATGGTCTATGTTAAATATGCTGGAGATATGGCAGGCATACGTTCGAAGTATGTTAGGAGTATGTAGTGCATCTGTTGGCAGTACACGGACTGTATGTGGACTGTAAGTGGACTGCGCATTCCCACCGACTGAACTTATGGCTAATGTGCAGCAACATATACCAACATATCCCTAACACACTCCTAAAGTACACCAAAGTATCCTGAATGTACATGCAGCATACATTCAATGTACAAGCTACACATCAACACAGGTTGACAATTTTGAGCATGCACACATTTTTTCGGAGCTTCAACGCGTGTTGATGTAAGATGACGTCTACCAACGTATCCAGAACGTATAAGCCATATGCCCAATATACACATAAGGTATTCCAACATATGCCGACGTGTTGGTCGAAAATCACATACGTTGGCGCACGGTGAGGCGATACGTCATAGCGTTACAGGCCCTTTATATGTTTAAATTCATTTGAGTATCATCATATTATGAAGTTGTCCTTGAGTTGTAGTCAATTAAGTCTTAAATGTTATATTAGGTAGTAAGTGTCCATTGCTACGTATATATGATTCAACGTTTATCAGCATATATCTACATATATCTACATGTATCTACGTGATTACATATATCTACATATATTTATCTATACATATACTTACAGCTGCCTACATATATTTAAATATATATGCATATATACATATAACTACATAATGTCTACTTGTGTATGCATATATATCCATACATCTACACAAACGTACACATACATGCACACATATACACATATCTCCATATATATACGGATATACACACAGGTCATACGTGAATATATATTCATTTACACATATTATTATATATCTATGTTTATTTATTTAAATTTATCTAGATGCATCTAGATGTATCTAGATTTGTCTAGATTGATCTAGATTGATCTAGATTGATCTAGATTTATCTAGTTTTATCTAGATTTATCTAGATGTATTGTGTTGATTCATTGATTGATTGGTGGTTGCTTTACGCAGATGTATTATATAGATTTAGATATATTATAATAATTTTATATGGATGTATCTATGTTGATATTACTTTTAAATATTACATAAATGCATGTATTTATCTACATATATATGTATATATAGATGTATACATGCACATAATATAACTATTTACACATCTACGTATTTATCTATATGAAGAAAGAATGTATTATAATATATACATGGATATAAATACAATTATATATATATATATATATATATATATATATATATATATATACAATTGCCTAATGTATATAAGTATTAATGGTAACCCATTGCGGCAAGCCTTCAATATTAAATCGGTCGGTGGTCTGTTTGTAAAGGCGCCGTGCTGAACGTCATTAACGCGCGGGTGTGTGGTTACACTAGGAATCCTTGAACCTGGAGAGCCAATATCGGCACGTGCAGTGGCGCACACCCTTGTGTCTTCTGAGTGTTTGTGGCGCCTTCTGCGCCGCGCTGCCTGTCCCCATTAACCACTAGCAGTATCAGCATGCGAATTCACTACCGGCAAATAATGCATTGATCTACAAATTTTTTAATATTTTTTTTATACAGTATTTATTCTGCCCATAGCGTGTAAGCTCCTGCAAGGTTGTGTGTTTTCAACGCTGGACAGCTGTGAGGAATGTTATGGTGTATGCCCAGGTTCCGGTTCTGGATTGGTATCCGGGACGTCCACCAGCATTTATTTAAGCAGTTTGTTTTCCTTTCACTAGGCCTAGTTAGTGCCTAGATGTGCCAGAACACATCCATACTCTTTGGGACTGCAACCAGGTGGGTCTGCTGTGATATTAATGTGGCAACCATAGTTCTAATTGCATTGTCCCTGACTTTTTGCTTTACCATCTTCCTTTCACCTGTGCCCTGTCCCTAGTTGGTACCCGGGTGTGGCCAGAACACACCCGTACTCTTCGGGACTGCGACCTGGCGGTGGGATGTTGTATTTTCTCATACCATGGTATATTAAAGGTTGGGTTGTGTGAGCATGGTTGGTCTGTCCGTACCTTACGTGAAAAGAAAAGGAGATAAATTCAATTGAAAACTTAATTGAAAATTAATTAGAATTAAATGAAAATTTAATTAAATCAAAATTATCTTAAAATTATATGACAATTAAATGAAAATTAATTGAAAATTAATTGAAAATTTATTGAAAATTGAATAACAATTAAATGAAAATTAAATGAAGATTAGAGAAAAAATAAAGGAACGTTAAATGAAAATGAATGAAGACTAAATAACAACATTGAATGAACAGTAAATAAAAAGTAAATAAAAAGTAAATAAAAAGTAAGTAAAGATTAAATTAAAAATAAATTAAATTAAAAATAAATTAAAAAAGAATTGAAAATTAAGAAGAGGACAACAACAGGAGTAGCCCCATTCCCCACTTCCGGACTTACAAGGAACCGGCATAGATTAACCGGCAGGTAAAAAGAAAGAGAAATAACCCAGAAGATAAACATCTTGTGACACGCGTCGGTTGACACTTGGATGTCGTTAACGTGATATAAGTAGTACAAAGGAAGTGATTAAATTCCCTTCGTTTTCTCTAAGGCGCGTGTCAATTGGACCGATGATGAAACAGGGGCTGGGGGGGGGGGGGGGGGCTTGCGCCGTCGAAAACCTCACATACACATGCGCCTAAATGGAGTACAATGAGGTTATATGATAAGCGAAGGGGTTGTGAGTGCCACATTAAAGGGTCCTAATAGTTGTCAGGAAATTGCATTACTCCTAGCTGTTTACAAATTTGGGTGGTGTGTACAATCGGATATTTTTCTTTTTTAAGCATTTCTTGTCCTACCTTTTAATAATCAGTTCTCCCATTAGATCTGAAGCAGAAAGAAAGGAACTCAAGTCATTTATGTTGTCCCTAGTAAACAGTGCCGATGGCTGGCTCTTGTCATCTCTCTCACTGTCTCTTTCTCTCTCTCTATATATGCATATATATATATAGATATCCATATATATATATATATATATATATATATATATATATATATATATATATATATGGATCTGGGTTATGTGCTGAATAAGCAATTATACGAGTATAATTATCTGGAAACTGATTATCTATGAAAAGTTCATAACAACTGACTACACCAACTAATGACACCTGTCTTCTTCCTCCTTGCCTTGCTTTGCCTCACGGCTGTACCACCACCGGCAAAAATGTGTACCACTATTATTTTGCTTACAGCGATATTACTCCAACTAATGTTATCAGTAGGAATACTATTTATTATGAAGCAGTTATATGGGGTTTGAGCTCCTAGATGATGCGGAGGTGAATCAGCTGAGAACAAGCTGAAACTGAGCTGAAACAGCAGTTGACGCATATTTCAGCGGCCAGACGATCCAAAATGTCATAATTGAGCGATAATATGTGCATCATGTATGTTCATCTATTAATCGCAGCAGTGGTTGTCCGTGGTAATTTGACATTCTAATGAAATCCAATATATAATTATCCTAGCAATCACAAAGAGTGATCGTCTCAGAGCAGATCCAGTCGAGCATATATTTCCTTAGAGCTAGCAGTGTTGTATGCACTTGGGCATTGTTATCTATGATATTAGCATGGATTCACCATTTAGCGATTTAATCAGCCATGTTTTACTCAATCCCGGCCGTAAATACAATCTACATCAATAGAATAAATAGAATACAAGACAACCTATTCTAATATGGGATGATACAGTTATATCTGGTTGTCATGGATGCATGGATGCATGAATATACTAGTGTTCTGTTTGATATGTCTGGTTGCTCTGCATGCTTATCTGCAAGATTCCTACAGGTTGTTGTTGCCATAATACTAGTTATGTCTGAATAAACCACTAGATATACATACATATATCTAGATGGCATACCTCAATATCTGCATGAATCCCCCGTAAATCCATTATGTTATATATGTATATGCAATGATATGATATAGGAGCATATCTCAATGAATCCTTCATGTTATATATGGAAGGTATATCTGGATGAATCCATTATGTTATACATGTATGTATAGAAAGCATAGCTGCATATCTTCATATATTCCACCAATGTGTATATTGTATATGGCTGCCACTTATACATATATCTGGATGGTCTAGGTGCATATATGCATGAACCCACTCTCTTATCCACATATATATGGATGGTACAGCTGGATCACTGCATTACTTCATTATGTTATATATATATATATATATATATATACACATAGATATATATATGTATATATATATATATATATAAACGGGATAGCTGCATATCTGCATGAATCCACTAACTTATACATGTAGTAGTCTGCACTGAACTCTCAGGCAAGGAGCCACATAGACAGGTAGGTGTGGGTAGTGTGGTAACATCAGGGAGCCTATGTGGTGTATGGTTAGCACACAGTTGACCCGGAATGCAAAGAGATGTGGGTTCGAGTCCCTGCATGAATCCACTATGTTAGTCCTATGCGTATATATGAAAAGCATAGATGTATATATGAATCCACCATACTTTATGTATATATATATATATTTATATGTATATACACAACTGCATATCAACAAGAATCCTCCAAAGGACATAGTAAAGTGATAGTAGAACAGTGTACCTACACCAGCCACTAACTAGGTCTAGCTGTAGCCACTGCCATTCTGTCCGTATGTCATCCATGCCTAAATCACCTTGCAGGATCAGGGCTCCCCCCTGAAGGTTTTGCCGAAGACTCCCACGCACGTCATGGGAGCTGGCGATCGATCCACGGGGGCTTTATCCCTCACTTCAAGTTGACTAACACCAACGGTTTGCTGATCAGTTCCATGTATATATATATATATTTATATATATTGGATCAAATGTAGGTAAGTGTTCTAGTTTTGAAAATGTAATGCTTTCATCGGAAGACACAGCCTCACTATACATTTGATTTCATATGGGTTCTGTGAGAGATCTTTGCTAAACCTTCCACGTCGGTATATATAATATCTATTTATGACACTGAGTGTGGCGTGTCCATACGTTGTTACTGCAGTATTAACGTTTGATTGTGGAGTGCTGCCCCAGACTCCACTGGGGTCTGGGCCATGTGTGCGTCCATGTGTATAAATGTGTATATGCAGTGTGTACCCTGATTCTGATTTCAGAACAATTCTGAATTCCGAAGCACAAATGGTCTCAAGGATTGATTTATTTCAGACATGAACATTTCAAGCATTGTTAATGGATTATGCCATAACATCTTAACCTGATGCCGATGGCCTGATCTTCCAGTGGGGCAGCCCTATATCGTCGCCATGAGTGCGCACTGTCACAAGTCAGTAGCCATGCTGATATGACCTTAAATGTAGTCAGGACGTAAAGCTCCAGTAACCAACCAACCAACCAACATCATTACATCATTACATCATTACATCATTAAGCATTTACACCATTGTATTATTACATCATTGCATCACTATACCAGAACATCATGACAGCATTACATTGTTGCATCCTGACATGACAATATGTGGGAAGTATGCACTGAGCGGTTTAATTGTGATTTTCGGGGATGTGGACAGATGGTGGGAGAGGGTGGGAGACATGTAGCCCTGTGTTGTCAGGTCGATAATGATTGGATGAGAGATAACAGCGGGAATGTGACAGATGACTGTGATCCTCCTGCCGAAGCTTACAATTGAAAGATCCAATAGTTTTGATTTGCTGCCATAGTTTTCTTTGATATAAGTTTTATTTTAAAGCCTGAACTTTGGAGAAATTTGAAGTGAAAACACACTCAATTCATTTTGATTTGAACACCATAATATCTCAAGCCATACTCTTCTAGTAAATTGATTTAACATTCCTTTCGTGCATTAATAAGTGCTTACAGGTCCATAGTCCGTAGGTGTTGAGTTCCTGTCACTTTCTGAGATAAAAATATTATGATGATCATTACATTATAATCTACCTAATCTTTCTTTGAAGTAACGTTTGCTTTCAAATAACTGACTTGGTAGATATTTGAAGTGTAAACAGGCTAAATTAATTTCAACATGCTTGTCAAAAGTCTGACCCCCACATGTTTCAGGAGTTAAATTGCCTTAGTACTCACCAGCAAATGCTTAATCAGCACCGCAGTTTCAAAAGTTGGATATTTAGGATTAAACAGCAGGAGTTTTTAGAATATGATTTCATCAGATCATGCAAGGAGCGATCAGTTCATCTCAAATTCCTGACTCAGTGTTCATTGACAACAACACAAAACAATAGGCGCGGAAAGCCTTTTTGCGAATCGGAAGCAAGCAGCGTTTTCATAACAAACAAATCCGCAGGCAAAAAAAAAACAACAACAACATGACTACACGACTTTTCATGGCCATCGCAACCACACCACTTTATCCAGCAATGAGTAATAAAACATTTCAGAATGCCATGCAGTGCGCAAAAGAAAAGGCGCAGCATTGTGGATTTGCATTTGGCAATATGAAATCATGTTGCAAAAGACTCCATACATAAATGAAGAAATGTGAAAGGATGTGTGTTGGAGGGGCAAATGCAGGAGGGATTTTGTGTTGTTCTTTGTTCTTTGACGTCATAGCAACATCTAAGGTCAGATCAGGACGGGTATCGACTAGTGACAATGCACACTCCTGGCAATATTCTAGTGGTGCCCCAGTGGGAGACCAGACCGCCGGCACCATGACCTAATATCCCACACAGTCACATTTTCATGATAATATGCAAACCAGTCTTTGCCCTATCCTGCATAGCACCAGCCTAGGTACCGACAAGTATCAATTTGATAAATCATTGATTTGACTCGGCTGGGGTTCTAACTCCCAATTAGGGAAGAGATAGGTTAGTGGCGGGGGGTGGGGGGAAGAACCCCCAACAGAATCCGTTCTCGTGCTGCAATGTTTTGGTCGCCACTTTCCACAACGAGATTCTGTCACAAATACCCGGCTGCTGTCATGAGGAACCGCCTGGCCCTTTGCACTCCCCCCCCCCCCCAGTTCCTCCCCTACACCCCACTCTCCTCCCGCCCGCCCACCCTCCGTCGATACAAACCGCGCTCCATCCACCCGCCCCTGTCCACCACCCACGCCATCTCCGGACCCATCACTAAACAAACACTGTCATGCGAATCTCTCGTCGGAGCACGATCCCTGATGATCGCAGCCACTTCTGGTGGGCGCCGCATCCACCCGGCGTCCTTTGTCTTCAAAGAGGGCCGGGCTCCCGCGCCCACTTTAGTCATGGTATCTCATGTTTGTTGTTAATGGACCGGCGGTGTGTGGGTGTGGGTGGGGGGGATGTGGTGAGTGGGGAAGGAGGGGGGTAGGTTCGGTAGCATGTGAACTGAGTGGCGCGGGGAAAGGAGGATGGATGAGGGGAGGAGGAGAGAGGAGAGATGGAGGGGGGAAGGAGGAGGGGGAAGTGGCAGTTGGATATGAGAAAAGGCTGGTGTGTGAGAGGGGAGAGAAGAGAGGGGAGCGGGAAGGAGGAGGGGACGGGGTGAGCGAAGTAGGAACGGGAACAAGTTGATAGCATGTGAAATGGTGGTGTGGGACAGTGGGAAGAGGGTGGGAGGGGGGGAAGAGTGAATGAGAAACATGAAATGGTTTGTAGTATGAGAGCGGGTTGGTGTGGGAAAGGGATTGGAGAGGGGCAAGAGGGAGAGCGAATTAGGATCGGGAAGAGGTTGCTATCGTGTGAAGGGGATGCTATGGGAGAATGGGAAGCGGGGAGATGGGAGAGGGGAGAGTGAAGGAGAAACATCTAATGGTTTATTATATGTGGACAGGTTGGTGTGGGAAAGGGAGGGGATGGGAAAGGGAAGAGGGGGGGGGGAAGAGAGCAAAGTAGGAAGGGAGATAGATGATGGCCTGTGTAAGGGGATGGGGATGGGGAAGATGGGAGTGAGGGGGGAGAGGGAAAGAGTGGGGAAGGGGGAGAGGCACGAAGGAGCGTGAGACGGTTGGTAACATGTAAAACTAAAAGGGCTGGTATAGGAGAGGAAGGAGGGGAAGGGGTGAAGGAACAGTGGAGAAGGCAGATAGAGACGGGAGATGGGAGATGGGAGATGGGAGATGGGATATGGGAGATGGGAGTGTACCATGTGAAAGGGCTGGTGCGGGAGATGGAGGAAGAAAGGAAAAGTGAAATCGGGAGGGAGCAAGATGGGGAATGGGTAGGTACCTTGTGAACTAAGTGGATTGTGGGATAGAAGAGGGAGGAGCCAAGATAGGGAGGTGGGAATGGAGGGGGGTAGAAGAGGTCGGTAGTATGTGAACTAAATGGTGTGGGTGGGTGGGAGAGGAGGGAGGAGACAAGACAGGGAGGTGGGAATGGAGGGGGGGGGAGCTGAAGGGGTCGGTAGCATGTGACCGAGTGGGAGTTCCAGAGAGAGGTAGAGGCGCGTGCTGGCTAGAACTCATTAATCATGCGTGATCCAATCTCATCGCGCTGCGCGACAGCCCAACTCTCATGTTACACAACCTCTTTCAGACGCATCAAGTCTGCAAGTGTTTTTATTGTCTCTGTTTGTCATTTCTTTAAAGGCAGGTTTTGATATGATGCTTTTTGGTAGTGGGCGTTGTTTGTGATGTGGCAGTGTAGGTTGTTTTTGGTAATACTGCACAGGTGGTTGGAGGTCGTATATTACAGCGTGCTCCAATGGGCAGGCAATATTGTTCTTAAAGGTACCAGGAGAGTGAGCCGTTCGTTGTTTCTAGAGAGAGAAGGCTGGGGGACCCGGCTGGTGTGGTCCCAATTACTGGGCGGCACCCGTTAGCTTAAGGCATTGTTATGGACGCCGGGCAGCTACCAAATAAAAACAACGAAGTTTGCCACCATTGACGAAGTTGTCCAGTTTGGCGAGCGGGCTTGGGCGGGGGTGAGGTTGAGGGTGAGGGTGAGGGTGAAGGTGAGGGGGTGGATGGAGGTGGGGGGGGGGGGGGGGGTGAAGGCGGGATGCCGGACGACCCGAACCGGGAAGGAGGGTGGAGTTCAAACACAGGACTGGACACGGGAGGCAAGACGATGATGTGTCCGGAATAACGGAGCAGGGGCGGGGGGGGGGGGGGCGCAACTAGGGCTAATGTGTGTGTTGGGGGGGGGGGGGGGATGAAGGGGACATGAGGGACGGCGGATGCGGGATGGGAAATGTGGATGGGGATGAGGATGAGAGATGAGCGATGGGAGGAGTGAGGTTATTATGTATATATTTAACGTATCAGGGGGACAACAAGTGCCTAGTTGTGGTATGTGGAGATGAGGGAATGGGGGGATGGAGGATAGGTGGATGAGGGGTTGGGGGGGCTGGAGCATGGGCGGATGAGGAGATGGGGAATGGAGGGTCGAGAATTGAGGAATGGGGGAATGATGGAACGGGTAGGGACTAGAGTGGAGCTATTTTGTGTAGATGTTGAGACTAGGCTGGGGAGGGGAGAATGGGGCATTGGAGGTCGGTGGGCCTGATGATCGGAGTCAGGTTGGTGGGAGGGTGGGATACAGGGTGGGGAGCGTGGGGCGGGTTGGAGGTGCGGGTGGCGGTGGTAGTGGTGGTGGTTGTGGTTGGTGATGGTGGGGTTGGGGTTGGAAGCCAGGGGATCAGTAGGAATGTGAGTACAGCAGCTGGCCGATGAGGAGCCCACATACCCCCAACAAGTCCACAGAGGCGGGCAACCGGAGGCGGCACCGGGAAGCTAACAGGGTGGAGGGGGCGCCCAGCGGCCGCCTTGCACTGGGTGCCGGAGGAAACCCGACACGGGCCGGCTATGAGGCCAGAAGTGGCAGGCAGGGGGTGTGGCTAGAAGGACGCCGCTGGATTCCCATAGGCTGATCCGACCGGAGCCGGGTAGATGGCCGCTAGAGGAGAGAGATAGAAGCTGGGGAAGGCTGGGGGGTTGGAATGGGATTTGGGATAGGGTCCTATGGACTGAGCTGGTTGCGGATGGGAGGCGAGTACAAAGGTGGATTGATTGGCCCTGGTGAGTCTAGCACTGCAGGTGGACCCACCTACAGAACCCAGAAAAACCGGGGATGGATAAGTGGGGCCTGGCTGGGCTGGGCGGAGCTGGGTGAGGATGTGCTAGAGGAGAGGCGGGGCGGGGCTGGGCGGGGGTGTGTGGGGAGGAGGCGGAGGCGGAGGCGGAGGCGGAGGCGGAGGCGGAGGCGGAGGCGGAGGCGGTGGCGGAGGTGGAGGCGGAGGCGGAGGCGGAGGCGGAGGCGGAGGCGGAGGCGGAGGTAGAGGCGGAGGCAGAGGCGGGGCCTGGTGCGAAGGGGTTAAGCTGGG
This sequence comes from Branchipolynoe longqiensis, assembly GCA_030323885.1. NCBI lineage: Eukaryota > Metazoa > Annelida > Polychaeta > Phyllodocida > Polynoidae > Branchipolynoe > Branchipolynoe longqiensis. The sequence continues at coordinate 67,158,345 of CM059187.1, forward strand.
ACAGGGGCATGGCCGGGCGGGGGCTGTGGCCAGGCCGCGGCGAGGCGGGGCGGGGCGGGGCGGGGCGGGGCGGGGGGCGGGGCGGGGCGGGGCGGGGCGGGGCGGGGCGGGGCGGGGCGGGGCGGGGCGGGGGGGGGGCGGGGCGGGGCTGGGCGGGGCGAGGTGGAGCGGAGCGGGGCGGCGGGGCGGGGCGGGGCGGGGCGGGGCGGGGCGGGGCGGGGCGGGGCGGGGCGGGGCGGGGCGGGAGGTGGGGCCAAGGGGCTGTATTGGCGCGCTTATTGCATTGTGACGCAGCCCGCTGGCCGGGCTCTATGTCGAGCAAACATGATTAGGTGCATGGCTGATGAACAAGGTTGTCATGTGAGTCGGGAGCACATCACCGGCTGTCGGCAGGACGAGGCGGCACGAGTGGTCGGGATACGGTGAGGGTGTGGGGAGGAGGGGGGCGGGGGTAAGGGAGCCGTAAGGGGAGGGTTGTGGGGGGGTGGCCAGGGTAAGGGAGAAGGGATCTAGCTATCCGCGTGGTGGCAGTGGTTGTAGGCTGCCCCCCCCCCCCACGACGCACACACAGCCGCCTCACCACCTCCTCACCCCAATCACTATTCTGCTGCACGACCGTCGCCATTCCGCAAACTTCCGGTTCTCCATACGCATGCGCGCTGACCCGGCGCCCCCTGCCCTTAGGCGTGCACTGACCAATGAGGGCGATAAATATTCCTTGATAACTCAGAATGGAAATTGATATCAACAACGCTAGTTTTGCCTCGGGGGTTGGGGGTAGGGCGTTATGAGGGGGGGGGGGTGCCTTTTAAAAGTAGGGAATCGAGAGAGGAGGTTTATATAACGTGACATATAAACAGCGGGGGGTAATCTCTGAATTGGATAGTGGTAGTAAAATAAGGACAATAAAACATGCACATTCCTTTTAGGAAATGCTGCCATCTCCTCTATAGCATTATTAATTAGCCAGCTCTCATCTCTGGGGTAATATGATCTTTAAACTGCGGCACAGGATCCTTATTTGTCTCACATGGCAACGTCGGATACTCTTATCGGCGTCATCTTTGTTGAGGACATTGCCACTTTGAGCATGTATTATATCAGCTCTCACAGTTTGTGTATTATGTGTACATCGCTGAGAAGTGTATTATCGCTGAGAAGTTGGGATTTTACGTCCTGGCAACATCTAAGGTCATACCACTCTCAGGATGGGTACCGACTTGTGACTCATGGCAACTTTATAGTATGGTCCATGCACTGGAAAATCAGGCCACTAGCACCATGATCCGATATTCCACTCAGTCAGATTATCCTGACACTGAGCTATCCGGTACTTGCCCTATCCTATTGATGCCAAGCGCTAGGCTAGGAAGCGACGTGTATCAATTTTGTAAGTCATTGGTTTGACTCAACCACGATTCGAACTCCCGATCTTCCGCACGGGAGAGGAGGTCTGCGCACTACTGATTCGGCCACCGCGTCCGTACCTGGTCATGGGGATGTGTAGAGGTTTACATGCTGTATGCATGTATGTGCTTGTATGAGCATGTATGTGCATGCATGTGCATGCATGTGAATATATGTGTATGTGTGTATGTGTATGAATGTGTACGGATGTCTATGAATGTGGATGCATGTGGATGTATGGACATATATGTCCGATTATATGCATATAAGTGTGAGTATGTGCATATATGAGCATGACATTGTGTGTTCATGTATATATGTGCAAATATATATATATGTTCGTTCCATAATCAGCGGGTTCCAAAAACCATCGTAACAACTCGCATTTTGTCCGCCACCCACCCTACCCCCATTACCATCACTCCCGCTCTCCCACATCCCCCCACACCAAACAAATCCATCCACCCGATTCTGGCTGGTCCCGACCCCGTTACCGCAATAACCCCACCCTTAGCTCCAAATTCTACTAACCCGCAACTAATCTCACTGAAATGTGTCAGCCCCCCCACTTCTCTCCCCTCGTTCCCTTTCGCTCCCACTCCCCCACCCCTCCCCACACACACGCACCACATCCTAAAGCATCGCCACCTCTGTCCCATACACTCCACTCCCAAAACACCCACTCAGTCACCCACCACCACCACCACCTATTCCTCCGCATTCTTAATGCATCACTTTCCACCATAACACCCAGAATCTCTCTTGAGGCCCTAGCGTTTGATTTACTTAGCTGCTCCAAGTCGACTCCAACATCCAGCACCTCCTTCCGAATGTCCCAAAAGACCTTCCAGCTTCCTTTTGTACTGCCCTGACAGCCCAAAATGGAGGTACACAATAATGCCGCCAAGAGCCCGCACTCCCATCCCCGTCCCACTAACAACTCCTTAACCATTCTCCACTGGAACTGCGCAGACTGAAATCCAAGAAAGCTCTTGGCAATGCCTTAAAGAGATAGAAAATTGACGTCGCACTTCTCCAAGAAACCTCCCTCATCGATCCACCCCATATCAAAGGCTACACCACATACCACATCCCTGCAGTAAGATGCACAGCAGCAGGCAGACCCTCATGAGGAACTACCACATTTGTAAGCAACCACATCCACTCCACCAAGGTGGCACCCAACAGATTCAACCCTCATGCTAACACCATTCGCATACGTCTCCACGTAACACACTCTGTCATGGATGTATACAACATTTACAACCCTGTCAACACTATTTATATTATAAGTATAAGCCATATCTTCCAGGCCCTCGGCAATGGCACAGATCACCAAGTTGTCGTGGGAGACTTTAACACCCACCAATCCTCCTGGGGATGCAACAACATTGATTCCCCTCGAGGCTGTGCCCTCCTAGCAGAGATTGTCCACTCAACATCCCATTCTATCCTCAATGATGGCTCACCTACCTACAGAGCAAACACATCGATCGATCTCTGCATCACTGACTCCTGCCTTGCAGCCGCAGCTTCCTCGGAGCTCACAGCACTAAACTCAGACCACCACGCAGCTCTCCTCCACACCAATGCACCCAAAGTAACCCAACCCCCACCATTACCAAGCAATGACAGCCACCATAAAGCAAACCATCTCCTGTAACTAAACTGGCCACATCACCTCTAATGCTATGCAAAGAGCAAAAAGATTCTGCAAGAGCTCCTCTAAAAGCTCCACATAACTCCAACCGAGGCACCGAGAATCTCATTAAACTAGCCACCAGTTGGGCCAAAGATGTCAAGCTAGCCGAATCAGACAGGAAGTGGAAACTCTGGAGCACCAAAATAAACTCTCAGACCACCTGCAGACAACTCTGGCGCAAACATCCAGGGGAGACTCGCCACCACCACACTCTACTCACACCCTGGCCAACTTGCAGCAGAACACAACAAAAAGTTCACGGACTTATGAAACCCTGCAATCAACCTCCCTTACACCCACTACCAAGCGCTCACGAGGAACTCCACTTGGAGAGCCGACCTCATAGACATTGATACCCACATTGGGTACACACATAATCTTGACAACCACTGGACCAGGGCTGAGCTTGACCGTGCCCTAGGCACCACCACAAAGAAGACAACCCCAGGAGCCGGCGGAGTCCCTAACACTGTGTGGACCAAGTTCTCTGTGACTAACAGAGAAACTCTCCTCCTCCTGCTCGACAATATCTTCTACAATGCGGACATACCCCAATCTTGGAAGGATGCTGATATCATCCCTATCCTGAACAAAAGACTGGGTGAAATCAGACCCATCTCCCTTCTCCAATTCCTTGAGAAAGTTAGTGAAAGAATCATCCTCGCCCGTCTCCAGATGATCACAGAAGACCCCACCACTGGCCTACCAGAGAAAGTCATTGGCTACCAAGGAGGACGAGGCACCCAGCATGCCATCGCCACCTTCATCGAGAGCATTTCCTATGGCCTCAGTAATGGACACTAGACAGCAACCATCTTCCTTGACCTCGAAAAAGCCTTTGAGCTTATTGACCACAATGTGGTAGTGACATCCATGGCATCGCCAGCCGGCCTCTTGCCTAAATCTAAAATTACCTCCAGAAGAGGCGAGCCAGGGTATGTGTCCAGGGCACCTCTTCTCCCTACCTCCAACTAGAAAATGGCATCCCCCAAGGTGCAGTGCTCAGCCCCCTCCTCTTTAATGCAGTGATGGCATCTCTCATGAGGAGGCTTAAACCCCTATCCACCCAAGAGATCACAGACACAACAATAGTCTGCTACGCTGATGACATCGCCATCACCTGCTCCCGTGCAATCAACGCACAGGATCTGGCTGAGCAGGTGCCCCACCTGGTAGGAAATGCCTGCCAGGACTTTGGACTAAAAATCTCCCCCACCAAGACCAAGATCATGCACATGCTCAGAGGTAAACCACTTCACCCCCTCTACCTAGATGGATCCCCTATCAAATGGGTCTCCACCTTCGACCACCTAGGTATCCATCTAGACCGTCTAGAGCCCTCTTCCACCACATGTCCACCAGAATGACCAACAGAGTCCTCCTCATGAAGAGGATTTCTGGCTTCTCCTGAGGTGCCCCGGATGGTGTACCGCCAGGCAGCCCACTCCCTCTTCGACTACCCAGTGCCCACACTCGCTCTCATTGCCCTCTGGCTTGACAACCCCCAAACTTGACTACCCAAGAACAAGATCTTCCTGAATGAGTTCCGGAAACTTGAGAACATCCAACACCGGGCTGCCAGACTTGTCCTCCACATTCCCAGCACCACGAGGATTGAGATCCTCATCCTTGAATCCGGCCTCCCTCCCTGCCACCTGCCAGGCAAACAACTTCTCACCACCCACCTCATAAGAACCCTCTCCTCAGGCCTTTCATCAACAATCTGCAGAGCCACAGCCTACCTCCGAGATGGGACCCACATTCACCCTCACATCTCCTACCGCCTCAAGAACGCCATCACCACCCTCAAGGACTCACATGGACTCCACATTGCAGACTCCGCCCTGAGCCCTCACAAGCCACCATATTTTTGCATTCAAGTGGAAACCTGAACCACCAACCTAGTTGCTGCCAAGGCGGTTTACACCACCCCAGAACTCAACTACCTGGCTCTCGAGGAGCCATAACTCAGGCCAAGGCGGACTTCCCCCTCACTACGATGGTCTACACCGATGGCTCTCTCAACCCAATATCAGGTAGAGCCGGAGCCGGAATCTTCATCCCCTTCTCCAACACAAAGAAAACCACCAGGGTGTCAGACTTTGCTTCCACTCTCGCTACCGAGCTTGCCGCCATTCACTTGGCCCTCGAAGACCTCCACAACTCAAGTGCAATCATCATTACCGACTCTCTGAATGCCATCAAAGAGATCACCCGCCCAAATGCCCGACACTCCCTTGCTGACGTGATCCAGATTATAATCTCGACCAGATATCTGGCACACCTCACCACAGTCCTGATATGGGTCCCCTCCTATATAGGACTCTATGGTAATGACCAGGCCGACTCTGCCACTCTATCTGGTGCCAACCCAGTAGACGTGGAGACAGCCATCGCTCCCTCCATCACCAAATTAACCGCTGCCGTTTCTCGAGCCACCACTAAACTCTGGGAACACACCACACAGAAGGAACAAGTATGGAAACCTTATTCAATAAGATGGCTCCAGTACACCATGGTCAGAATTAACATCCTCCATCCAGTCGGCCTTCCTGCGTCTACCCAAGTCACCGTCAACGGCTTCAGGAATGGCTACGACCATTGGATTGATGTCCCCAACCTCCATCACTGTCCCTGCGGAACTAAGATCTTCAATGTGGCCCAGATACTCGCCTCATGTGGCGCCATTGACAGATCTGCCATCAGTGACTTCATGGAGGACTCTGACTGCCAACTCAACGACAAGAGGGCCACTCTAGCTATCCTCTCCAGGATTTCCAAGTCATCCTGGAACACAGTTGCTCACTTCTACTGGCAGAATGCAGATATCATCAACATTGTCGGTCACCGAGGACTAACAGGCCACACCTTATCCCCATACATGACTTGAGACCACTACCAAGTAACCACTTATTTTTCCTAACAACTAACAGGAAACCCACCCACTGCCTAATTAATTCTATCCTCACTTCACTTCTACCTCTGGCCTTGGCCAGACTTACTTTGCATACCAGTGAATCTGGAGGGACTGAAGTTCGAATCCTGGTCAAGTCAAACCAATGACTTATGAAATAGGTACCTGTTGCTGCTTGGCGCTTGGCGTTATGAGGTCAGGACAGGGACTGGGCACACAGTGTCAGGATAATGTGACTGTGTGGGACATCAGGTCATGGTGCTGGCAGTCTGATTTCCCAGTGGGGCAGCACTATAAAGTGGCCATGAGTGCGCGCTGTCACAAATCGGTGCACGTCCTGGTATGCCCTAGGGTCTTACTGGGGCGTAAAACTACACCAACCACCCAGCCTCCCAGGCCCTCTCAGAGGACTGGTTGGGCTCTTCTTCTCTCTCACCCCCAATTTCTTTTACCACTACCCATCGGAAGCCAACTCCCGACCAGATGGCACCACTTTCAGTGGCGCCCATACAGTGCTGCAGATTTGCAGTCTTCAGCTGACCAATGCAACTGAAAACTCCTCAAAAACTAACTACAGTCCTCGCATAAATACAAAGAAGGAGGAGGAAGAGGAGAAGGAAGAGGAAAGGGATAATAAGTAGAAGAAGAAGAAGAAGAAGAAGAAGAAGAAGAAAAAGTTCTCTTTATTAATATTACATAATAACCAACAGTTCAGCCCCTTAATATAGACCGGTCTATATAGGCTGCATTTTCGCTCTAAATAGCTTTGATCTATCTATACCATTTAAGAATTGCTTCAACGAATTGCCATTGATTGATAACTAGTTTGAATGACACTCTTTAATGGCGTAGCCTTAATTTGCTGGCTTGCATGAGAGTGTTGTCGCTGGTGAGGTAGGCCTCGGTGTGATGGGCTAGAAATGCGTGCGCGGAGGCGTGGTAGACTTACAGGGGGGGGGGGGGGGGGGGGGGTTCTTTAGTGAAACATTCCGCGTCCCTGCACCTCGGCGCGCCGTTGTCATGACGCCCGACGCCCATCCAATATCCGCGCGTCATATTACGCCTTGACTCCGGTCGGGTTTCGGCGCGACGCGCGTTATCAGTTAGTAATCATTGCCGTTTTACAGCGTAATAACGTTAGGCAAATGATATGGACCGTGATTGGCAGCGCATGGAGCAAAACGCGCCGCCCTGGAAGCGCGCCGGATTAAAAAAAGAAAAAGAAGACAAAAACAAAACCCGCTAGGTGGCGCCACCGTGTTTGTTTACATTTAATAAGGCGCACGATCTGCACGCCCTGGCGACAGGTGCAGGTAGGACGCGGCATTCTGGTGATGACGTGTGTGTGTGGGGGGGGGGGGGTGTTGCAGGGGTAGCGGGAATTGATAAATGCAGGTATTGGATGAACAATAATGGTTTTCTGCTTCCATCAACAGCGACCAAAAAAATGACGCGGCACGAGGCAGGTAATTGTCAATATCGGGTCCGCGCTCCCTGAGACTGAGTGTTCACAAGGTTGAGGACGCACATTGCAAGGGTTTCCCGCTTATATAAAACATAACAATATTATTATCATCATTATTATTGAGAACGGTTCCAGCGCTGAACAACAGCGACGTTATACTTATAGTGCTGCGCCCTGAGCGACTATGCCATGACTCGATTCTCCACTCAGTCACACTATCCTGATACTGAGATAACCAATCAGTGCCCTACCCTGGCTATGTAGCAACAAGTATAGACCTTGTAAATCATGTGCTTGACTCGGCTGGGATTCGAACTCCCGACCTCCAGTACGGGTGTTCTCCGGTCTTACCAACTCTTTCCCTTTGCAATCGAGGTGCATGAACGGAGTAAGTGCTCTTCGTTATTATATGCCTAGCAACTATGCATGCATTACATATCTGTATCTATTTATATATACATTTATATACCTATATAATCATGCTCCCCATTACCACCCATAAAAATGTGGAATGTCCAGTGGTACCTCCAATCCTACTCTCACGCTCATCTGAAATGGGATGGTCCAGACACTTGACCAGTTGACGCCCATATGTTTGACCTGCCGATCTCCTACTCCAAAAATGTACTATATATATATATATATATGTATGTATATGCCCACTAAATGTAAGGTGCAGTGATAGTATTAGGTTAATTATGTTAGTTAGTAAATATAATATATATACATATATTATTATCCAACTAGGCCTCCTAAATATAAGTTCAACCATTCGAGCCTAGAATATATATTACATAATATATATAAGACATAACATATATATATATATATATATATATATATATATAGGTGTGTATATTAGTCAGCCTCACGAAAATGGGCCAATTGGTGGTATATTTAAGATATCGGTGTCACAATTCTTAAAGGGTAGTGCATTTCTTTGTTTTATATTAAATTATCCTAGAAACAAATAAGGTTGTTGTATTTTCTCCACTATTACATTCAGGATAAATTTAAGGACTTTGCAACACCTCTGTCAATGCTAAACTATAAGTATGCCGATCGACGCCGACATCCAATGCTCGACGCCAACAACTTTAACAGATGTTGGCGTCGCAATTCTTAAAGTGGAGTGCATTTCTTTGTTTTATATTAAATTATCCTAGAAACAAATAAGCTTGTTGTGTTTTCTCTACCTTTACATTCAGGATAAATTTAAGCTCTTTGCAATACCTCTGTCAATGCTAAACTATAATTATACTGTTCGACGCCGACATCCAATGATCGACCCTGACAACTTCCCCCAATTGGCCTCTTTTTGTGATCCTGACTCATATATACCTGATAAATGCAAGGTCCAATTAAAACAACGTATGTGAGGGATTAACAGATTAAAGTTAAGAAACCACAAAAGTGCAGGCAGGTCAGCCGTAGCGATGGTATCACGTAATGTGTTATCTATGGGAATTTTCAGCAGACGGTGCAGGAAATCTAAAATTACATCAAAGAAGCTGCGCTAGCATTTAGCGCGGGATGCATACAGCGGCCGACCTATTGCGGAACACGCCTCTAGTTCCATAGGGCCAAGTCAATGCGTACTCAGTGAGTGAACGTATTCATCGTGCTTAGACATAAGCCAGGCCCTGTCCTTGGCGGTCAGCACAACATGGCTATATAAAGAAAGGTATGCCTAGTATTAGTAGTAATACATAGTATGTATCTATATCTATGCATATGCATGTACATATATATATACACATGTATGTGCACACACATATACATACATATCATCATCATCATGCTGTCGGTCGCGATGCGACAAAGACTGCTTTCATTACTTGACTGCCGCTCTCCATTTAGCTCTCTGCTGTGAGAGTTGTGTCCATGAGTCGGTCTTAATGTCTCTCAGCTTCAGGTTTCTCTTGATGGTATCTTTGAACCGGAGGCGGGGGCGCCCTCTCTTTCTGTAGCCAAAAGACAGTTGAGAATAGAGGATCTGCTTTGGTAGCCTGTCTGATGACATCCTCATGAGGTGTCCAGTCCACCGGAGATTCTTTTTGATCAGAAGATCTTCCATAGAGGGCAGCCCCATCCGTTCGAGTATTTCCTTATTCGTCACTTTGTCCTTCCAGGTTAGCCTCATGATTGAACGCAGATGTCGCATCATGAAGGCATGCAGCTTTTTCACCTGCTGTCTGTACACTGTCCAGGCCTCGGCTCCGTATAGTAGGGTGGATAGCACGATTGCGCGGTAGATCTTACCTTTGACCCGAATGGACACATGGTGGTTGTTCCAGAGTCTCTGGCGTAGTCGGCCGAAAGATGCGCTAGCCTTGGCCATCCTCCTCTGTATCTCAGCATCAATGCGTCCATCACTTGATATTGTGCATCCGAGATAGGTGAATTCCGGAACAGAGTTCAGCTTGTTTCCGTCAACCATGATCTCCTCCTCTCGGGTTCTTGTAGAGTTGGGTTGGTACAGCACCTCCGTCTTCTTGATGTTAATTTTCAGGCCAAACTTCTTTGATGCATCGGAGAAAGCGTCCACTATTTTCTGGGTCTCTTCAGCAGAGTGGGCAACCAGTGCACTGTCATCTGCGAATAGTAGCTCTCTCACCAGTATCTGAGTAGTCTTGGTCTTCGCTCTGAAGTGTGCGACATTGAATAGGTCAGCGCTCTGTCTGGACTGTATATAGATGCCATCCCCCATGTCTCGGAAAGCCTCGTCTAGCATTGCTGATATGAAGATGGAGAAGAGCGTGGGGGCCAGTACACAACCTTGCTTGACCCCATTGGTAACCCCAAACGATTCCGAGACTTCCCCTCCAGCACTAACGTTCGCCATCATTCCTGTATGTAGAGCCTCGATCATAGTTGTGAACTTCTCTGGGCATCCGTACTTCCTCAGTAGCTGCCATAGCCCGGTCCTCCCGACTGTATCAAATGCCTTAGTGAAATCGACAAATACCATGTACAGTGGTCGGTCCTGCTCAATGCACTTTTCTTGTAGCTGTCGGAGACAAAATATCATATCCACAGTGCTCCGGTTACCTCTGAAGCCACACTGTGACTCTGGAACCACACCAGGTGTTCATTTCATGAAAGCTGCCTGCAAAAGTGATGAAGTGCTGCTGGCTTTTGCAAGTTACCAGCGGCACTCTCTCGGGGAGCAAATAGAGGTTTCACACCGGCAAGAACATGTCAAGACAGGCGCAAATCTATTTGTCCCTGCAGTGGCTGGTCGGGAGATGTTGGGAGTTCCATACATCAACCGCCCATATATATGCATATATATGTACACATATACATATACATATACATATACATACACATACGCATACACATACACATACACACATACATATACAACATACACATATAAGTATACATATACATATACGTATACATATACATACATATATACATACACATATAAATGGGCATATACATACACATATACATATACACATAAATACACATACATATACACATACACATACACATATAATATATACATACACATATATACATGCTGTCACGTATAATAACTAGTGCCTAATCTTATAGACTAGCTAATATAGTGAGGAAAAAGAGAATTTGGAACATCTTCTATACTTAGTAAAGAAGATATGTAACGATACACAAATATGTACTTATAACATATATTCTCAATTACAAAGTGCACAGTTACATATAATAAATTCTCAATGGTATGATATTACACTCACAACTGTCTGTGTAGTCCATATGGATGATAGATACACTCAGTCCTCTTGGTGCTTATTCTATGTCTCAGTTGCCTTGAGGAGTTGATGGATATATATTATTATTATCCACTGTCTGTAAGCTGTAGCCAACCATACAGGTATAGAGTCTCAGTTGATGATAGATGTACATGTCAGGCTAAGCAGCAGTGATGTGGGAAAAGGCAGACGCAAAGTCACAAATCCTGCTGATTGCCATTGGTCAATGTTGTAGAAGCTCAGCAAGTGAAATCCATCCCATAAGCTGTAACTAGCCAGATCAGGTTTGAGGCCTAACTGACTTGGAGATGTTGATGCCTCGCTGTCTGGGAGTAGAGTCCCGAGAGTGTGTGACTACACTCCTGATATAGTTGCTGGGTAGACCAGTCCTTATGGTGCTGTCACACTACAACGTTTCTCCCCAATGCGCGTCGATGTGTTGGCTTTTTGGTCGAAATGTTGGCGCACGTCGGGACATGTTACCGGTGCATTACCGGCGCGTCGGTACACGTCGGTACACGTTGAGTGATAGCAATGTATCAATCGACATGTCGGCGGCAGTCGGTGCACGTCGGGTCATGCCGATCGTTTTGTGCTTGCACAAAACTTTTGACGTGCCCCGACGCATGCCCACGGGTTGGAGGGGGCGTTACGGACGCGTTACCAACACATCGATGCCCATTGGTGGCGCGCCAGCGGAACGCTGGCAGAACGTTGATCAACGTCGGTTAACTTGTCATTTTTTTCGCCAAAATGCGACCGTTCCATCGGCGCGTCCGTAACGTCCCATCGACGGGTAGTGGGCGCGATATTGGCATTGCTCCAGCGTTTTTCGACATGTTGGACGTGTTACCGGCGCATCTGGACGTGCTGGTGGCGGGTCTGGACGTGTTCCCGGCGCGTCTTGACGTGTTGATGCCGGGTGTGTACGCATTGACACGGTAGTAACACGATACCAACACGCTACCAGCACTCCACCAGTGCACTACAAACATGCCAATAACATGCTAATAACACGCTAATAGCACGCTAATACCACGCTACTAACCCACCAATGACACGCCAATAACACGCTACCAACACGCCACTAACGTGCTGCGCCCCGTCGCACTTTCTCCCAAAACGCCGAAAAGTTGGACGTGTCTCGAGCCCTAGCAAATATTTTGCGCATTATCGGCGCGCCGGGGGAAACGTCGTAGTGTGACAGCACCATAACGAAGAGATGGGACGAGTAGAATGGTCCAAACATGTGCTCCAACCACTATCAAAAGCAACTACCTGTTAGGAAGCAGTCTCCATATATTCACTGCTATGTTACAATGCACATATACATACACATATATCATACACATATCTACATATATTCTAACTAACAGCAACATACTAAGTTAGAATCATTGGAGATTTCATTTAGTGGGTATATATATTACATCCTCTAGCTAAAAGGAGTAACATCTTAATCTAGTAAAATTACTAGGATCAATGAACCTTACAATTAGCCAGCATATATGGATAGTGATAAGCCCCTTATCGCCTGTAATAAGCTCTGTAGTGCTCCTCCTATCCCCCCCTGGGGTGGGGGGTAGGGGGGGGCCCAGCATGCACTGCTCCACCCCCTGTGCGGGGCTTGACACTCCACTCGTTCGGAAGTTTTCACTAATTAAGCTTAAGATACTAAGCCAATATCAATGGTCATTACATTTAATGGATATATATAACCTTATATATGTATTATTATTTCGACAGTACTCTTCTAAGTTAGTACCGTAGTCTAAGCATGACATATCTTCAATCTTAAACTTTGGTGATGCTTCTTGTGGAATACTGAAGCTCTCTGACTAGGTCACGATACAATTAGTGCAAGGTATTGTGGTTAATGCATTAATTAACACATCCACATAATAGAAATATATGTATTCTGTGTAAATTCATATTATATATAGGACTAAGAAAAGCAAACAAGCATTCTCTCATATTTTTCACCTTGGGTGGAAAGCATCCAATAACACCCGAAGTAGCAACTTACCGGCACCCATATTTCCTATATGACCGCCAACTATGTGGCATTTTGAAACGCCTGTATGGTATACATTATGGGTTGGTATTTTCGTTGGTTCCTGGAACCGGACACTTTCCCTTCGGAAGCGTGTCTAGTTATATGGCAATATACACAATACGCTGGTGTTTCTGGGTATAAACCTGAGAATCGGAAATATGGAATGATAATATGTGAATGAGTTTAAGGCCGGGGCGGGGGCGGGTTGGCGCGCTGATCGGTACTTGCTTGCTTACGCGTTCGGTACAATCACAAGTGCACTCCTACTACATCACAGTCCCAGCGTGGTTAGGATAGGCCTACTTGATGGCTTCACATAGAGTTCCTAATTACTAATCTCACCGATAAGTTTCACTTTCAGCTGCTCTTCGTCGCACTGGATTGATGTCACTAGTCTAGTAGTACTAGTAGAGCTGTATCTGTGCTTGGGTTTGCCCACCAACAGGTGTGGGTGGACAGGGTGCATATATGCCGTGTTCTCTGTTCTTGATGGCGATCTGCTCGTAGGAACCGCTGGCAGTCTGGCGCGCTCCCACGACCCCTTGCCTTCCTTAGCTCCAGGTTTTATTGTTCCCGCGCACTCCTTAAGTACTCTTTGTTTGTGTGGGTGAGCAGCTTGCTAAGGTCCCAACGGGCGGGATCAGCTTGCCGACGGGCGCCGTTCTGCGTGTATGGTTGTCGCCGGGGTTTCACTTCCGGCCGGTCCTCCTACTGCAGTCGGGCCGGTACCCGCGGTACGGCGGGCTTCTTTCTACCAGCAGCTCGATCCCCGGCCTCCTCTCACTGTGAGTCAGCAGCTCAGCGCGCCGCCCGGCCTGACTACAATGTTCCACGGGCAGCTCTAGACTCCGGGAAACCCTTGCGCTGGACGGGCACGGGGCGGAGCTGCGTGGGGAGGAGCGGGAGCGTGCGTAGGATGGGAGCGGGCGCGGGGGGGGAGGGGGGCGCGGGGCAGGTGCAGGCGCAGGGTGGGCGCGGGGCGGGCGCGGGGCGGGCGCGGGGCGGGCGCGGGGCGGGCGCTGGGCGGGCGCGGGGCGGGCGCGGGGCGGGCGCGGGATGGGCGCGGGCTGGGCGGGAGCGGGAGTATGGGCAGGATTGGGCTGGGAGCGGAGCGGGGTGGGGCAGTAGCTGGGCAGGACGGGAGAGGGTTGAGAGCGGGTTGGGAGCGGGTTGAGAGCGAGTTGGGAGTGGGTTGGGAGCGGTTTGGGAGCGGGGCGGGAACGGGGCGGTAGGTGGGCGGAAGCGTGGTGGAACAGCGCGGGAACGGGGCGAGGTAACGGGGCGGGGTGGGGCTGGAGTTTGGCATACCGGGGGAGGGCTGCGGTGGTAGCTGGGCAGGCATGGGGGCAACCGCGGGGGAGGGCGTGGGGCTGGACTGGGTGGGTTAGAAAGGCGGGCGCGGGGCTGGACTGGATGGGGGTCGCGGGGCACTCAGTCCCGGACTGCGGCATCGGGTCGTAAGGGATGGATGGGACTCTGGAGGGAGAGGGAGAGGGGGTTATAAGGCGGAGGGCGCAATGGGTATAGAGTGAGTGAGTGAGTGTGTAGCGGAGGGTGGTGCGACGGTGTTTGGGGGGAGGTGGGGAGGTATGTGTGTGCTCGTCTGGTCTGGAAAGAGATGGAGCACATGGCGCATATGTATTAAAGGGCTGGTTAGGCTTGCCTTAGCTCATCTGCCGCGCCTGCGCCTCATCACTTCCGCGGCGCACAAGGGACGGGGTGCCCCATCAACCCCGATGTCGCGACCCGCCAGGGGCCGCTGCAAACAGCCATCCCCATCATGCACTGATTCCTAAACGCATAGCAGTTTGAAATGCAAACAAACCTTGTTGGTAAGCTTTGTCACGGTGCACTCCATGTACATGCACTGATTGACCTTTAACATGATTGGTTATTATTATTCCATGATTTATTACTAAATGCATCTCACTTTGAAATGTACAGAAAGAGTTGTTCTGGTAAGCCTTGGCCATTTCAGTATAGCTTCTTTTGTATGAGGTGGGTGGGAGAGCGGGGAGGGTGCGGGTAAGGAGTGGGGAGATGAGGAAGGGTGGGGGTCACAGTGGGTTCTTTCTTCTGAATATAACAAACGTCACTGCTGAGGCATTGGTCTTCCGGTGTTCGTGAAAAGTTGCCTTAAAGCATCATGCAACTGAGTATGGGGATGGATGAGTGTGGGCTGGGGGGTGTGGGGTGTTAGGTTACTTATAAA
Organism: Branchipolynoe longqiensis; assembly: GCA_030323885.1. Lineage (NCBI taxonomy): Eukaryota > Metazoa > Annelida > Polychaeta > Phyllodocida > Polynoidae > Branchipolynoe > Branchipolynoe longqiensis. The sequence continues at coordinate 67,173,844 of CM059187.1, forward strand.
ATAGAGCATGTTAGAAGAGGGGCATTGTGTGTTTCCTTGCTGTCCACAGCTGAGTAATTGACCCGGTTATTCGAAATGCATATATCATTTGAAATAATGAGCGCCGTGGATAGCATTACAACATACAAGGCACCACTGTACAAACTACACCTGTAGGAGCCAACTTCATTGCCCACACACAGACTTTTGGCATCCTTAAAAGAATGCTTCCTTTGAATGCTGCTCTTTTCCACCCACGCTTTCTTTTTTTGATTTAAATGTTTGTATTAGACCAATGTGGCGCATCGATTCAGGCCAATGTGGTGCATCGATTCAAGCCAATGGGGCAAATCGATTCAAGCCAATGTGGCACATCGATTCAAGCCAATGTTGTGCACCGATTCAAGCCAATGTCAGGAATCGATTCAAGCCAATGTCGCTCATTGATTCAAGCCAATGTCGCGCATTGATTCAATCCAATCTCACACATCGATTCAAACCAATGTCATGCATCGATTCAAGCCAAAGTCACCCATTGATTCAAGCCAATGTCATGCATCGATTCAAGCCAACATCATGCATAGATTCAAGCCAATGTCGCGCATCGATTCAAGCCAATGTTGCACATCGATTCAAGCCAATTTCACGCATCGATTCAAGCCAATGTCGCGCATCGATTCAAGCCGGACGGATTTTAAAGTGAAAGAGAATTGGTGATTGGCTTCAGCGTTCATATTACTGTGACTAAAAACTGTACAGCCGGTTTTAGTGTAATTTTCGGGAACCTCGCGATGATTTTAGTTAGTGTCACTGCCACCAGGTGGCTATGCAACTGTTAGTATCAGTATTTGTACGGGCAGCATTAAACCCGGATGTTCGGGCCCCACAAGACACTAATTAACCGTAATTATTAGATTTCGTGACGACCCACCACACCCACTCCCACCTCCACTACCAGTCCTCCGTACCACCCACCCATAATCCGCCCTCGGCCCCGCCCTCTCCTCCTCGTCAGCCCACTTGGGCGAATTATCAGTCGAGATGTCCCCGTGGGACGGTCGGATGTTGCCGTGCCAGCGACCGGGGGCGGGGGCGGTGGGGGGCGCGGGGCGGGGCGGGGGATGCCTTTGGTGTGGGAGCAGTAGCTGGAGCGTACGGGCCTGCCGGCTCCGGGACGCCACGGCCCGCCCCGGGGGTGGCGTGTGGTGATGTTTGTGTTCCTGCCTTTACCTCTGCACGCCACACACATGAGGACCGTACCATTGCCCCCCACTGCTTCCCGCCATCCTCCTCCCTCAGCCTCGCTTTGATGTCGGGGATAGGTTTGCTATATTAGCAGCGAGACGCAGCGGGCAGTGATGACACTGTGAGTGTGAGGCGCTAACAGTGTGTGGGGTTGGGGGTGAGGGTGGGGAGTTGGTGGTGGGGTGAGTGTGTCGGGTGGGGTGAAGGCAAGAGCTGGAGTGAGATGGGGAGGGATGGGGTGAGGGTGGAGAGGGTGGGGTGGGATGGGGAGGGATGGAGTGAGGGTGGAGAATAGGGTGAGTGTAAAGATGGTGAAGGATGGGATGTGGGTGGGGAGTGGAATGGGGAGGGATGGTGTGAAGGTGGGGGTGAGAGGAGGGGGTGGGACGGGGAAGGATGGCGTCAGGGTGGGGAATGGGGTGGGGGTGAGGGTGGGGGGTAAGCGCTCTTTCCACGATATACGCAGCTAGGCGATGGAGACGAGGGAGAGAATGGGGACCGACTCCTATAAAATAAAAGTATAACTATAACTATAAGTGAAGACACATTAGAGAGACCCGTAGGAATGGACAGAGGAGGACGACAGGGCACAGAGACAGGCGAGTCTCCCCCATAGGGTGAGCCAGGAGGAGGGCAGGATAAGATACCCCTTGGAGGAAGGTAGAGTAGAGAGAGAGGCGAATTTTATTCAGAAATGATAGCAGAATAGAGAGTCAGGAGATTGTCTATAGAGCGACAGAGAGTAGAGAAACAGGCGATTATTTCCCTCGGTGAAATATAGTAGAGAAACAGGCAAACCCCGGCACTAGACGAGGGATACGGAATAGAGGGACAGAAAGATTTGTTTTGTTTGTTTGTTGTTTTACGTCCTAGCAACATCTAAGATCATATCAGGACGGGTACCGACTTGTGGGAGTGCGCACTCATGGCGACTTTATAGTGATATCCCAGTGGGAAACCAGGCCGCCGGCACCATGACCTGGTATCCCACTCAGTCATATTATCTTAATATACTCCCATAGAGTGATACAGAAGAGACAGATAAGCAATTTCCGCCCTCGATAAAACATAATGGACACAGGAAAATATCCTCATAAAGGGAGAGATAGTAGAGGTACAGGCATATCTCCCACATAATGGGAAAGGAGAGAATCTTCCCTCCCCCACAAACGGGTGGAGACGGAGGAGAGACACGGTATGTAGACGCTGCACGGCAGCAGAAGACGGAGACGGGAAACTATGGAGACAGCGGAAGGCCGGCGGCGACAGTGTATGCCTTTATGTTCCACGGCCGCCCTCTTTAGGAATTCGTAAAGGGGCCGGTGAAGAAAATGTCTGAGAGGAGAGTTGGGAGAGGAGGGGAGAGGAGGGGCGAGGAGGGGCGAGGAGGGGAGAGGAGGGGTAGAGGAGTGGAGAGGAGGGGAGAGGAATGGAGGAGGAGAAAGGGGAGGAGAGGGCGGAGAGGAGAGGATAGGAGGGGAGCGGAAGGGAGAGGATAGGAGGGGGAGAGGAGGGGAGAGGAGGGGAGAGGGGGGGGAGCGGAGGGGAGAGGATAGGAGGGGGAGGAGGGGAGAGGAGGGAGAGGAGGGGAACGGAGGGCAGAGGATAGGAGGGGGGAGCAGGGAGAGGAGGGGAAAGGAGGGGACCAGAGGGAGAGGAGAGGAGGGGATAGGAGGGGAGAGGAGGGCAGAGGAGGGGAGAGGAGGGGAGAGGAGGGGAGAGGAGGGGAGCGGAGGGGAGGGGGGAGAGGAACGGATGGGAGAGGAGGGGTGGATATGAGGGGAGAGGAGGGGGGAGGAGGGGGGGAGAAGGGGAACGGATGCGAGAGGAGGGGAGAGGAGGGGAGAGGGGGGGGGAGAGAAGGGTAGAGGAGGAGAGAGAGGAGGGGAGAGGAGGAGAGAGGAGAGAAGCGGAGAGGAGAGGAGGGTAGAGGAGGGGGCAGGTGCAGAGAGAAGAGGAGAGGAGGGGAGCGGAGAGGAGCGGAGGGGAGCGGAGGGGAGCGGAGCGGAGGGTAGAGGAGGGGAGAGGAGAGGAGCGGAGGGGAGCGAAGGAGAGAGAAGAGGAGGGGAGGGGAGAGGAAGGTAGAGGAGGGGAGCGGAGGGAGAAAGGAGGATGCAACTCGATGCCCACTTCTTGTGCGCTATTGGCACAGCAGGCCGTGTAGGGTGTAACAGGACACCAGACGGTATTCTTAATCTCGAATCCCGCCTCTTATTCTTAAACCCCCTCCACCTCCCCGTCACCAGCACCGCAAACCACCGCCGACAGACAGCTACCGGCGCGCGGCCTCTTTTTGTGCGCGTGTGTGTTCAGAAAACGGCCACACCTAGCAGGCTAGCTCGGTATTGACGCGCCGAGAACCAGCAAAACGTGTATCAGTAACAGATTAAATTTCCTTGCCCGTTTCTTCAGAGAAGACAGCCAGCCCCATCCGCCTTCCTGTGAAATAAACAAAAGGGGCGGAGGCGTTGTGGAAAGGACGCCGCCTGCACAGAGCGGGAAGCCGGGCTTTGTGGGCGGGCACTCAAAGGCCTTTTAGGATGAGGTCTCTTGTGGAATGGAGAACAAAACGTGGCATGAGGCCGCCCCGAAGCCGGCCGAAGGTTCTGTCATTCACCGCTGCGCCCCCTGCTGAGATTTACCCGCAACTAAATATATGTGTCTGTACATCATGGCACTGTTTCAAGCTTTCACACAGCTTCCACAAGGGGATTACTGGGCTGGCTTCACCGCAGTCCTATAACTTAGGTAGTGTGAGTGCAGGAGGTATGGTTATTGTTACGGACAACATCGCGGTGGAGTTGTGCTCACAGCTAGCGGTGATATATATGGTCCATTTATGGCAGTTAGCTGTGCTTCACTCATCTGAGGCATTGCTAAATCAGGTGATCTGAGTATGTTCCTGCTACTCGTGATACTCTTTATATATATATAGCGTGTATATGTATATATGTATATATACATATGTATACATATATATATGTATATGTATACATATTTGTATATATGTATATATATATGTATATATTTGTATATATATACAGTATATGTTCCCCTTGCATTTATACTTGTATAATGCATTATGCATCACATATGCGTATATATATGTGTATATATATATATCATATATCATGTATATATATCATGTATATATGTATCATGTATATATATCATGTATATATCATATGTATATCATGCATAATATCATGTATATATATCATGTATGTATATATCATGTATATATACATATATCATGTATATATACATATATCATGTATACATATGTATATAAATCATGTATATAAATCATGTTTCTATATGTATATATATGTATATATATATATGTATGTATTTATGTATGTGTATGTATGTGTACGTTTGTGTAAGTATGTGTACGTACGTATACGGATAGTGATAAACCCTTTATCGCGTGTAATAAGCTCTGTAGTGGTCCCCCCCCCCCCCCGGCCGGGGTCCGGGCGGAGGGTCCTGCACGCCCCCCCCCCCCCGCTCCAGGCCTATGGTGCTGGGGCTGCCGCTGGGCGGCGGTTGATTGCTACCGCCTTGCCGGCTTGAAGGTGCTGGCTCCCCGGTCCTTGCAGTCCGGGCCCCGGTGCGCAGGGTCCGAGCAGTATGAATGCTACCATACACATGTCCCCCAGACTCTGTCTCTCACGCAGTCACACCGCATGAACTAGAACGAGCACGTCCGCTTCACCCATTTATTGTTTGATCCGCCCACTGGGGGATCCACATTCCAGTGACCCGCCCCCTGACCAGCTAGGTCCCACGTCACCTCTATCAAAGACCCTATACTACTAAGACGGCTCACTCCCTGTCTCTCCCATGGTTATGTAAATGTTGCAGTGCCACCTTGTGGTGGGTTTGATCAGCCCAGCTGCTGGTTGGTGTTTCACATGTAAACACATACAATTATATTATACATGATATAGGTAAGTATGAATACGCATCAATATGAAATTGTTATGAACAAATACACATCATCATCAGCATCATCATCATCATCATCATCGCCATCATCACACATCTTTCACATTCATATATACATTTATACATATAATATAGCAACTGTTAACCAAGAGAATAGCCAGCGCACCAAGTGGTGGGTTTGATCATTTTGATTACACTGTACAGGCTGATTGAGCCGACTTAGTATTATAGGGTCTTCGCCTCTATTCAGGGGTGGGGGGAGGCTAGGCACACGCAGTAATGGGCAGCCCAATCAGGGAACTGCTCGACAGCTAGCGTGCCGCCACCTGGCGCAGTAGAACTGTGTCAGTGTGCGGCGTAGTCCCTGCAGCCACTGTCTGGTGGTGAAGCTCATGTATGGACTACTACATATGTATATGTGTATGTGTGAATGTGTGTGTGTATGTGTGTATATGTGTATGTGTGCATGGGTGTATGTGTGTATGTGTGTATGTGTGTATGTGTGTGCATGGTGTATGGGTGTACATGTGTATGTGTGAATGTGTGGGTATGTGTGTATGTATGTGTGTATGCGTGTATGTGTGTATGTGTGTATGTGTGTATGTTTGTATGTGTGTGGGTATGTGGGTATGTGTATGTGGGTATGTGTGAATGTGTGTATGTGTGTATGTGTGTATGTGTGTATGTGTGTATGTGTGTGTATGTGTGTGGGTATGTCTGTATGTGTGTGTATGTGTGTGGGTATGTGTGTATGTGTGTGGGTATGTGTGTATGGTTGTATGTGTGTATGTGTGTATGTGTGTAGGTGTGTATGTGTGTATGGGTGTATGTGTGTGTATGTGTGTATGTGTGCATGTGTGTGTGTATCTGTGTATGTGTGTATGTGTATGCGTGTATATGTGGGTATGGGTATGTGTGTATGTGTGTATCTATGCAGGTTTGTGTGTATGCATGTATGCATGTATACATGTATACATGTATGCATGTATATATGTATATATCATGTGTCTCTGTGTATATGGGTATATGTATCTATGCATATATCATAGTATATATGCATATATGCATACATGTATACATGTATGTATGTGTATGTATATACATATGTATGTATGTATATATGTATCTATATATAAATGGATATTGTGTATAGATGTATATATATATATTTATGCATAAATGTATACATTTATGTATATTTATGTATATCTATATGTGTATATGTATACATATATGCATAGATATATACATATGTGTATACATGTATATGCATATTTATATACACATATGAAGTTCAGAGCTTAGGCGCAAAACCACATGAATGCCGATCCAAAAATGGAGATAAACATTGGAATCAAACCGTCAAAAGTTATATTTTTATATTCCTCCTTTTTTTGTTCATTGCTCCATAAGCATGTGATCACAGGACAGGTGTAATTAGCGAGAATTATAATTATTTTCAGATAATAATCTTTTATTTAAACTACATTTTTGGATCCGCATTTACGTGGTTTTGCACCTGAACTCTTCACATATGTATACATATACATATCTTTACATGTGTGTATATATATGTGTTGTATAATTTATTATGTGAATATAAATAAAGATTAGTCACTACGGTTTGTCAGTGGGCCTTCTGGGTACCTCACGCTTCCCAACACCCTTTATTCTCAGCAGCCCCCCATGTAACCAGGCACTCTCTGCTTACCCCTTCCTGGGAACACACTCCAATGGTCTCCCAGCTCTCACTTCAAAATTGTTATCTGTAGGGCATATATTTTCCCTGCCAGAGAAGGTAGACTCAACCTAAACCAAGTCTAGTCTTTAGCTTCTCAGTTCAGTATGGACACTCATAAAAAATGAGAAACAAGCTAATATAGCTGTAGGGAGTCTATATAGACCGCCAAATGGAAACATCGAAGACTTCATCGCACAACTGGAGACATCCCTAGAAAGTGTGTCGAAACTGACGAGGGCGGAGATATTCTTACTAGGGTATTTCAACATAAACTACAAAACAAACAACAAAAACAAACACTCACTAGAGAACTTAATCAAAGGCAGAGGGTTAAAGCAAAAAATGCGTGAGCTAACAAGGCTTGGAGAAAACAGCTCGATAATAGACCTAATAATAACAGACTCAAATCATACCCACACCTCAGGAACAAGAAACTGGGCATTAGCAATCATGAATTGATATATGTTACTAGAAAGAAAATAAAAACAAAAAACAAAACTACTCCCCCTATGGGTAGATCATACAAAAACTACACAAAAGAGGCACTAGAAGCTTATCTGAAAGAGAAAATTAAATTGCCATTTCCAACTGAGATAGGTGTAAATGACCAATGGAACAATATCATTGGGGAAGTCAGAAAGCATCTGGACACTACCTGCCCAATAAAAAAACTTAAAATCAAAAACAACCAAGACCCATGGGTAACCCCAGAATTAATCAACCTAATTATGGACAAATATAAAACACGCAAATTAGCAAAATCAAGCGAGCGACTACTAGACATAGAAAACTACCACAAAGCAAGAAATCGTAGCCAGAAATCAGTGAGAAAAGCCAAAAGACGGTACATTGTCAAACAAGACCAGCAATGGGGAAAAAACTCACACAAATTCTGGAACAATGTGAAAATACTACTATCAAATAATAAAAATAAAGAATGGATTACCCTTTACAACAACGAGGGGATGGAAATCAGCAACAACGATACTGCTAATATAATGAACAAACATTTTTCTACCATAGGCAATAAACTATCCAAACAGTTCAACACAAACTGCACCACGAAAGCGCAACAATTAAACACAGACATTGGAGATTGCACAACCACAATAAAAGAGATAAGTGAGCTCATAAAATCAATTGATTGCAACAAGCCTTTGGGCATTGAAATACCTCAAGTATAGTATTGAAAGATGCATTCGAATGCATCCCAGATGTTATATGTGAGCTATACAACAAATCGTTCACAGAAGGTACTTATGTGGACTGCTGGAAACTAGCCAAAGTAACACCGCTCCACAAGGGAGGGGATAAAAAGGTACTGGGAAACTTTCGACCAATCTCCATACTCCCACTGCCTGGTAAACTAATGGAAAAAATATTGCAGAGACATATTATGGACCACCTAAACGAACACAAAATATTAAACAGTAAACAGGGCAGTTTCCGAAAATACCACTCAACAATAAAAACAATTGCTAACTTAATAACTGATATTGCAAACAGTATCAATAAAAAGAACCTAGTCGGTGCAGCATTCATAGACTTCAGCAAAGCGTTTGACATGGTGGACCACCCTATCCTAAGGAGCAAACTAACCCAAATGGGAATAACGGGAGTAACAGGAAAATGGCTAGTGAGCTATCTAGAAAACAGAAATCAATGCACCCCAGTAAATGGATCCATATCCAATGGGGAAAAGATAACTTGCGGAGTACCCAAAGGGTCAGTCCTGGGGCCACTTCTCTTCCTCATATATATTAACGATCTAAACAACTGGCTAGAAATTTAAAGCATCCAACTATATGCAGATGACACTGTGGTATATGCTGCAGGCAAAACAACCGAAGAAATAGAAACAAAACTGAATCTAACACTAACAAAACTAATCGAGTGGTGCCAACTAAATAGGATAACCATAAACAACAGCAAGTCAAAAACAGTACTATTTGGTACCAGGCTAACAAGAAACAAGAAAATAAAGTGTCTTCTGGGAAACACCAAACTAGAACAAAGTATGCCTTCAAAGTATGCCTTCAGGTGAACAAAAGATATCCCCCAATCGAATTACACAAAAAATGCAATGCAACACTACTAGTACAAACGAGTAGAAGGGAAACGCACCTCAAAATACTGGCACACCATTACACCACAAAACCAGGCTACACAGAAACCCCCCGTAGGGACACCAGGAAAATGGCAGCCCCAGTGCTACTGACAGCAATAAGTAACACCAAAATTTATGAGAGAAGTGTACTGGCCATGGCGGCACACGCCTGGAATAATCAACCCACACAACAATGGGCAATCGAAAGCATGGACCACTATAGAAGGTCGTTAAAGAAAACATAATACACAACCACCTACTGAAGAAAAAATATCTCACCTGATCTTGGGCGCAGTCACTGCTTGCTGTGTTCTGGCATAAAAAGCAAAAGACCTGCCAGAAAAGATGGTAGATATTACAAATACGGAAACTAGCCCTACTAAGTACTAAGGAATTCGAAATGACTATCACCATAGGGTGCAGTCTGTCTGGGTATGTGTACTGGCACAAACCAAAGCAGAACCAGGCAGGCCACGGGCATGCATCCGAATCACCCTGAAATACAAAATGGCTAACCATACAACACACCCATCCCACCTAGTCGCAGTCCTGAAGGGTCCAGGGTGTTCTGGCACACTGGTGTACTATCTAAGGACAGGGCATGGGTGAAAGGATGCTGTAACAAACCACAATGGGATGGGATCCTCTCCCACAGGCCTGTATGTCAACTGCGTAGATGTACATAGTAGGCTAAGTTATCATATACAGGTTAGGAAAAAAACTTGAAAATTAAAAAAAAACTAATATAGAAACTACTAACACCCAAAACTGCAAAGGTTGGCCTGAGAAAGATCAGGTAAAGACTCCTGAGTGCGGGACCAGACCACTCCAGTATCACAGCTGTCCAGCATTGAAAACAAGCACCCTCACGGAGCTTATACGTTATGGGCAGAATAAAATACTTGTCACAAAAAAAAAATGTTTGATTGTTTATATATATATATATATTTACATATATATATATATAGGTATATTGTTTCATTCGTTGAGTAACCAACGTTGATTTCAATCATAGAGAATTGGTCTTCCTAATGTCACTGCTCTCAGGTATATCAAATAAGGCTAACTCGCCTCAATTTTCAAGTTCTTGGTTTGATTCGGGAGTGCTTCGAACCCCGCAAATTGGCATGGGGAGAGAAGGCCAATCCTGGTTGCTCGTAGTCGTAGGGCAAATCAGGTCTTTCCATTGTAATATGTGCAAAAGCATTATCTAGATTTACGAATGGCCCATTTAACAAAGTTATACCCAGTATAGCGCACGTTTATTTTGCCTCTGGCGGAAGGCCTGCTCATTAAGGAAGCAGTGCGTATGTCAGTTGGTTGTAAAGCCGAAAAAAAGATGCTGTTCTAGTGAGCTGTATACTGTGCTAGGGGCATGTGGTGTCCTTTGTCTAAAGTTTGGTAAAATGTCAGTCCCCTCCCGGGGAGTGCTCGACCCGGGCCCGGGGACCATGTGACAGGAGCCTGGGTAGGGAGAAGGGGGGGGGGGGGGTTCTTTGAGGTATGGAGTGCCTCCCCGTGATCCCCACTGTTACCCACCCACCCCTCCTGCAGTACCGTCTCCCCTCCCCCCTTCCCCTCCTCCCTCCTTCCCATGCCCCTACCCCATTCCCCTGCTCCCCCTGCCCATGCCTCTCCTTATTCCACCTCCCCCCTTCCCCTCCTCCCCCTCCCTATGTTCCTTCCCCTTGCCCTTCCCCTTCCCCTCCCGCTCCCCCTCCCTCTGCCCCTCCCGCGCCCCCTCTACTCCCCCTAGACTCATGTGCGCCCACACACGCGTTAACTATACCCGCAGTGAAAGGGAGATATAAGTGCACAACGCTCACAGCTTGCCGGGCCCAGGAGCCCGGGAGGCCGGCAGGCCGACCGCCTCCCCCGTACCTAATCACCCCACCCCCATCCCTCCCCGCACACCCACCCCCTCCCACTCTGCCTCACATTGTCTCCAACAAACACTCGCACATACCTCACCCCTGGTGACGTCAGGTGAGCGATGTTAACGAAGGTAATCTCGTCTGCGCATTGGGCACACCACCCCACGCCTCCTACCCCCCCCCACGTCGCCCCCCCCCCCTGCCCCACACCGCATCTTTCTCCCCACACCGCCTCATCTCCCCCACTCCGCCCCATGCGCGCTTTCCACTCTCGCCGCCCTACCGCCGGTCGACTGTAGTAGTCAGTGGGGTCACGTTGTGTGTGTAGGTTATCATTCAAAGAAAGCAAATCTGTAGAATAGTAGTTGGGAATCTGCGTAGAACAAAGGCGCATAGGGATATGGTGGTTAAGGCAAAATCAAATAAGTGCATTAGTCACAATACAAGTCCAATCCCTTATTCGATATCCTTGGGATTACTTTACTTATTTTTCGGAATTCAGAATTTTTCGGATTTCAGGATAAAAGTATTCACTACACACACGCATAATTAATTGTCCACCTAAAATAAATTTAAAATCTAGCCCTCAGCTCTGGTCTGGAGGCCGTAGTGACCAGACGCAGCTGGTTTCAGGGTAGCCAGGAACCACTCGCAGGTGGCGCCCATGCGGCCGAAGTTGTAACTAACCCTTGTGGTAGTAGATAGTAGATAATAAAGTATATGTAGAAATGGAAATAAGATGTTGTAGTGTCCACTGTTGTTTGATCTCATATTTGTAATATAATTTATTATATGAATATTAATTGGCGGTGCCTGCTTTAATATTATTATTTAATCCGCCACTGCTTGTGTATTTCTTATTTAATATTGAACGAATCGGGTACGTGTGTATTTTTGCTGCGAAGCTGGGCGCAGCAGCTACCTGTCCCATTTCCGGTGCTTTGATATTGCCACCATATTGTCATTCGCGGAATAATTTAAAACAATAGACCCCTTTCAATGTTTATAAACATTGTGTATGCGCGTGCAGCTTGCCTTCAGAATGAAGGAACACTCCCATTGAATTTGCCAGTACACGCAGTGCAAAACGTTTATTTGATTCAAAATTCATAGAAATGCAGAACCCTAACCTTTTAAATTTAATATAATCTATTCATTGAATATGTTTGCTATATGTGTTCCAAGTGGGTTGCTTCTAGGTGGTGTGGTTTTAGAGATACTTCACTTTTTCTGAATGAAGATTGCTCATAGTCATTGAGTTTGCAGTCTGACAGTGTGTTGTCCAGCAGCCAAAAGGCGCGCGCACTGACCTAGATACCTATGCTGACGTCATATGAAATAGGTCTATTGTCACAGAGGGGAGAAGAGATGACATTTTCAAATTTAAAATGCTTAGTCTAGAATCCATCAGCTACAAAGGAACACCTCCCTTTTCTCACATTTGAAATATATACTTCTAGTCATTATGACTCCAAGACATGACAAATTAATTACCCACCAAGCCCTACAAGATACCAAAATGCAAACTTACTTTGTTATCTGTATGGGTCTAACGGAAGTCAACATTGATGCAGCAACAAGTAATTATCCAGTTCGTATGATGTGATCATATTCAATCAACCCTGACTTTAAAATTGCTGGAATTTACGCCTTAACATCATTGAAAGCCAAACACAAATCTCCATTCCCATTTTAACCAGGTATATCTATATGCTGCCATCAAATGAATCCAGCTAGTTTGGAATCTCGTAGGTACCGAAACCCAAAATAAATTACTAATAATGTCACCAGTGTGCAACTACAGGCCCAGGTTCTGTGGGTTTTGAGAAAATTGGATTGTGAAACTTGACGAGTTCAGTATGGCCCGCGTTTACTGTTTTGCTAGATGAGGAATATCCCCCAATGTGGACTAGGATTAACATGCATTGCTTGTTGTCGGCGTACGTATCCACTGTGACCCCCGTGCTTATAAGTAATAAGCTTCGTCATTTGCTCAAAACACTCGGCTCTTATTGATGTCTATGTATGAATCATTGGTTCCAGTACAACTCCCACCCAACTGCAGGACCCCCGCCCCCCCTCTCTCCGCTCTCTGTATACTACAAAAGTGGGGTGCAGCAACGGCACAGCCACAGATTAGCGTCCTTCCGTTGTCAATAGCAACATCCAACAGCAAGTATTGGGACAGTGGGGTCATGAGCGTTCAAAGATAACGCCAGCTTCTTTTTCTCTCCCCCCCACCCCTCGCCCCGCCTCAACTCTCACATCCCGGGGATAGGTGGGAGGGGGGAGGGGGGGGAGGATGTTAGGGTGGGAGGGGGGAGGGGGGAGGGTGGGAGGGGGGAGGGGGGGGGGAGAGTGGGAGGGTGGGAGGGTGGGATGGAGTGATGTGGGTGGGTGAGATTGGCATTAACTCACGGCATAAAACCCAATAATGTGTGTTCTTCTTGCTTTAGTTCTTATTGTATTTATACTTGGCGTATGGCTGTCACGTCTCCTGACGTCTCCAGCGGGCAGGCGGCGTCGCTAGGGTTACGGCGCGCCATGTCACGCCACTCCGCGCCCGTGTGCATGGTGTGTGCCTGCGTGGTGTGGAAACTAATCATTGTGTAACCGTCTCAGGCACTTCGGTACTGAGCCCACCCGTTGCGAGTTGTGTGTGTGCGTGTGTGTTTAGTTGGTTGTTGGAGTTTTACATCCTGGCAACATCTAAGGTCATATCTGAATCGATATCGACTTGTGACTGTGCACATTCATAGTGACTTAATAGTGCTGCTCCACTGGGAGATCAGACCACCAACACCATGACCTGATATCCCACTCAGTCACAATATCCTGACACTGAGCCAACCAGTTCTTGCCCTATCCTAATAGAGGGCATGCATTGACGACTGAATGGAAGTGTGGCCATTGTGGAGATACAACCACAATAACAAATCCAACAAACTCAATGCATTGTCAATGGGAGTGAGCAATCTTCATACAGAAAAAGTTAAATATCTCTAAAACCACATCACCTAGACACAAACTGCTTGGAACACATATAGAAACATGTTTAACAAAAAGGTTATATTAAATTGATCAGGTTAGGGTTCTGGATTTCTATTAATTTTGAATAAAACTGATGTTTTGCACTGCGCATACCGCCAAACTTAATGCATTGTCAATTGCTGTGAGCAATCTTCATACAGAAAAAGTTAAATATCTCTAAAACCGCACGACCTAGACACACACCGCTTGGAACACATATAGAAAACATGTTTAACAAAAAGGTTATATTAAATTGATAAGGTTAGGTTTCTGCATTTATATTAATTTTGAATAAAACTGACGTTTTGCACTGTGCGTACCGGCAAACTCAACGCATTGTCAATGGCCGTGAGCAATATTCATACAGAAAAAGTTAAATATATCTAAACCCACATGACAAACATATAGAAAACATGTTTAACAAGGAGATTATACTAAATTCATAAGGTTAGTGTTCTGCATTTCCAATTTCCTAATGTTGAATAAAACCGAAAGAATGATTTACTATGTTACTGCAACCGGCAGGTTGTTTACTGGTTGATATCGCCACAATGGGCGCGCATCCGGTTTATGACGTCACGGGAATACCCTCTATAATGCCGAGTGCCTGGCTAGGAAGCAACAAGTAGCAAGTTTTACGTCATTGGTTTGACTCGAGCAGGGTTCGAATCCCACGATCTACCAAAACGGGAGACGGACGCTGAACTCATTCGGCCATCCCGTCTGATCTCGTTCGAGTGGCATTAGAAAGGGAACCATCTTGCTGACGGCAATAACTGCGCCACCTGCCGCCCACCGCCCGCCACTGCGCCCGCCCCGACATGCCAGGCCGACAACGGCGGGCGGCGGGCGGGCGGCGGGCGGCGGGCGGCGGGCGGCGGGCGGCGGGCGGCGGGCGGCGGGCGGCGGGCGCGGTGCCCGGGGATGTTTTGAGCGACTTGTGCATTGATTGCCATAGTATGTACACCGATCTCATAAACTGTACCATTCATGAAGGAAACTTACACTAGCCACGGAAACAACACAGGTTCACGAATCCATACGTATCATACGTATCGGTGCACGGACCCATTTCACGCTGCGCATGTGTTGTATATCCCATAGAATGGCCCTCATACCACAGATACTACTATATTATATATAATCTTTGCTCATACTAAGTCATAGTCAGTCAGCCCCACAGCGATTGTTGTTTTGTGCTACACACACAGATATATATATATATATCAATATCTATATATATTTATAGGGACTATTCTTTATTTATATTCACATAATAGATTAAATAGCACATATTTTCTTTTGGTGCCCCTTTTGGGCACCTCTCTCTTCCCAACACAGCTTATTCTCAGCAGGCCTCCCTCTAACCGGGCACTCTCTGCTTCCCCTTTCCTGGGAACCGACGCCAATGGCCTCCCAGCTCTTACTTCAAATTTTCTATTGGTAGGGCATATATTTTCGTGCCAGAGAAAATATATATCAGCTTCCGAGTGAGTGGATTGTTCCGTCCCGCCCACGGGGGTGGGGTGGGGGGGGGGGGGAGGTGCATGCTGGTATTCCACCCCGTCCTCCAGCCGGATGAGCGGGGGAGAACCAGTATAGAGCATATTAGACGTGATAAAGGGTGTATTACTATCCATATATACACTCTACTATATATACTATAATACTTTATATATGTATAAATATATATACATATATATACACATAGATATCTGAATATATATGTATATATATATTATAAGTATATATACTAGGCGTTTAACTTCAATTTAAGATTGCCACTAATAACTCACCATACAGCTGATGCTACCTAGAATGGCCTAGCAATTGAAGGCAGTGTAGTTTATTTATTTCCTAGGGCTTTCTGTCATAGCAAAATGTAAGGTGACACCAGGAGGGGCACCGACTTGTGACAGTGCACACTCATTGTGGCTTCATAGCGCTGACTCACTGGAAGACTGCTACTGGCACCACAACACGATATCCCACTCAGTAACATAATCCCGATAATGGGCAAGCCAGCCCTTGTACTATCATAGTGATGCGCGAAAAGGAAGAAAGCAAGGCGGGGGTGGAGAGAAAGGCGTTTTATTAACGCCTCAACAACAGAGCATACAGAGGAACAGATAATAAGCCGGGTGAGGAGGAAAAAAGCAAGGAAGGGCTCATGAGGAGCAAGAATAAACAGGCTCATGAGGAGCAATGCAGTGAAGGGCTCATGAGGAGCAGAAAGAAGGATAAATACAGCAGGGGCTCATAAGGAGCAATGTCAGAGTTCTGGTGAAGGGGGGGGGGGCCGAGGAGCCCTCCGCCGCTGAGGGAGGAGGGTATAAGAGGGAAAGTTGGGTGGGTGGGTGGAGGAGAAAAGGGCAGAGAGCTGGAAGGCGGCAGGAGGGCGAGTGCCTGAGGGAGGCCGGCGGGCGGCCTTATAAGGGAAGGGGGGGACGGGCGACAGCAGGTGAGTTGTGAAAGCTGCCGGCCCGGGGGAGGGCGAGTGAGGGTGAGGAGCGGGCGTCGGGTGAGGCGCGAATGCTGCGCGACACGGGGGGGCGGGGGAGGGAGCGGCGCGCGGCGGCGTCGGGTGAGGTGTGAGCGCAGCGCGACAGCCCGGGGCGGGGGAGGGTCTCTTCCTCTCCTCGCATCAAACGTAATGCTTCGCATTACGACCGATGCGCGAAAAGGAAGAAAGCAAGGCGGGGGTGGAGAGAAAGGCGTTTTATTAACGCCTCAACAACAGAGCATACAGAGGAACAGATAATAAGCAGGGTGAGGAGGAAAAAAGCAAGGAAGGGCTCATGACGAGCAAATAAACAGGCTCATGAGGAGCAATGCAGTGAAGGGCTCATGAGGAGCAGAAACAAGGATAAATACAGCAGGGGCTCATAAGGAGCAATGTCAGAGTTCTGGTAGGGGGGGGCCGAGGAGCCCTCCGCCAAAGAGTAGGAGAGGGCTCGAGGCGCGCCCGAGGCGGGGGCACGGGGCGCCCGAGGCGGGGGCCCGGAGAGCAGGTCTGGGTGAGAGGAGGGTCCGGGGCCTACGTGGAGGGGGAGCGGGCGGCCAAAAAAGGGAGGCCCGCTCCTGAGGCCTGGGGGGAGGAGGTCCGGCGAGGGTCGAGCAGGGGGGCGGCGAACTCCTCAGGGCTGGGCGGGGTGGGAGTCGGGGTCGGGTCGGGCGGCTTCATGAAGGCGGTGTCGTGAGGGTCGGTGGCTGGGCTGTCTGGGGAGGGTCCCTCGTAAGGCTGGGCTGTGTCGTCTGAGGTGTGAGGTGCGAGGTGATGGTCCCCGGCATCGTCTGGGCGGCGTTTCGATCGGTGTTCGCTGGGGGGCTGTCGGTGGACGTTGCGGGGCTGTCGGCAGTGGTTGGGGTGAGGCGCCGGGAAGGGCCCCCCGGGCCGGCCGGGGGGGGGGGGGGGGGCCGGCGGATCAAAAATCCGCCGAGGCGGCCGGGGGTCTGGCGCTCACGGGCTTGCTTGGTGCGGCATCCGGCCTCGCTGTGCATTGTTAATATGCGCCGTACGTTGGCGCAATAAGCACAGACGTGCCGGCGCCTGTCTCCCACCTCGCCGTGGGCCTCCCTGAGGGGGGCCCGATCCCCACGAGGCGGGATCGCGGTTCCAAGCGGAGCAGGGGGCCCCGTGAGCGTGCCTATCGTAGGCGGTGCGGGTGTCGACTTGCTGCCGTGGGAGGTGTGTGCCTCGGGCCCCGTCGTCGCCTCGGGGAGCTGTAGTTGCCGGGGTGGGGAGGGAGTCGATGGTCAGCAGGGGCTGAATGCCAAGCTAAATAACAACATCTATGTATTTTCTAAGTCATTGCTTTGACTTGGTTTGGGATCGAACCCACGATCTCTTGTGTGGGAAGCCAACCTGCGCTCTGCCCGATTCGATCAGTCCATTCGGTAAATGCAATATCGATTGGTTATTTTTCTGACGCTCTGTATATATGTATTATATAGATACATGTATCTATATATATATAAATATAGAGGTATGCAGGTATTGTAATACCTCAGGGAGTTTGATGCCTCTGCCCTGCAGAGTTGTAAACCACTGCCTTGTGGTTCAGGTTCTTGACAGAACCTAAGGCTAAGGGAGCAAACCCTGAACAGAAAACCATGTCACTGTGGCAGCATCAAGGGCGGTTTATGTATTGAACTCCCAAGATCTCCTGACCAGCCACTGCAGGGACAAATAGTTTTGTACCTGTCTGGACATGTTCTTGCTGGTGTGCAACCTCTATTTGCTCCCCGAGAGAGTGCCGCCAGTGACTTGCAAAAGCCAGCAGCACTTCAACACTTTCGCAGGCAGCTTTCAGGAAATGTACAATGAAGAGAAACCTGAAGCTGAGAGACATTAAGACCGACTAATGGACATCACTCTCACAGCAGAGAGCTAAATGGAGTACGGCAGTTAAGTAATTAAAGCAGTGTTTGTCACATCGCGACCGACAGCATGATGATGATGATGATGATGATGATGAGTATAACTGAATATAAATTTAGATATGCATATATATATAAATAATTAAATAAATGGATATAAATATATATTTATATTTATATTGATATATTTATATATTTTTGGGTTTAGATATGAATGACTAAACCACCAAAATGTCATATATGTCCATCACTGACCTTTCTGATATACATATATAAAGTTAGGCTACGGACTAGAAAACAGAAGAGACAACATAAGCATGGGTTGATCAGTTTTAATTACTAGACCTTGGCTAGGATAACTGCCCAACCGGTTACAAAAGTTTGAAAACCCGGTGCGAACTGGCCGAACAGCGGGGCGCAGGGCACGGGCACACGGTGGCGCTGCAGTAGCAGGCGCAGGGGTCGATCCCATCAGGCCGTATTAGGCCAAACCATATTAATTGTCGTTGCAGACCTGCCAAATCTACTGGGCAGTAATAATCAGCCCCAGAACAAGGGTGAGCCGCTCCGCCTTTTTATACAATGATAATGTTTATCCTGGCTATAAAGTTAGGCTACGGACTAGAAAACAGAAGAGACAACATAAGCATGGGTTGATCAGTTTTAATTACTAGACCTTGGCTAGGATAACTGCCCAAAGGACCCGCTCGCGGATCCCCCCAACCCAACTAATTATGTGTCGATGACAGTAAAACGGCCACCCGCATATCATTAATAATCCGAGAAGATAAAGGGGTCTTAATATAGTCATAAATGGTATCCGATACCCAATCCCCTCTTGTACGAATCTCCTCAATAGTTGCACCTGACATGTGCAGGAACGTACAACCCCCTCTCCGAAGTGAATGGGAACTCAAGTGGGTAACATCCAAGCCCGCTTTTGAAGCAAACAATTTTAACATGCCCTGATACGTGTCATAATCCATAGGAGCAAAAACATTCCGAGATACTGGAACCTGAAAAGCCGGCGACCCGCTAGGAACTGGCACCTGCCTAAAATGCAGCTCCGACCAATACACCGCACAAAGCGCCCGGTCGGGGCATCTTGATATAGGAATCTCTAACCTCCGTTCCTTAAACTGAATCGTTTTTGACCGTCGTAGCGTCAGTATCAGCCCCCAGTCATGGAAGTCGAAGTCCTTCCTCAGCAATGTGGATTCCGAATCCGTTACTTGACATTTACGGAGTAGCCCCCTAAATGAACAAAGTATCGCAGCACGCCAGGCTACATGTCCCCGATTATCCGTTAATTCAGAAAAAATTGCTCTAAGCATATGTGGAAGCATAGGAACTGCCCTTTTCGGAGTATCCCCTTTCACTCTCCGTATCCCTCTTAGTGTTGACGCCAAGGTAAAATTAGAATAGTCAATCAAAGGTTCAGAATGCGACCGCAAGAAATAATTCAGGCCACTTAAATAATTTTGTATCGATGAATATTTCAATGATCTAGCCAGCCATGTTGCATACAAAGCTACTTGCTCCTCCGAACAAGGAATAGGGGAGCGACAGGGATGAAATAACTCAACAAAATTCAGGTACTTATTAATCTGGGAGCTACGCGTCAACATTGAATTCTTCGAATAATTCTGCAACTGGAATGCTCTCCGTTCACTCTCCAGCTCCGCACATCCTGGAATAAATTAAAGGGGTGCAGAAAATACCTTGCCACAACAAACGTAATTATCCATAATCAAATCCGACAGCTTCTTATGACTGCCATGTTCGTTTAACCTACTCAGAGCGTCACAAAACTTATTTAACCTGCTCTTAATATATATCGACTGAATTGTAAAATTATTCTGCACCGATGACCAAAATAACCTTTTAATATAGTACATAATTTGGCTGCTTCTAGAGCGCCCAGTATTAATTGCTGCACTTATTACTGTATTATCGGTTATGAACACCAAACTCTTGTTTCTCCAGTCCTTCTCCCATCTCCGCATTGCAGCATATATGGCCCAAAGCTCTTGCACATTTATATGTTCCTCCTTTAATTTGTCGTCAGTGTCAACCCAATGGTGACCAGCATAACTATGCACAGCCCGATCATCCTCCGCTTTAAACGAACCTACCAACCAGTCTGAGTCGTACAAAGCCCCATATCCCCATTTAGAAGCATCGGTATAGACCGACTCAATTGGCGCGAACTGCTCTAATATACGGGCCTTACCGTTAAAAATTCTGGCGAAATCAAGCCACCATTGCAAATCCTCTCTAACACTTCTCGGCAATCTAATCTTATAATAGGATTTTCTAAGGCGTCCTATCAAGTCATAAATACTCCGAGAAAACGTCCTACCTCCTTTTATAACTTTCGAACAGTGCGCTAGAAGCCCACCTACACGTTCTAATTCCTTCCTGCTAGCTTTATGCCTACCTTGCAGCTTAAATAATATATCAATCGTCTTTTCTAACTTATCATCCGGTAATGTCAATTCCAACTGAACACTATCTATAAAAATTCCCAAGAATTTTACCTTTGTCTGCGCAGCTGTTACTTTCTTATAATTAATGAAGAATCCAATTCTCCGCAAAATAGCCATAATCTTCGATTGGTCTAACATTGCCTCGGCCTTTGAACGTGCCACTACACAATAGTCGTCCAAATAATTAACGACCGATTTCACTCCTTCCCGTGCAGCACATCTTACAGTAAAATCTGAAATCCTGGAAAAAATGTACGGACTGGATGACAATCCCATGCATAAACGATTATCATAATAGTATATACCTGAGTCATCACTCCCAGAAGGTCCTACCAATCCCTGTCTAACCCTATCGTCCGGATGAATAGACACCGCTCTATATGCATTTTTTATATCAATAGTGCACAAAAAATCGCCACGTTGCAACATATGAATTACATCATCGACCGAATTATATGAAAATTTTTTAGCAACCTCTCCCGTATTGTTATTCACTGAAGATTCAGGCCTGCTACAATCTACTACCATTCGTCCTCCACCGCCATCCTTTGGAACTATAAATACTCCATGCGTACAAATAGGTGTCTCAAGCGACTCAGAGATCATATTCGCCTCACGCTCTTCCTGGAATTTCTCAGCAATCAATTTTTTATGTTTCGCAGAACAACGACTATTCTTAGGTAAATCATAAGCAACTGTACAATTCCTATTAATTACTCTGAAACCAAAAACAGACCCAGACAACATAAACCACCAGTCTTGGTCTATCCCACCTCGGAAGAAACATTCAACAAACACCCTGCAAGGCTTTATTTGTGCAGGAACCCCCGCAATGCAGTGCACACAACTACAACCACCAGTCAAACATTTACCTGTAACAAAAAATTGCACCGGTGCAGATGAGAATGTTTCAAATATTGTAACACATAAATCACCATTCTCACAGTTCTCCACCAACAAGTTATTTTCCTTCCCTAATCCGTTCGGATAAGTCCAAAACAAACCGCTCTCATTGTCACCCTGTCCTAGTCGAACGCCCAGAACGTTCTCACCTGCTGTGTTGTCACATGCTACACTCCCCATATGCACACGCCCCCCCACAGCCACATCCCCCAGCAGTTCAACAGGTAGCTCAGGAATGTTGTCGGCAGTTCCAATCCAATTAGCAGCAGGCACTTCAATTGCCGCCACCGGTTTCAACGCCTGTACCTTTCGGGGCCTTCCAATAGACGAAATCGGTTTAATTTTCTTTCTTCATTCTTTACACTTATACCTCTTATGGCTCTTTGAGCCACACTTCGAACACTTATGTTCATAATTGCATTCCTCCTCCGTTCTTGAACAACCATCATCACCATTCCACTGGTAACAGCAACGTGTCGGCCTCGAACCTGCACCGGTGCTCCTCTTACCGAACGAGCCACTAGCACCCGGCTTGCGCAACTTTGCATTTTGGGCGCCATAATGAACAGCGCTTTCTCCCGAATTTAACTTAGCGAAAGCGGCCATGCCCACTCGCTCCGCCGACTTTCGCACTGCCAGCGCGTAGTCCACATGCGCCGAATCCTTGAAATAATCATCTCTCGCCCTAACACAAATGAAGACAATGTGCTCTATAACAGCTCTAAAGTCAGCTACAGACAGTTCAGGGATATCCAAACACCACAAGCCCGTAGCCGCCACTACCTCATACCCATTTAACCGGCGCACTTCTTTACCCGCTACTGTGTATCTTTTTAACGCCCACTTACTGCGCCTCCGCCTACTGGAACTGCTGTCACTGCGGCTTCTTGTTCGTCGCCGTCCACTCCCGACTCTTGTCCGCACTCTTGAACGCCCGAAGTCCGAAAACCCTGCGGCCCCGTCCACTGTACTTGTCGCCATGCCGCCCACGTTCCACGTGGCAGCCGGAAGCCCCATGTCGTCTCCCTGCGTGGCCGAACGTTCCAGACGCCGTCCCCCCAGTTGGTCATCCCGCAAAGCCTGCAGCTCCCTCCTGCGCGCCTCCAATGCTCCCAGTCTCAATTCAGACTCAAGCCTGGAAATGTCGTCTGTCACATTCTTCTCGTCCAGCGTCAACGCCACCATTGACTCGTCCACCACCTCTAACTCCCCGTCGTCCGCCGGCTTTTTTCCCTTAGCCGCCATGCCCGACTGACGCGTCGTCCGCTTCTCTTGCTGATATGCAATACACGCTTCTTTGTCGTCCTTTCTGTGACCCTCGCCACACTCCCGACAAAATACCATATCGTACAATTCTGACTATAGACGAACAGCCGGCAGACGACAAGCAGAGCGCAGGTAGGTGAGAAACAGCCGGAGGACACTGTGACTCGATGCGCGCAGTTTGAAAACCCGGTGCGAACTGGCCGAACAGCGGGGCGCAGGGCACGGGCACACGGTGGCGCTGCAGTAGCAGGCGCAGGGGTCGATCCCATCAGGCCGTATTAGGCCAAACCATATTAATTGTCGTTGCAGACCTGCCAAATCTACTGGGCAGTAATAATCAGCCCCAGAACAAGGGTGAGCCGCTCCGCCTTTTTATACAATGATAATGTTTATCCTGGCTATATATACATACATAGACATACACACCCATATATATACATATATACCCAAGGAAGAACCTTGTTATGACGTACTCTGTTAAGTCAGATATCAGACAAACTAGACGAAATCTGAGTTAACTATTTTAATCATCCATACTGTAATGTTAATTAAATTGATCAAATACATTTATCTATGTTTTATGTAGTTATATGATGGTTATGATATTTGGTGTAATTTTGCTACTGAGTATTACGCTTAGCGTACAGTGAATATATACATATATTTACATAGCTTGTTGATACGCAGCGTTCTATGCATACTGTCGCCGTGCACACATACATGATGCTCACGGGACAACAGAGAAAGAAACAGGATCTTCTAAGCAGCGCTCGCCGTGAAAGAACGACAACCACGCTATATATGGTCTTGGTGATACAGGCACTTGCGACAGAAGAGGGTGGGGGAAGCACACTCTAATAGAAGGCTGCGGGAGGGACCTACGTAAATAGGGAATAGATTATGTTCCGATAGAGCACACCCACAATAGGACTGCCGGAGTGAGAGGCAGCGCCGGTGTCGCAGTTTGAGCGCCCTGCCAGTTTCAGCTGACTGCATACACTCAAACTCAAGGCATTGTCAATGGTCGTGAGCAATCTTCATACAGAAAATACAGAAGAAGTGAAATATCTCTAAAACCACATCACGTATTAACAAATCGCTTAGTATACATATAGAAAACACCTTTACCAAAAAGAGTATATTAAATTTATAAGGTTAGGGTTCTTGATTTCTATTTATTTTGAATAAAACTAATGTTTTGCACTGTGCGTACCATCAAACTCAAGGCATTGTCAATGGTCGTGAGCAATCTTCATACAGAAAATACAAGAAAAGTGAAATATCTCTAAAAGCACACGACCTAGAAACAAATCGCTTGGTACATGTATAGAAAACATCTTTACCAAAAACATTATATTAAATGCTTAAGGTTAGTGATGATGCTGTTAGATTTTGATGCATGCGCATGAAACTGACAGTCAGCTGAAACTGGCAGGGCGCTCAAACTGCGACACCGGCCTACGGAGATGTGCCCGGGCAAAGTGCAGCAAACGCCCGCAAAGGTGCATGAAAAAAAACCGACAGAGCATTTCCATTTGTGAGGGTACCATGTCAGACAGACTGGTGTGTCCCAGGCTTTGGCAGCAGCTGTCATGCATGTACACTGGGGCGTAAGAGGCCATCGGCAGGAGGTGGCTTTTTGAAGTGAAGTGTTGATACAGTTGACACACGTGTGGAAGATGTGTGCGTGTCTGCAGGGGTGTAGCGAGGTTATGGGAGGTATGGCACGTGCCCTGTGCTTTTCTTGAAGGGTCTGGAGGTGCCACTGAGCAGTTTCTAGTTTGTTGTTGTTGGTAGATGAATTTTATTCATATACAGTAAAACCTCTCTAAATCGACTGACCTTGGGACCGACTTTAACTTAAGTGGTCCATTTAGGGAGGTGGTCGGTTTATGGAGTTAGAATATGGTCACAATGGTATTATTGGGACCCAAATAAAGCGATCGATATAGGGGAATGGTCGATCAATGCAGTACCTCGGATACCTTAGGTGCTAAAATACCTCAGGGAGTTTGACGCCCCTGCCTTGCAAAGTTCTAAACCACTGCCTTGTGGTACAAGTTTGGGTTATTGATAGAATCAAAGGCTAAGGGAGCAAACCCTAACAGAAAACCATGTTATCGTGGCAGCATTAAGGGCGGTGATGAATGGAACTCCCAACATCTCCCGACCATCCACTGCAGGGACAAATAGTTTGCGCCTGTCTTGACATGTTCTTGCCGGTGTGAGACCTCTATTTGCTCCCTGAGAGGGTGCCGATAGTAACTTGCAAAAGCCAGCAGCACTTCAACACTTTGCAAGCAGCTTTTATGAAGTGTACAACCGCACAAAGCGGCGGTTAAGTAATGAAAGCCGTCTTCGTCGCATTGCGACTGACAGCATGATGATGACGATCTGTGGAGGTGGTCGGTTTTCCTTTATATCTCTTGTCCGTGCCGTAGCACTGGTATTCCCACCGTAAGTGGTACAAGTATATATGCATTCACAATGTTTGTTTACATGGTTTATAGAGTAAATTGAAGTGCGGAGTAAATCTGAAATTAAGGTGTGCACGATGCAATAAGTAATGAGTATCATATCATTTTATATTTACATGTAAAGTTTTAGTAGTTGATTTAGGATTTCCAATTCAATAGATACTAATACCTTTCATTACTTAGTCTGAGTAAGATGTCATCAGCTACTCTTTTATTTATTATGTTGTTTTTGTACGCAGTATAATTTGGGTGTTAGTGCCAGTTCAGAAGAGGATGCAATGACCATAAATGTAGAATTGTCTTGTCTTGTTATTATGGGCGATAATGGGGATGTTGTAATTGTCCCAACACTGAACATAACAGAAAGGATACACCGGACACTGGGCAATTCAGTGACATGGTAATGTGATCGAGTCGAATCGTACGGCTGCACAGCATCCCAGTAGAGCAGCACTATAAAGCCACCTTGAGTACACGCATCTGCAATTACCTCATATGGAATCTGAAATCCAGAGCGACCACTCGAGCCGTGCTGCGGTTTTGGAGAAAGAGGGATTGTTGGGGGCGGGGGGGGGGGTCCTGTTGTGTGTGTGAAATGGACAGGATGGAACAGAATTTATTGATGGAGCTTTACGTCCTGGCAACATTTATGGGGATATCATGACGGGCACCCACTTGTGATAGTGTACACTAATGACTGACCTACTGGGAAATCAGGCCGCCTCCACCCTCGACCTATAACCCACTCCGGCACATTATCCTGGATGGAGCAGAGAGTGTTTATATACATTCTGTAATGTTATGACAGGGTGGGTAGCATCCTAGTATTAATAATACTAGTAGGTGTGATGTGGATTCAATAATGAACAAAGCAAACCTAGCTGACACTTGTAATTAGAACGCTAATGCTGTTTCGATCCCTGTCAAGAAGTATGCATATGCAGGAGAATAATCCATTACATATCAATCAGTTACTATAATGCACGTCCATTGCTTGTCATTGCATTGCGTGAATATAACGCACTGCCATTGTTCAGCAATGAATAAAAGGCTGGTGTAATCGAATGAGTGCTGCATAGGGAATTTCTCCTGAGCATAAGTTGAAACAGGAACCCCACTTCGAGACAAATCCATGATCTCCATGACATCTGCACTGTCAACTTCACCTCATATTTATTTCAGGGAAATCGAAGCAGATTACAACTGCTCGTGCTGCATCAGCCATTTCTGTGGATCTAACATATAACACAAACCACAAATATGCAAAGCATCCGTGGGTATAGGCAAGTGGTATTTCAGGCGTTATTTATTCTAAGCGAAAATGTTCAAGTAGATTTTGTTGGTTATCAAATGCAGCTGGAACACAAAAGACTGGACAGCCTGGTGAATATGCAATTAATATTGCAACTGAACATTTTGTGCACCAACATTTATGGTTGATGGCTGAAATACTAATTATAAAATACATGTAATGGGAAATATTCTTACCCTCATGCCCATTAAGAAAGCTCAGAAACTTGAGCGGGTTTATGCTATCTGTCACAATATTGGCACATTTTAGCCTCTCTCTTTTGTAAATAGGTATAAGGCTATTTATGGAGGATGGCGATGGAAGGGGTAGGGCTCATCCGAATGACAAATACGGCTGTGGATATTGTGCAATTGGTCGGTAGACAATGCATTTACTCGTCTAAAACTACATGCGGCATCTAAACACCGATGTTGCGCTGGGACTTGCAGCACAAAGCGGTAATGCATAATGTCTTCTTGTCTCCGGTTTCGCTTGTAAACAGCGCCCAGGGAGAAAAGCCGTGGCCGTCTTGAATTCATTTACATTCTAATGTGTTGCGCTTAATTCCGATTTACTCGTCCCCAACCGACCACAGGCTGAGCCCAACAATTGTAGCTCTCAATCTAAAAACAGCTCTACGCATCTCTTGTGGGGTTAATGACATTGACATTGAATGGGAAGGATCCAACTCAGCTTCTCCACAAATCCAAGCTGGGATATATATGTGGGTGCATAAGCATTATACGAGTATACTTATCCATAAACTGATTATCCTTTAACTGTGCCTCTGCTTGGCACCTTGCTTTGACACTTCACAACTATTGACACTTAACTCAAGCGAATGGACAGGTTCTCTGCCTTTCCCACACCTGGCCTACTCAGCTGTCATGATTCAGGCTCTCACCTGTACCACTCGCTCAACAATAATTATATGTATATAGAAGCTGGCTAGAGTACACAATGAGAGAGGTGGGTTGAGATAAATATATTCTCATGCATAGGGAATATAGATGCCGAGATGCCCAGCCACAATTTAATATTCATATCCACCTTCAATCATTTTGTATTGTAGCCAGCCTTTAAGTGATGTATATGTATCTGCGGCGTGAGTGAACATGACGAAGAGGGCCGGTGGTGGTGTCACCAGTCCCATCAGTGTGGTAGGCTGCAGATATCGTCAGCAAGTATATATAATAATATTATAACAGATTTCACTTATGTGCCTTTATACACGCATAATACTTGTACATCATATATATAAATGAATATATCTGATTATATACACATAAATACACATGCATATATGCACAACTAACGACTATTAATATAATACATATATATATATTTATATATAATCTATACATGAATTGTTGAGCGGCCAGTGAGGGGAGGCGCCACCAGTTGCGGGAAGCTGCGAGGGCCCAAGAGGGGGCGCCACCAGGCATGGTTAGGAGTAATTGATGAATATTGATGATGCATAATTATTATACATCACACATATATAGAAACCAGAATAACTACATGCGAAATGCAGCGATCATATTTAGCATAGTTCCGTTTTTTATGCTGGTACTAGGGTAGCATATTGTTTGTATCTAACTCAGCTATTCAAGTAACATAGCCCCATGCTTCGAAGTGCCTACAATTTTCTTATATATTAATATATATTAATATATTATGTTGATCATGTTAACATATGTTTTGTCTTAGTTTGAAGTAAATCTGAATATGAATGGCTAACCTTGAAGATGCTTGAAGTGAAACCGGGTGAAATTAATTGGGGCATGCAGGTCGAAATTCTGATACCACTGGCTTCAGCAATAACAGCTGTACTAAAATGGTCATATTGATGCATTTATCCCATTAGGAAGCTTTAAATAGTTACTCTCCGATATTGACAACCGATGGTTTTGTGGGATAATCACAGATTAGGGTGATACACACATTGACGTACATCCCAACTTGATATGGAGTGTAATTTGAAATGCTTACACCCTTCAATAACATATACATGATTAAAGAGCAAAATGAAATCCACAAAATAAATGTGAAACCGGACCAGGAATGGTCTGTTATCACTTTTTGAAGCTGTTTATACTGCCTATTATGGATAAGTCTAAATAGATTTTGTTCACCATTAGACAGTTTGTCGATAGAAAGCCTGAGCCTACACTTTTACTGACCCAAGGGATTGTTAACCTCCCACCCCACATAGACATGGTATGAGAGCAACTGGCCTTTGATGACACTGAAAGTTATACACAGCGGTGGAAATCCAAATTGTCAGAGGTGAGGGCACAGGGAATCGAACCACCAACCTTCAGATTAGGAGCCTGACCTAGAAAAAAGTCAGACACTCTAACCACTCCGCCACAGAGAACAGCACTTTAATGAAAGGTGTTCCATTAATTGTATCCAGCATCACAATAGGAGACGTACTCCCAGTGCGATATAGTCAGTCAATAACTAAGCGGTTATCACAGCCCAAAGATTTAATCTATGAACTTTATCCAACAAAGCGTCCACATCTTTGTACTTCGAGTGGGTTCAACTTATGTTGGTTAGAGTAAAACTGTCACCCTCATTTTACACATCACATCGCAGAAGAGTATGCTCTGAGGTATCGCGTATCGTGTAGTCCGATGAAAACATAAGATTGTCAAAACCAAACCAATTATCTAGATTTGATTCTACATATCTAACTCAGATGCTGGTGCCCTTATTAAACATTTGTCATCACATATAAGGGGATACTGGGTCAATTAAGAGAACCTGGTACTGCAGAAGCCTATGGTGTTAGAGTTTTGGCAAGCTTGCCAAAATTAATTTAGCAGGTTTCCATTTCAAATATCTCAAAAGTTAGCGATTTAAAATAAAAGTTACTTCAAACTAAGGTAAGGTAGATTATAAGGAACAACCTAGTATGTTTATCTCAGAAAATGAGAGAAATTCAAAACCATCGGACTATGCAACTTTAAGGAGGGGCTGAAGCTGCGACCCGGCCTGTGTACAAGCCATGGTAGTGTGATGAATGTCCCTCCTAGCCTTATTCCTCACCAGAGGTTCCGATAGGTAAAAGTCACTTTGAAACACATACATCTGATGACCAAACTTAGCCGAGTACTTACCCTATCTACAGATATAACTAAGATACAGTTAAACCTCTCTAAATCGACCGACCATGGGACCGACTTTAAGTGGTCCAATTAGGGAGGTGGTCTGGATAAGGAGTTAGAATACAACATATGTATAAAAATACAACATATGTATAAAAAAAATTGTCCAAAAGGTAAACCACAAACTGTGGCTATTTGCAAAGCTAAGAGACTACATGACACAAGAAATGTCAATAAAAATCTTCAAGGGCATGGTGCTCCCTTATTTTGACTATGGAGATGTAAACTACATGGGTGCAAAGAAAGAACTTCTAAAAAAACTGCAAACACTACAGAACAGAGCCCTGAAAATCTGCCTCAGAGTAGACAAGCTGCACCCCACCTATGACATACACAAAAGAACCAAAGTAAAATTGCTAGAAAATAGGAGAATAATTCATCTGAAAACATTAGCATACAGCTATAGTCAAGACAATAAACTCCTAACAAAACCACAAAGGGCAACTAGATCAAATAATGCACCACTACTAAAGCAGACCAGAAGCCAAATAAAAGCTCACGAGAGAAGCACGCTGGAAATGGCTGCCAAGGTGTGGAATGCCCAAACAGTAAAGGAACAACAACTTCCTGACCTAAAAAAATACAAAAAATATCTGTGCAAAATAAGGCTAGGAAACCCCCACTAAGCTGCACTGCAAAGGGGCAGGTGATATGTCATGGCCCACCAGCGAGACGCCCAATGGAAGGTAACCATGCCAAAAGCAGCCAGATAGCACACCACACAGCTACGTACAAGCCTATGATATGTAAATATGAGTAGGCTAGTCTAGTAATAAGTGTAGAAAAAAATAAAACACATATATGCCAAGAAAATCCAAAAAAATTAACATAGACTACTAACCAGACCAACCAACTATCTACCTGCCACTGAAATACAGGCAATCAAATACCTTATCAGCAGCTAATGTGTGATAAGATAACACCAACACTACAGCTGGCCAGCATTGAAAACAAGCCTGAATACCCAGGCTTATATGCTATGGACAGTATAAATACAGACTCAATAAAAAAAAAATTTAAAAAAAAGAAGAAAATCCTTAAAATGATATTGTTGGGACCCAGATAAAGCGATCGATATAGGGGAGTGGTCGATCTGTGCAGCTGGTCGGTTAGAGAGGTTTTAATGTATATTCAATTTGTTTTCTTCTTTAGAACTATTATTGTCTAATTGGGATTCCGTGAAATTATGTAAAGAACCATTCTAGATTCAATAATCACCACTAGCTGTATGTCTGTACAGTAGTGTAGTAGTGCTCCAATGTGCTCCCCGTCACCCCCCCCCCCCCTCACGACTGCAGCATGGTCAAGGGATTGAGTAATTGTTCAAGGGCCACCAACCGTGGTAATTCGATATGACGGTACATGTTTCCAGGACATAAAACTCCAACAAACAATCATCGGTGACCTGGAAGTGACCTAGTAGGAGGCTTGGCTGGTTGTTGGAGTGTTACGTCCTGGTAACATGTAAGGTGATATCAGGGCGGCTAATTGGAGGCAGAAATACCGACTGCAGTTATATCGGAATTAAAACTGTTTGAATTCCAACTATCTGACATGAAAGAGCCCCCCCCCCCCCCACACACACACACATAACTCAGGATGCTCACGTTGTAGAGCTGTGTGCCTTGGTGGTAGTCTTTGTCGATTTGGGGAAAAAACCATTCTACAACCAGTCCATGATCATATCTGAGCATCCCCGAGCAGTAGCGAGCAGATGTGAGTCGGTTGAGTCACTCTCAGCGGAGGGAGGAGGAAGGGGGTCAGTGTCAGCTCGGGTGGGCGGACGGCTCTACTCGCGAATCCAATTATGTCCTGTTCCCCGAGGCGGGGCAGACGGGGGCGGGCAGAGACTTGGGGGTGATGGGAGTGGAAGGGTGGGAGGGTGTAGGGATGGTGGAATGGGGGTGGGAAGGATGCGTGCTGGAGGGGTAGGAGGATGTGGGGTGGGGGGTATGGAGGATAAGGATGGGGAAGGAGAGACTTGGTGAGGATGGAGGGATTGGAGGATTGGGGATAGGGATCGGGAAGGAGAGACTTGGTGGGGATGGAGGGATTGGAGGATGGGGTATAGGGATGGGGAAGGAGAGACTTGGTGGGGGATGGAGGGATTGGAGGAAGGGGTATAAGGATGGGGAAGGAGAGAGTTGGTGAGGATGGAACGATTAGAGGATGGGGTATAGGGATGGGGAAGGAGAGACTTGGTGAGGATGGAGGGATTGGAGGATGGGGTATAAGGATGGGGGAAGGAGAGACTTGGTGGGGATGGAGGGATTGGAGGAAGGGGTATAAGGATGGGGAAGGAGAAACTTGGTGGAGATGGAGGGATTGGAGGATGGGGTATAAGGATGGGGAAGGAGAGGCTTGGTGGGGATCGAGGGATTGGAGGATGGGCTATAAGGATAGGGGAAGGAGAGACTTGGTGGGGATGGCGGGATTGGAGGATGGGGTATAGGGATGGGGAAGGAGAGACTTGGTGGGGATGGAGTGATTGAAGGATGAGGTATAAGGATGGGAGAAGGAGAAACTTGATGGAGATGGAGGGATTGGAGGATGGGATATAAGGATGGGGGAAGGAGAGGCTTTGTGATGATGGAGGTATTGGAGGATGGGGTATAGGCATGGGGAAGGAGAGACTTGGTGAGGACGGAGGGATTGGAGGATTGGGTATAGGGATGGGGAAGGAAAGACTTGTTGAGGATGGGGGGATTGGTGGATGGGGTATAAGGATGGGGAAAGGAGAGACTTGGTGGGGATGGAGAGATTGGATGATGGGGGATAGGGATGGGGGATTGGGAGACTTGGTGGGGATGGAGGGATTGGAGGATGGGGTATAAGGATGGGAGAAGGAGAAACTTGGTGGGGATGGAGGGATTGGAGGATGGGGTATAAGGATGGGAGAAGGAGAAACTTGGTGGGGATGGAGGGATTGGAGGATGGGGTATAGGCATGGAAAATGAGAGACTTGGTGGGGATGGGGGGATTGGAGGATGGGGTATATGGATGGGAGAAGGAGAAACTTGGTGGGGATGGAGGGATTGGAGGATGGGGTATAGGGATGGGGGAAGGAGAAACTTGGTGGGGATGGAGGGACTGGAGGATGGTGGGAGGGTATGGGATGGAGTAAAGGAGGTTTGCGATGGCGGGATGGAATGATGGAGAGATGGCATGATTGGAGGATGGGAAAATGGGGTCGGGGATAGGATGATTGGGGATGGGAGGAAGGAGGAGTAGGGGAATGGCTTGTGAATGTTATAGGAGGAGTGGTGGCAGGAAGCATTGGGGGATGGAAAGATGGGCCTGGGGGATGAGATGGATTAGAGGATTGTTTGGCAGGATGAAGAGGGTAGAACTTTGGAGGATTAAGGATGCAGTGATGGGGAAAAGGATGGTCGGATATTGAGTGGTAAATGGGGATGGGGAGATCGGATTGGGGTGTGCGTGAGGGGATGGAGATGGGGACTGAGGAGTGGGGATTTTGTCGTGTTGTCAGACATAAGGTCTGTGCTGTAACATGCTAGTCATGTTAGAGGCTTACATGCATGCACACTAATTGAATCTATGCTCAGGTAACATGCTGCATGCACGTGCTACTGACGAAGATCGGGACCATGTTATACACAGGCATGTTGGTTTATAAGCCAGGCATATGTTCTCCCAATGCGGCAGCACTATAAAGCCACCATGAATTCACATGATCACAATGAGCTGGTATGTTGTTACAGTTCAAGACCCTAAATAACTACAGTAAAACCTCTCTAAATCGACCGACCATGGGACCGATTTTAAGTGTTCAATTTAGGGGAGTGGTCGGTTTAGAGGGTTAGAATATCCTTACAATGGTATTGTTGGGACCCAAATAAAGCGATCTTTATAGGGGAGTGGTCGGTCTGTGAAGCGGTCGGTATAGAGAGGTTTTACTGTATTTCCTATTCGGTAGAATAGTGAGAGAGAGAAAAGGGTTAGGGCTCTGATATTTGTGCACAAATGGCAAGATGGAGAGGTACTTTTCCCAAAGAAAAGTTCAATAGGAAGGGCGTCATATATAGCAAGTCCTGACTGTGTGTGTAGAAATAGCTCAAATAATCGTGGTGTTATGCATACACGCCTTCCAATGAGTTTCGAATTTAGGTATACCTAGTGGAGGCTGCATTGAAGGCCGTTCCATTACGACTAATGTCCTTCTGACTGACACTGACTCCTTCCCAGATTTACTGCTTTGATTTGTGACCCACTCATTACTGACATCGGCGTTTCAAGGCGACATGTACATATACAGACACCATGGCAACCGCCTAGCGTTCTGTCTCCATTGCCATTAACTTGGAAACCAAGAGGTAAGCTCAGTAAGCGGATCACCCTTTGATCTGGAGAAATATGGCCAGATCTAATATTTACCAATGCATGGCAATATTAATATTAATATTAATATTAATAGGAAGAGCAAGAGCAAGCGCAGCAACAACAACATCGACATCAATGTCAACATCAACGGCAACGTCAACCACAACACCAATGTCAACGTCAATAACAAAAGGAAAGCTTGTTTTATTTAATGATGCTTCTAGAGCACATTGATTTTTATCATCGGATATTGGACGTCAAACATATGGTCATTCTGACATATTTCTTTGCAGCTGGTGCTATATATAGGCTACTCTTTCCCATAAGCAACACAGCGTCTTTGGTATGCACTTTCCCACAGACAGCACAGCTCATACCACAGCATTTGACGAACCAGTCATGGACCACTGGTTGGAATGGAAAATAGCTCAAACTATAAATGGGTCCACTTAGCAGGATCGATAGGATAACTGACACCTTCAAAGGTGGACACTCTACCTCCTGTGCTACGTCCCGCTCCCATGTCAATAACACCAACGACAGCAATAGCAAAAGCAACAGGAACAGCAAATCAACAACAACAGCAATAGCAATAGCAACAGCATAAGCAACAACATCTCTACACGATACAGTAGTCTGGACCCGTAGAAAGCTTAATAACGCCAACTGGGCTTCACAAACAGAAACTTACACAGTTTGTATAATTATTCTTGGTTCTGTTGTTTAATACTTCAGTTGGTCCTTAGTGGAGTTAAGCAACTGTCGACAGCTATGCACAGAGTAATCACTAATGATGCAGCGTAGTCTCTGGGTTCTGGTCAGAAGTAAGCACACTGCTTTCATCATTAGCTCTCAGCTCAAGACGCGCTCCTAATCCTATTCACAAGCGCCGATGCGAGCAACTGCCAATAATTAAATAGTCAGCCACAGTTGAATGTAATGTGCGTACAGCAGGTTAACACACGGTGTAATGCTAAAATTCCATATACTTGGTATGCGAATGCGAATGAAAACAAAAACGCATTCGCACCGATTGATCCATGGAGCAATCCACTTTTCCGTCCACACATTCAGATCCACATTCACATTTGCAACCGGACATATACAAGCACCACCATGGATTTGGATGTTTTTCCTTTTTTTTGTCGCATTCGCTTTTGCATTCACTTCCGCATTCAAATTCGGATTCGCATTCGGATTCGCATTCGGATTCGCATTCGGAGTTCCATTCGGTTTCGCATTCGGATTCGCATTCGGATTCGTATTCAGATTCGCATTCAGATTCGCATTTGGTTTTGCATTTGCATTTGCATTCACATTCGCAATCGCATTTGCATTTGCATTTGCATTAACATTTGCAGTCACATTTGTATTTGCATTCACATTTGCATACCCCATACCATACTCACTAGTACATTTGGGGTTTGACAACGGTGTTGCCTGAACAGGGCTTGCTCCTTCAGGGTCAGTACTCAGGCATGGAGAGCCACAAATCACTCAGCCCGTCTCCCCTCATCCACCATGGAGCCTACCCATCACCTCCCCTCCGCCCTCACCCATCACCCATTGGTTCCTCTGCTAGCCAATCACCTTTCAGCCAATCACAGCTCATGCCTCACCGGGCTCCCTTCTTCTCTTTTAGGCACACACTCCTTGGCCACGCCCTTTCTTCACCCACCCACCTATGCCCATGCCTCTTTGATTGGTTCCATAATTAAACCATGACACTGCACTTAATTATATGTATATATATACTATGTAAACTATATATATATATAGACCCACACCTTGAGAGGGCCAGGCTTCCAATCTAAATCACATCTCCACTATTCACTCATATGTCACACCAAAACCTTGACACCATAGGCTTCTGCAGAAAAAGGTTCTATTAAATTAACTTGGTATTCCATTTGATGTACCAACACATGCTTAATAAGTGTATCAGAATATTATAAATCAGATATGTGGAATAAAATCTAAATATTGGTTTTGGTTTTGAAACTTTGATAATTCATCGGACGATGCACAATACAAATATAGCTAGATATGTCATAAAGACCAAATATAAGGGCAAATATTGGAATGTAAAGACTACCTTACGTGGTACATGACGGGATATTCCATACAGTTCTAGGTCAATAAGTCATTTTACTCTGCCACAAATGGTGGGATGTACGAAACAGTTCTAGGTCAATAAATCATTTGATTCTGCTGCAAACTACCTTTGGCATCTTTTACATTTCATGCATATATGGGGCTGTCACACTACGACGTAACGACGTCAACGTAGGGAGAACGTGAAGAACGTAGTATGCAAATTTGGGCACAAGTTGAACGTGGATGCAGCGTAGTGGACGAGAGCGTAATGTCGGTAAAGCGTAGTGATACCGTCATTCAACGAGAGAGGTCAACGTAATGACGCTGACGGAACCTTATGAACGTTATTCCATCACCAGAACTACGTTGCTTTACGTTACCTTACATTACTTACGTCATTAAACGTTGGCGAAACGCTGAACGTACGTTCTCCTGACGTTCTCCTGACGTTCTCATGACTTTCCCATTACGCTGCTTGGACGTTTCCACTTGCTTTAATGTGGGTCAACGAGTGCAACGTAGTGGAAAGTAGTGGAACGTAGTGGAACGTAGTGGAACGTAGTGAGGAACGTTAGACTAACGTCCGTTTAACGTCATTGACATTCGCCGAACGTGTACAGAACGTACGGCGAACGTAAACCCTTACGTTCGCATCACGTCGAAATTTTTGAACAGGTTCAAAACATTGATGCGCGCCGATGTAACATGACGTAACATGACGTGGCTCGACGTCAGTCTAACGTCATTATGACGTCATAATAACGTAACCCAACGTATGACAACGTAATGACCAAATGTGAGCACGTCAGGCTTACGTTAGCTCGTTACGTCGTAGTGTGACAGGGGTATTAGATAGGTTGATTGGTTGGTTCTTGGAGCTTTACCTTCCTGGGAAAATCTACGGTCATATCAGGATGGGGCATTTAGATAGAGAAGTCTAGAGTTAGCTCTGGAGGTTTTCCCCTGGCATCAAATATCCGTTGATTATAGCTGACTTCTCCTGGAATGCTATTTCCACGAGTCACGGTTTAGATTGAGATAAATCAAGATCTATTCATGTCTCTGGCTATTAGAGTCTGAGTCGGTTTGCTGATTAAGAACTTTCATGGTGGCATTTTCTTATGTCATTCATGTTTTCCCATACATGTCGGTTCAAAGCGAGGGTAGAAAACGGGCAGTTCGCGCTGATCATTACCATACCTATTTGCGTGGGGATGCCATGTAGCGACAGTCCTAGATGAAGGCAATGAAGGAAGCCCAAGCTCATGGTTGGTTCTTGGAGTTTTACATCCTGGAAATATCTAAGATCATACCCGGATGGGTATCGACTTGTGACAGTGTGTACTCATGGTGACTTTATAGTGCTGCCCGACTGGGAAATCAGGCCGCCGGCACCATGACCCGATATCCCACTTCATCACATCATCCTGACACTGGGCGAACCAGTCGTTGCCCTATCCTTTTAATGCCAAGTGCCAGGCAAGGAAGCAACAAGTCTCAATTTTATAAGTCATTGGTTTGACTCGACCGGGAACCGAACACCCGACCTTCCGCACGAGAGGCGCGCGCTCTACCGATTCGAGTGGAATCCGGGCGTGGAATCGAGTCCCGGATTAGTTTATTTTCCCCGAATGCAGCGCTTAGAAATCGCTCAGCAAGGTTTGCTTATATTTCCGCTCTTCCCTCAGCGGAACCTTGGTCTATTCCGGCTTAGCTGTCTATGAGCATGCGCGGCAGGGTAAAGCGGCGGGATTCTATTTGGTGTCTCCATGGCATGTCCTTTGGATGTGCGGCAGAATGTAATGGCCGCCCGCCACGGTTATGAATAACCACATTCAAAAATGAATTTCCAGTGTTCAGTTTAAGGTTAATATTAAAGGAAATATCATATTGAGAGCATTTTGTACCAAATGTTGGTAATGTGAGTGGACGGTGTGGGAATTACAGTAAAACCTTTCTAAATTGACCGACCAAGCGACTGAATTTTAATGGTCAATTTAGGGAGGCGGTCGGTTTAGGGAGGTTTTTTTTCATCATTATAATAGTATTCCACGGGCGATCATTTTGGACCCAAATAAAGTGATCAATATAGGGAAGTGGTCAACTTGTGGAGGTGGTCGGTTAGAGAGGTTTTACTGTAGTCCCATTTTGCACTTTGTCACCACAGCCGCTGCTGTCAACACACGGTGGGCTTCAGAGCCCAACTAAATACCAGCGACGGCATCACCTAATTGCTGCTCCGCCACTTCCTAACACCTTTAGCCAGATGAGGACGCCACCGCAGCGCCCCCTGTGCTAAATACCTAAATTAACGGCAAATGTCAGAATCCGTTGCAATCTTATCAAGTGCGCTGTAGTTCCACAATAATAATATAAACCAGGTTTCCTTGCATATGGAAGACACATATCCATACAGTTCCACAATAATAATATAAACCAGGTTTCCTTTCAGTATGGAAGACACATATCCATACAGTTCCACAATAATAATATAAACCAGTATGACACGCACATATAGTATACATATATAGTTCCACAATATTAGAATTAGCTGGGTGCCTTACATTATGACACACATACACATAATAGTTCCACAATATTAGTATTAGCCAGGTGCCTTACATTATGACACACATACACATAGTAGTTCCACAATATTAGTATTAGCTGGGTGCCTTACATAATGACACACATACACGTACTAGTTCCACAATATTAGTATTAGCCGGGTGCTTTACATTATGACACACATACACATAGTAGTTCCACAATATTAGTATTAGCTGGGTGCCTTACATGATGACACACATACACGTAATAGTTCCACAATATTACTATTAGCCAGGTGCCTTACATTATGAGACACATACACATAATAGTTCCACAATATTAATATTAGTCTGGTGCCTTACCATAGGACACAGATACATATAATAGTTATGCAATGATAGTATTAGCCGGGTGCCTTACATTATGACACTCATACACATAATAGTTCCACAATATTAGTATTAGCCGGGTGCCTTACAATATGACAAACATAGAAATAATATGTATAAAATATTAGTATTAGCCAGGTGCCTTACATTATGACAAACATACACATAATAGTTATGCAATAATAGTATTGGCTGGGTGGTTTACAATTTAACAAACATACACATAATAGTTCCACAATAATAGTATTAGCTG
This sequence comes from Branchipolynoe longqiensis, assembly GCA_030323885.1. Taxonomy (NCBI): domain Eukaryota; kingdom Metazoa; phylum Annelida; class Polychaeta; order Phyllodocida; family Polynoidae; genus Branchipolynoe; species Branchipolynoe longqiensis. Next base: position 67,213,383 of record CM059187.1, read on the forward strand.
GGAGCCTTACATTATGACACACATACACATTATAGTTCCACAATAATAGGATTAGCCAGGTGTCTCATGGTATGACAAACATACACATAATAGTTCCACAATATTAGTATTAGTCGGGTGCCTTACAGTTTGACAAACATACACATAATACTTATGCAATAATAGTATTAGCAGGGTGCCTTACAGTATTACACACATACATATAACAGTTCCAGAATAATATTATTAACTGGTTCCCTTACAGGATGACACGCATATATACATGCATAATAGTTCTACAATAATAGTATTAATCGGGCGCCTTACAGTATGACACACACACATTAATTCTACAATAATAATACTAACTGGTTGCCATGCAGTATGACACATACATATACATTTAGGAGGTAAACTTTAAACTTTAAACCAAAACTAATGACCACTAATGCAAGCTGTTGAAGGCAGTCAGGGAAAATAACTATAGGTAACCAAACAACTAACCAATTGATGGGACATGTGGACGAATGCTTACAAACAGAGAAAGAATGCATGCAGTAGATAGCTACACACCAACTGAAAGTAATAAAACAACAAACCACCAGAAACAGAGACTCCCGATCTGAAAACATACAACAATATATATGTAAAATAGGGAGACCCTGAAAACACCCTGGGGCAAAACCCCAGAAGGGCATGTGATAGGTCACGGCCCACAAACTGGGTTGCCCCAAGGAGGTAATCTGGACCACCCTCAGTAGATAATGAAAAGCTACAAACTATGTAGAAGCCTATAAATGTAGAGTAGGCTATTTCATAAGTAGTAGTAAAACAAAAACAAAAAAACTAATATAGTATTTGCATCCACTACAAGGGTGATCAGAAAATAAAACCAATAACACCTACACTTAGAACTAAAACCTTTAGCTATCTCATGGTACTTCCCTATTTCGGAGCGACCTTGGGTAGCCAAACCCAACAGAAAAACAAGCTCAAACATCTATGAGCCAAGAACACCCTCAACTGCCAACAGCTACATAGCAGTCTTTCCCTATTTCGGATCGACCTAGAATAGCCTAGCCCAACACAAAACAAGCTCAAACATCTACAGATACTAAATTATCACCATGTAACCACAATGGGCTACTAGAGCAAATAATTGTGCCACTACTAATGCAGACCAGAAGCCAAATAAAAGCTCATGAGAGAAGTGCACTGGAAATTGCTACCAAGGTGTGGAATGCCCAAATGGTAAAGGAACAACAAATTGCTGACCTAAAAACTTACAAAAAATATCTGTGCAAAATAAGGCTAGGAAACCCCCATTAAGCTGCACTGCAAAGGGGCATGTGATATGTCACGGCCCACCACCAGTGGGATGCCCAATGGAAGGTAACCATGCCAAAAGTAGCCAGATAACACACCACACAGCTACATACAAGCGTATGATATGTAAATAGGAGTAGGCTAGTCTAGTAATAAGAGTAGAACAAAATAAAATAATACATATATGCCAAGAACATTTAAAAAAACTAACATAGGCTACTGCTACTGAAATGCAGGCAATCAAATACCTTATCAGCAGCTACTGTGTGGTAAGATAACACCAACACTACAACTGGCCAGCATTGAAAACAAGCCTGGGTACCCGGGCTTATATGCTATGGACAGTATAAATACAGCCTCAATAAAAATAACAAAATGTAAAAGGGGAACCATGAGACTATTACCGACCATCGGCGAAAACAACTCATTACACTTAACCGTTATAGGCAGCATAAAGACACCATCACAAAAAAATATATATATATTACCGAGTTATACTTACAGTGTCACACAAATACACATAATAGTTTTACAATAATAATATTAACTGCCTGCCTTGCAGTACCACACATACATATGCATTTAGTTACACAATAATAATATTAACCAGTTGTCCTTACAGTATGACACACCCATACACACATGGTTCCACAATAATAATATTAACCGGGTTTCCTTATAGGATAACACATATATATAAATATCACCAGATGGGTTATCTAATTAGTAGGACACTCACTTCTGCTGTGGCAGGTCACGGGTTCGAATCCCAGCCGAGTGAAAGCAATTACGTACAGATGCATACTAGCCTGACATTCGGCATTATGGCAAGAAGCAGTGGAATGAGGAGGACTAATTGTCCGCGAATAAAATTCCCCTAATTTAATCACCAAATAGAACTGGGAGCATAATTAAAGGGTGAGGAGTGGGGCTCATTTGACAGGAAACCATACAGGTGGTGCTAATGGTACATACAATAGAAACGGAACAAGTGAAGTGAAATAGAAGCTGTTTGATATATAAGCATATATCAAGGAGTGGGAATTTAATGTGATAAACTATGCAAGTATCATTGTTACTTATATTCCCATAATAGATTAAATGGCGCACAGATATATGTACTTTGCATAGTAAATAATATGGTAGTGTAAGAATGAAGCTGAACTATTTTTTCTATGGGTGAGTAGGCACGGAGGCGTGGATATTTGTGGCGCCACTAGGTCTCTAAATGGAGGAGTTGCCATTGGTCAATGTTGTAGAAGCTCAGCAAGTTAAATCCATCCCATAAGCTGTAACTAGCCAGATCAGGTTTCAGACCTAACTGATTTGGAGATGTTGATGCCTCGATGTCTGGGAGTAGAGTCGAGAGTGTGTGACTACACTCCTTATATAGTTGCTGGGTAGGCTAGTCCTAATGAAGAGATGGGACGAGTAGAACATGTGTTCTAACCACTATACAAGGGAACTACCTGGTAGGAAGCAGTTTTCATACATTCACTGCTATGTTACAATATAGATATATATACAGTACAACCTCTCAACCCGACCACCTCCACAGATCGACCATTCCCCTATATCGATCGCTTTATTTGGGTCCCAAAAATACCATTGTAGCCATATTATAACTCCCTAAACCGACCTCCTCCCTAAATGAACCACTTAGATTCGGTCGCAAGGTCGGTCGATTTAGACAGGTTTCACTGTATATATATTTGTATCTATCTCATTTGTTTTAAAACATATTATGCTTTCATCAGATGATTAATATTAAGCATATTATACCAAGGTAACATGAGGCAAAGCATTAGACAGGTAGGACACAACAGGTATGGATAATGCAGTGTAAAATATTCCGATATTCGGCATAGCGGGGAATGCAAATGTTCTATTGCTGATGAGTGTACATGACCAGCTGCATGTATATATATATATATATATATATATATATATGGGTTGGTGGTGCCTGAGTGGGATGTAAATAGACATAGTAGCAGGTCTGGGTGTGAGTGCACTCAGGGCCTACTCCCTCTGCTTGGATAGGGATCACCACACTCAAAGGTCAAGGTTGGTGGTGGTCATGGGGCCATACAGCTTGTGGTGGTGGGCAGACCACTGGTATCCATGGGGACCAGGAATGCTGGATCCCTATTGTTAGGGCCAGGAATCCTTGTTTCCCATTGGGGGAAAGGGGTGGAGTGATACTCTACAATGAACCCATGTAACCATATAAATAATAAACCAGAGGGCTTGACTCTCTTCTTCTTTACACTTTATACTCTTCCTTTCTCCTTGTCTGTATTGATTTCACCATAGTCTACCTACACAGCCACAGCTTCGAGCCTTAGCCTTTACACTAGGTTCAGTAGGCGATTTACATTAGGGAAACCACTATCCATATCACTATGCACCTCACACATCACATTTCACACTATATCTTTCACAGAACACATTGGACACCATATCTCAGATCACACAACACACAACACATATCTCACACCACATATTTCATAACACTTACCTCCCATCACACATCACATCTCAGACCAGACACCCCACAGGACAGACCTCACACTACATATTTCACCCCACACATCTCACCTTAGAAATCACACCAATGGAGTTCATGTACAAAACCACGTAAACGGCAATCCAAAAATTGAGAGAAACATTGGAATCAAACCTTCAGAAAGGTCATATTTTTATATTCCTACTATTTGATTGATTGCACCACAACCAGGTGATGATATCGAAAGAAGAATTAGTGAGCTTTGCTCCTATTTTCAGGTACAAATCTTTTATTTAAACTCAATTCCTGTCATACATCTCATACTACACATTTCACACACCACATCTAACGTCACACCATACAGAATTACAGCACACATCTCACCACTACAGTTTTCACACAACACCTCTAACATCAGACCTCATGCCACATACCAGAGAATGCACACTTGATCACCGGTCGTTACATTCTATTCAAACTAGGGAGTTGTTTTATACTGGATGGGAAACTCTACTATACCAGTACACATATCATTGCCTTTTGAGGGGGGAGTTATAACCATGCATACTATGAGACTGATGCAGGTTACTTCCTAGTAAAATATTGCCTGGGGCAATACTTGCATCCTGCTTCCGCGGTGCTTCTTGCTTTAAGGGCCTTCATATAGATCTGAGCAGTTGTCACCTACAATGGTTGGTTGTTGGAGTTATATGTCCTGGCAACATCTAAGGTAATATCAGGACAGGCACCGACTTGTGACTGCACAGTCATGGCGACTTTATAGGGCTGCCCCACTGGGAATTCAACACCATGACCAAATATTCCACTCAGTCACATTTATCCTGACATGTACTTAACCAGTCCTTGCCCTATCCTATTAATGCCAATTGTTAGGCTAGGAACCGACAAGTATCAATTTGATAAGTCATTAGTTTGACTCGACTGGGAATCAAACTCCCAATGCCCCCCCCCCCCACGCAAGGCCCGCGCTCTACCGATTCGGCCATCGTGCCCTGTATGACACCCACAAGGTGAGTGTTATATGTGTATATAGAGCACGCCTGGAGAGCGTGGCTTTCTGCGCCTCCTGATGCCATCCTTCTTCTATTTGTAGACTTCGTGACTTAGAGATGTATTTCTTACATGAACATTAGCTCTATCTTAGCAAAGTATTCCTATCCCAGAAATAAGAACTACATTTCAGTTAAACCTACTAAGACGAGTCAGTTTCTACTGGTGCTAGACAGTGCAGCCCCTCATTACTGAATTGGTGCTCAAGTAGCCCATTCTCTGGCGTCGGGTAAGCCAGGAGGATGTAGAATCACATAGGGTATAAGGCACAGCTAAAGAACTTGAAAATCAATATTAGTAACAGGACACATCAACTTTGAGTAATATTATCACTCAATCTACTTTGCGTAATAGTATTACTCAAAGTAGATTGTGCTACTTTCCGAGGCGAGTTCCATCGAATTGAGCTTTTATCGTTAGTGATCCGTGAGTCAAAACATGCTTCAGTTCTATTTAATAGAGACGTCCTATTCAACTGTGCAAGTACCCCCTGGCCTATTTCACTCTAACAGAGTTATTAGGGCTGAATTACCCTACTAGTACTAGTCACAGTTTGACCAGAGTGGCCTCCAACATAGACTGCTCAGGGAACAGAAAGTTTTAATATATAGATATATATATATATATATACATGTAGGACCTGTGACGAGTCATTTTCGAACATGGTAATTGCGCGCTATAAGTTAAGTTGTTTCACTTATGTTAGTGCCCCTTTAAGCTTGTCATGCCTGGATGTGGGCGATAATGGGAATCCTCAGTACACGGGCAATCATGTATAGTGAATGAGAGACAGAGAGAGGGGTGAGTGAGGGTTAGCGGGTCTGAGGCAGGACCTTCTGGCCAATGACAGAAGCCAGCCTGGGAAGAAATGTAGTCATTGCGCATGGTCAAGTGCCCTGGTAAATATAAACCCAGCTATTGGCACTCACCATCAAAGCTTTAGATTGCACATACCATACTTGGTTCAGAGTCTTCTTTCCTCACAATGTTGATGATATTATATTTACAGTAGTGTTATATATATACACATATTTACATAGCAATTTTGATATGCATTTATATATATATACATATATATAACCATCAAAGCTTTAGCTTTCAAATATCACGGCTGGTTCAGGGTCTTCTTTTATCACAAGTTTAGTGATATTATATTTATAGTAGTGTTAGATGTACACATATATAGAGCTGTGCTAAGTATATACAGAATTATATATGTATATGTATATCACACATCTTTACATATATATATATATATATATATATATGTGCATTATAATAACATTATAATTATATAAATAACGGAGCTCACATATAGGTTTAATTGTATTTATTATTGTCCGTACTTGTTATTGTTGAGTTGGAGTCGCGCGCCAACCTCCTTCGGCACGCGCGCCTATGGGGCGCCACCTGTACAGCGCCATATTGGACTCACTTCTCACTATATATATATGCACAGCACAATTTCGGGAAAACTGTGACTTCCGTACATTGTAAGTAATCGAATCAACCGGAACTTCCCATATTATTTACATGTTCATGTAAAATCTCTAAACATAAAAAAAAAACAGGAGCGAACATATAGAAGCTGATTTGAACATTCTGAAGAACATGACTAAATAATACTGAGGTCTGACAAAATAAAGTATTCACGAATTGTTACTACACATGCTTAATCCAAAGACTGAAGTATGGCATATTTTTTTAATATAATAGAATTTTGCTGATTAATCGCAATTCAATTCTCCATCAGTTTGCAAGACTATATTCGTGTAATACATACAGCTGGGCATAGATCTGCATTCACCCATAATTCTTGCTACCGGAAGTAGAAATGGCAAAATGCATGGAATTAGTAAATCCCCTCATCGAGGATGGTGAGGTTTGGGGGAGTTGCGGAGCTGGCGTCTGGATAGCACATTTCGCTGGTGATCCTGCATACATTACCAATTCAAATGTTTTAAAAAAAACACTGGTAGTTAGTGAATTGCATCTTAATGACGCAACACTGAATCCACACAGCTCTGCTCCACTAAATTAGATTTCACAAGCCGGCAACTGCCTCCCACAAAATGGGTTCAAATCGATATCGTGCAGCTTAGCCCGATGCAGTAATACTCATCCTTCTTCACACTTAGCCTCCAAGTTCAATATCCTTCCTGTGGATCCAGACGAGGTGGCCGAATCGGTAGAGCGCAGGCTTTCTGTACGAAAGGTCGGGAGCTCGAATACTAGTCGAGTCAAACCAATGACGTATAAAATTGATAATTGCCGCTACCTAGCCTGGCGCTCAGCATTAATAGGATAGGACAAGGGCTGGTTAGCACAGTATCAGGATAATTTGAGTGTGTGGGATATCGAGTAATAGGACCAACGGCCTGGTCCCACAGTGGGGTAGCACTATAAAAGTTGTCATGAGTGTGCACTGTCACAAGTCGGTACCCATCCTGATATGTTCTTATAGGATATAAAGCAACAACAAACAAGCAAACCTTCGAGTGGCAGAATGTTTCACTGCGTACATGTCTGCGTTATTATGGGTCCTCCACGCCTGGATATGCACAATAACTCAGCGTCCTGCGTACGGCGATTAAATCACCCAATAAGATTGAAAGATTAAAGGGGCATGACCAGCAGCACTACACAAATATAAGATGGAACTCTTATATCTCTGTTGAACTTGCAACATATGACAATTTAGAGAAATGTATGCTTTATAACGATGGGCACCACCGGTACATTTCTCAATTAAATACCATGAAAACAAATCGACAGTGATTGACACCGGGTTTCCATAAGGATATTTCGCCAAGTTTTAATACCCAAGAAGCATCGCTGAAAATTAATATTTATTGATGGTCAGCACCTGCAAGTGATCATATGAATTTTCTGTGGATTTTCTGGCTAATTCTCTCACTGTGGGTGTAGACTTATATGAGGACCTCGGTGAGCTGGTCTCGAGTTCATTGTGAATTAATTAATTAGATTCTGACCTGGTGTCAATCATGATTTGATTACAGGTGTGTATCGCATCATGCACCACCTGGTTATATAATTAATATCCCAGGTGCGAAGGAAGGCTGCCATCGTGTGGCTCTAACTGGCCATGTTCTGGTCTGGCTATGAACTCCCTTTCTAATTTCCACATGCAGACAAATCTGATGGCAAGTTGTTGTTATAAATCTAATGGCAAGTTGTTAACAGTGTATATACATGCTAAAGCTGTTTCTCAGGTAGGATCCACTTGAGAGCTGACAGTGTTTTGTTTGTGTGATTAATACATTTTGGTGAATCGCATGCTTAAAGCCCTGTCACATTGCGGCGTATGGCGGGAGCATATTGAAAACCTATGTAAGTCCTGTGCGTGCCGGCCTATCATGACCTTTGGTGACCTATCGGGTGTTTTTGAGCGTATGCGTAACCTATGAGGAGCGTACGAGGAGCGTACGAGGAGCGTACGAGGAGCATATGAGAGCGTACTGGGACATTTTTTGACGGTTTTGATTGGCATATGGAACCTATGCGTAGCATATGTGTAGCGTATGCATAGCGTATGCATAGCGTATGCATAGCATATGCATAGCATATGCGTAGCATATGCATAGTGTATGCATAGCATATGAGCGTATGAGTAGCGTATGAGTCAAGATCGATGTTGAGACCTATGGCATACACGTGGAATATGCTGTGCATATGCTGTGCATACGCTGTGCATACGCTAGGAGTACGCTCCCATACGTAACTCATAGTTATGCGTATGCTACATGCGCTAGAGATACGCTGGTGATGCAAGTTGAACGTATGCGTAACCTACGCCGGCGCACCCCTAGCATACAAGGAGCATACACCGGCGTACGAGGAGTGTACACCGGCATATGAGTAGCGTATGAGTAGCGTATGAACCACACACTCCCATACGTCAAGATTTATTTAGCATGCACAACAAAATTTGGACGGACGGACAGGAGAAAGCGTATGGCGGTGTACAACGGCATACACTGGCATAGGCTGGCACATGACGCCCTATGCGTAGCATATGCATAGCATATGCATAGAGTATGGTGGCGTATGCCGATGTATATGACGTAATGCGCCTGTGCCGCCGTACGCTCCCGCAAAAAAAACTAATGTGACAGCCCCTTTAGGAGTGATTCGTTTATGTGTGGTTTTGAGAAAATAATAATATACCTGTTGGTTGGTTGTTGAGGTTTTATTTGCTGGCAAAATCTAAGGTCATACAAGAATGGGTACTGACTTGTGACAGTGCACACTCATGGCAACTTTATAGTGCTGTCCCACTGGGAGACCAGGCTGCCAGCACCATGACCTGATATCCCACCCAATCAAATTATCCTGACACTGAGCCAACAAGTCCTTGTTTTATCCTAGTAATACCGAGCACCTAGCTTGGAAGCGTCAAGTATAAATTGTTAAGTTATCGGACCGAATTGCTAAGAGTGCAGGCTTCCCATACGGAAGGTCGGGAGTTCAAATCCCTGCTGAGTTAGTGTGCACTGGGATAAGACGTTGCCCAACCTGTTATGAACATAGATGTTGCTAGGATATAAAACCCCAACAAACATTCAAACATCAGAGAAACCATTCTAAAAGCACATACAATAAAACCAGTGCGACGTGTTTGCACCCCGTCTATAGAATGTTGAAAAATCCAGCAATTTCATTTACAGGAAAAGAAAACAACACCCTTAAGCAGGTATGTTTGTTTGGAAGAGATTAAGGTTATTTAAGAGATGAAACAATTCTCACCTCCTGTGACAAACTATGTTATTATTGTTAACTATTATTATGGTTTTGCTGGATGTTCCTCTGTACTGACGAAAGGTGCTTGCCTTTGAATAAAGTACCCATGCAAATCTCGCTCAAATCTTTACTTTTATATTTGTGGGGGTGGTGTATTTATGCTGCCAATAATGCTTGTTTACATCGCTGGATGGTAACAGTTTTGTGGTTCCCCTTGTTTTATTACTTTCAGTTGTTGTGTAATTTTCTACTCTTTGCATTCTTTCTCTGTTTGTAAGCATTCTTCCACATCTCCCTACCCTCGGAGATTCTGTTAATTCTGTACAATTGGGCAGTTGTTTGTTTAACTATAATTATTTTCCCTGACTGCCTTCACCATCTTGCATTAGTGGTCATTAGTTTTGGCTTCAAGTTTAAGGTTTACCTCCTGAGTTTATCATGCCAAGCATGTTTACCATCTAAGAGTCTGCTTGATATGCAGTTTATTTGTATTATTTATTTTGCTATGTTCATTACTATATATATATCTATATCATTCTCTTTAACAAAATTATTATTATTTCATTATGTATTTATATATATATATATATATCTTCTTTTTTTTAGTTAGTATAACAGTCTAGTCTAGAAATGCATAAGGATAAAGTCGGGGCACTATATTGTACGACACTTTGTGTGTTTGTTGTTGTTTTACGTCATAGCAACATCGAAGGTCATATCAGGACGGAGGATTGTGCGATACAAAACACAACCGCTTACCACTGATAACACCAGCATCACGCATACTCACTTGACACTCCAATCTGACCAACACACAGGCAAACTCAAATCTGCTAACCACACAATGATCAGCTAAACCATCTCATCCATCATCACTAACCTCCTCCTATCCACACGGAGCCTGGTGCAGCCTCGAACCAAACACTTATCGTTTTTTGTAGTTTCCTTTGCTTTTTTAAAACTGTGATTAATTATTAGATAAATTAAATTAGTTTGTTTATCAATGTGGTGATTAATGACCCAGCTGTTCAAGTTGGAAGGCTAAGCTAAGACTGAGTAACTTACCGAATAGAAACAGCTGCTTAATTCATATATTACTTGTAAGAGTATAAATCAATTATTTGTCTATCTCACACTTTTCCTGTAGCGAGGAATCATGTTGGCCTTAATATGAAAGTTTCGTGTAGTGGTTTGGTTTATGTGTGGACATGAGGTGGCCACGGGTGGCCACGCTTCAGTTGGCCACGAGGTGGCGATGAGATGCTCGCGAGTTCCTCCTCAGCTCGCCCATATCACGTGACCATGCCGACCCATCACGTGACGAGCCCGCCTCCCCAGTGTGCACAGGCGCGTTCTCGCGTGTACTCTGTGGATTAAAAGTGCAAAGTTTGGCTCGACGCTCCTCCCCCCTACCCCCCAAAAAAAACACCCCAAACAAATAAACAAAAACTACCCACCCACAAAAAAAACACTACGCAAACACAGCATGTTGTTCCAACTTCACAAATGCACAGATTGTAACCAAATCTAAACACTACCTCACCCTTTCGGCTTTACCCTCCCTCCCACCAAGCCACCCCCCCGCCCCGCCCCACCCCATCTATCACCACTACCACAACCTCCTCCGCTCTGCAGTTCCACACGGTTAAACTGACATTGGCCACGGGGAACCACACCAAAGCAAAGGCTGCTCACGCTGTTGTTTGTTTGGTCTTTGAGGCGTGTGTTTTGATTGGATTAGGTGAGCATCATACCCATGGGATGAGCATGTCTGGGTTCCCCACGGACCCCCTTTTCCCCTTCCCATCCTCCCCTCGTCCCCGCCCCCGCCCCGCCCCCGCTCCCCACCACACTACCATCGCCCCCGCCCCGCCTCCGCTGACCACCCCGGGTGTGTGAGTCTGTCAGGCTAATCGTTGATTTACCTGCGTTCCACGGCCGGGCTGCGTTGGGCGGCGCCCACAGCGTTGATACCCGTTCCTCCGGGAGCGCCCCCTGATGGTTTAATCAGAAACCAGGCCCGCCTCGGCTTGCATGGCGACATGCCAGTCACACATCCATCGCCCGGGATGCCTTTCAATATTTCACCACGGCCGATGGTATCGGTGCCGGGGTGTGAGTCGCTACATATGGGCCTCAACAATGTAATCGTGATATGCTGCCAAATATAACACGTGCCGGCATCACCTTAACCTGACTGGTAATACCCGAATACACGGAACAACCTTGACTGTATTCTACAATAGAAGAGCTCTTTTTCGAAATGTGATAAGGGAAATCCAATGAATGAGTTTCCAATGCCAATACCAATGTTGTAGATCATGTTTTGGAAAAGACCTCTTCAAATCCCCACTATAATCTCAGACCTCCATTCCATTCATCAAATCATAGAATACAAAGAACTAACAATTACTAATTAAATGACTCAAAGAGTATTGCAACAAAAATATTTAAACAAATGTTGTGATGGGTGATCCGTGACTAACATAGGGGGGAGGGGGTAGTGAATAGAGCTCCAAGTGCCCCTTACACACTATCACTAGTGCCTCTTTCACACTATCTACCTAATACACAATGGCTATTGACCATAAGTAAAGGATCACCAGCAACTACATAAATACATTCATGCACCTGGCACTATATACCATTTACCAGTATAGACCATTTGCATTCCCCCACCAATACGTTTTATCGGAATATTTTACACAGTATTCCTGTCAGCATCATACCATATCCTTCAGTATATAATGACTTACATTTATGGGCAAATCAGTGTAGGTATTTAGTAGATACCAGCATATTAATTGTGATTAGATGCACTGCTTTGCATATATACTGTGCATGTATTTGAAAATAGGTATATATATTTTTTAGATATTTCTTTACAAAAAAGGAAAGAAGGAAAAAAGTGTTTAAAGACAATTCTAGAACCATGCAATACATATTCACTGAATGCATGATACTTTTATTGGACTGGAATTGTACACAGTTACTACTAGTACTACAGCTGATACTTCATTCATAAAATCTATAATACTTTTAGTATCAAACAGGATTTGCATGCAGTTACTATTACAACTTGTGATAGTTTCATTTATGTATTAAGGAAGTGTACTGTACGGCCTGAAGACCAGTGCTCCGGCGCTGACAAGAGATATCATTCGATGAATAAAATACACTTTAGTAAAAAAAAATATATGGAGATATATGAAGTGCTCTTTATATATATGAAGAGGTCTTTTCCAAAATACGATCTACAGATTTGGTATTGGCATTGCTAACCCATTTTTTTGGATTGGCGGTTATTGCCTTTTGGAAAAGAGCCCTTATATACTGTTTCATCGCATGTCCAGGACTCGTTGCTTACTTATTGGTACGCCTATGCTACTGGCATTTGACAGACCATTATGTGAGCAACGTGTAAGTTAACCTTCCTGACCAGAGGGATGACGGATTGAGTTCAGCGCATGCTTTTCGTGGGGCAGATCGCAAAGGTTCAAATATTGGCCGAGTCAAACTGATCATTTTAAAATTGATTATCATCCCGACCTAACAGAGTGATTGGCATTACTCCGATATGGCAAAGAGGGGGGGGAGGGATTGCGAATACTCAATTATCTACGATTGAAATTCTCTCCGCTTAATCAATGAATGCAACAAAGAAGAGAAAATCGAAATGTGCTTATTTATTGCAATATTTTGGGTAATACCCAGCATGCCGGTGTGGTGGTTTCAGCTCGTTCCCGTGCTCAGCCGTGTCCCGTTGCTTCTGCGGATGCGCGGATTTCGCATCAACTCGGGTCACCCCAGCCACTTATTGGCGCATGCGCACATCCTACAAACTCGGGTTGAATAATCGAATACGCTCGGGTGGACAATTTGTTCTTTTTTTTTAAATAACAGATTAAAGTACAGCAAAATAGGATTTAAAGTATTGTATGATGGCCCAGTTTAGCTATATTTCCATTTCATTAATCTAAGTTATTCTTTTTTTGCACACGGGACGTGTATTTGTCGACTCCACTCGCGTGTTCTATTTGAAATTCGGATGACCCGAGTCGCCCGGTTCGTGTTAATCGATTACGGCCATGTTTACTAGATTCTGACGCATGCGCAGAAGCGAGGGACACGGCTGAGCACGGGAACGAGCTGAAACCACCACACCGGGTCACAGCTACAGCTTGCATAGCATAAGTTGGATATGGTCCCCTCCCAGCCCTGCTATCATTCACCTTGTATATAAACTCACTTAACACCTATAACCACATTCCTCCTGAACAGCATAATACTATTAATATGTCGGGTTCTTGTCATACATTTAGGGATATTTCTAATTTAAATTGCAGTTAAATTGTCCTAACAAATATTTTACATTAGATCAAATTAACCAGATGAGATGGCCGAATGAGGTAGAGCGTCCGTCTCGAGTGTTGCTAGATAGTGGGATCGTGGGTTCGAATCCTGGTCGAGTCAAACCAATGACTTAACAATTGATACTTGTCACTTCCTAGCCAGGTGCTCGGCATTATTAGGATAGGGCAAGGAGCAGTGGAATGAGGAAAACCAATCGTCCAAGATTGAAATTTCCCCTGCTTAAAGTTGCATGGTCCGATGGTTTTGAGTTTGTCGCTTTTTCTGAGATAAACATATAAGGTTGTTCATTATAATCTGTTTGTTTGTTGTTGTTTTACGTCCTAGTTCCTAGATTATAATCTACCTTACTTTACTTTGAACTAACTTTTATTTTAAATTGCTAACTTTTGAGATATTTGAAATGGAAACATGCTAAATTAATTTTGGCAAGCTTGTCAAAACTCTATCGCCATAGGCTTCTGCAGTAACATGTTATATTAATTGACTCAGTATCCCCTTATATGTGACAACGCATGTTTAATAAGTGCACCAGCATCTAAGTTAGATATGTAGAATCAAATCTAGATAATTGTTTTGGTTTTGAAAATTTGATGTTTTCATCGGGCTATGCAGCTTTAAACAACTAATGTACCGAAAGGAAAAATACCACTTCATGTATCATGGTGTATGTGTATTCACCACCTCCCCCACTTTATGCACCTGATGTGATAGCCGAGTGAGCTGAGCATCTGTCTCCCGTTTGGATCAGCACTATAAAGTCACCATGAGTGCGCACTGTCACAAGTCGGTATCCGTCCTGATATGAGCTTAGATATTGCTAGGACGTAAAACTCCAACAACTAACCAATCCACTTTATGCCAACTCAGCTGTAGCTGTGACCCAACATGCTGGGTAACAGCCTCTGTGCTTCCCGAGGGACCAGCGGAACTCGGAAAACACATGTTAAGCCAATGCAGATAATCTTTTCGCCAGGCATAGCACTATGACTCAACGCCATCATCGTATTTACACTGCGATAATTAATCACGTTTTAGAAGGGGTAAAAACCCACACAGAAATCTACTACAGTATCTATATAATTTAATATATCGATGCATCATAATAAAATATCAACCCCTTGTGCATATAAAAGTGTCTGTAATTATTATCGATCACAAGGGGCCTGGGTTCTAATTGCACGGTCTGATAGTTTATAGACACTGTGGGAGTTGGCGCTCTTTCATTATTGATGCCTTAGTTGGTCCACACGTTTTGTGTGTTGCTATACGAGTCCTCCAACATGCAACGCTGACATACGTCTTGGCAAGCAGTCTACATAAATAACCACACCGGGGCGTCCAACAGGCAAACCGCCTTATATCGCCCAACCCACGCCTCCCACTCACTACACCGGCTAGGTGTCTCTGGGTGTTCTACTCACTACACCGGCTAGGTGTCTCTGGGCATTCCACTCACTACTCTTGCTGGGTGTCTATGGGTGTTCAACTCACTACTCCCACCAGGTGTCTATGGGTGTTCCACTCACTATTCCCACTGGGTGTCTCTGGGTGTTCCACTCACTACTTGCAACTTACTAGGTTTCTCTTGGTGTTCCACTCACTACTCCTGTTAGGTGTCTCTGGGTGTTCCACTCACTACTCCCGCTAGGTGTCTCTGGGTGTTCCACTCACTATTCCCACTAGGTTTATCTGGGTGTTCCACTCACTACTCCCGATGGGTGTCTCTGGGTGTTCCACTCACTACTCCTGCTAGGTGTCTCTGGGTGTTCGACTCACTTCTCCCGCTGGGTGTCTCTGGGTGTTCCACTCACTACTCCCGGTAGGTGTCTCTGAGTGTTCCACTCACTACTTCTGCTAGGTGTCTCTGGGTGTTCCACTCACTACTCCCGCTAGGTGTCTCTGGGTGTTCCACTCACTTCTCCCACTAGGTGTCTGGGTCTTCCACTCACTACTCCCGGTAGGTGTCTCTGAGTGCTCCACTCACTACTCCTGCTAGGTGTCTCTGAGTGTTCCACTCACTACTTCCACTCGGTGTCTCTGGGTGTTCCACTCACTACTCCCACTGGGTGTATCTGGGTGTTCCACTCACTACTCCCAGTAGGTGTCTCTGGGTGTTCCACTCACTACTCCCGCAAGGTGTCTCTGGGTCTTCCACTCACTACTCCCACCAGGTGTATCTGGGTCTTCCACTCACTACTCCTGCTAGGTGTCTCTGGGTGTTCCACTCACTACTCCCACTAGGTGTCTCTGGGTGTTCCACTCACTACTCCCACTAGATGTCTCTGGGTGTTCCACTCACTACTCCCACCAGGTGTCTCTGGGTGTTCCACTCGATACTCCTGCTAGGTGTCTGGCTATCTGTTTCTATGTAATGCATTGCAACACGCCGAGTTGGTCCTTGCCTGCTTGTCTTTCGACGGCTGCTCCATTGTGGCTTACAGTCAATATTTAACACACCAATCGCTCGGAAGCCACTCGCCATCGTTTTATGGGTGTTCTTTTTTTTTCAGTGTGAGCTTTTTTTTTTTAAGGAGTGTCAGTTTTTTCGTCTAAATGACGGAGTACTTACTTTACCGGCAGATAAAGGGGACCCATCGCTCCTTTATTTATTTATTTATTTATTTATGTATTTATTTATTTTGGGTGTTTTTTTTTGGGGGGGGGTAGGGGGGGGGGGGGGTAACTTATACGCAATACATGACCTGTTATACTTATAGAGGCAGCGGGGCGGGATGGACTGACTGGGTAGGGCGTCCGTTTCCACCGTGGGAGGTCATCCGATCAATCCCATATCGAGTTAAACTCAAAGACTTACAACAACTGATACTTGTTGGTATCTTGCCTGACGCTCGACATTTACCTGAATAGGAAAACGACTGGTTGGCTAAGCACCATGAGTAGGTATGTGAGTGAGTCGGGTATCGGAGAGCGGCGCAACCGGTGATATATCTGGACGTGGCAGCGTTTTAAGGCTGCGTAATCCGATACAATCATCAAAATTTGGAAACAAAGACGGATACTTAGATTAAAGCCAATTTATCCAACTTACGTATGTTGGCTTGTCAACATATATAATTTCCGAACGTGAACATGTGCACTATTTTTCCCGGACTACTTACCGTCTTGGCACTACTTTCTGCACCTATCTGGCTTTCTCTCTTCACTTTCCCGTGCTCACTCGGCTGTCCTAGTCGCTTCACCCACCCTCCCACCCGATACTAATGGGGTTGAGGGCTGCTGAGTGTCATTAAGTCATCTCATGTTGTCTTCTCTACTCTGATAACTTCTCGATTTCCACTGATAATCTAACTTGTCTCTTCACTAATTATCATCTTGACTTGTACCTATCACGGTTACACTTATCCATGTTTGCATTCAACACTATACCATGATCCACGATACTTGTACAAAGATATTAGTGACTCTGCATCACGATCCGATAATTCAGCTATGTACTTCACGATGTACTTCACGATGTTCGACCTGCCTGCAGGTTATGTACTCCAGTAAATTTTGTTATTTCCATCTGCGTGTTGTCTCTGTTTGTTCGCGGTTGGTAATTATAATATACCGGCTCACTCAGAATGAACTTGTGACTTGGTGCTCCTGTGCTACCCTGCTATGCTAATATGAATCGGTAAACAAAGCCCATCTCCGGCATTTTGTTGGCACACCACAATTAATTTGGTATCTTTTAACTTAAGATATCTCCAAGCTTAGCCATTTCATATAAATGTTACTTCAAACTACACCAAGGTAGATTATACTGATCCAGTTAGTAAATTTATCTTAAAAGCCCAGATGACAGAAACTGAAAAATATCGAATTACGTAATCCGGTAGACGTCAACAACGTGTCTGTCATACGTCGGGGCCCATCCTGATATGACCTTAGATGATGCTACCGGGCAAAACCCCAGCTAAGCAAACCAAAAGTATTAATAGAAGCGCGGTGCTGCTAGCAAGTAGGGACGATGTTAATGAGCATTGCGCTACATGTCAGGAGTCCCTCATGCTATTTACTGTAAATTGTGTATTTAACTCGATATACCATGTTTGTATAGATACTCCTGAATTGAAGAAAGAAACAAGCTGGAAGACCAATGTTTCTTTGCTGACAAAAGAATTTATTCAGCACAATAAAGATATTTACCCCCCCCCAAATAAAAATGTTAATGAGCGATATATGCGCCAGGTACGGGCACACGGCAGTGTTGGTGGTGTGTGTTTCAGGTCACGATCTGTAAAGATAGGGCGGCCTCATCGTGTTAGTAATTGTACCGAGCGCTGCTTGTGTTTTACAGGAGTACCTGCGACACTCACCTGGCTGAAATCCATATGTAACGTGGAAGCAATGCGACAAGAGAAAAAGCGAGTTCCTACTCAGCCCAGCCATTTGGGTAAGGATATAGAGGGTATTCCCATGACGTCATCAACCGGAAGCGCGGGCATTGTGGCGATATCAACTAGTAAACAACCTGTCGTTTAGAGTATCATATTGCATAGAGAGGTATATCATTCTTTCAGTTTTATTCCAAATTAATAGAAATGCAGAACCCTAACCTTATAAATTGAATATAATCTTTTCGTTTCATGTGTTTTCTGTATGTTTGCCAATCGGTTTGTTTCTAGGTTGTGTAGTTTTAGAGATATTTCACTTTTTCTGTATGAAGATTGCTCATGGCCATTGACAATGCATTGAGTTTGCTGGTACGCACAGTGCAAAACGTCTATTTTATTTAAAATTGATAGAAATGCAGAAACCTAACCTTTTAAATTTAATATAATCGGTTCCTTGAATGTGTCTTCTCTAGGTATTCCAATCAGTTTGTTTCTAGGTGGTGTGGTTTTGGAGATATTTCACTTTTTCTGTATGAAGATTGCTCACGGCCATTGACAATGCATTGATCTTGTTGGTATGCGCAGTGCAAAACGTCTATTTTATTCAAAATTATTAGAAATACAGAACCCTATCTGTATAACTTTGATATAATGTGGTTATTGAACATGTTTTCTGTATGTGTTCTTGGCAGTTTGTTTATAGGTGGTGTGGTTTTAGAGATATTTCAATTTTTCTCTATGAAGATTGCTCACAGCCATTGACAATGACAGTGACAAGGAGTTTATTACTGTGGTTACTATCGCCACAATGGCCACTCTTCCATTTAGCATGACGTAAGTATTTAATTTATTTATGTTTGCTCTTAAACGTCAAATAAGTGTTGACTAGGAACAGATTGTGTGGGGACAGGTGGACATACACTGGTGGCCCAGTGAATATTGTGAAAAGGTTCGGTTGTTGGAGTTTTACATCCTGGGAACAGCTAAGGTCATATCACGAAAGGTACCGACTTGTGAAAGTGCGTACTCATGACGACCTTTTAGTGCTGCCTCACTGGGAGACCAGGCCACTATCACAATTATCTGATATCTAACTTAATCACATTATCCTGACACTGAGGCAACCAGTCCTTGCCCTATCCTAATAAAGCTGAGTGTTTGGCTAGGAAGCGACAAGTATCAATTTTAGATCAATTTGCTAAACGAGGGTTTGAATCAGCGGGTTCGAGTTGTACGATTTACCAAAAAGGTTTGTGAAAAGGTGGACGCTGGGGTCCGAGTGAAAATGGCGAGAAAGGTTCAGGCCGATTTTACAGTATCGGTTTACTGTAATGGATCAATAGTGTGTATTCATGTCTGCTCGGTTGAAGATGTCAATAAACCGAGGAATCAATGAACCAAAGAACCAAGGAAGCAATGAAGCAATACAGATATGAAGCAATACAGTGACGAAGCGATGAAGCAATGAAGCAATGAAGCAACGAAGCAATGAAGCAACGAAGCAATGAAGCAATACAGCGAAGCAATGAAGCAATACAGCAATAATGAAGCGATGATGCAATGAACCAAAGAACCAAGGAAGCAATACAGCAATGAGACAATGAAGCAAAACACCAATTAAGCAATGAAACAATGTAGCAATGAGTCAATGAGTCAATGGACCAATGGACCAGTGAACCAATGGACCAATGAACCAATCAATATAGCAATGCACCAATCAACCAATGGACCAATGAAGCAATCAACAAATGAACCAACGAACCAATCCACCGATCAACTGATAAATTGCTGAACTGACCTGACTAACCAGTCAACCAATCAACCGACCATCCTGTTGTTCTGCTACACCAGTGAGTGTAGTATTGATTTCCTTCATATGATGCCACATTGTTAATTTAGAAGCGGATATCGATAATGGCAATGGCATATTGTCCTTGCTAAGCTGATATGATGCTATACATAAAGCGGCCAGTGGGGCATTATGGAAATTCAATTACGCAGGTCAGTTCTGTTATTTTATTATTTGCGATGCATAAGAATTATGCAGATATAGATAATCAGAAGGGTCACTCTCTATTTATTTTCCTCCAATCTGAGCAATCTGGTAAAGTATCCATGCAGCATTGATGACAATATTTACTATATTCCAATCAATAGCAGGTTGACATACTTTTGTGTCACCCTATCAAATAGCTGCGTTTTTTTTGTCAATCATATAACATAGGCTTACCATGGATTCAAGGTTACATCGATTCGGATTTTATTGCATTACTATCTCAAATTGTTGAGAACTTCATCGTGGTTTAAATATGAATCTACACAATGCGTAATATATATATGTGTAGATCGACCCAACCAATAGTCACAAGTTTCAAGCTTAACGAAACTGGAAACCGAAATGAATAGGAGCCTTTTGGCGCCATAAGGGGAGTTTCAAAGACAATGTGAGGGAGCCAGGCTACTCATCATAACGTACCAGACTCACAGAGAAGTGAGAAGCAGAATCTGAATTAAATGAGATTCGACTTCATTAATATCTCAAATTGTATACCATTCTAGCCATGTTTTGAACTAAGATTTCACCATGTGGATTTAATTAATTAATATAAAAGACACATTTATTCAGCTGTTCAACTGGTAATTGGTCAGAACCATCCTTAACGAATTGAGAACCGCTGGAAATAGAAATGGCTACATTAATAAACAAACAGATAAGTAAATGTTACTGGATTACCTTCAAGTATTAGGTAGTTGAGCCACCGGTAGTGGTATTGAGCGTTGGCTGTTCTGACTAGGTATCCAGGTCGCTCAGGCATGCTTGTGCCTCCTTCCCAGCGTAGCAACTGCCCTACTTATCCTTCACACACTATGTCCAAAGGATAATCTGACTCCTAGCATCTTGGACTATATTCTTAGACCAGCAATAATGCACAGGGTACATGGATCATCGCATACAACAATGTAGGAGTAGACAGATGTGTGATTATTTC
Organism: Branchipolynoe longqiensis; assembly: GCA_030323885.1. Taxonomy (NCBI): domain Eukaryota; kingdom Metazoa; phylum Annelida; class Polychaeta; order Phyllodocida; family Polynoidae; genus Branchipolynoe; species Branchipolynoe longqiensis. The sequence continues at coordinate 67,234,730 of CM059187.1, forward strand.
ATGAAGCAAAATGTAGGTCACACTAGGGTGTGCCTCTCCAAACGCTGTATAATATCGCTGCATTGCTTGTCAAATATTCGTCATTGTTGCGGACAATCATGCATAATAAAAATGAACATGAATAAACTAGCTTTTAGTCATCGATCATCAAACTGTGATGCTGACTTCTTGACAAGCAAAATATATCAAGATGATGACGGCTACTCTAGATCTAAAGGTAGATTCTACATATAAATCCAGAATGTTTTAAATGTGTGGACGGGCCACTAACTTGGTTTGTCCGCCTACTGAGTGGTTCATTTCTTAAGCTGGCCCTAAATGGGACGAAACTTGACCATGGTAACGTTTGGATAATGATTGACCTAATACCTTACACGCCGAGCTCACTTGTCCTATTATTACCTCTGGCAGTTCTGATATGTTTTCATGTATGTTTGTGCTTTATTTTGACCGATTAGAATGAACATATTTCCTATGCCAGTTTCGTAGAATATAGCATGGTGACAGCATGATTAGCTTAGTGGCTTAGTCGGTTTATAATACTATATATAGCACGTGACCTGCTGACCTCCATCTGTCAGTCTCTAGAAACTAGGTCTCCAGCCTTCTTCTGCCGGGACCAGCAGCCTCCTGACGCCAGGACCCCTTGTTCTATATCCACATTTGCTTTGTTTTGCATTTGTGTAAGCATTTTCTTTTCGGTGATAGTAATATATAATTCTGAGCAGTTTTGTTTCACCCTGAATGAACCGCTCTTCCGGCCGGTGACAATTGGAAGCAATTTACGCGCATTTCTTCTTTTTCTCGGGACTAATGCTAACACAACTCAACTAAGTGGAAGATTGGGCGATAATTGGCGCAGCAGGAGTTAGCAGAATGGAGCGTGTTACTGGAAGTGCTCTTCACTTTGTTATTATGGATAAACGTTCTATGCCCACTTATAAATGATGCGCATGCGAATGCTTGATTTTGCTATTGGATATCAAATGATGTACTTTATAATGTTCATATTTCTAATGTATAAGAATTATGCAAATATAAATAAGCAGAAGGTTCACTCGCTATCTATTTCCCCCCAATTAGCTCGGACTATGTAGTATCCTCCCCTGGCTCCTCTAGGGGACTGGTGGCGCCACCGCGCTCCTTTTCCTCACTACTGCAGCTGCACTGCCTGTTCCGGTAGCCGCGAAAAAATAGTGTTTCCACTGTGTGGCCATATAACCTACATACGCACCATTCCTTATTTGTTTCATGTAAGTGCTAAATTATATGTGGAGGAGGCACCTCTGAGGGTGGGAGGTGGCCGCCCTCCTGCTGACAGAATTGGGGATAAGCCATTTCCGTTTAGCGAGGTCAATTGGAACTATTCAAGCATAAATAATACAAGCATAGTAAAATAGGTATGACATATTAAATGTCTCAATTTTAGTGTAATTGTCTGTACGAACCTCTCGGGCGAAAGGCCGCATGAACAGGGTCATTGAATCAGGGAGCCTAGGAAATCTAATGGTTAGCATGTTAGCCCTGGAAGGACAAATTGTATGGGTGCAATATTTCCCATTTTCATTTCTTGAATAACACTGATTACGGTGACCTGGATCCTTTGAAAGCTATTTGTTGTATAGTTGTGGCACCTACTTTGTGTAGATATGTAAGTCCATTGCCTGTATGTATGTATTTGTGAGCATTGCAAGCCTTATAGACATAAACCATTTAAAATACTTAGAATTCTTTGGGATTGAGTGTAGTAGTCGGCAGTAACTTCGCAGGCAAGGGTCTACATTGACAGGTAGGCGTGGATAGAGTGATTGAATCAGGGAGCCGAGGTAGTGTAATGGTTAGCATGCTAAACCAAAAATGGCAAGATGTGTGGGTTCGAAACCTGCTCTAAGCGCAATATTTCCCCCACGGCACTAACAATACCATATATATATATGTGAATATATTCTTGACTGCGTGTTATTTACGTCCCTAGTGCATGTTTTTATTTCAGAGAATTGGTTTTGTTGCATTCCCGGTATTAAATATACATTCATTTTCATAAGTATTCATAAACTGTGAAAATATATGTCTATATAATGTATATAATGCATAATAGATATAACGTATTGAGGTGTTTGGAGAAAGTGGACGAGTGTGCGTGACAGCTCCTGGAAGTACTAGTGGGAGAAGGTAGATGGCGCCACCATAGATCCAGTGAGATCAGAGGAGGCCTGCCAACCCATACCCCTGCAGGCTCTTTCCTGGAACATGGCTGCTGAATAACCCACAGGGAAAAGTGTCTGGAGCCTGGGTAAAGGAAATGAACAAATAATTTCTTAATTGAAGAAGTAAAATATATTCCTCTTCATAGTTATCCGCTTTAAAAAAAAGGAATAATGGATTAAATAATGTAGATTAATAGACGTTCAAAATTAACCATTCAAGAGAATTTTGATGTTGTCATCATGTCGTTTTGCATTCTCTCCCATTTCCCCAACTCGGTGCCAATACAAGTAGACATTGGATTATGGAACTAGGAATTCCATTTCCTGTTCATGCAATAGCAGCTTTTGTTCATATTTAAATTACGTTGTCATTCACCCATATTGTGGGTAGAGGTGGATATTTTACATAGTGAGTCCAATAACCGCTGCAGCCGCGAGTCAGACCACACCTGTACTGAACGTTTGCATAATACGATGGTGTATGCTGGTGTAGGTCATCATCATCATCATCATGCTGTCAGTCGCGATGCGACAAAGACTGCTTTCATTACTTGACTGCCGCTCTCCTAAACCTGGGCGACGACCGGGCCGGTATGGTTTTTGTGCGGTTGTACATTTCATGAAAGCTGCCTGCAAAAGTGTTGAAGTGCTGCTGGCTTTTGGCAAGTTACCAGCGGCACTCTTTCGCGGAGTAAATAGAGGTTTCACACTGGCAAGAACATGTCAAGGCAGGTGCAAAACTATTTGTCCCTGCAGTGGCTGGTCGGGAGATGTTGGGAGTTCCATCCATCATCCGCCCTTAATGCTGCCAGAGTGACATGGTTTTCTGTTTAGGGTTTGCTCCCTTAGTCTTTGGTTCTGTCAAGAACCTGTACCACAAGGCAGTGGTTTACAACTCTGCAGGGCAGGGGCGTCAAACTCCCTGAGGTATTGCTATACCTGCAATAACTGCATACCGGGTGTAGGTAGAGCGCGGCTAAAGGAAGTGTGTATATTTGTGAAGGCTGGCTAAGGCTCACTGACATCCCAAAGGGGGGCGGGTGGCGCTGCGGAGCCCCCAATCAGCAGAGCGGCGGGGTGAGCAAACCACTGGTTGCCGAACTCACACTGGGTGCACAACAGGGCGTCTATTCGACTGGTAAAAAAAAAGATTCTATTGTCATTAACTTAATTCTGTTATCATTAAGTGGGTAGCGCGTAACAAAGTGCGTTGGCCCAAAACAATGCGTTGGCCCGAAAAAAGCTTTATCGGCCAGTCATTATGTTGTGCGCTAAGTACGATCCTACATTGAAATATATTTTAAAATATATGTTTAATCTGACATTTTTTAATCTTACCATCCGCACAGGTCTGGAGGCGGTAGTAATCAAACGCAGCTAGTATCAGAGTGGCCAGGAGCAACTCACACTCACAGGTGGCGCCGGTGTGGCAGAATCAGAAACTAACTCCTGTGACAATAGGATAATGGATAATACCTAATATATAGAAGGGAACTGATAAGTGGTAGTGTCCTTATTTATATTCCCAAAATACATTTTTATAGAACACATATATACACAGATTTATATGTATTAGATGCATGGGCATAAATCTGGACATGCATATTTGTCACCATTACTTAGAGATGTCAGCTGAACCACGCCATTAAAAAGAGCTACTGAGTACTTGTTTGTTGTGGTTTTGCGTCCTGACAACATCTCTGGGCATATCAGGATTGCTGACGATTTGTGACAATGCGCACTCATTGCGATGCTACAGTGATGTCCCACTGGGAGATCAGGCCGCTGGAATCATGACCTGATATCCCACTCAGTCACATTATCACGACACTGAGCAAAGCAGTCTTTGCCGAGTGTCAGGCTACGTAGTGGCAAGTGTGAGTTGTGTAAGTCATTGGTTTGACTCGGCCGGGATTTGAACCATAGAAGTAGCTGAGTGAGCTGATGAATGCAACATAGAACATACGTGGGTTTCCATGTTATGAATGTCTAGTATTATGTTTACAGTTTGTACTAGACAGCCGAGTGGCATGTTTGTAAAACAGATGAAGAACGGACAGGAAGTATTTATCAATCACATTTATTTGTAAAGAACAAAACACTTTTTTACATACATACATACATACAGACTCTCTCGTGTGTACTTTCTGCTCACATTCAAACGTTTCGTTTCACTCATCAGACCATCTTATCAAATCTTTTTTTATTTAATGCCACACTGCTAGGCTAATAGAGCTATTTACACTATGTGCACCCTCTTGTGTTCATACTTACATTTACCGTAGGTGTATATATATATATATATATATCAGATGCATATAACCATATGTGACATAGATACCATATGTAAACATATGCAATATATGCGTATGTATATCATATGTATATATATATATATATCCGATTCATATATATCTCATGCACATATATCATATGTAGGCTTATAGAGCCATGTGCATTTATATCATACATGTTTGTCTCGCATGTATTATACCATATGTGTATATGCCACATGTTTTTTTACAATATGTATTATCATATGTGGTATCATTATGTAATACTTATCAAATGTGTTATAATTATGTAATACATATCATATATATATCATATATACATATTTAATATGTATATAACCATGTGTAGGCATTAATATCATTAATATATACCATGCCATATCATGTTTTGTTGTATTATATGTACATATCACATGTATATATAATATGCATACATAACACATGTACCCACTATATGTAAATACACACCATATGTGGACAATATAAACAGTATGTATATATATCATGATTATATACACCCTCTGTATATATGAGACTGTCTCAAAAGGTGCTAAGCAATATGGGACAAAACTTTATCCATAGTAGTGATCAACACACTATCTACTTACACATTTGCTCAGGATAAACTGATTTGTTTTTTACATGGTGTTTCATAATCCCAATAGAATACATATTGATTTGAAGCAAATGTCCTTGTGTTTTCAGTGTAACCGTTTCTGTGCTGTTTTGTGTCAATCGTTACTACGGACACAAAAACGAAGAGGTAGCACCTTTTGAGACAGGCTCATACACCAGTACTGTGAGTACATGTTGATACATTATATAAACCACATACTTGATATATATTAATATTGTAGGTCATAATGATTTCTAATAACACAGCACCATCGTTATGTTGTAGTCATATTCCATGGAATCTGCCAGCGCCGACTTTCCTGGGCATAGAGTACCTGCCGCGTCACCAACTTGGTGGGGCACACTTTGATACTGCACGTCTCCCAATTGACCAATTTCATATGACATCAGCACGTATATTTAGGTCAGTGCGCGCGCTGCTTGGCTGCAGGACTACATCCGGTCACACTGCAAACTCAATGGCTATGTATGAGCTCAGAATATCCCAACTTTCACTATTATCTCTGTTTTTAATACTTTCAGAGAAAATTGCCCTTAAGTTAAATTAAATACTTCGGATCTTCCTCTTCAATCGCACATTCAGATAGTTTTAATCGACTCAATGAAAGCTTTTAAATTATTTTTTTTTTAAATAAATGCTCTGGACAGATATAGCATTGCTGCAGCACAAATCAATGCAGTATTTACCCTTTGAGGGAGAGTTTCCTTATCAGCAAACTCAGTGCATTGTCAATGGCCATAAGCAATCTTTTTACGGAAAAAGTTAAATTTCTCTAAAACCAGACTACCTAGAAACAAACTGTTGGAACACATATAGAAAACATATTCAACAAATAGATTATATTAAATTTATATGGATAGGTTTCTGGATTTCTATTAATTTTGAATAAAATAAACGTTTTGCACTGTGCATACTGGCAAACTCAGTGGCAGTGTGCATTCGTTCTGCAGCCAAGCTGCGCGTGCATACACAATGCTTACAAACATTGAAATAGGTCTATAAGAATGAGGTCAGTGGCAGTTCCGTTAACTACATGTAATACCATAGTTGAGGGATTTGTCCTTATTTTCTTCTCTTCGGGACCAAGTTGATTGAAATATGACAGCCCCGTCCATTAACATCATCGTGTTAAATGTATGCTTCTGTTGTTTTGAGATTCTTTGTTATATGATAGGTGTAATACATACAATTAAATATAGTTGTGTGTTGCACTTCCGGTGGGTATTATGGGATACATGAGTTAATATTTATCCGGTGTTGTTACCCTGTGACAGAGGCAGGGTGTGACAGAGACTGGGTCGGTGCGGTTCTCCCGCCCTGGCCAGTCTTTGTGTATGGTTTAGACGGGTGGGAGTTGCTTCATTGGGGGGGGGGGGGGGGGGAGGGGGAGGAGTAGTGTGAGGTCGTGGCATGAACCGATACTCAATTTCGCGTGCCGATTTTTGCTGGTCTAACCCTCAATGTTTGGGGTCCAATCATCACAAAAACACAGACGTTCAATATGTCGGACAATAACGAGCCCAGAATTACTGTTCCTCTTTCAAGCGCAAAGCACTGCAGTCTCAATGACTACATTATGCAGAGCGCCGCCACCTTGATTCCGTTGGTGGCGCCACCTGCCGTTTGGCACAGGTACCATGAGCGGTTCGGTCCCGGTGAGTACGTCTTCGTTATGCGCAGTCAGTCTGCAAGGCTTGCGGGTGTTGTTTTTTTTAGTTTTTTTTACTCGTGATGCTTTCGACGTGGTCGTTCAGGGTGATTGTTGTTTGTGGGGACATAATGGTTACTTACATGCAAAGCAAAATCTGTATGCCTCATACTTTCTCCAGTTCATCTTCCAACAGCATAGTCCGCCACAATTTCCAACTCAAAACACTCATTTAGATTTATGATCCTACATACTCAACTTAAATAATATAAGCATTCGTTGCTGCATAGTTGGAAACATTTGAGTCGAATCTTGTTTAAACCTTTCATAGTATCGAACTATTATTCAATTTCCTATGCTTTCACTTCATCAAAAAGCTCGAAAGTTAGCCCCGGAGAATAGGAATTACTTCCAACTAAAGTACGTAGATTATACCGGTCAACTTAATATATTTGATCTATAAAAGGCAGAAAGAAAGAAGTATCCGACCATGCATACATAATCAGACGGCGTCGATGTTCTATCAGTTTCCTAAATATATTTATTATCTTGATCGTTAGAAGTAATTTTGATTGAAAATTGTTAACTCTGGAGATATGTGAAGTGTGAAATTAATGTTGGTGTGCTTGCCAAAATTCCATCCACATAGACTGCAGCAGTAACGGCTTCTATTAAATTGACTTAGAATGCCCTTCTATATAGAAAAAGGTACTTAATAAGTGCACGAGAAGGTAAGTTGGATATGTAGGTTCAAATCGAGATGAGTGCATTATCTTAAAATAGTTGATGCTATGTCACTTTAACCCAGGTCTTTATATATAGTTGTGAAGCATATTGTACCAGTCTTGTGTTATCATGATCACGATCATGATTATTATAATGATTACGATCATGATTATGGTCATCTTCATCAGCATCTCCTTCAGTGTCGTCCTGCTGAGATGTCCAGCTGCTGACTCCCTAAATATAATGAGTAAATTTCCAGGTGAACTTCCCGTTCCAGTCTAGTCACGAAGAGTCCGTCTTTGAAACATGAGGGAGCTGCTCACGGTGAGCAAATATGTGGATGTTTGAGATTAGCCGGAGTAAGGGACGGGTGGGAGGACACCCAGACGCATTCAGCTATGTAACTGATCCTGTAAGCAGTAATGCACGATGTTCAAGAGGTATGTTGCAAAGCCCTTAGGTCCTGTTGAATGGCGAGAGGGGATTATCACCGGCTCCAGGTTTATGGTATCAACAGGCTTCGATGGGGTTGTGCAAATCCTTGGGCTGCCACCCACGTGACCTAGCCTTATCCACTCCGTTTAGTTTGTTGGCAAATATTGGTCAGGGCTTGAACGTAGATACGTCTGTGAAATACATTTACAATATTTGGGGTTTAGTACATGGGTTACATTGAGGGCACGGATAGATCCCTCATGATTCCGCAATTCCCCGATTCCACTATTCTATGACCCCGCGACACTGACTCTGTGACTCCACAACACCATGACTCCATAACTCTGCGACTCCACAACTGCACAAATCCATGACTCTGAGACTCCGAGACTCCGAGACTCTCTGATTCCATGACTCCATGCTTCTGCGACTGCCTGAATCCACAACTCGGGAACTCTAGAACTCTGAAACTCTGGAACTCTACAACTATGCAACTCCACAACTCCGCGACCCCGTGACTTTGCAACTCCGCAACTCAGCAACTCCCCAACTCCCCAACTCCACAACTCCCCAACTCCACAACTCTGCAACTCTGCAACTCTGCAACTCCATAACTCCACCACTCTGTGACTCCACAACTCTGCATCTCCGTGACTCCCACTCTGCAACTCCACAACTCTGCAACTCCGCAACTCCTACTCCGCGACTCCGCAATTCCATGACTCAGTTCAGTTTACATATCACAGCAAAAGAGTGGTGCAGGTACAAGAGGAAACGGCGGACCACACGGGATGAGGCAAACAGCGATGGAAACGAAATGGGACCATTCTCCACATGTTTTAAGCATGAGCGTTGAGCAATGTGACAAACGCATTGCCCGTTGCCTCTGCGTTTGTGCCCATCGTTTATGTCCAGTTTACCTCGCAGAATAATCATGCACATCACTTAAGTGGTTGTAGTAAATAAAGATATCATAATACAATATAACGATAATAATAATACAGCATAATAATAATGATAATAATATCAATACGCAGAGCGAGGCGCGCCTAATTGGGGCTTTCGTAGATGTGTTCATTTTCCTCCCGCGTCTGATACGGCGACGCTCCCGCCATCTGACGGCTTAGCGTGGAATCAAGGTACGGCGCTGGCGGGAACTGCTGGAAGGGGGCGCCCTTGTCGCCGTGGGCGCGGACCTGGTCGGCGGGAATTGGCACCAGTGGGCGCGTCTGTTGCCACCGGTAGTCGTACTCGGACTCCTTCAGCAGGCCGGTGCGGGGCACCATCTTGACGAGGGGCGCCGAGGAGCAGTCGTTGGTGCACATGCTGTCACGCCTCGGCACGCCGTCCGACTCTCCCGGCAGCACGCACCCGTCGATGTGCTCACCGTCGCGCTTACAGCGACGCCTGTGGGGGAAAATAGGAATTAATTTAGCGCTTAGTTTCCTTTTATATCCTTGTATCTATATCATTGTGTTTCTCCTTCGGAGGGTAAAACAAGAGTTCGCGAGATAAATATATATATTGTTACATGCATAATATAAGCATGACGGAATGCTGAACATGTTATGTGAATATATACATTTATGGATACAGATATATATGCAGCATTCAGAATGGTGGGAATGCTGTATATATATTATTGAGGGATATATACAAATACATATTCAGCATTGTAGTAATGCTGAATATATATGCATATAAACATTATACAAATATGATAGCATAACAAACCAGGTAACAATAATAGTTGGTTCCTAGAATTACAGGTTATAAATCCCAGACACAAAAATAACACTAATATGTACCAGTACTTGGAGGTATTAATGTATATCAATGGACATATATTTTCTGGGGACTGGAAATGACATTAAAATGGCGCATATCTGGGATATTTCCGGGAATGGAAATGTTATGCTAGCACCCCTGGAATAGCTCCAGTACATCCAAATTCTATACTAAATCACATCGGATCAGAAACAGATTGCCAGGTCTGTTTTGAACGAAATTAATGGCAGTGCACAACTGCCGGACCCAGCATGTGACACTTCACTTAATTACAGGAGTTACTAATTGCTGCAATTTAGCAGCATATATGCGCTATTTAAGCATATCTCATGTCATCAAGTTCACAATGAAGTGTCGTGCTATATCACGTCTTCTAGATCTTATTGTATTCAACTAGGTATGCAGTAAATTGAGAACAGAATATCACCTTTGCTGCTTGCCTTAGTTGCCATAGCACACCATAGATGTGAGTCATGGCGCCGACTACCCAATAACGACAAGCCAGGTGAGTGAGAGCGATTGATATTTGCACAACGCTTAGCAAGTGTTGACTTTGTCAGCGTGATCACCTATCCAGAACATTAATGAGGAGCCAAGCTACTGACCCCGCAGGTGTTCTCGCCCCACCATTATTGCTTCTCATCCCAAGCCGTCCAAGCCTAGTATCTGTTGAGATGGTGTGATGTCATTGTTTCTAAACATTTCTTACAGCTTGTAGTTTGTATACTATGCGATCAGAAGTGCACCTCTTTAGCAAGTGATCTAAGCAGAAGACAATGCAAATTGGTGTTCAACACTGGAGCAGTAAGAAAATGCGGCAGGGAGAGTGGGAGAGGGGGAGAGGCGGAGAGAGTGATACCGGGAAACGGGAAGACGGAGACAGGAAGATAGGAAGAGAGGAGGGAGAGAGGATGGAAAGAGGAGGGAGAGGGGCGGGAGAGAGGAGGGAGAGGGGCGGGAGAGAGGAGGGAGAGAGGAGTGAGAGAGGATGGAGAGAGGAGGGAAAGAGGAGGGAGAGGGAAGGGAGAGAGGAGGGAGAGAGGAGGGAAAGAGGAAGGAGAGGGGAGGGAGAGGGGACGGAGAGATGAGGGAGAGAGATGAGAGAGAGAGCAGATCAGAGAAGAGGGAAAGAAGAGGGACAGGGGAGGGACAGAGGAAGGGCAGAGGAGGGACAGGAAGCAGAGAGAGGAGAGAGGAGGAGAAGAGGGAGCAAGAGGGCGAGAAAGAAGAGGAGGGGGCGTTGACACAGTGACAAAAGCACTATGACGTTGGAAACGGCGAAGACAGCCCTTTTGTCAATGCGATACTTCAATGCTTCAGCTAAGTAAACCTAGATGGCGCCACCAGGGCCTTTCGCGCGCAACCGGATATGGGATGGCTCGCGCAGTGACAAAAGCAACGGCTTCAAGAAGAAATGTCGGCTGCCGACACCGGATATTGGCCCGGGTAATCTAAGGCTGGCAGCAAGACATCAGTCTCTGGTGACAAGGAAGGCACTGTCTGCACACCATGCCACAGCTTGTAGAAACTGAACCGGCAACTCGCACAGGTGTCCCAGATGCTGACCCACATATGGGTTATTTTGTTAGTATGCTCCTTACTGGAACAATATTATAAATTCATACATAGATGAAAGCATGTTTGATTTTTAAATAGAACCTGTTGGTTTTATAAGGAAGTGCCACCGATTTTAGCATGGCGATGTTAACTTAAATGATTAAAAATGGTTTATTATCTGCCGGCAATATTAAATATTGGCTGGCCACATTATATGCATATATTATATATAGTATATCGAATAGATTTAATAAATATTACAATGTGTATTATATATAGTATATAAGAAATATATATAATGCTCATTATATATAATATATATTACATATAATATACATAATTTATATAATATATATAATATATTATATATAGCATATATAATATATATTATATATTTTATATAATACATATAATTAATAGATGTAGTATATGTGTGTGTGGTTCCTAATATAGTACAGTAACACCTCTCTATACCGACCCCTCCACAGATCGACCACTACCTTATATCGATCACTTTATTTGGGTCCCAACAATAGCACTGTAAGAATATTCTAACTCTCTAAACCGACCACCTACCTAAATGGACCATTTAAAGTTCTGTCCCATGGTCGGTCGATTTAGAGAGGTTTTATTGTAATTGCAACCACTGGACGAACCGGAAGTGGACAGTTCAGAGGTTCAGGTTGGAAAAAGAGGGACTTCCAGGAACCAGCAAATGCTAAATAAGGGATCTCAGTAGACTCCATCACGGTTCCAGCGGCGCGGTGCATTGTGGGACGGGTCAGAGCAAAACAACCCCCCCAAAAGCACATGGCACATGCTAATACACTGGGTGCAGCTATGAAATGTGCTAGTTTCAGCTCATCTCATCTCTTGTTTGAAACATAGAATACTAACTAAAAATATATATATAATAAATTAAGATATTAATCTTTTATCCAGCATTGCATTTACATCAATATAATCAGCACATCTTATGCCATGTGCATTTAGATTTAGAAAGATCTAGGCACTCAGACTAGTGTTAGAGCCACAGCCAGAGTACTCAATGCATTGTCAATGGCAGTGAGTAATCTCCATACAGAAAAAGTAAAATATTGATAAAACCACACCACCTAGGCACAAACCGCTTGGAATACATATAGAAAACAGGTTTACCAAAAAGATTATATTAAATTGATACGGTTAAGGTTTTGGATTTCTATTAATTTTGAATAAAACTGACGTTTTTCACTGCGCGTATAGGCAAACGCAATGGCCGTATGGCTTTGCTTTGCTCCCAAGGCCGTTTTCAGCACATGCGCAGTCGGAACCGTGATGTAGTCTATGGAATGGAGTAGATACTCGATGGGATAGTAAGGGGGGGGGGGGCGTTATTGAATACCCAATGTTATTTATATTCATATATCATATTAAAGGCCATATAGCTTATATAGCAATCACCTTTTGATGGCTTCCTCTAAAGGACCCATATTGCAAAGTCAACTGTGGGTGTGGTTTGCCAGGGAGGGGTGAAGTAATTTTGAAGTGAGAGCTGGGAGACGGTTGGAGTCGGTTCCCAGGAAAGGGGAAGCAGGGAGTGCCTGGTTACAGGGGGGGGGGGGGCTGCTGAGAATGAGGGGTGTTGGGAAGCAAGAGGTGCCCAAAAGGAGCATGGAAAACATTAGGGACTATTCTTTATTTATATTTACATAATAAATTATATAGCACATATATATATATATATATATATATATATATATATATATAAATATGCATATATATTTGTTTACAATCGCCGTATGCCAGGAAATAGATCTAAAGGACACAATGTATGTATAATGTAGTAGTACTGGACACACTGTATATATAACATAGTGTATATTGTGGTGTCCTGTGTACCACCGCATGGGAGACTATTTTCTATGACTTAGCAGGTGCGTGCGTATCCGCACAGGTCTTAGCTAATTCCACTATGTAATTTTACTAATATATGTTGGCACAAATTCGACCTAGACCATAGGCAATTATATGCGTTAAGCTTGAGCACTCAATGATTGCCTATCATATATTTATCTATATATGTACTTGTATGTAATTATATGTATTTATCTATATTTATATGTATGTATATGTATTTGTATGCATTTATATGTATTTATCTGTATTTATTTGTATTTATATTCATCTATATGCATTTATGTGTATTTAGATATATTTAGATATAGTTAGATATATTTAGATATGCTTAAACATATTTAGATATATTTAGATATATTGAGATATATTGACATATATTTACATATATTTACATATATTTACATCTATTGACGAGTATTTGACGGGTGTAGGAAGGAAAGAAACCAGCCGTTGATGTCAATCATTTGAGTAGCCATGGCAGTCCCGATGTAGCGGACAAAGTTTCCGAAATGGGAACAGTGCTGATTTCTCGTGCAGAAGGTCCAGGGTTCATATCCTGGTACGGTCAAAGCAATGACTTATAAATTATATGTTATGGTTTTCGCTACCTAGCCTGGCACTCGCCATTGATAGGAATGAGCAAGGACTGGTTAACTCAGTATCATGACAATGTCAGGGAGTCATGGTGCCAGTGAACTAGTCTCCCAGTTGGGCAGCATTATAACATCGACATGAGTGTGCACTATCACACGTCGGTGCCCGTCCTGGTATGACTTTAGATGTTGCTAGGGTGAGGTTGTAAAATAACAACAAACAAAACTTGTGGCCTTCCTAAGAGTAAAACCAAAAACAATGTACAAGACACGCTACTCAGCACATTCACGGGGAAATACAGCAAACAAGGTAAATTGATACTTGTCGCTACCTAGCCTGGCGATCGAAATTACTAGGATAGGGCAAGGAGCAGTGGAATGAGGAAGACTAATTGTCCATGATTGAAATTTCCCCTGCTTAATCAACTAATGTACAAAGATGGGTAATTGGACAGGACACCTAGCCCGCGCTGACTGATGTACCATTGAAACAATGGGAGAGGTTCCCTAGCCCCCCTGACTGCTGTACCATCAAAGACAATGTACAACAATTATAGGGTATTATCTCCTAATATTCATGATGAAACCAGCATAGTATAGTAAATTTCAAGCATACCCTAATTACTTTAATCTATGCTATACATGAATAAAATGTGTGATTATGTCTGAGTAAGAAAACTACTACTACAGCTGATTAAATACAATGCACCTCATTTTCGGTGGGATGGCACCACTGCATGATTATTTCAGAAATTCCTATATGAAAGCCCTGAGTGGCACGTCTTGTTATACATTGTCTTTGCCATAACTCAACATTATCATCTGTAGAAGGGGGATGCTGATTAGCTCAGTGTTGAACTGCCGGTCTTCTAGACGCAACAATGGTATTATTACTCAACACACTGTTGTCAAGCTATTTGATTTCTGAAACTGTAACCAGTTGGCAGCACTGCAGTCCTCCTTCATGGATTGCAGGAAAGAGTCTGATGCGCATGTTCAGCTCGTGTGTGCATCTCGGTAGTTTACTGGAGTTCACTTGGGTGCACCCCCTGTTCCCTTGCCCCTGTCCCTGCCCCTTCCCTACCCCCTCCCCTCCCCTCCCCCCTGTCCCACCTACTCCCCACACTCCCCCTCGTGCTGCACGTGCCAATACATGCAGTCTTGACCCCCCCCCCCTTCCGTCGCCAATGGTAACCCTTAAATAGTGGGCATAGATAATTCAAACGGCAACGTGCACACACAGAGAAAAAAAAAAAGACTCATCCTTTGGTGATGAAAATACTCGTTGTATTAGGAGCAGGAACCCTTCCTTAATTAAACATGGCTCGACTCATCGCGATTTTTTTTTAAAGTTTTTTTTTTTAAAGTACTCTTGTCGGAATTGTCAGTTTTTAAAAGAAACACATAAATAGGATACTGCCGTAGGCTGTGTGCTATTCGACGTAGTGTGTGACGGGGCGGGGGGTGGATTGGTGTCAGTATGTGTGTGAGTGTGAGTGTGTGCTTGATGATTTGCTCACATGGACGCAACATTTCTGCAGAGCGCAGCAAATATGGAAGCCACACGAATGTCAACAACGCCGGATTGTCAGCGAGAGATAGAGAGAGAAAGAGAGAGAGAGGGATCAAGAGAGAGAAAAAGGGAGAGAAAAAAAGAGAGCGCATAAATATGTTGACGTCGACAAACACTGGGGGGATATTCAGATTTCAGCGGATACATCGTAAAGGCGAGTAGTGTGTGCATGCATATTCATAACCACAGAGGTGGTGGGTTATGCTAAGTCGAAGAAGGGGCCCTCAATATGGAAAATGAAAACAAAGCAAAGCCATTGTCAGGAAGTAAGGCCATTGCTTTGGACCTGACATTGTTATTGCTTCCCAAGATCCTTTAATAAGGAACAGCTCCAATCTTGTGAGCGTCATATCGGATCGAATTATTTTATTAATTAAAAAAAAGATTATCATTGTTATTATTGTCATTGTTATTGTTATTATTATCGTCATTATTGTCCTTATCGCTATCGTTGTCAGTATCATAATCATTGTCATTATTGTTATCATATATGTCAATGCATATGAAGCCCTTAATGCTGTGTATTGTCATATCATCTGTTCTATGCGCAGTTGATGCGTTTACTAAATAGAAGATGATAGGGTTCAGTGTGTGTTTTATTGTTGGTGCCATTGTTGTCATTGGGGACCTGCTCTTCATGACAGGGGTGAGACTCGCTGGGCTGATTGCCTTTGACAGTGACTGCTCAATGGCCAGATGCATTGTCAACCACAGTGGAAAAAATGGAGAGGACGGGATTGAGTTGTTCAGGGGATGGGATGGAGTGGGATGGGGTATGGGGTAGGGGTGGGGTGATTAGAGATAATAGTGACAGGGAAGTAAACATGGCTGTCAGGGGATGCTACCTGATAACATCGTGGGAGGCTAGATACAAGCAAAAACCAAATCAGAAGGAAACTGACATGCTGGTTCTCGCTGTCAAGAAGTAGAATGACAATGTGGTTAATTGTACTTATTGACATGAAGGGAGACCCTTCGGTTCTGCGTTGCTTTTGTTGGGTAAAGCTAAGATTCCATATACGCGGTATACGGTATGAGAATGTGGCAACAAATCGAAAAGCATGTAAATGAATCATGGTGCTTCTATGTGTCCGAATGTGAATACGAACGCGAATGCAAACGCGAATGGGAATGCGAATGTGGGAAATGGATCGATCGGTGTGAATGCGAATGTGAATACGGCTACATGTGCCATAGAAAACAACAGTAACTTTGACTTTTCTTCAGAAATTTGGAGCAAAAAAACCCAAAAATGGCATGGGTATCTTTTTTGGGGGTTTTGTTTATGTAACGGCACCCCAGCACAAAAAGTAGACATTGGCTATTGGGGGTCGGCATGGGTACCTATGCCTCATACCACATTCGCATTCACATGCCGCATGCCGTATACCGCATGTATGGAATCTTAGCTTAAGAACAGACCTCTCCAGCATTGGTGCTATAACAGCGTGAAGGTGGAAACTGCTTCATCCAATAAAACATCAATGACACGCCTTGTGTTATATGAATATGCAAATTGGACGATGTGAACATTGACAGAGAGAGACTGCACCAGTAGCGCAATGATTCTGCTAGTGTAGGCTATTCGCTTTTCTTTTATATACATTTATCGCATGCAGTCAGTGTGACACACACTATTCACTAACCTACATGTTTGTTTGTTATTATTTTACGTCCTAGCAATATTTATGGTTATATCAGGATAGGTACCAACTTCTGACAATGCCCACTCATGGCGACTTAATAGTGCTTCCCCACTGGGTGAACAGGCCTCTGGCACCATCACCCAATATCGCACATCCACATTATCCTTTAACTGTATTAACCATATCATGTCCTTTCATATTAATGCTGAACACCATGCTAGGTAGTGATAAGTATCAATCTTTTAACTCATTGGTTTCACTTGGTTGGGATTCAAACTCCCGACCTTTCACATGAGAAGCCTCCGCTCTACCGATTAGGTCACCGCATACGGTCCCGACCTGTGTGATAAAATGGTTCTAATGTACTTTCGCATAGCGTAACTCTTCTTGTGAGTACATACTTGTAGACTCTTTTCAAATTCAGGATGTTACATGGATACTACTAGTATTACTGATCTGGTAGACCAGACGGGATGGCCGAATGAGTTGAGCATCCGTCTCCTGTTTTGGGAGATCAGGGGATCTGAACCCATGTGATCGTGGGTTTGAACCCTGGTCAAGTCAAACCAATGACTTAAAAATTGATACTTGTCTCTTCCTAGCCAGGTGCTCGACATTATTAGTACATGGCAAGGGCTGGTTTGCTCAGTGTCAGGATAATGTGACTGAGTGGGATATCAGGTTATGGTGCTGGTGGCCAGGTCTCCCAGTGGGGCAGCACTATAAATTCGCCATGAGTGCGCACTGTCACAAGTCGGTACCCGTCCTGATATGACCTTAGATGTTGCTAGGATGTAAAACAACAACCACACAAAAAAACTGATCTGGTATCAGTACCCCACAGTATCAGGTGGCAACCGCGATTGTAGGCTCACTATGAAAAATCACTTCAATCTAATGTCAGGTACATTATAGTAACCTAATATAATTATTTCAAAAAGCATGCCAAAACTCTGACAGCATATGTTTCTCTGTGACAACAACTAGTTAATAAGTACGCTAATATCTAAGTTAACTATCTAGAGTTAAATCTAGATAATTGCTTTGTTGTTGACAATTTCATGCTTCATCGGACTATGCTGCTTTAACTCAAGTAAGTTTTTTTAATGTGAATATAGTTACTGTACAGCACGCGAGGCACAAGCAAATCACATAACAGAATCCCCCTGTGGCTCTTACCGTTTCATGCAGATGAGGGCTATCGCCAATAGGGTTACGCCAATGATGACTCCGAGCCCGACGCCCAGACACGCCACGATGAGAATACCTGAAGGGTAAGAGCGAACGACAGTCACGTTAATGGTATCACTTGCACAGTAAGTCCCCCGCAGACCACTAATGCATCGGAGCCTCCTCCAAAGTCTCACACATCACGCCCCCCCCCATTTCACCCCCACCCCACCCGCACCCCACCACCTCACCCCAAGCCTTTATATCTTCTGTGGAGGAGCATCATCTCAACAATACATTAGCCCTGGCACACCCGCTCGCCCGCCCGAGCTGCATCACAAAGACAAATATAGAGGCAGGCAAATTTATGGACTACAAACAGGAATCTGGTAATCGATGTTCTTGTAGTGCTTTTAAGACCCCGGTAACTAATGGCGGCCTCCTTTTGATGCCTTGCCCGACATTGTGTGAATGGTGCCCGGGTCGCTGGCATTGCGGTGGTGTATGTGTGTGTGTGCGGGATATAGAGGGGAGGTTGTGGGGAGGGAGGCCCGGGGAGGTGGGTTATGTCGGTGGGCTGGGCTAGATGAGGTATGTGGGTCCCTTTTTATTTACACAATAAATAGCTCACGGACTATTTACTGCGTCTCCAATATTTAATTAACCCCAACTTTCGACCTGATTGTATTTCCTCTTCCTCAAACTAAGAATAGATCTAGATCATTGTTGTGTGGGTCATGTTCAGTGAGCTGCTAACCGTATTAATCACCAGAGGGCAGGTTGGTGGTGGAATTCCCTCTATAAGTACAATGCCTATTCCATAAAACACGTTACACAGTCAGGTGATATCCACAGCATTATTTATTGACATTGTTGTGTATGTGGGTGCTTCTGGGGTGGAAATCGTCTATTCAAACTGCAAAAAAAGGGAGGGTTCTTCCACACCGACTGGGACTATTAGGTGAACGTCTTTCAGCCAATCAGAGCAGAGGACTGCCTTCACATTGATGCCTAGGTAGCTGTGCTCGCGACACCACCGGCCCGGAACTGGCTGGTTGGTTTGTTGTTGTAGTTTTACGTCCTGACAACATTTAAGGTCATATCAGGACGGGTACCCTCATACCCCACTTGGAGTACCAGGCTGCTAGCACCATTACTTGATATCCCACTCATTTACATTATCCAGACACTGACTCCTTGCCCTATCCTAATAATACCGAGCGCCTGGTTAGGAAGTGACAAGTATCAATTTTTAAGTCATTGGTTTCACTTGACCAGGGTTCGAACCAGTGGGTTCGAATCCCACGATCTACCAAAACAGAAGTTCCGAATCCGACCCAGTCAAACCAATACTTACAAACATGTATGTTTGTTACTACCTGTCTGAGCAAAGTGCAAAATCCTCATTATCAGGATAATGTGACTGAATGGGAAATTGGGCCATGAGTCGTCATGAGTGTGCGCTGTCACAAGTTGATGCTCGTCCTTATATGACCTTGGATGTTGCCAGGATGGAAAATCCCAACAAACAAACAAACCACCGGCCAGGCCGGGGTGGATAAGGTATGACGGCCCCGTTTTACAAATAGTTCATTGACTATTTCCTGCGACCTCCCCCCCTATTTAACTCGGAGTGCTCCAGGGCTGACATTGATGGCACATCAAGATTCAGGTTAATTCTACTCCAACACAGAGTGGGTCTATGACAAAATACTTAATCTAAATAATAGCTATGTAAAGGGATGCACGAAGTGAGACATGGCAAATGTAAATGGGGTGCGAATGAGGCTTCCCGCGTCGGTTAGGGACGAGGAGGACCGATGGTGGCACCACTGGTCATACATAACATGATGTGGAGGAGGCAGAACATAGAATAATTGGTACAATTATATATACATAACATGTAATTCCCTTCCGCGCCTTTATACTCGCATAAGGCATCATACATCACACATATATCAAATTTATTTTTTTAATTTACACTTTGGACAAGAAATTCTCTGGATGGCACCTCTGAACAAGGCCTAGCCAGTTATTAAGACAAAAGTCAAAATTCTGGTTGAATCGAATGGAGTGATAGTGATGCATGGCTGTACTGTGGGCACCCCTGAGCCATACCGACCTAGGCTGGCTGCAGAGTGAGCAGATGCATAGGTCGCTCTGTGGCATCTCATCAGTAAGTCAGGTAATGGTAATGCTCATTTATTTTTTTGTTTAATGATTCCCAGCAGACAAAGTAAACATCGGCTATTGGGGGTGGGGCGTAGTACGTAATACAGCCAAGGAAAGAATAATTATTACCCTCCATTAATGAAGTATATGCATAATAAAGTATGCAACATAATATATAAATATATATATCGTCTAACATAAAACAGCTGGGACCAGACGGGATGGCCGAATGAGTTGAGCGTCCGTTTCCTGATTTGGGAGATCGGGGGATCCGAACCCATGGGTTCATGGGTTCGAACCCTGGTCGAGTCAAACCAATGACTTAAAAATGCATACTTTTCGCTTGCTAGCCAGGCGCTCGACATTATTAGGATAGGGCAAGGACAGCTTTGCTCAGTGTCAGGATAATGTGACTGAGTGCAGTATCAGGTCAAAGTACTGGCGGTCTGGCTTCCCTGTGTTGCAGCACTAATAAGTCGCCATGAGTGTGCACTCCTACAAATCGGCACCCGTCCTGATATGACATTAATTGTTTCTAGGACGTAAAACAACAACAAGCACACAAATACAACAGCTGGAGAAGGCGTGTGTCTCTCGAGGAGAGGTTGGGGGAATCTAGGGTTCAAAGCAGGGCGAGTGAGCTGACAGAGGATGTCTGGCTGTCTGTAGGTATTTGGTCAGTGACAGAGGATATGGACTTCTTAAAAATAGATGTTTGTCCGTTTGTTTGCAGTTGCAGATGTATTGCAAACACCGTAGCATTATGTCGGGATCCACACAGAGGTCATATACTGCTGTGCACGACACAACAGTCGCCACGATCGATTTCCATCCTAGCGTACTACACCAACACTCAACACCCAACACCCCTCCCCCCGCCCCAGCTCTCCACCCTCCACCCTCCACCCACCACCCTCCACCCTCCACCCTCCACCCACCACCCTCTACCCTCCACCCTCCACCCTCCACCCTCAACCCTCCACCCTCCACCCTCCACCCTCCACCCTCCACCCACCCGAATTCTTCAGACACCTAACCTAAATTTAGCAGGAGAGGCAAACAGCAAACTGCGGACACAATTTGATGTCACGACAAAGGCAGCGCAGAGTGGAGGCGCGGGGGTCCATGATAATGGCACCCAGATGAAAGCGGTATGGGAGGGGAGAGTAGGGGGTGGGGACGGGGGCTGCAGGGGGAGGGGGTGAGGGAGAGGTGGAACCCTCCACAAGGACCAAGTCGTGGTTTCAAGCTAAAATAAAAACCCATCAGTTAAACCATCTAGCCAATGTTTACAGATTATCCCATTTGTACTATTTTGTTTAAAACTCAGGGTAAATCAATGCCGGTGGGAATATGGGGAACATTCAGAATTAGTACATGGAACACATTAATGCAATATGTATGTACACCATATTAATATACTGTGTAGTTTTAAATAATATACAATATATTAAGTAATCTCCAATTTTAGATCATATGAAATACATTAATATAATATGGAATTTAAAATAATATATTCATTTAACATGTATCTTTAAATTATATATAATATATTAATATTATATGCAATTTAAAATTATATATCACATATTAATATAACATGCAATTTTAAATAATATAAATATATTAATATAATATGCAGTTTTTAATAACATACAATGTATACGTTTATGTAACATGAAATAATAATAAACTTGATTATTGTTTCAGGTTGCATAATCTGGCGGTTTTGAATTTGGGCCGTATTATTTAAGTAAAGATGTTAGCTCGATAATTACAATCAAGGGTACTTTACTTTGAAGTGACCTTATTTAAAGGGGGTGTAACATTGGATCTATTTTAAGTGAAAGCATGCGAAATAATGTTCGGGTTCATACTGAATTTCTGAATATAATAGAATTGTATCATTCATATGATCTATTAAATCTAACAAAATTCCCATTCACGGTAGCAAGAAATAAGTATCACTATTTATAACTTGGATATGTAGGATCAAATGAACAAAAACCGACAAATCATTTCAGTTGTTTTCTGTAAAATATAATTTAGTATTGTGCTTTTCAGTAAAACTCTATCAATTTCATATTGAATAGGCGATATGGCAACTTCTGCGAAAAAGTAGATCTGCTTAACAGAATGATAACAGCAGAGCTCAAAGATGGTTAACCATGGTTTGATTTTGGATGGAGCTTGTAGGTTTTTGCGCACGAACCGTTCAAATGTAGGTGAGTAATTCCGTGTGGTGGATGTGAATGTTTCGTCGGGTTCTGCAGATTTAATCCCACCGAGCTGGTCGACTTGGCGCGTCGCGGCTAAAAGGGGGTGCGGCCGGACTGCGGCTGGTGATGTGCCGGGTTAAAAAGGGTGTGTCAGGTTCTTACCGTACGGGGAGGTCCAGTCGTCCGATAGCACCTGCCATATGTCCCACGGGTCTGCTGCAGCCGCAGAGGAGAGACAGTGGGAGGGAGAGAGAGAGAGAGGGAGAGCGAGCATTACACAAACTGTCAACGCGAGCTGCTAGAACTAACACCGACAACAAACATGAGCATCTCCTCCCCCCCCCCCCCATAAACCCCCACCCCCACACGACCACCTACCTCCTCACCCACCCTCCACCCCACCCACACACACGCCACACACCGCCACACATAGAAAAGACAACACAGACAAACAAACAGCGGAATTCAATTAGCGGCGGTGGGCGGCAGAGGTTGTGATCTATGGGGATCAATGCATACTCCCATTGGAGGCAAGTAGTGCGCAATTCGGTCAACAGGGGGCGACAGGGCTTCACGAAAGGACTAGGGTCACCTCTTCCCCCAACCCTCACACTCCAGGGTGGTCGGATACATTCGGTGCCCTGCCCCCCCCCCCCCCGACATCCCGCGTCATCCCGTCCACTGCTGCTGACTCTCCCTCCCCTAACTCACCCTATAGAGGGATTGCAGGTGACGTCATCACTCAGCAGTCAGCGGTCAGTGGCCAGACATCTTGGATTATGAGCGCCCCCCCCCCCCTAGCCATGTTGTGAATGCATGCAGTGTTCTCTGTGGCGGAGTGGTTAGAGTGTCTGACATTTTTCTAGGTCAGACTCCTAATCTGAAGGTCGGTGGTTCGATTCCCCATGCACCCACCTCTGCCAATTTGGATTTCCACTGCTGTGGATAACTTACAGCATCAGCAAAGGCCAGTTGCTCTCATACCATGTCTATCTGGTGTGGTAGGTTAAAAATCCCTTGGGTCGGTAAAAGTGTAGACTCGGGCTTTCTATCGACAAACTGTCTAATGGTGAAAACAAGTCTATTCAGGCTTATCCATAATAGGCAGTATAAATCTTCAAGAAAAAAATGCAGTAAAACAGAGTTTTATTCTGTTCTGGGAGGTTCTGGGTAGTTTTCATCCAATGTGTTTACTTACAGCACTTTAGCAACAACTTCTGAGGCCAAACTGCTCAAAACAATGACAACTAAACCAACAAATCAGTAAATAAGCACAGTGTAGGCAGTTGCAAGCCTTCTATATGGCCATCGAAAGTTGTCTTGTGACGTCATTACGCCCCCTCTATTGAGTAACTCGCTTATAATCAAATCAAACTGACAGTTTGTAAAGTAGATAGGGCGTCATGTTGGGGCTGTGACTGAATGTGGCTCAGGCGCCCAGAGTCCGGTTTGGATGGGCATTGGGGCTGGCGCTTACTCAGAGGTTGGGACTGTGGTTTGGAGAAGGGCTGGACATTGGTGAAGGGCTGAGGGGAAGAGTCTGAGAAGATCATACGTTATGTCTAGGGGATCGGTAATCGGAGTATATTCTTTAAACAAATAAAAATATGGGTTGTATTTGCTTATTTATTATGGTAAATTCCTATTGTGTACAATATGTGTGACTCATTCTATTTCTTCGGACATCCTATATTATATATAAGGGGTAACTTCTATGGCGCATAATTGCTTTGACTCCTTTCATTTCTTGATGGATCTGGTTTATATTCATTGTTAGTTTTTGGGTGAGTGTAAATTATACTTATTTTCGCAAAGACAGTCATTGTTCATGTTGTCCACAACATGGGTAATTTAGCACACAGGACCAGCAGTTATATACTAAATAATATCTATTCGCCGACTTAATTAGCCATTGGCTCTGTACTGAGCCCCTACGCCACCTGGAGGATCACCTATATACTACTGCATACATATAACACATTGACCGATCATGGCGCCAACTAGCGGAACTCGCCGATGTACTTTTAGAACTTATTTTGCAGCCACCCCACTTAACGTGGACGCCTAGCTGAAGTCAGTAGGTCAACAAGGTTTCATTTGGTTTGTTTGTTGTTTTACGTCCTAGCAAGATCTAAGGTAATATCAGGACGGACGACGTTTCATATTCGAATCATTCTACACAAGCAGCTGAACAAGACAACACATTTCGACACGGTGCCGGTTTTTTTTAGCCTCCCACCCACCCCGAAATGAAGGCTAGATTATCGGGTTAAGCGTCTGTTAGCTTCAGTAAGACTATATATATTTCTGTTCACTGTTACCATTGTATCCGACTCTAAAATAAATGCCACTTTAAACCTATGTCGGTCTCGTATCGCTTAATTATAAGTATATAGATATAATGGTTATATCCATAATGATCATAGCTTAAGCTAGCATAACATAATAGGGGTGGGGGGAGGGGATAGCGGCGGTGCACAGGAAGAATAAAGGGAGCCTCTCAGTGTTCAGATAAACAACAGGGTTGTTACCAGGTAGCTGGGAACCTAAACACAGATAGAAGTTAAATTTGCCTATTGCAGTTAATATGAGAAGCTGCGCTATCTCATTTATCACTGCAATAGGTCCATGTGGTAATACAATATTTCAAAGAAAATACTAATCACCTCCCATTTGGTTGTTCCTCATTCCCATCCCTGACCAATCCCCAGCTCAGTCATCCCTACCATCGCAGTAGATTTTAATTTCCTTGCCAGCAAAGCCAACAGGCATGGAGTCGGCCTTCTTTTCTGTTTAATCCTGCCACGGAAATCCTATAATATCCAATTATGCTCTCCTTTTCACCTCATCCGCATGTCAAGCATAACAATGTTAAAAAGACCCACCCAGTTCCTAACCAGAGTGTGTTTTATACAACTCCGACCTTTGTTTTCGAATCCGGTCTTCTTTTCTATTATTATTATTTTATTATTTGTTGTGTCCCGCGCCAAAAATAAGGCTTCTTAAAGGCCCTGTCAGACTATGCCGTATTGCGTCAGCATATGCTGACGTATGTTATTTTTCACCAAAACAGTGGTGTGCACTGAGACAAGTTATGGGTACGTTTGGGTTGAGTAGTATTCGTTAATAGCCCACTGGTGTACGCTGAGATAAGTCATGGGTAAGTTTGGGTAAGTAGTACGATAGCGTGTGTCACATATGTCAACGCAATACAGCATAGTGTGAGAGGGCCTTTAAAAAGACAAGAAAATCGCCAAAGGCAAGGGAACAGTGCATATATCTCATTACCGGAAGTAGGGAAGGGGGAGTGCGGGATCACGTGGTGATCCACCATAGGGGCGGCTGCTAATTTCTATGCAGCCTTTTCCATCAAGTCGAGCGCCCTGACAAAGGGTGAGCTGGGATGGCCAGCGAACAGAGAAACTGCTTCACGAGGAAATGCTTTGTGTCGCCTTTAACCTTGGGGTGTCGCGCCTGTTCGCTCATATGTAAGAATATACCTCGATTTTCGCTAGCTGCGGGCGACAGGAACCGGAAGTGGCAAGGCAAATATCATGGGCGGCGCCGAATGCGGTCAATAAGGAAGAGTCGGTGCGTTTATACCAGCTCAGCTCAGATATGAAGGGAATATGAAACAGATTGTGCATGTTTCAGAGTAGCACTTTCTGCAAATACTTATTTTAAAGGCGAATCAAGCATATGTCATATATTTTTATATACAGAGTAAAACCTCTCTAAATCGACCGACCTTGGGACCGACTTTAAGTGTTCGATTTAGGGAGGTGGTCGTTTTAGGGACTTAGAATAAGGTTACAATGGAATTGTTGGGACCCAAATTAAGCGATTGATATATGGGAGTGGTAGATCTGTGGAGGTGGGCGGTTAGAGAGGTTTTAGTGTATATAATATAAATATAGTATATAATGTATATGTATAAAATACAATAAATATAATATATAGTATATTGAAGGTATCTTTCTAATACATCTACTATATGAATCCTATTAATTATATATAATATGTCTAATATATCTATTATATCCAATAATATCTAATATAATTATTATATTTAATATATTTAATATCTCTAACATATTTAATATAGTTAATATATTTTATATATTTTATATATTTTATATATATTATATATTTGATATATTATAGATATTTTATATATTTTAGATATGTTAGATATTTTAGATATTTTAGATATTTTAGATATTGTATATATTTTATATGCCTATTATATCTAACCTTTCAAATATATCTAATATATATAATACGCCTAATATTCCAAACATGCATAGCATACCTTATTTATATAATGCAGCTAATATATCCACTACATCTAATACACACAGTAGATTCAATGTATGAAATTGATTTCATGCATCTGATAGTTATGCATATACTATATATAATATATATACTATTTTATGTATTACATATTATATATTATATAAAATATAATAGTAGTATGTATATTACATGTCATAGCATATGTATTACATATATCATACTATGTATGATATATCACATATTTAATCGAATTGCATTACTCTGATTCGACAAATTGACATGATACTCAATATGGAAAAAGGAAGCGACAGTGAAAAATGACATTCATATCAATAGCAACAACAGTGCATTATTTGCGCATAGGCGAGCGTCACAACAGAATCCTCAGTTAGTGCTGGGAGAGATGACTCAACCATGCACTGAGCAACTCAAACACTCATTCTAAACTGGCTAAATCACAATCCTTCACTGCCTCACACTCACCCAGTCACTCACTCACCCCGTCAATCACGCAGTCATGCATGTGCTCACTCACTCACACACTCACCCAATCTCACTCACTGTCCCAGTCATGCACACTCATCATCACTCACAAACATACTCACATACTCACGCAGTCCCACTGACTCACCTAATCACGCATCCCCAGTCAGTCATTCACACACGTACCTAGTCACTAATTCAATCATTCACACATTCACCCATCCACATATGCACTCAGTCCTACACACTCCCCAAGTCATGCGCACTAACTAAATCATTCTCACCCACCATCACTTACAAATTGACATATTCCTACAGTCGTACACACTTACTCAGTCATGCACTCACTCAATCATTCATTCACAACCTCACCCACTCACTTACTCAGTCATTGACCCATTCACTCCTACTCACTCCATCACACACTCTCACACCTACTCACTTTATTACCCAGTCATACCTAACTCATGTAATCATTCACTAAGCCATTCACTCACACAATCCCACACTTACTCACTCTATTACACACTCATACCTAACTCACTTACTTACTCACTTCACCACACACTCACACACTCTCGGATGTACTCAATCTATTACACACTCATACCTAACTCACCGAATCAGTCACTAATCCATTCACACACACACTATCATACTTACTCACTCTATTACACACTCATACCTAACTCACTTACTCACTCACTTCACCACACACTCACACACTCTCGGATGTACTCAATCTATTACACACTCATACCTAACTCACCGAATCAGTCACTAATCCATTCACACACACACTATCATACTTACTCACTCTATTACACACTCATACCTAACTCACTTACTTACTCACTTCACCACACACTCACACACTCTCGGACGTACTCAATCTATTACACACTCATACCTAACTCACCGAATCAGTCACTAATCCATTCACACACACACTATCATACTTACTCACTCTATTACACACTCATACCTAACTCACTTACTTACTCACTTCACCACACACTCACACACTCTCGGATGTACTCAATCCATTACACACTCATACCTAACTCACCGAATCAGTCACTAATCCATTCACACACACACTATCATACTTACTCACTCTATTACACACTCATACCTAACTCACTTACTCACTCACTTCACCACACACTCACACACTCTCGGATGTACTCAATCTATTACACACTCATACCTAACTCACCGAATCAGTCACTAATCCATTCACACACACTATCATACTTACTCACTCTATTACACACTCATACCTAACTCACTTACTTACTCACTTCACCACACACTCACACACTCTCGGATGTACTCAATCTATTACACACTCATACCTAACTCACCGAAGCAGTCACTAATCCATTCACACACACACTATCATACTTACTCACTCTATTACACACTCATGCCTAACTCACTTACTTACTCACTTCACCACACACTCACACACTCTCGGATGTACTCAATCCATTACACACTCATACCTAACTCACCGAATCAGTCACTAATCCATTCACACACACACTATCATACTTACTCACTCTATTACACAATCATACCTAACTCACTTACTCAGTCACTAACTCATTCACTCACATACTCTCACACTTACTCACTCTATCACACCATCATACCTAACTCACGGAATCAGTCACTAACTCATTCACTCACATACTCTCACACTTAGTCACTCTATTATACACTCATTCCTAACTCATGCACTCACTCATTCACCCACTCACCTAATCCCATTCCTGACTGACTCTTCACTCACGGGTGGCTTCCCTGGTGGCTTCCCTGAGCTGCTCTTACCTTCGGAGCAGTTTCCGCGCTGCCCGGTCCACGTGTTGCCGTGGCAGGTCAGCAGCCATTTCTCGCCGGTCTTGAGGCAGGTCACCTCGACTGTGTCACCGGTGCGGATTGACGTGGCTCCGCTGGAGACGTCGGGGTCGGCGCAGCCAATCACTGCAACACACGTGGGGGGAATGAGTACCAGAATTCTCCATATGTTAGCGCGTGCATGCTGAGAATGGCGGCGCGGTCCTTTGTCGCCTCTGATGTCTGGAGTTCGGCAAATCCCAGAGGGAAGTGGAGAACGGGGAACACTGGTGAAAACTGGCTGTAATGTCATCCGTCGTGCCACAATGACCATCGCGGTTAAGGGATTGGTGATGACGATTGTCGTCTTTCGACGCATGAAATCTTTAATGTAAATGTGACATGTACATTGTAGATATGTAGTATTCAAGCCCTATCCCACACCCCCACGTCCACACCATCTCTCTCCCTATGGAAGGCACATGCTTAAAGATGCATAGTCCGATGAAATACCAAATTTTCAAAACCAAAGCAATTATCTATATTTGATTTTACATATCCAACTTAGATACTGATGTACTTATTAAGCATTTATTTATGCATAGAAGGCAATACTGAGTCAATCTAACAGAACCTGTTACTGCAGAAGTCTATGTGTCAGAGTTTTGGCAAGCTTGCCAAAACTAATTTTCCATGTTTGCACTCAAAATATCTCAAAATAAATTAAAATAAAAGTAACTTTGAACTACTATAAAGTAGATACCAGTGATCGATCTAATATATTTATCTCGATAAAAATACAGAAATTCAAAATCATCAGAATATGCAACTTTAATGCAGGAAGCACCGCATACAGTGTGAACGACTGAATAATTTACAGACATGACCGAGGTATGGTACAGTGCTAGCATTGCATAGGCACAAAAACACTCTATATATTGTAGTCACGCCGTGAATATGGCCCTCACTGCACAACATTAAACCAGCACAGCTCAATTAATATATAATGTACTATATGCGATATGCCTACCGGATATCCAATGTTCAAACTCCTTTGATATGATATTCAATAGGCGACATGTGTGTATGTTTCATGCCCCACTCTTGCCTGCTTTCAAGCCCTACTTCTGCTGTGCTACTTACACGAATCCAAGCATGAACACACACTGCTCGGGGCAGAGACTGATTTTATTTTATGGCTATCATATATCGTGTACGTAATAGTGTCTGCTTTTGGAGTAGTCCTCATAGGGAGATAGCCATTTAGATTTGCTACGCGCATCAGGTACCGTCTGTCATGTAGGAGATTGTGCCTAATGGATGTGAACTCTGTGGCGAGGTCAACTGAAACGGCTGGTTCCTGGTAGATAAATCAAAGTGTGTATATAGCTCGGCTGCTGATGTTTTCGTGTATTATTTACAAAGAGAGAACTACAAGTAAAGTGTCACTTCTCATCCATCGATGGCCACGAATAAAGACCAATGTCAACTAAGTAAATGGCGTTGGCTTTTTAAGAGAAAGAGACAGATGCATGTAATATAATTAATACTCGTTAATGTAGCATTGGCAGAGTTAACATTTTTGCTTTAAAGCTGCATTTCCCAATGAAAGCACCACATTTTCGAAACCAAAATAGTCATCTAGATTTCATTCTCCATATCGAACTGAGATACTGGTTGTTGCAGCATAGAAAGGAATACTAAGGCAAAGTAATGGAACCTGCTACTGCTGAATCCTATGAGATCCAGCACTTTAACGTACATGCCAAAATTAATGTGCTAAGCCCCAGTGACACCTTACCGAACTGAGTACCGGACACCACCAGACAAAGAATTGTCTAGTCCGTTGGTGTCCAGTGTCAAAATGTACTGAAATCTACTGAAATCTACCGGACGAAATGAACGCTAAACGGACAAGGAACGTACATTAACGAATAGCCACCGGACGATAACCGGACGACAACCGAATGTCTAACGGATGGAGAGGACACCAACCGGACATCAACCGGACACCAACTGGATACCTACCGGACTGTTCACGGATGCGCCAAAAACCGACAGACCGAATTCCTGCCACACCATCAACGGACTCTTCAGGATACAAACCGGATGAGTAACGGACATGAATCGGACAAAACGGACTAAACGGTCTTAAACCGGACATCAATAGTACACATCAGTCGGACGGTGTCTGGTACAAGTTTTGTGCATGTTCAAAACTTGTACCGGACACCACCGGACACCACTGGACAGATAACGGACACGCCGGATGCCAACCGTATATAAACCGTACATTGCCGTATTTCACCGTACAGTGCCCGGTTTCTGTCCATTTCTCCAATCCGGTAAGGTGTGACTGGGCCTTTATGGTTTTAATTCAAATGCCTTCAAAGATAGTCCTTCATAAAAAAAACCAATAATTTCAAACTACTATGATGTAGATATTAGGAATCAATCTAATATATTTATCTCAAAATATGGCAGAAACTCAAAAACAATCGAATGACCCAACTGTGAATTATACCTCATCGAAAGCTATATAGAGTATATGAGAGTATAAATAATAGACAAATAACATTATTTCTGGCATACTGGATTTGGTTTGCTGGAGTTTCAGGTGCTAGCAACATGGAGGGTCATATCGGGATATGTATCCGTGTGATAATGCGCAGTCATGGCGTCTTTATAGTGCTGCTCCACTGGGAGACTGGGCTGCCGGATACTGAGTCGACGAGTCATTGCCAGTTCCTAGTAGTGCCAAGCACCAAGCACGTAGCAAGTTTGTAAGTTTTTATTCAGTCAAAGTTTGCCCTGATGACTTCTCATAGTGGTGTTCTGTGTGGTGGAGTGGTTAGAGTGTCTGACTGTTTTCTAGGTCGGACTCCTAATCTGAAGGTCGGTGGTTCGATTCCCCATGCCCCCATCTCTGCCAATTTGGATTTCCACCGCTGTGTATAACTTACACCGACATCAAAGGCCAGTTGCTCTCATACCATGTTTATGTGGTGTGGGAGGTTAAAAATCCCTCGGGTCGGTAAAAGTGTAGGCTCGGGCTTTCTATCGACAAACTGTCTAATGGTGAAAACAAGCCTATTCAGGCTTATCCATGATAGGCAGTATAAATCTTCAACAACAACAACAACAAATTAGGACGCGAGCCAATAGAATACAATGCTCTTGGTCTAGTCTTACTGATTTGGCAATCATGGCTCGTGTTGAGTTGAATGCAATATAGAGAGTATTAAATGCAGGCAAACTGTAGCGGTGGCACCTGCTCAACTTACATGCTCCAATGGCACGGATAACATGGAGAGTTCCTTTTAGAGAGCCCCCACGTTATATGCACAAGTCCGACATGGCGGGGTTGTTTAGTAGGCCGCACCGGGACGTTATTACCGTTCTCTCAAGTAATTGAATCGCAAATACAAATAGAGCAAGCACTTAATCATAGCCGAGTTAAAGGGCAACTCATAAATTCCCGACAAGGGCTACCGGGTTGTATGGAGGCACCACGATGTTAGAACAACTGGGGGAATAGACACCCCCCCCCCCCCCACAAACCCCACACACAAACACACCCAACCTCCTCCCATGTTCCGCCTCCTTCCATCCCCACCTCCACCCCCACACCCACACCCCACACACCGCACCGCCCGCGACGGGGGCTTTACAGCAATGCAATGACAAACTAGACATGGCGCCGGAACTGGTCTATGGTCGACTACGCATGCGCCGTGTGCGCGCTTCCGGTGAGTAATCACCGACGACAGCGGTGGAATGTGATTAAAACAGCTGTGTAACAGGGCCGCAGCTTATCGATTCCGGCTAAGTCTCCCACTCAACTGTGAGGGGGGGGGGAAACAACAGTACTTAGCCAGAGTTTGATTTCACAAAATAGATCGCGTTGTCAGATAGGACTACCCACTTAGGGACTTGATTATTGGCAATCTATGAGCAGATCGTCGCCGATGTAATCAGTGGGCACCAGTGGCTGCTGCCTTCTAGAACTTATAAGAAGCGGTTTGAGGATCGATGCCAAGTTTAGCGGGTATATTAAATGTGTAGGTGCGCTTGTGAGGACCGGATGTGCGTTATGTGAGGTGAGGTGAGGGAAAGGGTGGGTGGTAGCCGTGGGGGTGAGGCTGGGGGTTTGGGGTGGTGGGTGTAGTGGTGGGTAAATGTAATAAGTTTTTACGCGGGGAAATCGTGTAAAAAAGGGTAACTTTTAGTTGCGTTGGGCGCTAAATGCCTAATTCATCACGTCGAATGGGAAACGGAAAGGCGTTGGGTGGTTTTACAGCCGGGGAGTGTGGTCTTAAAGTGGCGGGTTGGTGGGTTGGTGGGTGGGATGGTGGGTGGGTGAGTGGGTGGGAAAGTGGGTGGACAGAGATCCTCCGGGTTCTGCCCGCTGGGAGATGAGTCAGTGCACACAGGGCCCTAACACTTCCCTACCGCCGGCCGCGCGCCGCGTCCTCCCGGTTAATGAGCCCCCGATCAGGCCGTCCCGCCGCGCCGCCCGCATCGGTTATTCGCGGACGGAGTCCACCCGGAAGGTGTCCGGGGCCACCCTCCCTGGAGAGGCTGGCGGAAGGAAGAGGGGGGAGGCCGGGAGAGAATGGGGGTGGGGGGGGGGGGGACGGGAGGACCGCGGCGGGTTGAAGGAGGAGGGAGGAGGGAGGGGAGGGGATGGTGAAGGCGCGGCGGTGCAGGAAGGATAGGTGGTGATGGTGGTGGTGGAGATGGTGGTGGTGGTGGGGTGGGTGGTGGCTTCAGTGAGGTTTTGGTGGTGGGGTGGGTGAAGGGTGGGTGATGCAGAGACTTGGGGAGTGAGGCTTCTAGGTGGTGGTGGTGGTAATAGAAATGGGGACGGTGAGTGGTGGAAGAAGGGCAGGCGGGCGGGGGAGTAGGTGAGGGGGAGGCAGGGAAGCAGGGAGGAGACGAGCTGTG
The DNA here is from genome assembly GCA_030323885.1 of Branchipolynoe longqiensis. NCBI lineage: Eukaryota > Metazoa > Annelida > Polychaeta > Phyllodocida > Polynoidae > Branchipolynoe > Branchipolynoe longqiensis. Next base: position 67,268,865 of record CM059187.1, read on the forward strand.
GATGACGGGAGTGGGTGGGAGGTGGGTGTATATGGAAGTAGGGTAGAAAGAACGTGGCAGTGGAGAGGTGCGGGTGAGGCTACGTGTGCGGGTGCAGGTACGGGTGAGGCTGTGGGTGCGGGTGAGGCTGCGGGTGCGGGTCCAGGTACGGGTGAGGCTGCGGGGGCGGGTGGGGATGCGGCTGCGGCTGCGGCTGCGGCTGCGGCTGCGGCTGCGGCTGCGGCTGCGGCTGCGGCTGCGGCTGCGGCTGCGGCTGCGGCTGCGGCTGCGGCTGCGGCTGCGGCTGTGGCTGCGGCTGCGGCTGCAGCTGTGGCTGTGGCTGCGGCTGTGGCTGTGGCTGTGGCTGTGGCTGCGGCTGTGGCTGCGGCTGCGGCTGCGGCTGTGGCTGCGGCTGCGGCTGTGGCTGCAGCTGCGGCTGCAGCTGCGGCTGCGGCTGCGGGTGAGGCTGCAGGTGCGGGTGAGGCTGCGGGTGCGGCTGCGGCTACGGGTGCGGGTGAGGATGCGGGTGCGGGTGCAGGTGTGGGTGCGGGTGAGGCTGCGGGTGCGGGTGTGGGGGGGGGGTGCGGGTGCGGGTGCGGGTGAGGCTGAGGGTGAGGCTGCGGGTGTGGGTGCGGGTCCGGGTGAGGCTGCGGGTGCGGGTGTGGGTGCAGGGTGAGGGTGCGGGTGCGGGTGCGGGTGCGGGTGCGGGTGCGGGTGCGGGTGCGGGTGCGGGTGCGGATGAGGGTGTGGGTGAGGGTGCGGGTGCGGGTGCGGGTGAGGCTGCGGGTGCGGGTGTGGGTGGGGGGTGCGGGTGCGGGTGCGGGTGCGGCTGAGGCTGAGGCTGAGGCTGCGGGTGTGGGTGCGGGTGCGGCTGAGGCTGCGGTGGCGGGTGTGGGTGCAGGGTGCGGGTGCGGGTGCGGATGAGGGTGTGGGTGGGGAGTGCGGGTGCGGGTGCGGGCGTGGGTGCGGGTGCGGGTGCGAGTGCGGGTTAGGCTGTGGGTGTGGGTGGGGGGTGCGGGTGCGGGTGAGGATGAGGGTGAGGCTGCGGGTGTGGGTGCGGGTACGGGTGAGGCTGCGGGTGTGGGTGTGGGTGGGCGATGCGGGTGCGGGTGCGGATGCGGATGCGGGTGCGGGTGAGGCTGCGCGTGTGTGTGTGGGTGCGGGTGCGGGTGCGGGTGCGGGTGAGGCTGCGGGTGGGGTGGGGGTGGGGGGTGCAGGTGCGGGTGCGGGTGCGGGTGCGGGTGTGGGGGTGTGTGTGGGGGGGGGGGGTGGAGCAGGGAGCATATTCTCAACCCACTGAATCCTTCCGCATAAACTCTAAGCCATCTCCCTCCCGTGCACCAATCCACAAACCCTCCACGCGGCAAATGCCGCCATCCGCTGTCACCGGAAATCCACCCACCCTCCCACCCTCCCACCCTCCCACCCTCCCACGCTCCCACCCTCCCAGCCCCTCATCCTCCAACCCCCCACCATCCTAGCCTCCTGCCCTCTCCCCGGAGGAAGCTCACGGTCGGGGGATGCAGCTTTCGACACGTTATCACCGCACGGGGTCGCCGCGCCACAGCCTGGCCCAAACCTAAACCGATATGGATTCACCGACAGTCCGATAGCCGCCATTAGCTGTGGAGGGTCGGCACATCCGGGCTACCTATGCACAAACCTCCTCCTGCTCCTCTGCATCCACAGGGGCCACGCCCCATCCCCGCAGCCCCCCCCCCCCCCGCACTCGTCCCCTCCGACCACGACCACGCCACCCTCGCCCGCTTCCCTTCCCTCCCCCCAAGAGACACCCCGACGGATTCCATCCCAAAATGATCGCTGCGCATAATTCATTCTGCCGAGACTCCGAACTCAAATGGCCCCCCGCCGCCGCCCCATTGCTTGACCTCTATTTAGATTATTTATAAACCGGCTCTTAAGTATTGCATGCGATGGGGGACGTGTGTGTATGTGTGTATGTGTGTGTGTGGAGGAAGGGTGGGGGGAGGGGTAGTAGGGGTAGGGGTAGGCCCGGGGTAGGCGGTGCACCTTGGGGGCGGGGGGGGGGGGCGTGTGCATGGAAGTGGATGGCGGAAAACAGATAAGAATACGGGGGAGGGAGGCATGCTATTGTTGCACTGCGGAGACAGACAGACAGAAAGAGGAAGACAGAGAGAGAGAGCGAGTGCGCATGCGCAGATGGTAGCTGGCCTCTTTTTGCCGCTTCCGGTGTTTACTTTGGCTACCTTTGTGCGCTAACGTGGCCGGGTCGGCTCCACGGCACGGTGAACAAACGTTGATTATTGGCACCATTGATTCGGGCCGACCGGGGCGGAAGCGCCGAGTGACTCGGTATGGTAGACATAGCGAGCTCCTCTGTGTACCCAATGAGCTGCTCGCTAGGCCAGAACAAAGCGCATTCTTTCCATACTGCGGTTAGCCTAAATGGGTCGTTCTCATAACCTGTGTTTCATATATTTGGTTTTCATGCTCCATTTTAATGACTTTGCCTTCTTTTTTTAGGGGGGGGGGGGTGGTAGCCAATAACATATTGATTGTTGATTCTGTGTATTTATTATGTTATCTGCAATGTTCTCTGTGGTGGAGTGGTTAGAGTGTCTGACTTTTTTCTAGGTCGGACTCCTAATCTGAAGGTCGGTGGTTCGATTCCCCATGGCCTCACCTCTGCCAATTTGGATTTCCACGGCTGTGTATAACTTACAGCGACATCAAAGGCCAGTTGCTCTCTTACCATGTCTATGTGGTGTGGGAGGTTAAAAATCCCTTGGGTCGGTAAAAGTGTAGACTCAGGCTTTCTCTCGACAAACTGTCCAATGGTGAAAACAAGTCTATTCAGACGTATCCATGATAGGCAGTATAAATCTTCAAGAAACAATTTTTTTTTTAATGTTAGCAGGACTACAAAATGAATCCCACAAAATATATCCAAAATATGCTTAAATGATTTTGTGGGAAATTGAAAATATGAAAATGTGCATATCAAGAGCAGTACATCCACCCAAACATGTTTTTCTACTTTGTTCTTGGACGATGCAATTCTTTTGGTTTAACAGTAATCAATCAAATCTTGTTTGAATTTGTGTGTGTTTTAATATGATGTTATGGATCTGTGTTAAAATGAAGTTATGGATGGATGTTACATGGTTAATTTTAACAGCTTTCTCAATTTATATAACAACAAAATCAAAAAGTGAATTTTGCTTAGTCAACTCTGATGTATGCAGAAAATGTAAAACTACCCATGAAAATTAATTCTGCTATGGCCTTGAATGTTTTCTGATATTATTTGGAATGTTTTCACCTTTGGCTTCCATGTAAAAAAAAGTGGTACACAATTTCTGACAATGACACATATATGTGTGTGTTCGTGTGTCGGTGGCTTGCTTTAGGTCGTGTGCATTACAAGATTAGATGATAGCTTCTTGGACACCTGTTATTATACGGTGTCACATAGCATTCCCTCCTCACTATTTGGCGTGGAAATAAATGTTTATTACAAGCTGGTCAAATACAAATTTTCAATTTATATATGCATATATATATAAACGTTTATTTATGCCGTAGATAAGTCATTATGTTAATATATATATTATATATGACTAAGCTTATCACATGTTTTATTATATAATTCTGTGTAAATTATACAAATGTTTCTTTATTTATATGGATATATCCGTTTATCTTCACATAGAGGCAATTAGTATGAATATATAAGTGTTTCTTCACATAGAGATAATACCTCTCTTTATATATGTTTATATAAGTGTTGTTTATATACAGTTAATAGGTGTTTATTTAGATGCGGATATATAAGCGCTTATCTATATAAAGATTATGTGTGGGTGTCAGCAGGACCAAGCGGTTGTAACTCGCTGACTTGCCACTTTTGGCTGAGTCGTGCATGTTTAGTCAAGGGAGAACTACCTCTGAATGCATTTGGTGACATTGTCCACTAAAGGCCCTGTCGCACTATGACATAACGCCGTCAGCGTAGGGAGAATGTGAAAAACGTCGAACTTCTTGCCGTAGTATGCAAATTTGGGCACAAGTTGAACGTGGATGCAGCGTAGTTGACGAGAGTGTAACATCGGTAAAGCATAGTGATAGCGTCATTCAATGAGAGAGGCCAACGTCATTATGCTCACGGAACATTATGTATGTTATTCCATCGCCAGAACTACATTACGTGATGCTACATACGTCATGACACAGTGGCGAAATGCTGAACGTATGTTGAATTTACGTTGGACATACATTTGGCATACGTTCTCCTGATGTTCCCATTATGCCATTTGGAACTTTCCACCGGCTTTAATGTGGGTCAGCATAGTGGAATGTAGTGGAATGTAGTGGAACGTAGTGGAACATAGTGGAACGTAGTGGAGCGTAGTGGAATGTAGTGAGCAGCATTTGACTAACGTCTGTTTAAAGTCATTGACGTTCGCCGAACGTGTACAGAACATACAGTGAATGTAAACCCATCAGTCTAACGTGATTCTGACGTCATCATATTGTAACCCAACGTACATCAACATAATGACGAAACGTGACCACGTCAGGCTTATGTTGGCTTGTTACGTCGTAGTGTGACAGGGGTATAACACTGCCACTCATTTGAAGGGGATGTGCAGATAGCTGTCCAGGCCTTGCACCAACAATGTTTAACTTTAATGTAAATAACATGTGAGACCTCTTCTCCAATGTAAAGCACAAACCAATGTTAGAGTCTCCAAGAACAGCTGGACTACAACACCTCCTGTAATTGTACCACTATTTTGTTATTTATCTTTTGCTTTCATTTAAAACGAAATTAGCCACTTCAAAGAGAAATCTTACTATTTCAATTTGTCAATGGAAATATATGAATGTGATTAAGACATCTTTTTCATAAAACAAAAGTGCCACTAGCATTTTCACCATTACTATGATTATTGCTTTCGCTGCTGAAAGGGCATTAAACAATTACCAACCACTCTCAATCACCCATATAGACAAGTGTTCCTTTAATTATCGATATAAGTACGTCTTTGTTAAATATGGATACATAGGGAGATTTTTATATATGAATATATAAGTGTTCCTTTTTATATGGATATATCATATATGGTTACCCCCTTTGGTATGATTTACATGTTCCACACAACCTGCTATGGGTAAATTATATCCGCTTGAGGATATTTTGCCATGGTAGTGAAATGGTGGTGGCAGCCTAACAAACAAGTATTCCAACGAGTTATGCTTCTCGTCCTCTGTTTTAAATTACATAGCATTTATCTGTACACGTTTGGGTTAATCATATTAAGCAATTATTGCCGGATACGGGGAATGGCTTCAGGTATGAGAGGGTTCTTTTTAATGGAGAATGACCGACGTTATTCTAAGGTCGATGGACATACCAGACTCCGGAGGACCTAAAACCCCATAGCCTGGTGAGGCCTCGGTCCTGCGTGAATAACTTACAGTTACAGATTTGACTCATTTTGGTCAGTAAAAGTTGGACTTTCATACATGTATTTATTTTTAAAATGCACGAGTCACAACTCCTTGTGTAAGAGCTGCAATTTCTATGTATTTTGATATTTGATATTTTGATATTTATTTGATATTTTGGAGAATATCTGGTTGTAATCGAAAAAGCTGGTTTGATATCGGTTGTTATCGGACTGGGCAAGATGATAGCGGCGCAGACTATGGCAGGGCATCGATATCTAAATCTTATCAAGTTAATCAGTGGTGCTTATGAACAATGCCCCCAGCAGTCCAGACTGGAAAGCTGAATGAGGTGGGCTCTCGCTTTCCATGTAGCATATCATGGGATTCAAATCCTAGTTTTAAACCCTGGCCGAGTCAAACCAATGACGTCAAATGATATGCATCACAACCTTTGCTTGATTTAGATACCATAGACTAGACAAACACCCAAGACTCTTAATAGTCTGTCAAATTAAATTAAACCTTTTCTTACCCATAGACATGTACGTGTTAGGCTCCTTCTGTCCGAATCGGCGTATAATTTCAAATTGTAGTTGATTCGGCGGGAGTAGCCGACACGCCGCATGGTGTAGGCATCGTGAACTAACTCACGTTGCACAGCACACGGCGCACTGATCACTTCACTCAACAGAGCAGCTCATAAGCAGTACACTCAAATTTGCCACATCAACTCACCCTCTTAAAGAACTGAGCTCAGCTTGAGGCTCCTCAACGGAGGCTTCGCGGGCCCCCTTCGAGTCGGCCACCCATTGCTTTAGATACCGTTGACTAGACCAACGCCCACCCAAGACTTTTAATAGCCAGTCAAATTATATACAACTTTTTCTTACCCAAAAACATACACGTATTAGGCTCCTTCTGTTCGAATCATCATGACACTGAGCTAACCAGTCCTTGTCCTATCCTATTAATGCCGAGCGCCAGGCTAGGAAGTGACAAGTATCAATTATATAAGTCATTGGTTTGACTCAATCTGGAACCGAACACCTGAACTCCCGCACGTGAGCTCCACGCTCTACTGATTAGGCCACCGCTTCCAATTATATATATATATGTGATGCATAATGCATTATGCAAGTATAAATGCTAGGGGAACATATATACTCTGCTACTTCCCCCATCGGCGCATTGGTGGACTGCACCCCTCCCCCAGATGTCGGGGAGTTGCAAACGGGTGCCCCCCCCCCCCCCCCCTCGTGCCACACACACTGAAGGAATATATCAACCGAGCCTTTGCCCAAGAACCTGAAAATTGGAGGGTTCAGCTTCCGGATCCCCGCACATGCGTGTTCATACGTCCCGTCTACACACGCACATGGAGGTATATCCATCCCCCCATGACCACTCAACCACACAACCATGCAACCGCACAACCAGACAACCACACAACCACACAATAACATAACCACATAATCACATAACCACATAACCACATAACCACATAACCACATAACCACATAACCACATAACCACATAAACACATAACCACATAGCCACATAACCACATAACCACATAACCACATAATCACACATCCACACAGCACAGCCATGCAACCACGAAACCACGAAACCATGCAACCACACAACCACACAACCACACAACCACACAACCACACAACCACACAACCACACAACCACACAACCACACAACCACACAACCACACAACCACACAACCACACAACCACACAACCACACAACCACACAACCACACAACCACACAACCACACACCCACACAACCACACAACCACACAACCACACAAACATGCAACCACACAACCACACAACCACACAAACATGCAACCACGCAACCACGCAACCACGCAACCACGCAACCACACAACCACCCAACCACGCAACCAAGCAACCATGCAACCATGGAACCACACAGCCACGCAGCCACGCAGCCACGCAGCCACGCAACCACGCAACCATGCAACCACGCAACCACGCAACCACGCAACCACGCAACCACGCAACCACGCAACCACGCAACCACGCAACCACGCAACCACGCAACCACGCAACCACGCAACCACACAAAGACGCAACCACGCAACCACGCAACCACGCAACCACGCAACCACGCAACCACGCAACCACGCAACCACGCAACCACGCAACCACGCAACCACGCAACCACGCAACCACGCAACCACGCACCCACGCAACCACGCAACCACGCAACCACGCAACCACGCAACCACACAACCACGCAACCACGCAACCATGCAACCACGCAACCACGCAACCATGCAACACACAACCACGCAACACACACAACCACGCAACACACACAACCATGCAACCACGCAACCACGCAACCACGCAACCACGCAACCACGCAACCACGCAACCACGCAACCACGCAACCACGCAACCACGCAACCACACAACCACGCAACCACGCAACCACGCAACCACGCAACCACACAACCACACAACCACGCAACCACGCAACCATGCAACCATGCAACCATGTAACCACATAACCACGCAACCACGCAACCACGCAACCACGCAACCACGCAACCACTCAACCATGCACCCATGCAACCACACAACCACGCAACCACGCAACCATGCAACCACACAACCACACAACCATGCAACCATGCAACCACACAACCACATAATCACGCAAGCATGCAATCACGCAACCATGCAACCACACAACCACACGACCACACAACCACGCAACCACACAACCATGCAACCACGCAACCAACGCAACCAACACTCGGCACTGGGACGAACCATCCCGAAAGTACCAATAAGTACCAAGGGGTCGATAGCGAATGTAGACTCTCCTTCACTTAGGCGGTCGATTCCTCGAGTTAGCGTTCAAAATTCATTTTAAGTCCTCCCAAAGAAGTGACTTTGATTCGTATAACACCAGCGCGCACCCGAACACACGCACGCACGGGCGCGCATGTTGGAGAGTGGATGGAGGGGAAGGGGGACACAAATTATCACTAATCGATATTGGCAGTAATTATGCCAACATTAGGTTATTGTATGTTTTCTCGCCAGTTTCCAGCGCTTCTAATTACGGCCCTCAAACACCCTCTGACGTCGCTATTAGCGGCACAAAGAGGGCCTAATTGGACGCGGGACGAGGAGGGAGAGGAAGCTGACTGGCGCGTGCACTGTGACAGATATTTGTATCATTGTCGTCCACGTGCCGGGCCTGGGTGCTTGCTGTAACCTGAAGGCGGCCTGCGCTAATTTTAGTCGTCTTCGCGCGCATTTGATGACAAGCATACAGCCGGCTCGGGCACGCGCTGTGGCGCCCCCTGTCGGATTACTTGTGGAAGCAGATTGGGCACGTCACAATGCTTGACAGATGTTACACGGCGGGCTGCGGTAGACGGGACGAACGAGGCAGTGGATGTTGGGGGTTTTCCTGAGTTTGTTGGTTTTTTTTATCAGACAGAGCTTCTCAATTTCCTCGCTGCCAACGTAAGCGGCAGGGTTAGGGTGGTCCAGTATACCGTATGGAGAAAACAAACAAACTAGGACTAGTTCTAATTTGTGTCACAGGTGGTGCATACGACACTATTTCTTGGTGGTGTAGAATGACCTAGATTTGTCACATGATAACTTGGTCACAGGAAAAGCACAAGCCACATCCTAACCACTAGAATACAGAACGTACACTTAGGTATCTTTCATTTTTTTAGAGTATTACATACAGGAGATATCTTTGCTCTGATTTAAAATATTTGTTAGTACAACGTCATTGCATAATTTACATACAGTGACTTTTCCTGAAGAAAAATAGCAGGAACACTTGTTGAATGTAAAAGGAAAAGAACCAAAGAGGAATTGAACCCCAAAATCCAGATTACAATGTCCACATCCTAACCACTAGACTACAGAACAAAAGTGTGTGCGAGTGAGCCAGGTAGTGGGGATGCGCGCGGTCACATGACCTGCCCACAGTAAAAGTAGCATAGGTTAGAGCAGTGGAGCAGTTACCCAAGGCGCTCAGGTCCTGGATATCAAGCAGTAGTGAGTTCAACCTTAGCACATAGCCAGAACCTGGCATGAAGAGAACCAATAACTCTAGTGAGTAGAACATATAATAAATACTTTGGAAATTGATAATAAAGGTAACGTAATGCCCGGCCTGAATTAGCTAGAGGTAGTGGAGTCGCAATAGACTTTGGTAATCAGAAACAAATAGACAATCAATGTTTAGGTTGCATCCTAAATAATATTCCTATAACAATTTATACCTCAGCTACCTAGTATATCACAGTTCTGTTGTCTCGATCAATGCGAATTAACAGTGTTGACCATGGACATACATATATATATAGAGAGAGATAGAGTGTGTACAGTCACACACACCACGACAAATAGTCTGAATTGAGACACTAATTTAAATGTGGACTCTGTAGTCTAGTGGTTAGAGTGTGGGACTTGAAATGTGGAGTTGGGGTTTACTCCCCTTTGGTGATTTACCCCTTACGTTAAAAAAAAACCAATGTTTTCCCCCTATTATCACTATAAGTAAATAATGCATTGAAATTGTACCAAAAAATGATTTCTATTACTCTAAAGAAATTGAAATACCTAAGTTTTACTCTCCGCTCTCACCCAGCCATTTTCAAAACAGCTGCTGGAGTACACACCTCAGCACTGACCTCAAGATGTCATCACTCTCTCTGACCCAGTTCAAGGGCAGTGAGTCTTCCTCTCCCCACACATATGTGGCTATATAAACAGAAACAAAAACAAGCAACGTTGTGCTTGGAGAGCATTTGTCCAAGTACGGTACCCATCTCCACCAGCTATACCAGGCACCTTTAAGGATGGGAGATTGCGAGGTTGGCTTCTTTGCGCCTCCACTGGAGGGAGGCCTGGCTGCTCAGGTAGCAGTGCATAATTTGGAAAGTGCAGGTAGAATTCCAGGGTGTTATTTGCCTATTGAGAAACAAGGAAACAAGTGTATGCGAAAAAAAGCGAAACTCACGTGTTCTTATCTTAGATTCCCTTTGTGTTGTGCACCATGAACACTCATGATATAATATGGTCGGGTCCAGGGTATAGCTAGAGTGATGCTCGATCAATTGATACTGACATCGATTCACCCCTCCTCACCTCCACCACTCCATCCCTCCATCCCTCCATCCCTCCACCAATCCACCCCTCCACACCTCCATCCCTCCACCCCTTAACCCCTTCCCCCCTCCATCCCTCCACCCCTCTATCCCTCCATCCCTCCACCCCTCCATCCCTCCATCCCTCCATCCCTCTATCCCTCCACCCCTCCATCCCTCCACCCCTCCATCCCTCCATCCCTCCACCCCTCCACCCCTCCACCCCTCCACACCTCCATCCCTCCACCCCTTAACCCCTTAACCCCTCCATCCCTCTACCCCTCTATCCCTCCATCCCTCCACCCCTCCATCCCTCCATCCCTCTATCCCTCCACCCCTTCATCCTTCCATCCCTCCACTGCCCCACCCCCCCACCCCTCCATCCCTCCATCCCCTCCACCCTCCCCCTCCACCCCTCCACCCCTCCACCCCCTCCATCCCTCCATCCCTCCACCCCTCCCTCCCTCCATCCCTCCCCACCCCTCCACTCCTCCATCCTCCATCCTTCCACTGCTCCACCCCTCCATCCTCCATCCCTCCATCCCTCCACCCCTATATCCCTCCACCCCTCCACCACCTTCCACCCATCCACCCTCCATCCCTCCATCCCTCCACCCCTCCATCCCTTCAACCCCCCCCCCATCCTTCCACTGCTCCACCCCTCCACCCATCCATGCTTCGACCCCGCTACTCATCCACCCCTCTCCACTCCACTACTCCAGTCCCCCATCCCTCCAATCCTCCACTACACACATCCCCATAACTACAGTTGATCTAAATTATATTTGCGTCATTTGCTCTAATTTGTAATTCATGTTCAAATAGACAATGAATTGTTTGTAAGTCGGACCTGTCAAAAAGGCATCGGCGTCTCTAACAACCACTCCGTGAGCACTGCCAGCACAGCACTCGCAGAAGACAGTCAACAGGCCAGTAGCTATTTCTTTTTGATCACAATACACATTGAATGGTTATTCAGAATCGGCTCGAAAATCTTTGACAAATTCTTCTTTTTCGCACGCTGCGAGTGTCAATCTAATTCTCCTTAAATAACGAGTAATCAGTGGGGATTGGCCTGGTTGTGCATGCTTAATCCGGCAAACCTAAAAGTCAGCGAATCCGTCTTAATTAAGAACATTGAATGGAGAGCATTAAAAGAAGAGAAAGACAAACGGGGGAGACGGAGAGGGGGGGGGGAGAGAAAAGACAGACCACCGAGTTTCTGATTCACAGACGCCGCCCGAATTAGGCATGTGCACCTAAAACTAATCGTGAAATGAATCTCATGGCGAGTGCTTGGGATTAGTGCCGTGATTGGCATTGAATAAAGGTGACGGTGAACGCTGCCGCTGGATGGCCGCGGTTGTTGGGAGTGAGTGACTCGTGGGTTGGTGGGATTGAATTAACAGACCGAGAACCGGGTTAGTAACCGGCGGACAACGTCCAAGGTTTTAAGCTTGTCAAAAAACACCAGCAATCGACAACGCGCGCAAATATATGGGTAAGGACGTTAGGAGGACGTTAGGCGGACGTCGACACACGTTAGAAGCACGTTGGAGGGACGTTACTGACACGTTGCTGTGTGTGTGTCTGCGTGTGTGTCTCTGTGTCTCTATGTGTGTGTTGTGTCTGTGTGTGTGTCTCTGTGTGTGTGTCTCTGTCTGTGTCTCTGTGTCTGTCTCTGTATGTGTCTCTGTATGTGTCTCTGTCTGTGTCTGTCTGTGTCTCTGTGTCTGTGTCTCTGTATGTGTCTCTGTCTGTATCTGTGTCTCTGTCTGTGGCTCTGTCTGTGTCTCAGTGTCTGTTTCTGTGTCTGTCTCTGTATGTGTCTCTGTATGTGTCTCTGTCTGTGTCTCTGTCTGTGTCTGTCTGTGTCTCCGTGTCTGTGTATCTGTCTGTGTCTGTGTCTGTGTCTCTGTGTTTGTGTTTCTGTCTCTGTGTCTCTGTCTGTGTCTCTGTCCGTGTCTCTGTCTGTGTCTCTGTCTGTGTCTCTGTCTGTGGCTCTGTCTGTGCCTGTGTATCTGTATGTGTCTGTGTATGTGTCTGTGTCTATGTATGTGTCTCTGTGTGTATATGTGTGTCTATGTGTGTCTCTGTATATCTCTGTGTGTGTGTCTCTGTGTGTCTGTGTCTGTGTGTGTGTCTGTGTGTGTGTCTCTGTGTATGTGTGTGTGTGTCTCTGTGTATATGAGTGTGTCTCTGTGTATCTGTGTGTGTCTATGTGTATGTGTGGGTCTGTATGTGTGTGTGTGTCTCTGTGTCTCTGTGTGTATGTGTGTCTCTGTGTATGGGTGTGTGTCTATGTGTATATGTGTGTGTGTATATGTGTCTGTGTGTGTCTGTATGTGTGTATGTGTGTCTCTGTGTCTCAGAGAGAGAGACAGAGGCACAGACACAGACAGACACAGACACAGACAGACGGAGACACAGACATAGACACAGACAGAGACACATACAGAGACACAGACACAGACACAGACACAGACACAGACATAGACACAGGGACAGACCCACAGACAGAGACACATACAGAGACAGACACAGAGACACAGACAGAGACAGACACAGAGACACAGACAGACACAGACACAGACACAGACATAGGCACAGAGACACAGACACAGACAGAGACACAGACAGAGACACATACAGAGACACATACAGAGACACACACACATAGACACAGAGACACACACACAGACACAGACACAGAGAGAAAGCGCCGATAAACGTTACCACAACGTTGGCCGCGCGCTACCAACACGCTGTGGCAACGTCCACTTTCACCATATTTCCACTATCTTTAACGTTTCTCGACGCGCAAGATTTTATTTTCAACGCTGACGGGTAGCCGTGAGAAGCGTCGTAGTGTGACTGCACCATAAGGAGTTAGAATATGGTTACAATGCTATTATTGGGACCCAAATAGATATAAAGGAGTGGTCGATCTGTGGAGGTGGTCGGTTACAGAGGTTTTACTATATATATATATATATATATATATAATGCGAGAATAAAGATGTGGAAGGGAATTATTAGCATATTGTTTTACTCCGTAAGACCCTACACCACAACAGTGGCGCCACCTTCGGCCCGCCTCGACTTCACTGGATGTTGAATGGACTGCCAGGCCCAGCTGCAGATATATATATATATATATATATCTATATGTGTGTGATGCACAACGCATTATGCGAGCATGAAGATACGGAAGGGAATCATTATTCTATTATTATAATCGGAAGTTCCAACACTGCACCGGTGGCGCCACCTTCCGCCTGCCGCGCCTCCACCGGATGTTTATCGGAGGATATTTGGAAAGTTCGTCACATATATATTCCTCCAGTGTGTGTGGCGTGAGTGGGGGGGGGGGAGCGCCCACCAATTACCCCGATAGTTGGGGGGGGGGGGCAGCACCAATGCGCCAATGAGGAATAGATATACAGTAAAACCTCTCTATACCGACCTCTCCACAAATCGACCACTCCCCTATATCAATCGCTTTATTTGGGTCCCAACAATACTATTGTAAGAATATTCTAACTCTCTAAACCGACCACCTCCTTAAATGGACCACTTAAGGTCGGTCCTATAGTCAGTCGGTTTAGAGAGGTTTTACTGAATACAGTATATGCTCCCCTTGCATTTATACTCGTATAATGCGTTATGCATCACATATATATATGAAAATCTGTATATGTATGTACTAGTCTGCACTGACATCTCAGGCAAGGAGCCGCATAGACAGGTAGGTGTGGGTAGTGTGGTGATATCAGGGAGCCTAGGTGGTGAAATGGTTAGCACACTCTCCCGGAATGCAAATAGATGTTGGTTCGAGTCCCGCTCTAGGTGCAATATTTCCCATTTTCATCACCCCCCCCCACGACATATACATATATCCATATCTATATATATATATATATATATATATATATATATATATATATATATATCCAGGTTACCAAGCGTCTGAGCCTAATGAACTGATAGAATTGCACGAAAGCCCGCCTCTATCACCCGAGGATTCCCTGCATGACTGACCTTGATCTGCTTGTCTTGTAGTCGGTTTGGTTATGTCAGGGGTAATACCCCGCACAGCCAATGGTGACCACCTACTCCAGTAATCGCGCTTCTTGGATCTATCGATCGGGAATATTGCATTGGTGATGATCAATCTACATAGTAGTACTTTTTTCGGCGCCCTCCCTAAACCCCCCCCTTGCCTCCCCCCCCCCCCCCCCCCCCCATGTGATCGGCGAATTTCTGCCATGAGCGGACAATTTGTCAAATCACGCCAACTGTTTTTGTTTGATTTGATTATCGATATGATGGAAAGAGATCTGCTATGGCAGGCCCTATTGTGCTGGATGCAGAGTTGTTCACTGATAGTAGATACCACTACCTAGACAGAATAAGTATATTAGGTGGAAGTAGGCTTCACTTGAAAATGTTCACTTTGGAAATCTTTGAATTCAAAAGATGGAAAGCTATTTTTTGGCATGCATGTTGAAAATCTGCCCCCATTGGATTCAGTGTTAACAACTTCTATTAAATTGAGTGAACACTCCCTTCTATGCCACAATAAATGCTTAGTACGTACATTAATATCCAAGATATTGGATCAAATCTAGGTAAGTATTTTGGTATGGAAAATGTTATTCTTTCAATGAAGTATGCAGCGTTAAATTTAATAAGGTCTATGGATTACATGCCGAGGGAGTGTGGATGAGTAATAGAATAAGTCAGCTACCAAAAAGGGCTGTTTGATATCAGTTTTATCAGCTCAGGGAAGCCATCGGGAATTGTAATTGATATCACAATAGAATATGCGTTGTCAGCACATTTGAAGCATTTAATCAGCAATATATCTACCCTTTTGACCTTGCTCTCACTTCAGACATAATGAACAATAAATATGTAGGTGCTCTAAAATATATTAGCAGAGTATAAAGAAGAATGCTATATCAGTTTTCCTGTACAATCCAGCCTATCCGATGCTATCTAACTACAGTAAAACCTCTCTAACCGACCACCTGCACAAATCGACCACTCCCCTATATTGATCGCTTTATTTGGGTCTCAAACGATCGCCCATACAATACCATTGTAACGATAGCAAAAACTCCCTAAACCAACGACCTCCCTAACTGGACCATTTAAAGTCGGACCCACGGTCGGTTGATTTAGAGAGGTTTTACTGTATATGTGCATTATATCCATCAGAGGAATGTCCTTCCTCTCTCATGGTGGCGCCACCTGCGTGTGGAAATAATTCTTGATATTTCTACATTTAGTCATTATGGGTCTATTAAGGGAATCAAATTCCAAGAAATGTGTTGGAACTGCACAACTTTCAAAAGTTCAGAACCTGGGTACAACATGTAGCAGTATTTTCATGTTTTCTCAGATGGCCCTCGGCGGTGAATCAATTCCAATATATCAGGGCTTCGCTTCATGCAGACAATTGACATATTTGTATTTGTTAATCAGGTAATTAATTAGGTGGCTCCTACATTATACCACTGTTCTCACTTGGTGTCCCTCGGACGTGGCGGCCGGAGAACTTTGAAGGACGGAACAACTAGACCCTTGTTTGTGTGTGTTTTACATCCTAGCAACATCTCAGGTCATATCAGGGCGGGGAACGACTGGTGACACTGACAGTGCGCACTTATGACAACTTTACAGTGCTGCCCAACTGGGAGACCAGGCTGCCGGCATCCCATCCAATTACAGTATCTTCTTACTGAGCTAACCGATCCATGCCCATTCCTAATAATGCTAAGGCTAGGTACCGACGGCCATCAATTTCGAAAATCCTTAGTTTGACTCTGTTGCGATTAGAACCGCCAACCTTCCACATGGGAATACAGCGCTCTTACCGGTCCGGCTACCGCGTCTTATCGCACGCAGCCTAAGAACAGAGTCATATAACTAGCACATAATTTGTGTGCGCCTGTAGAAAGTAGCGAAGGGGGACAATCTCCAACTATATAGTACCTTCAGATCTGGCAACAATAAATTGCATGCCCATGTCCATATTGCGACATGGCGGCGCGTGAATGGCTTCCCTCATTCCATGTCGTCATAAGAGGCGTTCCATTGGCAGGTGCGGGCCTGCATTAAGGTGGATCATTGGGGCCTTGCGTGAGCTGGGGACCTGCGTGTAATCACTGACTAATGACACCTGCCTGCCTGAAACAATGCCATTAGACGACGAGAAATGTACACGCAGCATCACCCCGCAATCACTACACGTGTATGGACACTGCGCGTGTGATGCATGGCGTCGTGGTGGTGGTGGTGGTGGCGGGGGAGCCCAGCAGGGCGGATGGGGGGGGGCGGAGAAGAGGAGGAGGAGCTACTCAGACTCCCTCCGACTCAGAATCTCTCCCTACCAATTAGACGCACATGTGAAAGGTGGGACAATGCACTCGCAAAACAATCAGAAGCTGTGTGGTTCATAATGGCTGGCTTTCTTAGCGACTGCCTGTTCTTCTGAGATGAAAGCCTCAAAGGCTCTCTATATTAAAGGTACACATAATTCCTGTTACAGCTGCATAGTCCGACGAAAGCACTAAATTTTCGAAAGTAAAACGCACATCCTAGATTTTAGCATACGCATCCAGGTTAGATACTGAAGCAATTTTAAAGCATTTATTGTTATGTAGAATGAAATATGATGTATATTTAATTATTTAATGTATTACTGGTGAACCCTACGGTGTCAGCATTTCGATATGCATGCCCAAATTCATTTTGCATGTTTGATCAATTCAAAGATATCCAAAGTTAGCCATGTGTAATATGATTTACTTTAAGCTAAAGTATTGTAGATTATAATGATCAACCTAATACATGTATCTAAAAGATATGCCAGGAATTCAAAACCATCGGACTATGCAATTTCAACTAGATGGATGGGATGGCTGACTGGGTAGATCATTTGCTTCCAGTACAGGATATCCTGAGTTCAATCCCCAGCTGAGACAAACCAAAGACTTGGTCTTTTTCACTACTTTGCCTGGCCATCGGCATTATTAACATAGGGCAATGACTGGTCGGTTCAGTATCAGAATTATGTGACTGAGTGAAATATCCTGCTAGGCTGGCGGAAGTGCTGCAGCTCTATTAATACCCAACCATGTATGCCGATAGGGGTCGGTACTCGGGCTAATATGGTCTTACATGTTGCTCGGATCCCAAACCCCAACACACCAAAATGGTTCTTACTCATCCACACATCATCCTGACTTCTAGTACATTTTTCAACAGCGGATATATTGTTCAATCAGCCTCCCAAAGAAAACTGTTTCATTGACTGATAAACAGTGTGTGGGTGGAGGCTGAGTGGGGTGGCGTTGGGGTCAGGGTGGAGGTGGGGGTGAATGGTTGGGATGGGTGTGGCGGGTGGAGGATGTTGTGGGGGTGGCGGATTTGGATGAGCGTGGAAAGTAGAGGGCGAGGGTTTGGACAGGAGGTATGGGCTGAGGGGTAGAGGGGGTGGGGATGGATGGTGTGGTGTGGTGTGGTGTGGGTGTAGGGGGTGTGTGGATGGTGGGTGTGGGAGTGGAGAGTGGGTGATGAGAGTAAGTGAGGGTAGAGACGAGGTAGGGCGTGGGGGTGGAGGGTGGGGATGGATGGTGTAGTGGGGTGGAGGTAGAAGGTGGAGGAGGGTGGTGGTGGTGGGGGTAGGGGAAGGGATAACCTGTTCACTATGAATACAATGTTTATCTAAATGGGAAAATATCATGTCTATATCAGACAACAAAGCTTCGCACTTGGAACTCATTTCCGTGTTTGTGCAGGGTGTGTGCTCGAGCTACTTTTGAAGGTCTGTCTATGTCTGTCTACAGAAGAGCTACGCGCGAGTGAATATATAGGCGGAACTACCCGATGCTGACGCGCACCCCTGACCTTGGCACCCCGGAGATAGGCTGCGTTGTGCGATGTCGATGACTAGTGAGTGACCGCGCCCCGGGGGGACCACTTCTGAGAGGGGGGGGCTCTTATCGATGAACACTTGATGGCTGCATCGCACCCCAGGGTCTTCATCAGGCCGACATGTAGCGTTTGAAACAAGGTCTGTATGACTTACTGGCGTCGCGTGGAATATGTCATGTCATCAGTGGGTGGCCGTGTCCCAACATCTCGCCATTGAGCCATGGTGGCGATAATAGGGGGCAAGTCAGCGTTGGAATATGTCTACAGCGTTGGATGATCAAGGTCCGTCATTACATTACATTAAATTACATTGCATTACATTACACCACACCCTAATATAAACATAGTGCACATACCAATGTTAACATTGGTTGGTTGTTGGAGTTTTACGTCCTGGATGGGTATGCAGGTATTGCAATACCTCAGGGAGTTTGACGCCCCTGCCCTGCAGAGTTGTAACCCACTGCCTTGTGGTACAGGTTCTTGACAGAACCAAAGGCTAAGGGAGCAAACCATCAACAGAACATTGTCACTGTGGCAGCATCAAGGGCGGTTGATGTATGGAACTCCCAACATCTCCCGACCAGCCCCTGCAGGGACAAATAGTTTTGTGCCTGTCTGGACATGTTCTTGCCGGTGTGAGACCTATATTTGCTCCCCGAGAGAGTGCTGCTGGTAACTTGCAAAAGCCAGCAGCACTTCAACACTTTTGCAAGCAGCTTTCATGAAATGAGAGCGGCAGTCAACTAATGAAAGCAGTCTTTGTCACATCGCGACCGACAGCATGATGGTGATGATGACGTCCTGGAAATATCTGAGCTCAAATCAGGACGGGTACCGACTTGTGACAGTGCACACCCAAGGCGACTTTATAGTGCTGCCCCAATGGGAGACCAAGCCCCCGGCACCATGACCTGATATCCCACTCAATCGCATTATCTCCAAATGCTATGATGATGCCGGTTGACAGTATCGTGATCCGATCGCTTAAATTGTGAATGGCTAAGTAGTATTACAAGGACAATGAACTGAGTTGGTATATGATCCAAGAATAAATAAAATAAACCTTTTTGGGTTGGTTTGTGGGTGTTTTTTTAATGTATTTATTGGGTTTTTGGGGTGGTTTTTTGTGTGTGTGTTGTTGGTTGTTTTTTGTGTTTTTTTGGGGGGGGCATGTTCTCCTATTATTTACTGTTAGTCATCCCCCACTTATTCTCGTCTACACGTGAAGATAACGAAGCGTGGTGGTTCTTTATTGGAAGCCTACGCCCCGTGTGAGCAAAGGTTAACGAGGTGGTTTGCTGGGAGTAGGGCGGCTGTACGTGGTGAATGATGAAATACTACCACGCCCTGCGTTCCTTCACTCCGTACAGTGACATAGACGAGCCGTTGATGCAACTCTCCTGTATAGACATCGGGATGATACCGCCCTACCCGACGTCCTCCCCCCACCCGCCTCCACCTCCACCTCACCCCCCCCCCCCCGGTGGTGCATAGCGGTAATACAAAAAAAATAACATGCAGTGCATACGTGAACAATGTGCATTAGCATCGACCTATCTGCTGCTTCTGAGTATGATCGCACAACCGATGCGCCCGTGTGATCACGTGACGTCGCTAATGGAATCATGTGACCCAATATGCAGCTGGTGTCTAGTTTCTAGCTTCACCCCCAGAAGGACTATGTACCGGCAGACTATGGCACTGGAAGCAATGAGTCAACCCACCGACACATCTCTGATAGCCTTAGCTCTGACCTCTAATGCAATGACACATGCAATTTGATGTACCAATGTAAACGCTTCATGGATGCGTTAGGAAAGCATCCTATATATATAGAATATAGCAATCATCATATATATATATAGAATATTTGGAATACATTGTCCATAATAGATTATATGTAATATACACACATGATAATAATATTATATATGAAGATTTCCTGATGAATATATTATTTATGAATATGCATATTTCACAATTATTTATAGACATAAGATTTCAAAACTAATACATCGTAGTGAAAAATTCCAGCGGTACAGTGAGTGACGGTTACAGTGTGAAGGGGGGCACACCCAATGAGCTGAGGTGGGGGAGGCTGGAGTAGTAGATGACTAACAAAGGCTCCAGAGTCCCGGGGGCCGGGCAACCGATGAGGGAGAGGAGGAATATTCTGGGTTATTATACTCGTATAATTCGTATACAACATATATATATCCATTGAGATAAATTAAGTATTCATCTACGGAATATATGGTGAAAACACGTCACCAAATCTTAAGCATCTCACCTTAATGAAGCGCACTGACAATTTAGCCTAGGATGGGTGAGGCACTCTACTTGCACACTCTATTCATACAGGGCCACTCTCAATGAGGTTAGGTTAGGAGAAGGCGACTGACAGGGTCCTCTTCCGAAATGAGTGTTTTACATCCCTAGGATATAATGCCCCCAAGCAGCCATCCTGATATGACCCTAGATGTTGCTAGGATATTAAACCCTCAAGTAGCCATCCTGATACGACCGTCGATGTTGCTGGGAGATTAATCTCTCCCCCAAGTAGCCTTCCTGATATGACACTAGATGTTGCTAGGATATAAAACCCCTAGAAAGCCATTCTGATATGTCCCTAGATGTTGCTAGGACATAAAGGCCTGCAATACACATCCTGATATGACCCTAGATGTTGCTAAGATATAAAACCCCCAAGTACCCATTCTGTTATGACACTAGACGTCACTATGATATTAAGCCCCCACATACCCTTCCTGATATGACCGTAGATGCCACTAGGTTAGAAAGCACTCAAATACCCATCGTAATAATTATGACCCTAGATGTTGCTAGGATATAAAGCCCCAAATACCCATCACAATATGACCCTGGATGCCATTAGGATATTAAGCCCCCACGTACATATCCTGATATGACCGTAGATGTCACTAGGTTAGAAAGCCCTCAAATACCCATTTTAATATGCCCCTAGCTCTTCCTCGGATATTAAACCCCCAGGTACCCATCCTGATATGACCCTAGATTTTGCTAGGATATAAAGCCCCAAATACCCATCATAATATGAACTTAGATGTCACTAGGTTCTAACCTCCCCAAATAGCCATCCTGATATGACCCTAGATGTCACTAGGTTCTTAACTCCCCAAATACCCATCCTGATATGACCCTAGATGTCACTAGGTTCTTAACTCCCCAAATAGCCATCCTGATATGACCCTAGATGTCACAGGGTTCTTAACTCCCCAAATACCCATCCTGATATGACCCTAGATGTCACTAGGTTCTTAACTCCCCAAATACCCATCCTGATATGACCCTAGATGTCACTAGGTTCTTAACTCCCCAAATACCCATCCTGATATGACCCTAGATGTCACTAGGTTCTTAACTCCCCAAATAGCCATCCTGATATGACCCTAGATGTCACAGGGTTCTTAACTCCCCAAATAGCCATCCTGATATGACCCTAGATGTCACTAGCTTCTTAACTCCCCAAATACCAATCCTGATATGACCCTAGAGATCACTAGGTTCTTAACTCCCCAAATACCCATCCTGATATGAACTTAGATGTCACTAGGTTCTAAACTCCCCTAATACCCATCCTGATATGACCCTAGATGTCACAAGGTTCTTAACTCCCCAAATAGCCATCCTGATATGACCCTAGATGTCACTAGGTTCTAAACTCCACAAACACCGATCCTGATATGACCCAAGATGTCGCCAGAACATAAACCCCCCAAGTACCCATCCTGATAATATGACGTTAAATGTCGCTAGGACATGAAGACCCCACTATCCCCACACACAGACATATCCTCAAAGAAAACGAAGGCATTTTTAAACAACAACAAAGAGCCAACCAAGCAAACATGCGGTGCGATCCGCCCGCCTCCGCTCTCAACTGACCGTTGTACATGAGCAGGAACTCGGTAGTCTCGGCGGCCGACCGGCTAGGAATCACCTCCACCTGCAGTGCGTGTGTGTCGCTGACGTAGATGTTCTTCACCCGCTGTTCGCCGCCGCACACCGTGGACGTCTTGCTGTGTGCCTCCTTCAGCACGGCGTACCGCTGGCACACCAGCGACGACGGGAAGCGCGCCGCGTCGCCGCCCAGGCGCACGGCCAGCCCGAAGTCTTGCAGGGTGACGTTGATCCGCTGTCCCCGCGCCGCCTTCAGCACCCACGGGCAGGAGCGCGTGCCGTAGCCGTGCTCGTCCGCCGCCACGCTGGGGATCACCCCCGAGGGCCTCGTCAGGGTGATGCGGTTCTGCGATTGGCACGCTCTGGAAGTGCCCGTGGCGACTGGAAAAGAAGAGATATGTGCTTAGAAGAGTGTTGGTTTGGTTGGGTTTTGTAATCTGGATTTTATTGTTATTATATACATTGGTTAATGTGGGAATTTCAACCATATTTGTTGCATTTTTTTTATTGTTGTAGTCATTGATTAAGTGGGGGAGATTTCAATTGTTTTGTGTTGTATTCTTTCATTGCAGTCATTCATTAAGCGCGGGAGATTTCACTCGTTGCTGTAGTTGTAGATGCAGTGATTGATTAAGCAGGGCATGTGAGACCTAGACTGTTATATAGAGGCTGTCTGTTGACATTGTGTAGTGAGTTGGCAACGTTCACCCTTTCCCAGGTACTTGTTGAACAACGAGACTGTAGGCTATTGCTATTGTGGGTCATAGAACAAGTTTTCAAACATAGCTATTCCAGTGGGAGAGCAACCTATACCTAACAATAATCATGATATATTCAGGTTTCCTCGCCTAACACTGACACACACACTCTCTCTCTCTATGTCCCTCTGGGTTTCAGATTGCAACATTCAGTCTATTCAGCAAAAGGTGCCGGCTCTAGTGTATCTATACCGCTACCCACAATCCAATCTAATGCCTGGATTATCAGTCAACCACTTTGGCTCTATTATGAGAAAGTAAATATAGTTAGTTATGCACTATCACTATGGATTTATGGATTTTGTGGCAGGGCTGCTTATCGATGAATGTCGATATTTACTCCAGATACCAAAGCAATGTAGCCATTACTAATATATGTAGTTGTGTATTACCTAACACGATAAGAGTTATCTTTGATCCGAAAGAAATCCATATTTAATCCCATATTTAATCCAAAAATACCATTACGAGTGGACGACTGTAGCGATTCAATTTGCAATTCAGAATCACATGTGATATTTTCTTTCTCATAATAGAGCTCTAGTGGTTGGCTGAGAATCAGTGCATTATATTGCATTGCGGGTGGCGGAATAGACACATTATACGCTGAACAGATTGAATGTTGCAATCGGAAACCGAGAGAGACAGAGAGAGAGCGAGGGTGTGCGTGTCAGTGTCAGGCGAGGAAACCTGACCCGAGGCCAAGGCTCGCCTGGAACTGGTCCTTCTCCCAGAAAGGTACACACATTTCCTCCGCACCAACAGGCAGCCGAAGCCCTTTTAAATACCGCAATGTTATACGTGTCCGTAGCGCGAGATTATATGGTCACAGTACCGTGACGACAGTAGATTATTTTACAATCACGGTTCTGCCCAGGGTTAGGGTTAGGATTAGGGTTAGGGTTAGGGCTAGGGCTAGGGCTAGGGTAGGGTTAAATATTTTGGATAGGCATTAACTACTGATTTTAGAATATCCTTCTGTCGACAGGGTTAGGGTTAGGGTTATGGTTAGGGTTAGGACTAGGGTAGGGTTAACTATTTTGGGTAGGCATTGACTACTGATCTTCTGTCGCCAAAGTACCGTAAAATGAGGGGCGTCCTTTAAATATTGTAATCTCAGGGTTAGGGTTAGGGTTAGGGTTAGCATTAGGGGTAGGGTTAGGGTTAGGGTTAGGGTTAGGGTTAAGGTTAGGGTTAGGGTTAGGGTTACATACTTTGGGTAGGCATTGACTACTGATCTTCTGTCGCCAAAGTACCGTAAAAATAGAGGCGTCCTTTAAATATTGTAATCTCACTGGCACGCTGTATGTACCTGGCGGTTTCAGTCAGTGCTTTCATGTCCAATGTGATTGGTCCCTTAATGGGTAAATTAACGCACCTGTAATAGTTTCGTGGAATATCCACAATGCCTCGCGTTGGCATTACAAGGGGAGATGTCACGTGGGCATGCGCCATGCTTCCTACGTCGGTGGATTCTCCCGTAATAAGTGACAAGTGCAATATTGTGGTGCTCGATTTATCAGTGCTACATGTCACACTCAACTACCACCAGTGTATGTAAGTCCCACACTGTCTCATTAGGTTCCCAGTCGAGTCAAGCCAATGACTTATCAAATTGATACTTGTCGCTTCCTAGCCTGGCACTCGGCATTAATAGGATATGGCATTGACTGGATAGCTCAGTATCAGGATAATGTGACTGAGTGGGATATCAGGTCATGGTGCCCGTGGCCTAATTTCCCAGTCAACATGAGTGTGCCCTGGCACAAGTCGGTACCCATCCTAATATGACCTCAGATGTTGACGGGTCGTAAAATTCCAACAACCAACCAACCCACACCGTCTCTCATCCCTTCTGACTGTCAGGACTGAATGAGCAGCTCGCCATGCCTATTAGAACGCGTTTGTTCCATGGGCAAGCCCCTCGCTATTCCATGTGCAGTTGATGTAGCATAGCATAACGCAAGGTAATACTCCCGTCCTTTCCCGCTTCCTGCCGTGTGCACTGTCAGTGGTAGGTCAATAATTAACTGTCTCATTCACCGCCTTTCACTGATATCCATCCACGCTTTCAGAAGAAAACACCGACAGCATTATAGATAAGCACATCGGTAGGCCATTAGGTATCTATTATTACTCTTTCGGTCAGATTGTTTGTTGGTGGCAGTTGTTTGGTTGATGGCAATGAGGATTAGGGTTCACCACTAATGTACTGAAGTTCTACGTAGTCTGTCTCACAACCACTCAGATGTGTATATAATTATGGAGTTTAATATGTATGTTATTGATCAGGTCATTTGCATTAACAGGTCATTTACCAACAAACCGCTGATTGAATGATCAATGGCGTTGGCTAGTATTTATCCTTTCAGAACTGCTTTGCTTACTATATAGGCTAAGCCTAGAGAGTCTATGGCTGTTATTTCCACCATATATATTGTCTGGTAATAGGAGGTTTAGGGTGGCAATATTACAATGAAATGGAAACATCCGTTATTGTGAGTCCAAATTATCCCAGGTCTTCTATTAATAGGTTGAAGACAAACTGTTGTAAAGAGGATGGTGGCATTGAGGCCTCACACTTATAAACAGGTAGGAAGTAGTATATATAATTGGGACCTTGCTCACTGGCAATGTTATTAGTAGTATAGGGAAATACTTTACTTTCAAGTGTCTTAACTTGCGGACAACGAAATGGTGTCATTTTCACTGACAATCTTAGCACTATGGAGAAGAGGTCCCACCAAACCATCTGCATATTGTAGTTTACAGGTCAAGATCATTTTAATATCCACTTTTTTGTTAATAATAGAAGGACATGAATCATGTCTAGTTTGTAGTTCAAATCCATTGTAGTCGTCGCCATTTAGGTTTGTGATATGCAAAAACCTAATGGTTAGGATGCTAACCCCAGAATGGCAAGAAGTGTGGGTTCGAATCCTTCTCGTGGAGCAATGTTTCACACTATCTTCACCCCTGACCAGGAACACGTAGAAGATATACACTTTATGGCTGTTCAAACTACTCTGAATATGTATATTTAAGTGCCTTACATGTATGCGTGTAATTGCAAGCATCCGATTACTTACACTTTTACAGGTGGACACAATTTAAATCACTTACAGTATTCCAGGAGGATGAATGTACTAGTCTGCACTGACCTCTCAGGCAAGGAGCCACGTAGACAGGTAGGTGTGGATACGGAGGCTAGATAGCATACTTGCCTCAGAATGCCAAAAGGCGTGTGTCAAATCTGCTATAGGTGCAATAGTTTCCCATTTTAATCACATCCAATACGCTATCTTAGTTTGTAGTGCAGTGACATTGTGGCTTCTTCATTGTCAAAAGTACAATGAGGAAATATCCCCTGTGTCAATTAGCATAGTACAGTATAACCCCGTTAAACCAAATTTGAAGGGACCCTAGAAATTTGTTTGCATTAACCGATCATTGGTTTAACCAGGCTTTGACTTTGACTTTGAATTGGCTTTGGCAAAAACGGGGGTGCATTATGAATGTACAATGTATGTGGATACTATGATTATTGTTCTTTTTATGTATATACAGTTTAACCCAATTAAACCAACCTCGGTTAAATCAAACGATCGGTTAATCAAAAGTGTTTTCGGTGACCTGGCAAAATACTACCATTTATCATATAAAAAAAGTCTCAATGACCTTAAAACCAAATGAAAGTTTGGTTTAACTGTACCGGAAGTCACCTGGGGCCGACAATTTTGTTTGGATTAACCGATACTTTGGATTAACCGACTTTGGTTTAACCAACTTTGTTATATGATAAATGGTAGTATTTTGCTGGGCTGCCGAAAAAAGTGTGGATTAACCGATCGTTTGGTTTAACCGAGCTTGGTTTAATGGGGTTGTACTGTAGTAGGAACCTATGCCCTGTCTCCTGTGTGCAATCAATGTTGGTAACAATAGGACATGTTATCCAGATGTAGTCAGTCTACATAATTGCTACAATAGTAAGATAATATGTTCTTGCTAGCAGTTACAATTATCCCTACGAGGAAATGTATCTCTATTGGATACCTCTCAGTGAGAGTCTCATCGATCCATTCCAAAATGTCTAACATGAAATTGAGTAATTGCATGCAAACCACCCCCTACCGCCCACCCCCAAGACACACGCACTCACACCCACACCCACCTTGCCTTACCATCACCGTACCCCATACCTCACTTGTTTTCCGTCGTGGTTAGTAGCACAAAGAAGGTGCACCTGTTCTACTCTCACTGTGCAACGGGGCCAAGCAGACGCCGGCGATGCCATCGGGCAGGGAGCGGAGGAGTATGCCCAACTAGCAACAAACAGGCATCAAAATGCACGCGCACCAGGAATAATAGCCGCACGTGCGTGCTCTGAACACCCATTACTCAGTGCATTACTGGCCCTTTGGATACCCCTTTGTAGGTCGGGTGTCTAGCTGGAGGAGAGGACGCGGAGAAGGGAGACGGAAGCGGGGACGGGGAGGTGTGTGGGGGGGGGGGGGAGGGGGCGCTGTTCCTCGTCTGACTAGCCGACTAACAACACGTAAATACAATGCAAATTTACTGATGAAAGGTTGCATTAGACGGTGGCTTTTGAGTTCTTCTATTTTCTTGTTATATAAATAAATTAAGTTGGGGGGGGGGGGGAGGGGGGGGCGCTGTTCCTCGTCTGACTAGCCGACTAACAACACGTAAATACAATGCAAATTTACTGATGAAAGGTTGCATTAGACAGTGGCTTTTGAGTTCTTCTATTTTCTTGTTATATAAATAAATTAAGTTGATGGTTATAATCTAGCTTACTTCAGATTGAAGTAATTTTTATTTTATATGGCTAACTATGGAGATATTTGATGTGCCTAAATGAACAAATAACACTTTGGCGAGCACTTCAAACCTCTGAAACAAAAAGGTTAGCGACTAACGGATTCTATTAAACTGCCTTATTATTCCCTTCTATGTAGCAATATATGCTTAATAAATTACACCACCATCTACATTCGATATGTACATGTAAATAAGTGTGGGTGTCTTGGTTATGACAAATTAATGCTTTCATCGGAAATATGCAGCCTTAACCTGCACCTCCACCCACAATCAAAGAAACGTGAAATAGTTCCTTTGCTGCTAAAATAACCGATCCTACTGGAAACATTGGAGCAAAATGCGGCTATTTGCTTTTTTATTTGTTTGGTTACCTCGCTTCTCAGGTAGAAATAGTGTGTGTGATATTTTCATTTTGTTCTATTGTGTTTGTATTGGGAAAGCAGACCCCGGTGGCGAGGTGAGAGCAGTAGGCCTGAGTGATAAGTGAAGAGTCGCTCGTGTCGATCTAACGGCCCACCCACCGCCCGCGGCTAAATGAGGGCGACGTGTACACCTGATCGACATGACCCCCGGTGTGCTCGCGCTGCGCAAGTATAATGATGACAGCCCGCGCAGAGACGCACAGTTCAGCGACACACAATCCGGGAATTGTCCAACTGATACCGACTGTTTGTAACCGCCGGCTTCCTGTCCAAGGTCAATCAAGTGTACGCCTCCACAGAAGAGATGTACAGATCGCCTGATCCACACAATGCGTGCGTGTACCTTAGCAGGGTCTCTATGACAAACTCATTCCTTGTATGTATTTTGTATTTTGTAGGTGTATGTAAATGTATATATGTATACATAATTATTGCAGCGTTTCGTAAGCATTGTTCAATTGTTGATTAGACGGCACCCGAGGTCTATGGTGGGATGGTCGGGGTGTGGGTTACCGCTTTCCGTGTATATCTGTCTGTCTGTAGAAGACAGGGACCAATCAACGGCCGATTACTGTCTGCCATGAGGAATTGGTAGTGGGCGGGCATGCCGGCAGGGGGAGTTACGGGGGCGAGAGTCAGCGGGCGGAGGAGGGTGGCTTGGCGGATGAGGTGGTCAGTGATATGGGACGGCAGGCCAGCACAATTCTATAAATTGGAGGAGACAACATTATCTGTGGCTCGTCTCCGCCATGTCCACCAGGGGTAAGTAAGGATGGCGGACCGTAAGGCTGGTGTCGGGCCGCCCGGAAGGGGTAACCGCCGGCCCTCGGGGGAGGCGGGAGGGGCGAAGGCCGCCTCCAGAAGGGATGCTAGCCGCCAGTGGAAGAGGAGCCAGCCACCAGCTAAAGTGGCATGGGGGTGTGGAGGAGCACGTGACCAGCTAGAAAACAGCATATGCCTGAGAGAGTGCGAGAGACTGCGCAGGAAAGAGAGTGACCGAGGGACACACACTGACAGAAACAGAAGACTGGGAGAGAGATGCGGACAGATGGGGAGATGGGAAAAGAGAGGAAGAGAGGGGGAAAGAGAGGGAGAGAGAGGACGACAGAGGGATATAGAGAAATAGAGAAAGCAAGAGAGAGGATAACAAAATCGAGAGGGAGAAAGACTGAGAAAGAGGGAGCAAAAGGGACAGAGGGAGAGAGATATATACAACGCCAGGGAGAGGGAGAGTGAAGGACATGGGGATAGGGAGAGGGATTTATGGAGAAAGTGAGAGATGGGGAGATGGAGGAAGAGAGAGGGAGGGACAGGAAGAGAGAAGAAGAGAGGGGGAGAGAGCGGGATTGAGAAAGCATGAGAGAGAGGGAGAGGGAGAGATGGGGAGAGAGAGATAGAGAGGGGGAGAGGGAGGGAGAGAGAATGGGGAGAAGGAGAGGGATATACAATGCGAGAGACTGGCATAGTGAAAGCGAGAGGGAGGGAGAGAGAGGGGTATAGGGATATAGCGGGTAGAGAACACGAGAGAGAGGGAGGAAGAGGGAGAGAGAGGGAGAGAGAGGGAGAGAGAGGGAAAGAGAGGGAAAGAGAGCTCCATTTGTGGTAGTGGAGGTAGATTTTAATTGCGGGGCTTAGCTTGTCACGTCGTATGGGTGACACATTTTTGGTTATGCAAAAGGGCTGGCACTCGAGGCCGTTTCCACTCGACCGACAGACCCACCCAGCCGGGGTCGATAGAGGGCGGGATAGACACGTGACTGCAGGAGGCTTCGGGGGAATGCCACGTGGGCAGTCCAGTGGCTTCTGGGAGAAATCTGGCGTGGCTTTTTTTTTTACCACGGTCAGTGGAGATAATACCGAGGGTTATGCCCGTGAGTGGGTAATGTCAGTGTGTTTGTGTTGGGGGTTGGTGGTTGGTGGATGGGTGGGTGGGTGTTTGGGTGCGGAGAAGGTGGGTGGATTACTGAGGGGGGAGGGGGAGCGGGGGGGTAGCAAATGAGCGCAAAGTTTAGTTGACTCAGGTTAAACATACATGGTGAGAAAGCGGGCATCTGCAATGATGATGGGTTGGGAAAGGGAACACTTGAGTTGGTATCAGCGTAGAGCCATTCCTAGAACGCGAATATGATGGCAATGGGGCGGGGGGGGGGGGGCCCTAGTAATAATTCACTGCCAAATAGGTATGTGGCATAGACATATAATATACGACAGGTTTGAAATAACCTGGGAAAACCTGAAGCACAATTCAAGTGTGTAATGGATTTCACCGACATATGTGTTTGCTTTTACTAACATCTCTCCGTGATGCTGATGTATGTAAGTGCTAGGTGAGCTGTCACACACACACACACACGCACCACCACTACACCCCCACCCCGGCAATGCCCCCTAATCCCGCACCCTACTCGGAGCACCGAAAGCCAGGCCACCGCCACCTCTCTCGATGCACACGCCAACACGTCCCCATTAGCAGCACTGTGCGCGGCTATACCTTCCTGTCGACGCCAGATCCATCGCACCCTCGTGCGGTCATATTTCACACTGAAGAAGGGAGTGCGTGGTGGTCTGTGTGTGGGGGGGGGGGGGGCAGGAGCAGCGCCAGGCGCCGCTGGTGGTGATTGATGGTACTAATTAGCCAGAGGCCACAAAACGGTCACGCAACCCCCGAGGCCCCGGCGTCCAACAAAACAACAGCCGACCGGGACGTCCACCTGGGGGGGGGGGGGGGGGGGGAGGGCGGAGGGGGAGAGCAGGG
This sequence comes from Branchipolynoe longqiensis, assembly GCA_030323885.1. Classification (NCBI taxonomy): domain Eukaryota; kingdom Metazoa; phylum Annelida; class Polychaeta; order Phyllodocida; family Polynoidae; genus Branchipolynoe; species Branchipolynoe longqiensis. The sequence goes on from CM059187.1 coordinate 67,300,110, forward strand.
GGCGTGGGGGAGGAACGTGGGTGGAGGGAGGGGGTGTATGGGGGCACCGCTATAGCTCAGTGGATGTGTTGGGCGCGCAAGTCTCCGGCCTCGGTTTGACATTAGATAATGTCTGCACTTTGACTGGGAATAGCGTGGTATATCAACGTGACATAATGCGTCGCTATATTGAGTTACTTCCACTGCCACCACCAACCATAGATGACCAAACTCTGCCGCTGCATGTCATGTGAGGCTTCTCACACTAGCCTGTATACGGTCTTTGTGGTGCGCGGTGCGCGGTGCGCGGTGCGCGGTGCGCGGTGCGCGGTGCGCGGTGCGCGGTGCGCGGTGCGCGGTGCGCGGTGCGCGGTGCGCGGTGCGCGGTGCGCGGAGCGCGGCGCGCGGTGCGCGGTGCGCGCTGAATCTGGGCATGACGCTGATTGGCTGTGAGGTCGCCGCGTCGACGTGTGACCTCCCTCGCAATTTACGGATGCGCCCACTTCGAGAGCAGCTCGGAGCGGACAGCCATTTCCGGTACATAATTGATACGCGGCCGACGCTATGTAATGAAGAGCCATGCAGGCGGCCGACTGCAGCCAATCTATTAACCTCCCTGCCGAGTGGAACTAGGCGCTCAGCGTGCACCCGGCACCCTGCCCTAACTCATACCCATTACGCAGGCACTGCTGTCCAGGCGCGACATTAGCGGAATGAACGCTTCGCGCACCCGGTACCCCGGGAAGGGGGGGTGGGGTGGGCGGGGAGGGAGGAGGGGGGTATAGGCTTCAGTGTCTGTTCCCCTCCTGTACCCCGGCCGGCACCATGTTGGCCGCCAGAGGGGACATGTCTACACGGTGATATTGTCCAGGCGCTAGAAAGGCGAAGTCCCCTGACGACTACACCAGCCAGCGACCACAACCGTTCGCCAGGAGCAACTTCACTCACTAACCGACACGTGACACTCTTCGCAATGAGCAGCAATATCTACACTTAGCATGAGTAATGTAATCACCAAGCAAATTATATATGTATGATTATATATATATACTCATATTTCAATATATAAATTAAATCTTTTCTTCCTCATACCGCAACATGCTTCCAACAGACGATGGGTACTCTGAGTTCGCTGTGCTGGTCGCTGATTGGCTGAGACCTTACCCGCTGCTGGGACCGGCGATTGGTCAGCAAAGACCGAATGTCCAGCAGCCGAGTCCCAGTGATGTGGTGGTGGTGTCGGTGGCGGTGGCGGTGGTGAAGGTGGTGGTGGTATCAGTGGTGGTGGTGGTGGTATCGGTGGTGACGGTGGTGGTGGTGGCAGTGGTGCTAGTAGTAGTGGTCTTGGTGGGGTGGTGGTGGTGTGGTCGTGGTGGTGGAGGTCGTAGTGGTGGTGGTGGTGGTGGAGGTGGTGGTGGTGGAGGTGGTGCGGATGGTGGTGGTGGTAGTGATGGTGGTGGTAGTGTTGGTGGTGATAGTAGTGGGGGTGGTAGTGGTGGAGGTTGCAATGGTGGTGCTGGTAGGGGTGGTGGTACTGGTAGTGGTGGTTGTGGTAGTGGTGGTGCTGATGGGGTGTTAGTGGTGATGCTGGTGGTGGTGGCGGTGGTGGTGGTGGTGGTGGTAGTAGTGGTGGTGGGGGTGGTGTTAGTAGTGGTGGTGGTGATAGTGTAGTTGTGGTAGTGGTGGTGCTGATGGGGTGGTGGTGCTGGTGGTGGTGGCGGTGGTAATAGTGGTGGTGCTGGTGTTGGTGGTGGTGGTAGTGGTGGTGGTAATAGTGGTGGTGGTAGTGGTGGTTGTGGCGCGATGTAGGGAGGGGTGGGCGAGGGGTTCAGCCCCGGGCGACGTCGGCAATATTTGGTTCAAATGAGATAAACTCGGAGCTGAACTTGCAGGACAAAAGTGGCATTATTCCCGCTGCACTCCCGCCCCAGTCACCCCCCCCCCCCCTCCGCACTCCCTCCGCCGCGTCTCCCTGCCGGCCATACAACACCGGATTTACCCGGCTCAGGGCAACATCCCCGAGCTCCCCGGGGCCAATATCTTGAACATCAGCGAATGGACGCTGGGATACACAACGTCAATAAGAACGAGATAATGTATATGAACACCGTGAAAGGGTGTGTGCCCGCGTCAGTAGACAACGCCAGCCGTGATAGGGCACGTTGAATGCATAGATAGACCTACATATACGCAACGTCTTCTACTATCAATCTTAGACGCAAGTAACGCATGTCTTCAACGGACAACTCTACATATAGACCAATGTTGGCCTAACATAGCAGGTGTATTGTATTCAGCGGGGCATTCCAGTGAAACGCAAGCAGTCTGTTCATTTGAATATTATCCGCCACGAGACTGGGCACGGTAGTCGAATCGGTAGATCACAGGCTTCCCGTGTGGAAGGTTGTGAGTTTGAAACCCATCCGAGTCAAAGCAATGACTTAACAAATTGATAATTGTCACTACCTAGCCTGGTCCTCGGTATTACAATTAGAGCAAGAATTGGGTAGCTGAGTATCAGGACAATGTAACTGAGTAGGAAAGCGGGTCATGGAACCAGCAGTATGGTTTCCCAACGGGGGCAGCACTATTCAAGTCACCATGAGTCTGCACTGTCACAAGTCAGTGCAGATTCTGATCAAATGTTAGATGTTGCCAGGATGTAAAACAAACATAGTATCTACTAATGGCAGGGGTTCGCCCATCGCAGAGATCTCCGAAGACAGCTTTTTACTTTGAATATGTCCTCCCACTATTAGTATTACTGCATTAGTGTAGCTAACATTGCTTCTACTTTCATAACATGAACCTGTAAAGATTGTGCCGTCTCTCAATTCCCTGAATCAGTGCTCACTGTGCGAAATATCAAAGTATCCTCACAATGACATGACCAGCTTAAAACCAAATTCTTTAGATTTCTTCCATGAGTGCTAATTTATACCCGGATCATGCTGACAGCTCTTTGTCTAATGCCCCTAATTAGCGTATTATGATCCCTTTAATGTCAGTATTCATCAGGTTCCCTGCGCCGCTCATTATCCAAAAGGTATTTATGGGTATCCGTGGCTCCAGCCTGTGACATTGCGTCTTGATTCTGCACGGATTGGACACAACACACCGGACATATCTGTCGGATTTTCCAACTGGTGGTTAATGAGACTCAGGCGGCTGGCATTGGCCATTACCGGACAGACATGCGGGACGTTCGGTGTCAGCCCAGCGTCCGCTCTCACGCACGTGACCAGAAGCTTCTCGAAACAAGGACATGTTGCTAGCACCCGAGACCTCAGTCTCCCCAGTTGTAGGTCCCAGAAATAATCTAACGCCAAATCAGGACGGACATGGAATTGTGACAGAATTCACACTTATGCGACACTTTATAGTGTTGCCAGATTGGGATACCGTGTTTACTGACATCATGTCGCAATATCACATTCAGTTACATTATCCGGACACTGATCCAGCCAGTCATTGGCATATCATAGGCATGACAAGCACCAGGCAAAGTAGCGACATGTATCAATTTTGTAAAGTTGTAAGCTTTGACTCGGTCTGGGATTGATCCCGCGATCTGTTACACGGGAATTGGGTGCACTACTTATTAGGCCTTCCCGAATACCCACACAAAATACTCACACAGTCATTATGTACCGAAGGGAATATTTCCCTAATTGGATGTATATTGATTATAATTGTATTTCTTCACAACATATAAGGTCGTATCAAAACAAGTACCAACTTATCACAGTGCTAACTTAGACTTAAGGGTACATTCCTAAAGCTAGGATTCCTTACACACGGTATGCGGCATGCGGCATGCGGCATGCGGCGTGCGGCGTGATTACGGGATGGGTCCTTTCACCCACACCCACCCACACACCCACACACAGTGTCAGGTTTCTTCACCACTATTCTCTATGGCAAACGCAGCAGCATTCGCATTTGCATGCCGCACCGATCGGTACATGGACCGATTCAGTATTCGCATGCCGCATGCCGCATGCCGCATACCGCGTGTAAGGAATCACCCCCATTGACTTAGATGCTTTTCGATTTTTTGCCGCATTCGCATTCGCATTCGCATACCGCATACCGCGTGTAAGGAATCCTAGCTTTACACGCGGTATGCGGGTATGCGGAATGCGGTATGCGAATGCGAATGTGACAAAAAATCGAAACGCCTTGAAGCCTATGGGCTACATTCCTTACACGCGGTATGCGGCATGCGGCATGCGGCATGAGGCATGCGGCATGCAAATACTGAATCGGTCCATGTAGCGATCGGTGCGGCATGCGAATGCGAATGCTGCTGCGTTTGCCATAGAGAACAGTGGTGAGGAAACCTGACACTGTGTGTGGGTGTGGGTGTGTGTGTGGGTGTAAGGACCCATCCCGTAAGCACGCCGCACGCCGCATGCCGTATACCGCATACCGCGTGTAAGGAATGCGCACTTTAGAGTGGTATTATAGTGCGGCCCACTGAAATCCCATGCTTCCACTAAGCTAACCAGTAACTGCCCTCTCCTAGTTGTGCCGAGAGCCAGGCAAGGTAGCGACAAACATAATGTTGTGTGTACGTCTTTGGTTTGACTCGGCCGGGTGTTGATCCTCTGACTTCCCTGTGTAGGAAGCTAGGGTTCTGCCCCCATCGTTCATCCCGCTAAAACGCCCCTGGAAGACATTCGAGGTGTAGCAGCTGGCGGCTGGTGGGGTCATGCTCCAGGCTGGTTTCGCTCGAGTCCCCGAGGGGGCGCTCTCTCTGGCTGACCTGGGTGACATTAGTCGTCTGCCGATGGAAATTGGCGCCAAGGAAGAGACAGCTATTGCAGTCCCTCTGTATTATCGCCCATCACGGTCATAAGGGAATGTGCGCAAATTTGTGGGTGGGGGGGGGGGGGCTGTGTGGGGGGGGGCGGGTGTCTGGCAAAACATGGGGGTTGCGTGGCAACGGGGTGGTGCTTGGGAGATCTCCACATCGCGATATTTGTTGGATTAGATTATTGTTCCTCCACTTGCCAGACATATATCACACGCATCCAACTGCTTCTCTATAATGTGGTTTATACTTCAATATGCTAATGGTGCGGCGATGTTTGGTTTGGTTCAGTGTCTCCTCATTGAAGTTGCATAGTCCGATGGTTTTGGGTTTCTGCCATTTTTCTGAGATAAACATATTAAATTGATTTACATAGCCTACCTTACATAAGTTTGAAGTAACTTATATTTTAAATTGCTAAGTTTTCAGATATTTGAAGTGCTAATATATTAAATTTGTTTTGGTAAGCTTGCAAAACTCTTACCATAGGCTTCAACAGTAACATATTCCATTAAATTGACTCAGTATTCAATTCCATGTGACAACAAATGTTTAATAATTGCATCCGTATCCAAGTTAGATATGCAGAACAAATTTGAGATAATTGTTTTGGTTTTGAAAATTTGATGCTTCATCGGACTATGCACCTTTAACTAACTAAACTTAAGCCGTGTTCACACGACAGCATTAGGCCGACTTAGATGAGGTGAACTACATGAGTCGAACTAGTGATGCCTTTACATGTACAGAGTTTTCAAGGTGTGTCGCATTCAGACACACACGTTAAATCGGCTCAGATCGATGTTTGCTTGTTGTTGTTTTACATCCTAGCAACATAATAAGGTCATATCAAGATGGGTATCCACACATACATACATCCACATGTACATCCACATGCCAAATATACATCCACAAGTAAATACATACAAACAACATACCTAACAAGAGATGGGAAGAGTAGGACGATCCAAACATGTGCTCCAACCACTATCAAAAGCAACTACTTGTTAGAAAGCAGTCTCCATATGATATATGAAAAAAATGGGATGGTCCAAACATGTAGGGCAGTCCAATCATGTGTTCTGACCACTATGAAAGCAACTACCTGTTAGGAAGCAGTCTCGATCCATGTGGTTAAGCCGCCTCAACTAAACCAGTTGCATTCACACATGCCACTTAGACCGACTCAAGCTAGTTCGCCTCATCTAATCTACCTCGCGACACAGTTTACTTGAGGCGAACTAGTTGAGTCGACTCAGCCCTAATTCGCCTCAGAGGACCATTCACACACGCGATCTGAATCGACTTAGATGAGGCGAACTACTTGAGGCGACTTAAGGCCCGTGTGTGAATGGGGCTTTATTGTCTTTGGTGGTGAGTGGGGGGGGGAGGGTAAAGATTGGCTATTTTAGCAGTGTCTCTATTCTTGATGCCCGCTGCATCTCCAGGAGGAGATATCCCACTGCATCTAACTTGACTTGAATAAATAAATAAATAAATAAGGGTTGGTCGTTCTGGTCGTTGGATACGCGGAGGTTGACGCCGAGTGGGTCTATTCTAAGCGAATTAAATTCAGTGGGTGGATAGGCGTGGTACTTCGGCTGACATTGGACTAGGGGGGTGTTGAAGCTGGTCAAAATGAGCTGGCCTTAATTTGTATAGGCCTATGTCATCCACATTAAAGCAATGTGTAAATAGGTTATGTACATATATAAATAATTCCTCCAGTGAGAGTGGCGTGAGGGGAGGAGACACCCACCAATTACCCCGACAGCTGGGTGCGAGGCGGAGCACTCCACCAATGAGCCAAAGGAGGAATATATATAGAGTACATGTCCCCCTTGCATTTATACTCGCGTGATGCATGTACATCACAAATATTCTAGATCAACTCCATTTTTCAAGTATCGCATGCTGCATGAGCTGAGATAGATCTAATATTCACATACACCCCCACCCACCCGCACTCGCATGATCATGATTTAACAAATAGAATATTTCCAAACCAGGATGTTTATTTACTAGAATGTCATGTCATCGCAACATGTAATGTCATACCAAGAAGGGTGGCACTAAAGCACTGCCTATTGGCTTACAATGCTGGAAACATGATCTGATATCCCACTCAGTTGTTATATGCACATTGAACCAGCCACTCCTTGGCCTATCATTGTAATGCAACCACCAGTCACGATACCGGCATGTATCAATTTGATAACTTGTAAGCTTGAGTCGGGTTGGAATTGATTAATCCCACGATCTGCCACCACACGGGAATTGAGTAGTCTACTGATTAGGCTATCCCGGCCAGACTCAGACTTTGACATTAGTGGTGTGTCATTGCTGAACTGACTCCGCCTGGTAGATTTTACATGTCCACATCCAGAAAGTGGATTATGTCAATGTCCTTATAATATCACCCTACACTTACATGTGGCAGTACTAGAATACTCAAGATCTGGGAAGATAAAATATAAAAGGATTGCCTTGGATTCCAAGGCCCAAGACTTAAAATTATTAGTATTGCAACTGACTCGTCTTTCTGAGAGGGAGATGCCGGGAAAACTGTCAGCATTGTGAATACAATGGTAATTGACAAGTGTTAAATTAATATTCCACCATTAATACCAGGGCCCCCAGTGCATATATTATCATCCATAAGCCCCTCCGGTATTTGGACCACACCCACATGATATAAGTATATACTGCTGGCCAATATATATTAATTTTCTCCTGAATAAAGTTATCAGTACTGTAACTTCATGTATAAGGCCTGGACAGTGTACAGACCACAGGTGAAAAAGTTGCATGCCTTCATAATGCGACATCTGCATTCGATCATGAGGCTAACCTGGAAGCACAAAGGGACAAATAAAGAAATACTCAAATGGACATGGCTGCCCTCTATGGAAGATCTTCTGAACAAAAAGAATCTCTGCTGGACTGGACACCCCATGAGGATGTCATCAGACAGGCTACCAAAGCAGATCCTCTAATCTGAACTGTCTTCTGGTTACAGAAATAGGGCCCTGAAAATATGCCTGAAAGTAGACAAACTACACCCCACTTATGACCTACACAAAAGAACTAAAGTGAAGCTACTAGAAAACAGAAGGATAATCCACCTAAAAACATTAGCATATGGATATAGCTAAGACATTAAGCGTCTAACCCAACCACTAAGGGACACCAGAGCAAGCAAGGCACCACTACTGAGACAGACCAGAAGCCAGATCAAAGCCCATGAAAGGAGCACACTGGAAATGGCCGCCAAGGCATGGAATGCGCAAACGGTGAAAGAAAGACAAATCCCTGACCTAAAAACGTACAAAAAATATCTGTGCAAAATAAAAAACTGGGAACCCCAACTGAACTGCACCACAAGGGGGCAGGTGATATGTCACGGCCCACCAACTGGACAGCCCAGGGCAGGATAACCGGAAATATAAAGGCCAGATAACATATCCAACAACAATATAAATCAAATAAATTTCAAACAAACATAACTCAACCACCTATTACGTACAAGCCTATGGACATGTAAATAAAATAGGCTAGTATAGAATTGAGTAGAAAAAAGCGGAAAACTCTTCCCAAGAAAACCCCAAAACACTAACATAGAACCTTAAGAAAACAACTAACATAGTAATAAGAATAGAACAAAAATACAATGCCAAGAGGGCCCCAAAAAACTAACATAGCCTACTAAACGCACCAACATACTATCTATCTGCTACTGAAATGCAGACAATCAAATAACTTATCAGCAGCTACTGTTTGGTAAGACAACACCAACACTACAGCTGGCCAGCATTGAAAACAAGCCTGGGTACCCAGGCTTACATGCTATGGACAGAATAAATACAGCCTCAATAAAATAAATAAAATAAAAAAATAAAGAGAGGGCGCCCTCCTCTCTGGTTCAAGGATACCATCAAGAGAAACCTGAAGCTGAGAGACATTAAGACCGACTCATGGACATGACTCTCGCAGCAGAGAGATAAATGGAGAGTGACAGTCAAGTAATGAAAGCAGTATTTGTCTCATCCCGACCAACAGCATGATGATGATGTTTCTTTGTTGCGATTTCACATGCTAACAACATCTTAGCTTATATCTTTACTGACTATAGTGGTGACATCAGGAATACATTGCGTGACTGCTTCAGCAAGCTCTTCAGACTTATCGGAAGGTACTTTCCCTTGCCCACAGTGACTATCTATATGTATATATATATATCAATATATACATGTTCCGATATATATACATATATATGGACCAGACGGCATGGCCGAATCGCGCTGGCTAGCCACCCGGGTATTCAAGTCCAAGCCGAATCAAACCATAGACTTAGAAAAGTTATATTTGCAAAATGTATACCTTGCACGGAACCCGGCATTACTAGGATAGGGCATGGAATGGCGTGTTCAGGATCAAAATAATGTGACTGAACAGGACATCGGTTCATGCAGCCGGTGGCCCGGGATTCCAATGGCGCAGCATTGGAAAGTTGCAATCAGTGCGAACTGTCAGATGTCAGTATCCGTCCTGACATTATGACTGTAGGTGTTTCTAGGATGTAAATCTCCGACAAACAAACTAAATACATATATTGATTTTGCCTGTGTATTATACGGATAGTGATACACCATTTATCGCGTGTAATAAGTTCTAAGGTGGTCACCTGCCCCCCTCTCAGGGGGTGGGGGGTGGGTCCCAGCATGTACATCTCTCCCCCCCCCCCCACCTGCGCGGGACGTGACACTCCACTCCCTCAGAAGCTCATTATATATACATATATATATATATATAAACAGTTGGCCCATTAAACAGAAACAACAAGAAGACTGACATGGTTGAGAAAGAGTATATATTCTCTGGTAGGAATATAGATAATTGCCCACCTAAAGTAAACATTGACCATCCGAGTGGGTCTGGAGGCGAAAACGACCAGACACAGCTGGCCTATAGGAAGTCAGAGCCCCTCACAGGTGGCGCCGTGTGGCCAAACCTGGAACTAAGCGATGTCATACACTAGCTGTGGTTCGCAATTAACAATCTAAAAATAACTGAAGGTGCTTGTGTCCTTCTTTATATTCCCATAATAGATTATAGAGCACGTATACGTGTGTGTTCAGATATTACTAGCCAGTTGCAATAAAATAATACCTCAGCAGTAAACAATACGAAGCTAGTCTGTGATCTAATAATATACTCTGCGGTCTATTACATTATGTAACTTTCAACGTGAAACTTCATCTGCAGTGAAGTGATCTTAGAGCGCCTGTCATTGAGAAAAGCCACACAGAGAGGCAGAGAGAGAGTCATTATTTAATTATATCAATCTGAGGCAGCGGCGACTAATGGCATTGCGTCAGTTTGCAAGGCCCGACGGTCCGCGTTGCGTCTGTCTAAAAAGTCGCCGGGCGAAGTCACCGGGAACAACCGGCGACGGTCAGGGACTGCACTTTAATACATCAAATCCCTCCTCCAACCACCAAGTCCTCCTCCTCCGTCAGTGCTCTCAGGTCTCTCTCTCACCTCCCCCAGCCTCACCACGTGATACTGTACCCTTACAGATGCACCCTGACCACTTCACCCTCACTATATTCACCCTCAGCCCACAGTTGGTTGTTGGAGCTTTACGTCCTAGAAACATCCAAGGTCATATGATGACGGCTACCGACTTGTGACAGTGCGCACTCATGGCGAGTTTATAGTGCTGCCCCACTGGGAGACATGGCCATCAGCACCATGACCTGATATCCCACTAAGTCACATTATTCTGACACTGAGCCAACCAGTCCTAATAATGCCGAGCGCCTAGCTAGGAAGTGACGACCGGATGGCCGAATGAGTTAGAGCGTCCGTCTCCCTTGCTGGTAGATCATGGGGTCGTGGGTTGGAACCCTGGTCGAGTCAAACCAATGACTTAAAAATGTATACTTGTTGCTTCCTAGCCTGGCGCTCGCCATTATTATGATAGAGCAAGGACTGGTTGGTTCAGTGTCAGGATAATGTGACTGAGTGGGATATCAGATCATGATGCCGGCGACCTGGTTTCCCAGTGGGGCAGCACTATAAAGTCGCCATGAGTGCACACTGTCACAAGTCCGTACCCGTCCTGATATGACCATAGATGTTCCTAGGACGTAAAACAACAAACAAACAAAAAGCATCAATTTGTATGTCATTGGTTTGACTCGACAAGGGTTCGAACTCATGGGTTCGAATCCCATGATCTACCAAAACGGGACAAGGACGCTCAACTCCTTCGGCCATCCCGTCTGGTTTCAGCACACAGTAATCGACAACCACGATCATCTTCTTCATCTTGTAATTGCAAATGGGTGTGTAGAGAGATTTCAAACTGGTAAATAAAAGCAACATACAAAATCACTCCGCTCACCAACAAGCAATAACATATATAACAAGCAATATCATATATATGTGACGCATAAGCAAGTATATGAGTACAAAGGCGGGAAGGGAATTGTCCTAATTATTGTTCGTTATTGCTGATTTTCGATGCCATACTCTGTGTCTGGCCTCTCCCCACCCCCCCACCCCCATCACCGGCACTGTCACCGGCACGAATCCTAACCGGGAGGCTCTACTGTGTCATTCGTGACCAATAATGTTTTTTTTATAGGCAGGGGCATCATATTTCCTATGCTAGAGAATTGTTTATCTCAACCCACTCCTTTGTCTTGTCTGTTATTAGTTATGTAGCCGGCATTTATATAATGTGTATATATATATAATAATAATAATAATAATAATAATAATGAGTATCTCTGTTTTGCGCATGGACATAGCTTGCCTAAGGAATTGTATCCTGACATGGATCCAATAGCATTCAGCCATGCAAAAGGAACTCCTTATTAAATAATAATTATACCAATCTCCGCCATCATCACTCTATAATTACCTCTCCATCCGCCATTTCCACCGTCCCTGCAATCACCAGCAGCCTCATCTTCACCAGCTCAACAACCAGTCTTGTCTACTATTACCAATGACCTCACCTCATTCCTCCCACCCCTCCACACGTCCACCCCTCCACCCCAACTCCTCCACCCGTCCACACCTCCACACCATCACCACACACCCCTCCACACCTCCACCACATACCCCTCCACACCTCCACACCTCCATCACCCACACCTCCATCACCCGCCTCTCCACCCCTCCACACCTCCACCCCACTACCATATCACCCCAATTCCTCTACCCTCCGCTCCTCTACCGCTCCACCCCTCCAAGCTCAACGACCAGTATTGCCAACTATTACCAATTTCCTAACCTCACTTCTACCTCCCCAGTCACCCCTCCATCCCACCGCCCCTTCACCACCACCCACCCCTCCACCCTTTCACCAGACTGTCCACACTGTTCATCATTACCACCACCACTACCATTCAGGCCTACTACTCCCGCCCTGACCATCCCCCCCTTCATCCCCATCATGTTACCAGTTCCCCATCTTACCTACTCCACTACCCCACTCACACTCACACCCACACACATACACCTCCCACTACACCCCGGTGGCCATGGCGGGTTTGACCGCTGTCGCTCTGACCGCTAACGTCACCTCGTGTTTAGCGCGCAAAGACGAGCGGCGAGTTTTATCCGACCCATAAATCAGCGGTTCATAACTCACCCTGATCGCCGGACTATAAAAGTAGGCGGCGGTGAGATGACAAATGGGCCGCGGCTCAGCTCGGTTTATAGGTGGCGCGCACCGAGGTGGCTCGGGTGAGTGAGGGATCGCGCGGCGCGAGGACGGCGGTGGGCGGCGGGCGGCGGGCGGCGGGCGGCGGGCGGCGGGCGGCGGGCGGAGGGCGGAGGGTGGAGGGTGGGAAGCGGGCGGCGGGCGACGGACTGAGGGAGGCGGGAGGCGGGAGGCGGGAGGCGGGAGGCGGGAGGCGGGAGGCGGGAGGGGGGAGGCGGGAGGCGGGCGACAGGCTGGCATCCGCCTGATTCGACATTTCCTCGAAACCAACTATTACACTGAACTGAGCTCTAATTTTACGTCATCAACCACCAGACCCACTACACCCCCTCCCCGTTCCCACCCTGGGCCTATATGTATGTGCCATTTTTTAACCCGACCGGGGTTAAAGCAGGGTGCCGGGTTATCTAACGCCTGGGTTTCAAATGTGTCACGGGGGATGTATGTGACCAAAGCACGCATGGGTTAGCTAACGTTTCAGTTATTTATAGATTTGGGAAATCCCTCTGTGCCTGTTTACATTCATCGATTGGACAATATGAATAATGCCGCCGATATAGCTGCTACGTTAATAATGCTCCGATTTTAGGGTAAATTTGCTGAAATTTCACTTATGTAATTCTGTTAAATATGACAGCACTGAATAGATTTGGGCATAATGTCTTGGCCGTCGATTCGGCGGCGATGGCGGCAGCCATTTTTATTTGACGTTAGACAGTATGGATATCGACGTCGCTGTGGAGGCAGTGATTTGTTTATTTTACAGTCGTCGATTCGAAAATATGATTAGCGCCGCCAATGCGGCGGTAGCCTTAAGAAGGGCTCGAATTTAGGGTTAAGTTGATAAAATGTCCCTTATTGCATATGTAATTCTGTTAAATATGATCAAATTGAATAGATTTGGCCATAATCGGTGCCTAAACCCACCTTTAACCTCCCTTCGCTTGGGGTTAGTGCAGGCGACTTTACGCTCGCCGAGTTAGTTTAACCCCGACACATACATACGCACTTTTTGCCGCTAACCCGGGAAAACCGCACGACGCAGGGTTACGACCGCTAACCCGAACACATACATATAGGCCCTGGTGACCTACTCTGTGTGTTTGTGCTCTTACTACTCAGCTGCACGATCCAAGGGACCGTTCAGCATTCCTAAGTATTGGAAAACAAAACCTAAATCTAAACAGAAAAAAAAGCAGTGCGCAGCGAGGTGAGAAGGGCGCGTGGTGGAGCGGGTCTCGGGGGGAGTTACCGCTGAGACTGACAGGCGCCGGCTGAGGGCCCGACAAATGAGGCCCGGCGGCACTGACTAACCCCGAGCCCGGCGTACCCGACCACCCCGCCGGCCCCCTACCCCGGCCCACCCCGCCAGTAATTTGTACAAAGAGCGCGGACAGGGCACGCCCGCACGCACAACTGGCCACGTCACATAAATACCGACGCACAATCATTGGCGCTTTACGATAACATCGGGCCGATGTGTGCGGGCCTCACAGAGATCAATTTCAGATAAGCGACCGCTGACCGGTATTTATGGATCCCTCATATCGAGGCGGCCGGAAGCATCACTCTGACCGGGGATGGGGGGGTGGAGGAGGATTGGGGCGGTGGGTGGGGAATGGGGAACGGGGGACGGGGGACGGGGGACGGGGAACGGGGGATGGGGGACCGGGGGACGGGGGACGGGGGACCCGGAGCGAGGGCGCGGGGGCATGGGGGCAGGCGGGGGGCGGGGTACTGGGGTGCAGGGACGGGGAATGGCGGACAAGGGAACGGGGGACGCGGAGCGGGGAAAGGGGGGACGGGGAACGGGATGCAGGGACGGGGAATGGGGGGAGGGGGGGCGGGGAAACTGGTAAGGCGCACTCGGTCTACTGATTCAAATCTCACTGCCACCATTTTTATATCCTGAAATTCAAATTGACCGTGCGTGAACAGTTATCTAATCATATCTGACACCGCGTGTGTTTTAAAACTTGGGTTGATCTAACCACGGTGTTGGTTTGTGTAAGAAGCGGATGGTTGGATGAATTGCATAGGTCACCGAACGCATTGTCTATGTTGGGCCTTGGTTACTTTTTAGTACGCCGTTCAGTCACCAGGGGGAGGGGCGGTGGAATTAGAGTGGGCCTGACAGCCACCGACCGAAGGTCAGCTTAGTATTGGTTTGTGGGGTTGGGTTGAAGCCAGTGGGTGGTGGGTGGGAGTGAAGCTGTGTGGATGGTAAAGCTGTGGGGGAGGGGTGGGGCTGGTGGGTGGCGGGTAAGGGTGGGACTGGAGGGAGCGAGGGTTGGTGTGTGTGAGGCTGGGTGGAGCGCAAAGCTGTGGGGGAGGGGGAGGCTCGGGGGAGACTCGGTTGGTGGGTGGTGGGTGGTGGCTGGGGGGTGGCGGGGGAGGGTGGTACTGGGGGAGGTGTTGAGGGTTGGGGTGTGTGAGGGTGGGTGGTCTGCGACGTGGGGAAACTGCTTGACTAGGCTAGGATGAGGCGTTGGAGTGGCCAACCAATATAACACACGGCTGAGCAGGTAGGTAGGCCTGGCCAGCCAAATTGTCCCACGTTTCGCTGAGTTTATCATGCCAAGACACTCTTCGAAATCAACACGCATTGCTACCCTGGTCCTCAGCGCGCCCGGGCCGCCTAGTGTTCGCCCGCTTCGGTCGCGCCGACGGTTTATTACCGACGGCCAAGAGACGACTCCCCCCCACCCCCCAACCCCCCGGGCCCAACCCCCAATATGGGTCCGTGTATGGGGCTGCCGTATTCTCCTCAATGCTGCCCGGATACAATCATATTGGCACATCACTGCCACGCACTGCCCTGCCCTGCCCTGCCCGTGGTCATATCTCGGTCGATATGCGATCCCTGCTACCGCTGCTTTGAAGGGTCAATATCCAATATATAGCTTCATAATACATATATATATATATACATATCTATATATATATATGCATATGTTTTTTTGTTTTTTTAAATATATGTTTCTTTAAAGTTGTTTTACGTCCTAGCAATATCTAAGGTTATATCCGGACGTGTACCGACTTGTAACTTTATATTGCTGCCCCCAGCACCATGACCTGCTATCGAAGAGTCGCATTATCCTGATACTATGCTAGCCAACTTGTGACTTCATAGTGCTGCCACCAGCACCATGACCTGCTATCTAAGAGTCAGATTATCCTGGTACTATGCTAGCCAGTCCTATTAATGGCGATCGTCAGGTTAGGTAATGAAAAGTATCAATTTTATTATAAGTGATTGGTTTGATTTTGCTGGGATTCGTACTCCCGAATTTCCGCACGGGAAGTCTTTACTCTAACGACTCGGTCACGGCGCCCGCTCTATGCCTAACTATTATAAATTATGCATATATATTTCATATGTGTATATATATATCTGTATATTTCTATATAAAATGGACACTTCCTACAAATATTATTGAACATGTTTACCTGTTATTGGTATGTTGTATTTAGTTGTATTAAGTTGTTATGTAGGTGTAATGAAATTATACCAAATTGGGGCCCTTTGACGAGGTAATCACCTCACTTGTATCCAGATTTTACTTTTTGTTGAATAAATATGGCGGGATTTTAGTGAGTCTACTCAGAATAATTCACTCAATCTATATAAACTCAATACATATACATATATATATATATATAATTGGATCTATAATTGGATATATATTTCTATCGATTAAATTCTAATATATATATTTGGATCGAGTCAAAATCTTTGACTGGCATTTCTAAAAACCCTCGGTATGTTTTAAATATATATATATAATATGTATATAATATATAAATATATATATATATATATATATAAATTCTCCGGTACGACTAACACTGGTCAACATCCAGTGGAGGAGAGATGGGCCGTAGGTGGCGCCACCGGTACAGTGGTGTGTCTTACAGAGTACAACAATATACTAATATAGTAATATTTCCCTTCCGTAGCTTTATAATACTGTATACATCAAATATTAATCGTTCATCTCAAAGTCAGTTCTCAGTGAATTAAATAGTTAAGTTATGCAGTTGATTAAAATCATGTCGGCAAGTACATAAATAGGTGAACATTTTAAGTTGGCTACCTAGATAGTAAAGATACGTGGTACATGTTGGAGACAGTAATGAGACTGCAGAAAATGATGCATCATTACTGAATGCATGAGGCCATGGTGAGGCTGAGAACATTGTTGTAAAATTGCACCAAGCTCGGTGTAATTACCTTATGACCCTCGCAATGCCTTTAAATAGTTATCATCCTTAGAAGTTAGAGCATGAATATCACTCACAGATCTACCCGGCATAACCTAGAATGGCAATAGCAATGGGAAAGCAACGGTGATAAAACCCCGATGCTCTTCTACGCATAAAACACAGGGAGCGGTGGCCAAATCGGTAGAGCGCGGGCCTCGCATGCGGAAGGTCGAGAGATCGGTTCCTTGTCGAGTCAAACCAAGGACTTAAGAAATTGATACTTGTCACTTCCTAGCATGATGCTCGGCATTAATAGGATAGGGCAAGGACTGGTTAGCTCAAACTCAGGTCATGGTGCTGGCAGCATGGTCTCCTAGTGGGACAGCACTATAAAATGACCATGAGTGGGCACTGTCACAAGTCGGTACCCATCCTGATAAGACCTTAGATATTCCCAGGATGCAAAACTCCAACAACCAACCAATTCTACGAATACTCACTCAACTGCTGTGGAAGTCAACTTGAACACATCTAGAGAACTCGTTGGAATTTGACTAGCATTCAAAGACGCATCGAGCATTCAGTGTCAGCTTACTACCTCGGTGTATGATTTGCACCTGGTTCATCGACATCGCCATCTGCGGCTTAACTACAACCGCTCAGATATGCATTGCGCGATCAGTTTAAAGAAGAATAGTACAGTAAAACCTCTCTAACCGACCACCTCCACAGATCGACCTCTCCCCTATATCGATCACTTTATTTCGGTCCCAAAGGATCGTCCATACAATATGAATGTAATGATAGATAAAACTCCTTAAATGGACCAACTCCCTAAATGGACCATTTAAAGTCGGTCCCATGGTCGGTCGATTTAGCGAGGTTTTACTCTAATTAGCTTACCTATGTAAATGAAAGCTTCCATTCCACTGCTTTATTTGATCACGAAGAGGTGGATCTTGTTGCCATTCGCGATATAAATGTGACAAAGCGGTTACACCGAAATAAACTGTAAACAAATACATTGGGAGTCATTAAAACCCCAGTCACACGACGGCTTGCGACCACTTTGCAAATCCACCTCCTTGCGACCTCCCTGTGACTAAAACAATGGTCACGGACCTCTTGACGACCATTTTGGTCAGAAGGAGGGTTTTAGTGCAGCAGGGCGGCGACCATTGAGGACCACATTGCGACCACTTGCGACCATGTTGCGACCACTTTGGACGTGATGAGTGGTGTCTGGTTAGTGGTGGGTGATGGGTGTGGGAGTAAACGGCGGATGGTGAGTGATGGATTATGTTGGGTGTGAGTGAGTGATGGGTGGTGGTTGGTGAGAGTGGGGTGAGTGACAGACCATGTGTGGTGGGTGATGGTAGGTGGTCAGATTGGTAATGGGCGGTGGGTAGTGGGTGGGGAGTGGTGGGTGGTGGACGGTGAGGGGTCGGCGATGAGTGGTGGGTGATAGGTGGTGGGTGATGGGTGGTGGGTGGTGGGTGGTGAATGGTGGATGCTGAGTGGTGGGTGATGAGTGGCATATGGTGAATGATGATGGTGGGTGTTGGACGATGAGTGGCAAGTTTTGGGTTGTGAATGGCAGATGGTGGGTTGCTGAGTTATGTTGAGTGTGAGTGAGTGAGTTGGTGAGAATGAGCATAGTGACAGACCGTGTGTGTTGGGTGGTGAATTGGTGGTAGTGGGTGGCAGATGGTGAATGGCTAGGTGGTACGTGGTGCGGAGTGGGTGGGTGGCGGGGGTCCTGTGGCGAGGGATGCGTGGTGGACACGCAGTAGTAATTGATCCCCATGATATTTGAGTCTGAATTCCTGCACCGCAGTCCTTCTCAGCTTTTTAAAAATAGCATTCCACTGTGAAACGGAAGTACTCCACCCAACAACCACCCCCACCCCCACCACCACCCCCACACCCCACCCACCTGGGCATTGTTCTCATGAAATAAGCGAGCAGCTCATATTTCCAATAGTGGATTCAAACTGCTCAGAGCGGGTGGGGAGATGGGGAGGGGGCTGAGGGCGGAGGAGGGGTGGTGGAAGGAGCATTCGCAGTCCTTTCCACTCGTTTTTGTTTTGCCAGGTACACAGTTCTTATGATGAGGATTTAATAGCAATTGTGGAGGTTTTAGGATAATGTGAGGTTGAATGGAAGGAAGTCTCGATAACGCCTTAGAAGAAACGGCAGCTTGGCGGCGACAAGGCAACCGACACCGTGGGGAAATGTGATGAGAGTGGTTACTGGGGCAGCATTTATACTCCAACAACTACCCAAATAATTCCATCCAAAACCAAACCACCATATTTGTGTGGGTGGTTGCAACAACCTCATTACCTAATCGACTCTGTTACCATGTCCTCCTGAAACTAAAGGTCCTACTTTGAATTTTCACACGTGTCCGTGATGCACAGAGAATATTTCCCCGCATTTTGTCCTTTGTTAAAGTTGGATAGTCCGATGGTTTTGAGTTTCTACCATTTTCCTGAGATAAATATATTAAATTGATTGTTATAATCTACCTGACTTTAGTTTGAAGTAACTTTGATATAAAATGGTTATGTTTTCAGATATTTTAAGTGCAAAAATGTCAAATTAGTTTTGGCAAGCTAGTCAGAACTCTGACACCAAAGGCTTCATCAGAAACGGGTTCTATTAAATTGGCGTGATATTCCCTTGTATGTGGCAATGAATGTTTAAGAAGTGCATCATTATCTAAGTTAGATATGTGGAATCAATTTTAGATAATTGTTTTGGTTTATAAAATTTGATGATTCATCAGACTATGCAGCTTTAAACAAAGTGGTGTGGTCGTCATAGAGGGTTTAAGTAACAGTGACGCCAGGAACTGCCGGTAGGGAGAACAAGGGAGCTTGTTTCGTTTGCTCTCTTTCACAGATGGACAAAAACGCCCTTTGAAAAGGGCGATTGCTTCTTACCATCGTCTTTCCGGCTTTTGTTCGGCATGCCGGTGGCCACCTCTGAGGTTTACCACCGCACAGCCACTTACCAACGCCTCGAAATGGGACCACTAGATCCGCCGCGGGGTGACGCCACCGCCTGGCGGTAAGTAAAATTAACTCCTCCCCGGCGCGCTCTTTTAATTAGTGCAGGTTGCGAGGAGTGATGGCGATCTGAATGAGAACTGGCAGGAAAGGACCACACAAGGCGGCAGAGAGCAGACGACAATGATCACCTGCTCCCGCTAAGCAAAAGCATCCAGCGCGTCAAGGAATCCAGAGAAAATATGCACTTCTTAAAGTTAAAGCAGCATACTGCATAGTCCGATGAAAGCATCACATTTCTGAAACCAAAAACGCTTGCCTAGATTTTATCGTACGTACACATCCAACTTAGATATTGGTGTATTTATTTAGCGTTTCTTGCTACCTGAAAGGGAATAGTAAGACAATTTAATATAATATATTTTTCATTTTGTTTTCATTTCAAAGATCACCAAATTTGACCCAACTTGAAAACATAAATAAGGTTAGCTTATAGCAGTCAATCTAATATATTTAACTTTTTTGTCAGCCATTGGTGTAACTAAGCCGGGATTTGAACCCAGGACTCCAACCGATTCGGCCAGACGGTCCTGCCATACAGTATCGTACCGGACCGAAGCTCTAAATGCATAATTTATAATGTAAAAATAGTTTTCTATTACGCACTACACTACCATGACGACGAAATGTCTTGCCAGTTGGTTGTATGCTGCTGCTGAACACTCATCTTTACCTCATTAATTTATGTTAGTATTTACAATCCAACGCATCCGCTACCTCGCAGTATGCTAACCGGTGAGTCCTATCGGACATGCTTGAGCAGCATGCGGAGGAATTGTCAAGAGACGTGTTCGGGCTGGGAGGTAGACAGGTGGGGATGACAGTTGAAATATGGCGCTTTTCGCCACTTGCAAAACAAATCAGAATGGAAGTCTCACCGCATTGAAGACCGGGCGCGGTGGCTGAATCGGTAGAGCGCAGGGCTCCCGTGTAGGAGATCGGGAGTTCAGTTCCCAGTCGAGTCAAATTAATAACTTCTAAATTAATACTTGTCGTTTCCTACCTTGGTGGTGGGCATTAATGTGATAGGGCAAGGACTGGTTAGCTCAGTGGCAGGATAATGTGACTGACTGGGATATCAGGCCATGATACTGGTGACCTGATTTCACGTTGGGGCAGCACGTTAAAGTCGCCATGAGTGTGTACTGTCTGTCACAAGTCGATCCACATCCTGATATGAAGTTAGATGTTGCCAGGATGTGAAATTCCAACAACATCCCAATCAACCATTTACTATGGGTGATGCTGATTGGCTCTTATTACTGGAGAAGGAAATGCATCGCGTTATATACATACATATATATATTGCAGTGCCTTTAGATTCTGTGCCTCTCATTTGGTGGTTGGCATTGGGGACAAACAGACTGCCCAACCCGGCACTGGCTTTAAAGTTGCATAGCCTGATGAAAAGATCAAATTTTCAAAACCAAAACACTTATCAAGATTTGATTCTCCATATTCAACTTAGATACTGGTGCACTTATTAAATATTTGTTGCTGCATAGAAGGGAATAATAAGTCAATTAATAGAAACTGTTACTTCTGAAGTCTATGGTGTCAGAGTTTTGGCGTGCTTGCCAAAATTATTTAGGAATGTTTTGACATCAAATATCTCCAAACTTAACCATTTAACATCAACGTTACTTCAAACTAAAGTAAAGTGGATTATAACGATTAGTATAATATATTTATCTCAGAAACTAGCAAAAACTTAAAAGTATCGGACTGTGCAACTTTAAGCGCATAATGATAGAGATCTCGTGAGTTGAGCGAATTTCCTATCTGATATAAAGCCGGGCTATATCTGAGCGGATTGCACGAGTATTACCAGACCGTGACATGGTAACGTCATGTCATCCTTCCAGCGGCTTATATTGCGTCAGGATTTGGCACTACAATTCTCCAGTCCCATATTACTGGATGGAAATAGACGCTTTCCACCACCAACTTGATCGCAGTGGTAGAGCTAATCAACAGTTCCATTTTCACCATGCTCGGAAGAAAAGGTGCTATAAAGAATTTCCACCATCAGCCTGCCCTCTGATGGCACTGTAATACAAAGTGGTGGAACTCCAAATTGGCATAGGTGGGGGCCACAGGGCATCGAACCACTTACCTGCACTTACCTAAGCTAGAAAAAAAGTCAGACACTCTAACCACTCCGCCACAGAACAATCCACAGCGAATCAACCGGACGCGCTGGCAGAATCGATAGAGCGCAGGCTTCACGTGTGAGAGGTCGGGAGTTCTAATCCTGGCCGACTGAAACTAATGCCTTACAAGATTGATTCTTGTTGCTGCATCGCATGGCGCTCAGATTCACTAGGTTGGTTAGCTCAGTATCACGATACTGTGCTTGAGTAGGAAATTGGGCCGGTGGCATGGTCTGCCAGTGGGACAGTACTATAAAGTCAACATGAGTGAGCACTGTCACAAGTCGATGCCCAACCTGATATGAACTTAGATGTTGCCAGCATGTCAAACCCCAACAAGCAACAACAGTCGAATAAAAGCCAATACAGGAAAACCTCTCTATACCTACCCCTCCCCTATATCCATCGCTTAATTGGGGTCCCATCAATACCATTGTGAGGATATTCTAACTCTCTAAACCGACCACCTCGCTAAATGGACCATTTAAAGTCGGTCCCATGTTTTCGGTCGATTTAGAGAGGTTTTGCTGTAGTTATCAAAGGGCTCGGCATTGTGAGGACAGGGACGAGGACTGGTTGGCTCAGTGTCGGGATCATGTGACGAAGTGGAATATCTGGGCATTCAGCCTGGCGTCCCGTGGAGGCAACAGGATGAAAGTCATAATGGGTGTGCACTGTCACCAGACAGGATGACAGAATCGGTAAGAGCGATGGCTGGTTTGCCGCGTGGGAGGTCATGGGTTTGACGCTCAACCAAGTGAAAGCCATCACTTACTAAATTGATACTTGCCACTACCTATCCCGATGCTTGGCAATAATAGGATAAGGCAATGACTGGTTTCCTCAATATCAAAATCATATCACAGCGTGGGATATTGGGCCATGGTGCCAGCAACCCGGTCTCCCCGTGGAACAGCACTGTAACGTCACCATGAATGTGCATTGTCACAAGTCAATATAAGAAATGCACAATGTTGCTAGGACGCAAAATGACAACAAACAAGAAACACGCAATCACATTCATCTCTTCATAAGATGAGAATATATCTCGGCTGATTGCGAGCACATTCACATGTGTTTCAATAACAATTAACATGGCTGGTTTCAATCAACATCGTAATCCTGGGTTGTCAAAATAATACACACCAAAGCACCCTTGTAATAGCCATACACTTTCTTCTTCTTCTTGAAGATTTATACTGCTTATCATGAATAAGTCTGAATAGTTTCTTGATAGAAAGCCCGAGCCTACAGTTTTACCGACCCAAGGGATTTTTAAGCTCCCACACCACATAAACATGGTATGAGCGCAACTGGGATTTGATGATGCTGTAAGTTATACACAGCGGTGGAAATCCAAATTGGCATGGGGAATCGAACTACTGACCTTCAGATTAGGAGTCCGACCTAGAAAAGAGTCAGACACTCTAACCACTCCGCCACAGAGA
This sequence comes from Branchipolynoe longqiensis, assembly GCA_030323885.1. Taxonomy (NCBI): domain Eukaryota; kingdom Metazoa; phylum Annelida; class Polychaeta; order Phyllodocida; family Polynoidae; genus Branchipolynoe; species Branchipolynoe longqiensis. Next base: position 67,323,524 of record CM059187.1, read on the forward strand.
AGATCACACTTTCACAACTTTGAACAGGTCGCTATATGGTTTTAGATGTTGCTACAGCGTAATACCCAATGCACCAAACCAACCCGTTGTGTGCCTTCATCTTGGCGGTCTGTATGTCACGGCGCCATGCCGTCATTGTGTTCCGTGCGTGTTTTATCCCTACATTATAGCATGACTTCTTCGCCGTGCACTATCACTGAAGCCGATGTAGTATATGACATTTCTATCCTAGCATGTCATCTTTGCTTGTTCTTATATGGCCGCATAGCACTGCAATATATCTCTCCATTCCATCGTCAGTCTGTGTTATGATCATGTGTATTATGGCACTGGACCTAAATCATGTTTCGTTTGTTGTTGTTTTACATCCTAGCAACATATAAATTCATATCAGGACAGGTACCGACTTGTGACAGTGCGCACTCATGGCAACTTTATATTGCTGCCCCACTGGAAGACCAGGCCACCAGTACCATGATCTGATATCCCACTCAGTCACATTATCCTGACTGTAAGCAGACCAGTACTTGCCCTATCCTAATAATGCCGAGCACCTGGCTAGGAAGTGACAAGTATCAATTTTTAAGTCATTGGTTTGACTCGACCAGGGTTCGAACCCACGATCCCACGATCTACAAACACGGGAGACGGACACTCTAACTCATTCGCCCACCCCAACTGGTTCCTACATCATAAAGACAAGAACTTCGATTGCAGTTTCGATGGGGGCAGTACCATACTGATTGATGCCCACGCACTTACATATACACTGAGTTATAGACTTGGAGCTCGACCCTAGTCGTATTAATATTCCCGCTCACACCCGCGCGGCGCGATTGTGGGACGAGATATGCACTGGCATGGCCCCTGGAGCGCCATTCACAAACTCCCCGAACCAATCACAACTCCCCCCCCCCCATTCCACCCCCCCCCACACACACACACTGCTCTACGCCCAACCCCAATAGGGATGCACTGCACTGGAAAACCAAATATCGACCCACTTCCTTATCAAGAATGATTTCACAATTTAATTCGAAAGTTGATTAATTTAGATGGAAATGATGTTGTTGTGGCTCTCCGTCTCTCTCACTTGTCTGCCTAAGCGATTTAGCTTAATGTTCACGCTATTTATTATCGGTGTTGCGACGCCCAATTATGCATTATCAGATTATTCCAGCTCCAGAAGGAACTACGTGGTGAGGCTGTACCGAGTGTGTGCAGTGAATATAAATGTGTAAGGACTGTGTGTGAGATTATATGTAACTATTGAGTATCCACTTTCCCACTGCATATCGGATCCACAGAAAACCTCAGAAAATAGTTCAATTTCATTGGACTGGGCAGATCGACATATATCCCAAGAGGATTGCATATGAACGCATACATATTTTCAACACCATGTATAATGCCTAAATAATAGTAATATCATATTCTCTGTGGTGATATTCATGACTAAGCCTTGTGGCCTGTACATCCTGATAAAACTGATATTTCACAAGCAAGTCTGATAAGCGATATCGTTCTTTGCTATTATGTTAAAGTATGTTTCAGTGTATCCTACTTTTAATCAAATTTACTAAATTTGTTAAGCTCCTGGTATTTAATCAATGCCCCCCCCCCAGTCTTTACTTGAACAACTCTATCAACATTACGAGTGGGGAGTGGACAGAGATGTTCTGCTCTCCGTGTACAGAACCTTGGTTCGTTCACGAGTGGATTACGGCAGCATAGTATATGGTTCCGCAAGGAAATCATATATTGGGCTGCTAGGCACGATCCACCACCAGGGACTGCGCTTGGCCCTTGGGGCCTTCCGCACCTCACCATTTCAGAGCCTTTATGTCGAAGCCAATGAACCATCACTTAATAACAGGAGAATCAAACTGGCCATGCAATATGTAGTCAAGATAAAAACTAATGCATTGAATCCTGCACACAATTGTCTATTCGAGCAACATGAGGAATCCAGGTATGAAGCCAGGCCAAATTACATCCGGCCACTGAGGCTTCGAATGAAACCTCATTTGGAGGCCTTAGGCGTGGATTTGGACGTGTTGGAGGATGCCAAAGTCCCAGAACATCCCCCGTGGTCGTTGAGAAAGCCATCGGTTATCCTCCGACTCACGGAACTGAGGAAATCTGGGACACATCCACTCGAGTACAAAGGACTGCATGCAGAGATTCAAGGCCAGTTTGCAGACCACCTCTCCATATACACTGATGGTTCGAAAGACCAAAGCCGGGTAGCTGCTGCGGCAGTCTGCCGACGGGAAAAATTTGGTGTACGTTTGCCCGATCAGAGCTCGATTTTCACTGCAGAGGCCCGAGCACTCCTTCTCGCTTTGGAGTGTATCGAGGTATCCAACCACACTAACTATGTTATATACAGTGATTCCTTCTCTTGCCTCCTGGCTGTTGCTGGACTGAAAATGAATCACCCTATTCTAGCAACGGTCATTTATAAAATGAACCAACTGACAACAGATGGGTATGATATCCACCTGTGCTGGGTGCCTGGCCATGCTGGCATACAAGGAAACGAACGAGCTGATCGGGCTGCGAAAAAGGCCCTGAACTGTGCTCTTGAACCGTGTCTGATCCCTCACTCTGATCTGAATCCACTAATAGCCACCCACATAAAATCCAAATGGCAACATGAGTGGGATGAAAACATCAATAAACTTAAAGAAATTGAACCATCTGTGGGAAAGCCACCACAGACTCATGCGGGAGGTCGGCGGGACCAAGTGGTCCTTAGTCGCTGCCGTGTTGGCCACTCGTGGCTTACACATGCTTTTCTGCTCAAGGGGGAACCTCCCCCTGAATGTATTGGGTGTCAGTCCCCACTGACACTCAAACACATTTTACTAAGTTGCGTTGATTTTTTGGCCCTGCGCCAACGGTTCTACACTGCAGGCAGTATGCATGACCTTTTTACTAAGGTAAAACAGGAAAACATTTTAGCCTTTTTGAGGGCAGCTGGACTGTACCACCTTATATAGTTTACTAAATGGATTCTATTAATTATTAATGAAACTTTTCTTTTTCTATGGGAATTTGTTTCCCTTGACCACAGATATATGATTGTGAGCTTTCTAATTTAATTAGTGTCTATTGGCACATAATTGATTGTCTGCTTTTACATGTAAAAGCGATGGTTTGAACAAAAAACAAACATTTCTCGCCGTGAATATGGCCTATGCTGCCGACATGGCGTAAAGCAACCACCAATCAATCAATCAATCAACATTACGACTCTCACTCTCCTTCTGCCACCATTGGATGCCCACTGCTGGCCTACTAACTAACGCTAAGCCCTTTTATATCTATACAATGTATATGCATATTCCTGCATTTTCCCGATATAATAGACCTACAGAATCCAACCAATGAAACTAACTGTCAATATGTATTTACAAGAAGTGACACATCGTGTGGCTGACATCCCTAAGCACTATCATCAATTGACAGGCGCCAAATTACATCTTCATTTATCACATTCTCATTCCTCATTATTTATTCTTCATTAATATGCTTTCCTTAAATGACTGAGTAGCTAAAAAACGTTTACCTCTGGAAGACCAGTGCCTTGGTGCTGACAAATGTATTATTCAGAGAAATATCAATAATTTATCAAAGAAGACTGCAATAATATCGGATTTGAAGTCTTCCATTCTTCTTTTGAATATCACTGTGTGTTTCTCAATTTCAAGGGAGGAAGGCAAGGTATACAAAAACATGCCTTGGGAGGTGGGGTAATGTAGAGTAAAGGTTGGGTGTTGCAAATGATCAAAATATGGGTTGCTAACATAATTAACATATTGTTTACAACAGTTGACATTTCGATCACCCACCTTTCACGCAGTCGTAGCTGGCCTCCAGGTAGGCCTCCAGCTCCGAGCATGGCTTCATGTCCTTCATCGTCTTATCTGGCACGGTCAGCGCGCATTTGCGCTTGCCCGAGCAGAGCCGGTCCATGTAGCTGAGCACGTCGGCTGCGCAGCCGCTGTAGCCAAAGTTCTTCTTGACGCACCTGCCCAGCTTCATTCTGCCATAGCGGGCAGACCGCATCACCACCACCTCACCAGGCGCACACGTCGCCTCGAAGGTGTCCCATGTGCAGTACTCCCGCGCACCTGTGTGTGACGCAAGCAGAGCCGCCATTAGTACTTCAGTTAGATTATGTTACCTGTGTAGTATTTCTTTGTTTACAGAGCACTACCTGGATGGCTGTTCTGTATGCGACATGTTAGTGGGAGGAATCCTCAACAGAGTATCTTCAAAGTAAACACTTACAAAACCTTGTTGTCACCATACCTGGTGCTAAGCATTGCTAGGATGGGGAGGGGTGGCCAGGTGAGTTACACAATTCATACTAGGATATGGCAAGGACTGGTTGGTTTAATGTCTGGGTAAATGTGATTGAAATGAGGGGTGGTGGTATCGGGTCATAGTGTAAGCTGTACTGAAGCTGCATAGTCCGATGATGCATTACATTTTCATCCCCAAAACACTCACATAGATTTGATTCTACATACATTGTAGTTAACTTAGATGGTGCTGCACGTATTAAGTATTTGTTGCCACGTAGAAGGGCATACTCAGTCAATTTAATAGAACCTGGTATTGCATATGCCTATGGCGTCAGAGTGTTTGTCTGCTTGCCTAAATTAAGTTGGTTTGTTGACACTTCAAATATCTCCAGTGTTAGTAAATTAAACTAAAGTTACTTCTACTGAAAGGAAAGTAGCTTATTATGATCATTTTTATGTATTTATCTCAAAAGATTGCAGAAATTCAAAACCATCGGACTATTTAACTTTAAATTGTTATCTCAAATAGTGAATATACACCTAAGTTATATTCGATATGTGCATCAAATACATTGATTGTGCTGGGGGTCGTTAAACAAACAAACAACTAATTATATTGAATGTACTACATAGCATTATCATTTTTATTTGGTAATTATGGTCTAATTATGAAGTGTACTATATGAAAGTTTTCACACCAGATTTATAGTTCTGCGCACTTGTGTCACTACAGGTGTGTGTGGTGAGGAACAGGTAAGACAACAACATCTCAAATAGCAAGAACAACTAGATGTGATGACAAGCAATCCGAAACGTCTGCCATGTTTTTCACCGAATGAGACCGCCTGGAAGTAGTCAGTTGACAGGAACCCAGCCAGGTGGCTCAATTAGCTCTACATACAAACGGAACGGACCAAGTGAAATGAAATAGATGATACACAGGAGACAGAAGCGTGTAGCAAGCTGTTGTATATTAACATAGTAACATGTGTGAAGACCTTTGTTACTATTAGTTATATTCACGTAATGTGATCACTGACGTTCAAACACATTTGCTTGAACGGTGTTTATTTTATGGCATTGTGCAAACAATTTTATGGTGCAACAAGTATGCATTATAAATATGCGTGAAATGATAACTCTGACTTGTATCTGGCATTGTACCTTCTCTGGCTGCAATGTTTGCAATTATGAGCCTTTTAACTTCAAAAGTGTCTTTTGATTGCGTGTGTTTATACTCTTGTCATGGGGGTGATGAAAATGGGAAATACTGCGCCTAGAGCGGGACTCGAACCCACATCTCTTTGCATTCCGGGCCAGTGTGCTAACCATTACACCACCTAGGCTCCCTGATATCAACACACTACCCATGCCTACCTGTCTATGCGGCTCCTTGCCTGAGAGGTCAGTGCAGACCACTACACTCGTCCCCCTGGAATTGTAAGTCTTATAATGCTTACAATTACATACATACAGGCAATGCAACGCACTTACATACACAGGGTAGGTTCAACAACTATACAGCGTGTAGCTTGTACAGCATCCTGTTCACGGCAACCAGTGTCATGGGGGTGATGAAAATGGGAAATACTGCGCCTAGAGCGGGACTCGAACCCACATCTCTTTGCATTCCGGGCTAGTGTGCTAACCATTACACCACCTAGGCTCCCTGATATCAACACACTACCCACGCCTACCTGTCTAGGCGGCTCCTTGCCTGAGAGGTCAGTGCAGACCACTACACTCTTTTAAAAGCAATGGCTGAATAATAATAATAGGCTAGATGTAAATATTTAATCATTTGGTTTGATTCGGTCTGAATTCCACTAGAACTGGACAAAATACAGAAATAGTTAAAACAGTACAGGCTAAACAATATTAGTACTGTTAAAAATGAATAAGGAAATATTTAGTAGAGAACCAAAAAACTGCCTATTTCGGGTTATGAGTCAGGAGTAATCAGAAAGCTAGTTTCCGTCGATTCAGATGTGGTTAAAACATTTCATTTCCAACAATGATAAATGCCCAGCTAAAAAAGAATTGACGGACAGAACCTATTGTGTTCACTTTTTAAATAAGATTCTACTGGGATTGGCCGTTAGTCAGGACAAAGCCATTGAACTTCGTGTTCAGACGAGTCAGCCGTGACCATTTCAGCACAGGGCATGGTGGCCGAATCGGTAGAGTGCGGGCCTCACATGCGGGAGATCGGGAGTTCACTTCCCAGTCGAGTCAAACGTATGACTTATAAAATTGATAATTGTTGCTTCCTAGCCTGGTGCTTGGCATTAATAGGATAGGGCAAGTACTGGTTAGCTGACTGTGAGGATAATGTGATTGAGTGGGATATCAGATCATGGTGCCGGTGGCCTGATTTCCCAGTGAGATAGTACTATAAAGTCACCATGAGTGTGCACTGTCACAAGTCAGTACCCATCCTGATATGACCTTGGATGTTGCCAGGACGTAAAACTCCAACAACCAACCATGAGTATTCAGCAGTTGCCGGCGGACTTCCGAGCCGGGATGTCGGTGTAGTTAGAGTTATGCATTCATTGCACGTGAGGGGCACATTTGACACGTGGCTTTTATGGTCACATATGAGTACTAAATCGGACAGAGATCTGATCTAGGAGCACAGAAGAAGAGGTGTATGGAATACTAAAAAGCTCCTGCAGGATACACACAGCCCGGCTATAAAAAAAACCCACACTGAAGGCTACCATAGTACCAATAGGCTATGAGTATTCCTATTTCTGCTGGTCCTGCCTGAAGCTGTGACCCAGGACGCCGTGTCGTAGTTAGAACTTACAGAGCGGAAGTTGGTGATGGTGCGACTCCGAGCCATATCCTTCAGGGCAGAATGTATATATATATATGTATATATATATATATTTTAAACTCACTTTGCACCTATAAGTACATGCACCTTGATACCCAATCTTGGATGCATTGGGCATGTTGGCCAGAGGCTAACATGTGTAATCTGCTCACGAGGTTGGTCTATTTTTAGCTTTCCTCGTTCTGTAATGTTTCTCTTACCGTCACTCTGCCTTCACCACTGCTACTGTCTACTTCGCTTTCCCCACCCACCCACCCACTTACTAGGGGGATGAGTGCTGATTCCCGACCTGCTCTTGCCTGACTCACATTTCAAGAACTCACTACATCTGGTAGCGCAATCCAGTCAGCGCCTGATTCTCGGCCATAGTAGCCACCTGATTCATTATTGCTAGACCTACATTGGTTCCCGACTTGTTTTATTAAATTTCTATTAATCCATCTCTGTCTCTGTTTTTCCTACTGCAACCGAGTGTAGCGAATTATTGCCATATATCTGATTGATGGAACTATTGATTGATTGATTGATTGATCTGATTCATGCAATCAAATTGGCCTCGCAAATATTTTTAGATATAATACCATGACGTTCTGTAATGACCTCCTTCCCCATTTTCCGCCAACTAAGCTGTTGCTTCTGGGTTTTAGCCGCAGTTCTGACTGTGGGACCGGCGGAACCAGATATATATATATATGCATATATATATATATATATATATATATATATATACAAATAGTGAAGATAACAAGTTATGTATATATAAAACGGCGGAATATCTATTATGTTTTATTATTATATGTGTCGGTTTGTATATTGGCCATTGATGTGTCGGTACGATCGAATGTTTTTTTTTGGGGGGAGGGGGGTTTCTTGAAGATTTATACTGCCTATCATGGATAAGTTTAAATAGACTTGTTTTCACCATTAGACAGTTTGTGGAGAAAAAGCCTGAGCCTACACTTATACCAACCCAAGGGACTTTCAACCTCCCACACCTTATAGACATGGTATGAGAGCAACCGACCTTTGATGACACTATAAGTTATACACAGTGGTGGAAATCCAAATTGGCAGAGGTGTGGGGGGCATGGGGAATCGAACCACTATCAGATTAGGAGTCCGACCTAGAAAAAAGTCAGACACTCTAACCACTCTGCCACAGAGAACACCACAACTTAATGTATTAATTATTGTTTGCCATTGCCCAATCGCTGGTCTCAGTGTGCAGAACTGTGCCCACGACTGCAGCGCCATCTCCCCTTCAGCGGGTTCGACGCCCACTTATTCACTTGTTCTCCTGATTCCAAAGTTTCAACCGGCTAGGCATATAATGCTAGCCAGACAGTCATTAAAGTGCTGAGTCAACCCATCCCCTTTGTCGTCTCTCTCCTTTAAAATGTAGCCCAACTTTACTTATATATATATATATATGTCCGTTATAGACAGAGTAGAATGTATATATATATATAAGGAGTATAATATATTATGCGTATATAAATGCCGGAATTAAAGGCTTGCATTATTAATATTATCGATCGATTAATAATTAATTATCCTGCATTCGGCTCGTTAGATATCGTCCAATCAATGGCCGTCCCCATCGCGCCAGGACTGCCCTGGTTGGCGCCAAAACGGCGGGTTCCGCAGCCGGGCCGCCATATTTGTTCATTCGGTGCTCAGATTTCAAACTGAGACCGTATATATATATACGGTCTACTATGTCTATAACGGACTAGACTGTGTATATATATCTACTCTGTCTATAACGGACACCCATGGTAATGGAGCAAGATGCCGTTATAGACAGAGATCCATTATAGGCAGAAAGTGACTGACGGAATGGGTTGAAACCAATGTTTTTCTTTTATCCTTGACTGACTAGGACGGTCCTTACATGAGGTTTTTGTATACATAATTTTTTTTTAAATGGAACAAAGACACATTTCAATAGAAGATGTATATTGGTATGTCATTAGTGACAGAGAATATTAATCAAATAGGTGAAAAAACGGCTCATTGTCCGCTTAAGACAGTTGTATATTAGACACAGAGGCAATGCTATTACATTAAAGAGACTCGTTATTGAAAGGAGCCGTTATTGACAGAGTCATCATCATGCTGTCGGTCGCGATGCGACAAAGACTGCTTTCATTACTTGACTGCCGCTCTCCATTGTGCGGTTGTACATTTCATGAAAGCTGCCTGCAAAAGTGGTGAAGTGCTGCTGGCTTTTGCAAGTTACCAGCGGCACTCTCTCGGGGAGCAAATAGAGGTTTCACACTGGCAAGAACATGTCAAGACAGGCGCAAAACTATTTGTCCCTGCAGTGGCTGGTCGGGAGATGTTGCGAGTTCCATACATCAACCACCCTTAATGCTGCCACAGTGACATGGTTTTCTGTTTAGGGTTTGCTCCCTTAGCCTTTGGTTCTGTCAAGAACCTGTACCACAAGGCAGTGGTTTACAACTCTGCAGGGCAGGGGCGTCAAACTCCCTGAGGTATTGCTATACCTGCAATACCTGCAATACCTGCATATGACAGAGTAGACTGTACATATATATATACCATATATATATGGCAATACTCGAACGGATGGGGCTGCCCTCTATGGAAGATCTTCTGATCAAAAAGAATCTCCGGTGGACTGGACACCTCATGAGGATGTCATCAGACAGGCTACCAAAGCAGATCCTCTATTCTCAACTGTCTTCTGGCTACAGAAAGAGAGGGCGTCCCCGTCTCCGGTTCAAAGATACCATCAAGAGAAACCTGAAGCTGAGAGACATTAAGACCGACTCATGGACGCAACTCTCACAGCAGAGAGCTAAAGGGTTTGATACCCGAGGAACTCTGGAATACATTTCGGGCTTATCACAAGATATTATTATTATAGGGCAAACAATTTATTTTACAACATTATCTTTCAAATATCAGCCGTTTTGAATATAAATGCCAAGCACCAGGCTTGGGGTGACAAAGTTATTAGTTCAAATATCACGAGCTGTCACGCAGAAAGTGGGATCTCAACTTATTCGGCACCTGATTTGGCATATTTAATGATCATTTTCTATTGTTAGTGAAATACCTGTTTTACCTGTTTAAAATCATATTCCATCATTTTGAGATACTGTTTCACAGAGCAGTCCTATGTGTCATTGTTGTTAGGGTTCGGCTCGTTTTCATCACCCAAGCAAGTCGTTTCACAGAGGGGACTTATAAGTTATAACGACCGCCTGAACCTAAGTACCACCCTGGCTGAAAATTGGGTCATACCACCCTGAGAATATCTAGTCAAACTAATTTCCAAATATTTTTGTATCACTTTTATTTGGTCCACATTTGCTGAAGTTGCTTAGTCCGATGGCTTTGAGTTTCTGCTATTATCTTAGATAAATACATTATGTTGATCATTATTATGTATTTTACTTTAGTTTGAACTTGAAGTCCCATTGATTTTAAATGGCTAACTTTTGAGATATTCGAAGTGCAACAATGCATAAGTAATGTTGGCATGCATCCGACACCATAGAATTATGCAGTAAATGTTATATTCAATTGCTTCAGTATTCTCTTTTGTGTGGCGACAAATGTTTCGTAAGTGCACCAGTATTTAAGATAGCTATGTAGATATGTAGAATACAATCAAGATAATTGCTTTTGTTTAGAAATTTTGATAATTTAATTGGACTATGCAGCTTTAAGCCGTCGCTTGATGACGGTCCTTGTGATTATGGAAATTTGTGCTATTTGACCTTTAATTGAGGTGTGCGCGTTAGATATAATGGAAGAGTGCCGGGTGGGGAGGTGGAATCTTGGTGTGTGGTAGCGCATGGTGTGTATATATGAAAAGCGTTGCCATGGTTTGAAGTCCGGATCCATGATGTGCATAAAGTGATATATATGTGTGTAAGCCACCTGTAAATACACATATATATACATATGTGTGTATTTACAGGTGGCTTTTGTGAATTATTTATGCACAGATTCTGTGTGAGTGACGCATGGGAGGTGGTTGCATTTTACAAACGCCGCCCCGAGGAAGGGGAATGGGTTAGGCCACCAATGTGTCAGGTCAGGAGGAAAGATATAAGGTAATGGAATATCTATTCCCCTCCAAGAATTTATACTTGTATAATGCGTTATACATCACCCATAGATGTACATGATATAACGTATATATGTATATAGAATATTATGTATTGATGTATACAACATGTATATATGTGTACATACATGAAATATATGAATACATATGAATACATATGAATATATATGAATATGTATGAATACACACGAATATATATATTTTGTCATTCTTACCATTATACTAAAATGTATTTTATTCATCGAATTATATCTCTTGTCACTGTCACGCCAGAGCACTGGTATTCCGACAGTACAGTGCAATACCTTGGTACACATATCTTCATATATCTTCATATATCTTCATATATATTCATATATATATAAAATATATGAAAATATATTCACATATATACAGATATATTCATGTATATGAATATATATGAATATATATGAATATATATGAATATATATGAATATATATGAATATATATGAATATATATGAATATATATGAATATATATGAATATATATGAATATATATGAATATATATGAATATATATGAATATATATGAATATATATGAATATATATGAATATATATGAATATATATGAATATATGAAGGTATCTGAAGATATTTGAAGATATCTGAAGGTATTTGAAGGTATTTGAAGATATTTAAAGGTATTTGAAGATATTTGAAGATATTTGAAGATATTTGAAGATATTTGAAGATATTTGAAGATATTTGAAGATATTTGAAGATATTTGAAGATATTTTAAGATATTTTAAGATATTTGAAGATAGTTGAAGATATTTGAAGATTTTTGACGATACAGGAAGACATAGGACGACATAGAAAATATAGGAAGTTATATGAAGATTATAAGAAGATGTGTGAAGATATATGAAGATATATGAAGATATACGCAGATAAATGACTCAGCCAGGGATTGATCCACCAACTTCTTCTGGCGTACACAGTTTCATCAACACTAAATTAAAGTCCGATGCTTTTGAGTTTATGCCATTTTCCGTGATAAATAATTATATTAATCGATATAACCTACCTTAAAGTAACTTTGATTTTACATGGGTTAGGTTGGAGATATTTCAAGTGAAAACAAGTAATTTGAGTGTGCACGTCAAAATGCGGACAACTCAAACCTCACCAGTAACAGGTTCTATTAAATTGATTTACTATTCCCTTCTCTGCAGCAACGAATACTTAATGAGCACACCAGTATCTAAGGTGGATATCAAATCAATTCAAGATATGCATTTTGGTTTAGAAAATGTGATGCTTTCATCGGACTGTGCAGCTTTAACTAGAGATGTAATGAGGTGATGTGTGCTTTCAATCTAGCTTGTATGGGAAAACGTGATCAATACATGTTAAAGCTAAGATTCCTTACACGCTGTATGCGGTATGCGGTATGCGAATGCGGTAAAAAATCGAAACGCCTTGAAGTCAATGGGCTCCATCCCTTACATGCGGTATGCAAATACGAATGCGAATATGAATGCGGCAACTCGATCGGTCCCTGTAGCGATCGGTGTGGCATGTGGCATGTAGCATGCGGTATGCGAATAGAAACCTCAGTCGCACTTGTCCATTAGTTTTAGGTGAGGAGAGGCGACTGATCATTATGGAACGGTCACACACAGGGGTGCGGAGGGGAAACATATGGTAGTGGTGGTGGTGGGGTTACGGGTTGGTAAAAATGCCACCATAGCCACAAAAATATGAATACTTATCTATAATTTGGTAATTATAAAGGTAGGAACCCCCATGTGACGTACCAAAAGGTACATAGATATAAATGCCATATTAGGTCATATACAGTGCAGTATGGAGTATACTTGTTTATTTTTATTTTTCAAATATAGCCAGTCGTGTGCCGCATGCCGCATACGGCGCAGAAGGAATCCTCCCATTCGCATAGCGCATACCGCATGCCGCATACCTCATACAGCATAGAAGGAATCTAATACCCCTGTCACACTACGACGTAACGAGCCAACGTGAGCCTAACGTGATGATTTTTCGTCATTACGTTGCCGTACGTTGGGTTACGTTATGATGACGTCATAATGACGTTAGAGTGACGTCGAGCTACGTCATGTTACGTCGTATTACGTCGGCGCGCGTCGAGGTTTTGAACCTGTTCAAAACTTTCGACGTATCTCGACGTGAAGCCGTCACGTCGGGATGACGTGACAATGACGTTAGGTAGACGTTCCGCGATCGTTATAGCAGCGTAAATGACGTTAGAGTCACGTTATGTCACATCAGACCGACGGCCCGGGTGGGAGCAACGTGTGGGCAGCGTTTTGCACGTTACGGTCACGTTACGGTCACGTTACGGTCACGTTACGGTCACGTTACGGTCACGTTACGGTCACATCACGGTCACATTACGGTCACGTTACGGTCACGTTACGGTCACGTTACGTTCACGTTACGGTCACGTTACGGTCACGTTACGGTCACGTTACGTTCACGTCACACCCGTTACGGCGACGTTACACTCACGTTACACTAACGCCCGGTCACGTCGCCAATTACCCCTCCCCTCTAACATTGTCACGTTACAGCTAACGTCACGACGTACACCGACGTTACTTTCACGTTACGCTCACGTCAACTACGCGGCATTCACGTCGACAATTTGCATATTACGCCGATAACTTCGACGTGATATCATTATTTTCACGTTGTGGTTACGCTGACGTAGTCACGTCGTAGTGTGACAGGGCCATTAGCTTTACACCAGAAGAGCGTTGCCAGCTAAAATATTGGGTGGTTACCACCTATTTTTGTACCCTCCCCTCCCCTTACCGTAGCGCCGCAGACTTCAGCAGCCATACGCAATTTCCGTATAAGGTTTTCCGAAGGCTCACCAATGACCGCCACTTTGGCCGCAGGCAGACCGCGGTGCCAGGAGGATCCTCCTATGTGGAGGAACGCCTACCTGTATTAACGGAGGGAAGGACCCCGTGCCTGGTTACACAGGTTACTTGACACGCCTTGTTTGTTGTGCAAACTGTAAGCAGCGCGTTCCCCACCCACCGCACTGCGCTGCCCGCCGCCTACTCGCCCGCCTAAAATAGGCGCGCCGTTAGGCTGGCGGTGGAGGCGGTGCGCCGTGTGCATACATCCGGTTGGAATTGCCTACATGTGGCTCTTTGCTCATTCCCGCATGGAGAAGTAGGTGGTGCCACCATCACTCTCTCCCCTCCCCCCACTCATCATCCCCAAAAAGTGTTTGACACCGCGGCCCGCCAGGTGGCGTGGTGGCGCACAGAGAGACGCTTGAGATGACATAGCAAACACGCGACCTTCGCCGGTAGCTGGCGACGCTCTGCTCGTAAAGAAGCCGACGTCTCCGAATGATAAGACATGACCGACGGCGTCTAATGGGCCTCATTAAGGCTCGCAGTTGAGTCCCCTTCGCGCCGACCTTTGACCTCTGGCTGGCCACTCCGGGCGCAACCCGGCGCCCGCTCCCTACCCCCCCCCCCCCACACTCCTCCCTCAAGGCACGGATAAACAGCGCGTGCACCCTCTCCCCAATCCCCCGCTCCCCCTACTCTCCGCTCCCTGATCCCCATTCTCCATTCCCGCTCCCCGCTCCCTGCTTTCCACTCACCCGCTCCCGGCTCCCGTCTCCCGGCTCTCCGTTCCCGGCTCTCCGTTTTCCGCTCCCCTCTCCCCCTGTTCCCGAATTCCCCTCTCGTCCCACTCCCCGCTCCCCACCCCCTGCTCCCCCTGCTCCCCCTGCTCCCCCTGCTCCCCCTGCTCCCCCTGCCTCCCCCTGCTCCCCCTGCCTTCCCTGCTCCCCCTGCCCCCCTGCTCCCCACTCCCCACTCCCCACTCCCCACCTCCGCTCCCCACTCCACGCCCTCCGTTCCCGCTCCCTGCTTCCCTCTCCCGCACCACGCCCCCGCACCTCCGCCGGCTCCCTTCTCCCCCCCCCCCCCCCCCTCCAGCCCCCAGGCGCACCGCCTCTGACATCGTTACTGGCGCCATTCCTTTCATCCCGCATCATTAACAAACTCGAGGTGAATCTCCCAGGAGCTGGGTGTCCACTCCAACCAATCACGCTGCCGCCGCCTATGGCGCCTCTGGTGGCGGGCGGGTCTGTGCCCCCTGCCCGCGGCCCCCTGCGGCACCCCGCGGGTCCCTGTGCCCCCTGCGGCCCCTGTTAGCGCACAGCGGTCGCCGCTGAGCAGCACGCCACCTAGTGAGTGGTGATCAGAAGATAAAAGGCTGCCGAGTGGTTAATCTCATGTAACGCGGGTTGCTCTGATGTGGATCCATGACAAGCACCCGCTAAGTCATGCGCAGGCGCATTAGGGACGTTGCTCCTTCTGAACTGAAGGTCGGGTCGTTGGAGGAAATGTGTGTGTTGTGAGGGCGGGGGGGGGGGGGGGGGTTGCCGGTGACAGCGGCTACAAATCTGTAGGATTTGGGAGCTAAGTGATTGTTTAGATTTCCCTTCTTGTGCCTGTGAGGCTGGGATGTCCGTTACCTATGGACCCCCAACCCCCCCAACCTCCCTACACGGCCAGCCATGAATCTGTGTTCTCCAAACACTGCATCCTTCCGGTATTGGCGAACCCGGCACCATCGTTTTCTCTAAGCCACACCTTGAACAAACACATGCCAGTCGTACCGGTTGTGTAATACCCCAGTCACACTACAGCTTGTGACCACTTTGCGACCACCTTAGATCAAAGAACCCAAACTCACCAGTGATGCCCAGACATCGGCAACCATTGGTTTGGTAGCAAGGACATCATGGGTGAGTGTGGGTTCTTTGGTCTAAGGTGGTTGCTAAGTAGTCGCAAGCTGTAGTGTGACTGGGGTATAACCAATGATTGCGTGTAAGATTGGTAGGAGAGTTAACTGCCCAACCTGATGAACGTATGTGGAACACAATTAGTGGTTGTAGGTTATTGTTTTAGGTTATTGTTTTAGGTTATTGTTTTAGGTTATTGTTTTAGGTTATTGTTTTAGGTTATTGTTTTAGGTTATTGTTTTAGGTTAGTGTTTTAGGTTAGTGTTTTAGGTTATTGGTTTAGGTTATTGTTTTAGGTTATTGTTTTAGGTTATTGTTTTAGGTTATTGTTTTAGGTTATTGTCTTAGGTTATTGGTTTAAGGTTATTGTTTAGGTTATTATTTTAGGTTATTATTTTAGGTTATTGTTTTAGGTTATTGTTTTAGGTTATTGTTTTAGGTTATTGTTTTAGGTTATGGTTTAGGTTATTGTTGTAGGTTATTATTTTCGGTTATTGTTTGAGCTTATTGTTTTAGCTTATTGGTTTAGGTTATTGTTTTAGGTTATTGTTTTAGGTTATTATTTTAGGTTATTGTTTAGGTTATTGTTTTAGGTTATTGTTTTAGGTTATTGTTTTAGGTTATTGTTTTTGGTTATTCTTTTCGGTTATTGTTTTCAGGTATTGTTTTAGGTTATTGTTGTAGGTTATTGTTGGAGGTCATTGTTTTTGATTTTTGTTTTAGGTTATTGTTTTAGGTTATTATTTGTTATTATTATAGATTATTATTTTCGGTTATTGTGTTAGGTTATTGCCTTAGGTTATTGTTTGGGGTTATTTCTTTAGGTTATTGTTGTACGGTAAATTGAATCGGGTACACACACGTCGAACCTTGCACTCCCGCCCAAAGCTTTCTAACACAGTCGAACCTTGCACACCCCAGCACAACACCGGACCCTGCCAGGATCCAACATACCTAGTATCTAATGCCTGGTACACACCTACCGTATAGGATTCGCGCACTAAAACTCGCGACTCGACCCGACCCGCTTAAAACTGAAAATGGCCCGATTCATTTTTCGAATCGCGAATCGCAATCGTAATTGGCCGGTTTTAGCCCTAAAACTGAGGTTTTCTGCGCAAATCGCAATGGCTAGGTGTGCGCGGGGAGCACACACCTAGCGATTTTTGTGTGCGAAGCGGGAAGTTTTAGATCGTATACGGTAGGTGGGTGCGCACAAACGGTAGGTGTGTACTAGGCATTACAAAGAGCAGTGTCCAACACAGTTACAGTTTCAGCGTCCATATTCGCACAGACATGAAACAAAAGACAATAACAACGCCACATCATCCCGGCAGTCATATATGAATTGGCGCACCGGAAGTTGCTGCTGATGACAGGGTTCCCAAACTACAGGTCGCGCCTGCGCAAAGACGGTTATTGATCGCGCGACCTGCGAGCAAAACCTTCTGGGCCTAGGCGTATCGCCCACGATAAAAAGGACACCTTTCTGTCCATTGGCCCGTGCCCGACTCCCCCCCCCCCATCCCGACCCCGCCGCTCAGCACCCCCCCCCCCCTCCCCCACGTCGCCTCCAGTCTCTCCCGACAAAGGTGAGTCGCACAAAGCGGTGTCATCGTCCCGCGTTAATAATAGGCCCCGGTCTGGCTCTCGGACCGGCGGCCCGGCGCCGGGGCCGTGGCCGGGTGGGTGATCGGAGTCGGGCGGTGCGGGAGGGGGGAGGAGGAGGTTGAGGAGGGCAAGCTGCCGCCAATGACTCCCGCAGGAGGCGCTCATTGATTCAGAGGTCCCACAGGAGAAGCGGGGGGGGGGGGGGGGGAGGTGGAGGCCACTAGACCACCTCCCGCAGCCCGCACACATTCCCCAGCCGAACGTTTTCCTGCCAGTTTATTTTCGCACCCGTGATAACTTTGACGTCGGTGTTGTTGCGGCGCTCAGGGGCTCAGCAACCCGGTGGGGCCCGACGACATACACGTAGCTTGCCGATCTCGTCCTCGCCTACACACCTCCACACTCCATATACACACCCCGTCTGGCGCCCGGCCCGGCCCGGCCCGGCCTCGACAGCCGGCCGGGCCGTCACGTCAACACCGCCCGGGAAGCAATTACGGGGCCGGCAGAGGCCTTGTTGACCGTCGTTAGCCTGCATTCATTCCTAGAAGCAGCCACCCGCCGGGAGCCTACACTGAATGCTCCCTCCCTTCCCCCGACCCCTCCCACCCCTTACCCCACCCGTTCCCGTTCTCCCTCCCTTGTCGCCCACTCCATTCCCTCTCCCTTTCTCCTCTCCCTCCACCACCCTCCCTCCTCATCTCGTCTTCCTTCCCATACTGGCCCTCACCCCCCCCCATATCCCCACCCCCCATCACCCCGGCCCCACGTGACACAAGCCCCGCGCGCGCGCCGGGTCCTGGCGGGTGCGCCACGCATCACATTATTTAAACGATCATCCCCAATATTCGGGCGCAGGACCAGCGGGCCGCGTTTATCAATCGACGCCCGCTGGCTGCAATTTTACGGATCAGCGGAAAGCTGACAAATGAAATTCATTGGCTGTCCCAAGTGTGGCGGGTAATGACATAGCGCAACCGGGGGCGGTGTGTGTGTGGCGGTGTGGTGTGTGTGCGCGTGGGGGTGGGGGTGAGTGAGCCGCGGGGCAGGGGAGAGGGAGAGCGGCTGGGGGTGGGGCGGGGGGGTCAGCCTTTGTCAGTCCTGACGACGACGACGGCCACGAAACGCTTCCCCGAAATGTTGCCGGGAAGCTAGCTGCCATGCCCGGGGAATAGCGGTCTGATGATCACGGTTCTCTATAGGCAGCTAGATTGGATTCTGGCTCAGCACAGAGCAGTCTAGGGCGAGCCCCGTTCGGGCCCGCCAGCGCCCCGATACCCCCGAGCACCGATACCCCCCTCCCCCGCCCCGATACCCACCGCGCCCCGATACCCCCCCCCCTCCCGCGCCTCGATAGACCCCCCCCCCCCAGCTCCCCGACCCTCCCCATGGCTCCCAGACCCTCCTTCTAAATCAGAGTTTGATTTGTCCGCCAACCCGTTCAGCACCGGAGCTAAATCGCATTACCAGCGGCGGTAGATAAACCCTGGCCTATCCACACCTATCCAGACAGATCCACATACCCCCTCCCCCACCCTCCCACCACCACCACCGCGACCCCGCACCACAGTTGGAGACTGAGCAGTCTGTGTTAATTAAACTAGCCGGCGTTAAGGATGCCCGTTTTTACCTATCCACATCTATCCACACCTATCCAGACAGATCCACATACCTCCTCCCCCCTTCTCAACAGCACAACCACCACCTATCACGACACCCACATCACAGTTGGAGAAGGAGCAGTTTGTGTTCATTAAACTAGCCGATGTTAAGGATACCCATGTTACCTATCAACACCCATCAGACAGATCCACATACCGCTCCCCCCCCCCCACCCTCCCACCCACAACCACCACCACCACGACACGCACATCACAGTTGGGGAAGGAGCAATCTGTGCTAAGGATGCCCATGTTATCCAGAGTCCTTTCTGCACAGATATGTTTCAGGTTGTCTCGAGATTCCCACCACCTTTCAGGCTTTTCAGGCTGAGGATTGATTTTATGCCCCTGGCCTGGCAGCCCACAGCCGCCGCCCCCCCCCCCCTTCCCACATCCTCTCCCAACGCCCGCCGGCTAACCCCCGCTATCAGTCAGCATAGCGTGTTGATTTTCAACACGCTCCACTTAACATGTGATTAATTTTAATTCATCTGGCGACGGTAGGGGGCGCTGAGATTCATTAGCCCGGTCTGCACTTCAAAGCGCCACCTATATTTCGAGTGCGTTAAGGGCAGTGCTTTTAGTGGACGAGATGCGAATCCATGCTGACTGAAGGCGGGGAGGGGGGTGAAGGTGGGAGTGAGGGTGTGTGAGGGTGTGTAATGGTATGTAGGGGAGATGGAGAAGGGTGGGGAGGGTTGGGGAGTTTGGGGTGGGAGTCTGAGGGTGGTGGTGTGTAAGGGAGGGCGGAGAAGGGAGGTGGGGTAAGGTTGATGAGGGTTGGGGAGGGTGGGGAGGGTGGACGAGGATGGGGTAGGGTTGGGGAGGACGGGGATGGTGGGGGGAGGGTTGGGGAGGGGGGGATGAGGATGTGACGGGTGGAAGAGGATGGAAGAGCGCGGAAGACGGCGGAATACGGTGGAAGACGGTGGAAGAGGGCGGAAGACGGTGGAAGAGGGTAGAAGAGGGTACGAATACTAGGGGAGGTTTCGGGAAGGTGGAGGGTGAGGGTGTGAGTCAGGGTGTGAGCGAACGTAGGGGTGAGGGAGGGTGGAGGGAGGAGGTGGGGGAAGCACTTAGCGATTAAAACAAGGTGGCCGCGTATATCACCCACCACCAGTCGCCCGCGCCTGCGCCGAACGCTAATGGGGGGCCGCGTACAACACACACAACAAACACAGCCCGCGCTGCTTACATAAAGCATTCGTCTTCATCAGGGCCTGTTTTAGGACCAAGCCTGCCGACTACCCGTCACCCCTTTCTTGATTGTGTCTGGGCTGAGCATAAAACTGTCGCCTTCATATAATATTTTGCGATGCATAAATATAATGAAATATATGATGTCTTCATCAGGGCCTGTTTTAGGACCAAGCCCGCCATCTAGCCGTCACCCCTTTCTTGATTGCGTCTGGGCTGCGCATAAAACTGTCTCCTTTATATAATATTTTTGCGATGCATAAATATAATGAAATAACATAAAATAAAATAAAATGACAGCCGGTGTTTGTGATGTGATCAAACAGCAACTCTGGTGTCAGAACAGATTTATGAAGTCCTTCCGGGCAGTTAGAGGTTGGACGTGGGGCGTGGGGTGTGGAGCGTGGGTCGTGGTCGTGGGTCGTGGGTCGTGGGTCGTGGGTCGTGGGGCGTGGGGTGTGGGTCGTGGGGCGTGGGGCGTGGGGCGTGGGGAGTGGGGCGTGGGGCGTGGGACGTGGGGCGTGGGGCGTGGCTGTGAGAATCACAGACCTGGTTGTACGCCGGGCGAAATAATTATGTGTGACCAGTTGGTGTAACGGTCCCAGGGGTGGCAATGTTATCGTGATTGAATTGCAACCGGAGAGCGGTAAAGCACCCAGGGCGTCTTCAGCAGCCCGCAGCCGGCGCCACCGGGCGGGGTGCCCGGCGTGTAACGGTGTACATTGTGGTTAATGCCTCCCGTGTCGCTATTAAACAATAGAGATGTGGCTTAACCCAACACCCACACCCACACACACACCCACACCCACAACCACAACCACACACACACACCCACACACACACCCACACAGACGTTCCCACTGTCCTGCTGCTCATACAGGACCACTCAGCCATACATACATTGTTTTGTTTGTTGTTGTTTTACGTCCTAGCAACAGCTAAGGTAATATCAGGATGGGCCACACATACATGCACACATACACACATACATACATACATACATACTTACATACATACATACATACATACATACATGGATGCATGCATGCATGCATACATGCATACATTGATATATACCGGACGGGGCTTTCCGTTAGGGAAGGTCGGGAGTTCGAATCCCGGTCGGAAGTTCGAATCCCGGTCGAGTCAAACCAATGACTTACATTTAATTGATACTTGTCCCTGCCTAGCCTGGCGCTCGGCATTAATAAGATTGGACAAGGAGTCGTCAGCACAGTATCAGGATAACGTGACTGTGTCTCCCAGTGGGGCAGCACTATAAAGTCGCCATGAGTGCGCACTCTGACAAGGCGGTGTCCATCCTGATAAGTGATATGGTTGAGGTGTTGCTAGGACATAAAACAGCAACGAACAAACCAACATACACACGCGTACATGTGCGCCCCCTATCATCGGATTTCGTAGAATGAGCGCGCCACGCTGCCTGGCCTTGCCTTGCCTGCCCTCCTGATGTCCATAGCTGATCGGCAGATTCTATACCAACATACATACCGCCATCTCCTCGCACCCCCTACCCCACCATCACCCATCACCCCCACCCCTCTCCCGTATTACCAACAAACGCCAGGGGCTGAATTATTTGCGTGTAATAATAGTACACAAAATGGCCACAATTTAAATCATATATGACAGCTTTTAACTGCAAACTCGCATTCTACTTGGTCAAGTGCTCCGTTTGAAAAAGACATTCTTATATAGGATGATGTGTGGTTTCTGTGTTCTCTTACCATGGCGATATATATATATATATATATATATATAGATATACTTATGTTGGGTTAGACGTGTGCATGCACTGCTTGTGTGGGTGAGAGATGAGACCTTGACGTGTTCATTGATGCTGCCAGGGGCCATGCATCATGGGTGGAATTTGCAACCGACTGATGATACACAGCAGGAGCCGGAGTAGGAGGCGCGCCGGGTTGTGGGCAATGCGCATGTTTGGATGGGGTGAGGGGGGGATGTGTCTCTCACATCCCACACCCCTCCCCCTCCACCCCACACACCCCAATCCACACACGTCTCCCCCCTCACACTGCCCCCCCCCCCCCCCACCACCACCACCACCACCATTTCGTGTCTCACGCCAGCCCAGTCAGACCTTTACTTACCTCTCATGGTGACGGTGGAT
This sequence comes from Branchipolynoe longqiensis, assembly GCA_030323885.1. Lineage (NCBI taxonomy): Eukaryota > Metazoa > Annelida > Polychaeta > Phyllodocida > Polynoidae > Branchipolynoe > Branchipolynoe longqiensis. Next base: position 67,346,194 of record CM059187.1, read on the forward strand.
GGTAATGGGGTGGGGGTGGACGTGGGGACGGGGGCGGAGGGATGTGCAGTGAGGATGATGGTGCGGTGTGGGCAGAGTCAAGCCACGGCCACAGCACGTCGGTCGGAGCACCTGCGGTGCCTCAGCCGAATTAGCGGAGCGAAGCGTGGTGAGACGTCAGTGGGGAGGTATGAGTGGATGTGTGAGTGGAGGTGTGGGTGGAGGTGTGAGTGGGGGTGCTGTTGAGGTGTGAGTGAAGGTGTGGGTCGAGCTGTGAGGGGAGGTGTGAGTGGAGATGTGTGGAGAGGTGTGGGTGGAGGTGTGGGTGGAGGTGTGGGTGGAGTTGTGAGTGGAGGTGTGGGCGGAAGTGTGAGTGGAGGTGTGGGTGGAAGTGTGAGTGGAGGTGTGGGTGGAGGTGTGGGTGGAGTTGTGAGTGGAGGTGTGGGTGGAAGTGTGAGTGGAGGTGTGGGTGGAAGTGTGACTGGAGGTGTGGGTGGCGTTGTGAGTGGAGATGTGGGTGGAAGTGTGGGTGAGTTGTGAGTGGAGGTGTGGGTGAAGGTGTGAGTGGAGTTGTGAGTGGAGGTGTGAGTGGAGATGTGAGTGGAGGTGTGAGTGGAGATGTGAGTGAAGGTGCTGTTGAGGTGTGAGTGGAAGTGTGAGTGGAGGTGTGGGTGGAGGTGTGAGTGGAGGTGTGGGTGGAGGTGTGAGTGGAGATGTGTGGGGAGGTGAGGGTGGCGGTGTGGGTGGAGGTGTGAGTGGAGGTGTGGGTGGAGGTGTGAGTGGAGGTGTGAGTGGAGGTGAGGGTGGCGGTGTGGGTGGAGGTGTGGGTGGAGTTGTGAGTGGAGGTGTGGGTGGAGGTGTGAGTGGAGATGAGAGGATAAATGTGATGTCTGAGCCAGGTAAATAGTTGCGAGTGTAGGTGTAATTGATAGGTGTGAGTGTAAATGTGACTGTGATCTGTGACTGTGATGTGTGACCGCTGGAGATATGTCTGGAGGCGTGAGCGTGATACATGTCTGAAACAGGACTTTAAATATGAGTGGAGGTGTGAATATGAGGTGTCTCCATATGCGATTGCAGATATGAATGTGGGTATGAGATGTGGGGCGTGAATATAGGTGTGAGTGTAGGTGAGAGGTGTGAGTGTAGGCGTGCACTGGCTAGGTGTGAATAGGAATGCTAACTTCCAGCTGTTGATGACGCAGCCCCTTTAACTTACAGTTACAGCGCGTGCGGGCGTTGATGAAGCAGGAAATCGCGTGGCGGAGACAGTCAGCCCTGAAGATATCCAACACCCCTCACACAACCCTCCACTCCAACACCTTTTCCTTTCAGGCCGAGGTGATCTGTTGACAGGTGTCTAGCATTCTGTGCGCATCGCAACGTCGACCTTTACCAGCTGCTATTCAGTCCTCAGCCCAGTAACAGGAACTAGTGAATTGTGTCGCTTAGTGCAGAATGGTAGTCAAGCTTAGATCACAGATCAATTGAATGGGTCGCAGTGGCCGAATCGGGAGAGAGATCGGGAGTTCGGGAGTTTGGTTCCCAGTCGAGTCAAACCAATGACGTATTAAATTGATACTTGTCGCTTCCTAGCCTGGCGCTCTGCATTAATAGGATAGGGCAATGGTTTATTAGCTCAGTGTCAGGATAATGTGACTGTGTAGGATATCGGGTCATAGTGTGTGTGGGGGGGGGGGGCCCTGGTCTCCCAGTGGGGCAGCACTATAAAATCACCATGATTGACTAATGTCACAAATCGGTACCCATCCTGATATCACCTTAGATGTTGCCACAATGCAGGGCGCATCCAACAACCAACCAATTCTACAAATGCCAACTCAACCGCTGTGGAAGTCCATTTGAACACAATCTATAGAACTCGTTGGAACCTGACTAAAATGTATTTAGTGACCATGCAAGGACACATAGATAGGACCATTCATTGTCAGTTTACCACCCCAGTATATGATTTGGGCCTGGCTCATCGACATCGCCTTCTGCTGACTAAGCATGACTGCTCAAAGATGCATTGCAGTGATAAGTTCACCATCAGTGACATTAGATGTTGCAAGGACGTGAAGCTCCAACAGCCAACCGATAAATTTATTACAATGCTGTCAAGTCATATGATTAACACTCATAACTGACCCGATGGCGTTGACTCTTAATGTTGTTATTAAGATTAAAGACTGAATATTATACTTCCCCTGTGCACCCTGTCCCACCTATGTTCACGCACAAAATCGGTTTGTTGTTTTGTTGTTATGTTAATACCCCTGTCACACTATGACATAACGAGCCAACGTGAGCCAAACGTGGTCATTTTTCGTCATTACGTTGATGTACATTGGCTTACGTTATGAAGACGTCAGAATGACCTTAGAATGATGTTGAGCTACGTCACATTACGTCGTATTACGTCGAGTTACATCGAGGTTTTGGACATGTTCAAAATTTTCGATGTAGCTCGAACGTAAGGGTTTACTTTCGCCGTACGTTCTGTTCACGTTCAGTGAACATCAATGACATTCAACGGATGTTATTCCAATGCTGCTCACTACGTTCAACTACGTTCCACTACGTTGACCCACATTAAACCGAGTGGAAATGCCCACGTGGCGTAATGGGAACGTCAGGAGAATGTCAGGAGAAGGTCAGGAGAACGTACATTCAATGTACGTTCAACGTTTCACCACCATCTCATGACATATGTAACATAAAGCAGCGTAGTTCTGGTGATGGAATAACGTACATAACGTTCCCTGAGTGTAATTACGTTGTCCTCTCTCATTGAATTATGGTATCACTATGCTTTACTGACGTTACGCTCTCGTCCACTATGCTGCATCCACGTTCAACTTGTGCCCAAATTTGCATACTATGCCGAGAAGTTCAACGTTTTTCACGTTCTCCCTACGTTCACGTCGCTAGGTCATAGTGTGACAGGGCCTTAGGGCTCTGTCACACATCACCGGATTGGGGAAATGGAAAGAAACCAAACAAAGTATGTTGATATCCGGCAAAGTCCGGTTTGTGTCCATTGCATATCATTGCATATCTGTTGATATCCATTGATATCTGGCCCGATCCGTTACAAGTTTTTAACATGCGCAAAACTTGGAACGGATGCCGCCGGATTGACGTGTACCATTCTTGTCCGGTTTGAGTCTGCTTATCATCCATTGGCTATCCGTTATGTACGTTTCATGTCTGTTTCATGTTCATTCGTCTGGCGGCCTATTACCCGATATCGGAACATTTTTACACATTTTAATACATGTTGATACTTATCACGCCCGAACACCACTGGACTAGAAAATTCTGTCCTTTGCTCAATCCGGCATAGTGTGACAGGCACTTTAGGTGCAGCTGGACGGAGCCGTATCCAATAGTGCAATAATCCTGTAATATAACGAGTAATAATAAAGCATAGCCAAAGCCACAGACACACATTTCCACATGCATACACGGCTTAATCCAGAATGCACAGCGGCGTGCTTTGCGGAACGCATGCGCGATGACACGCACATCTTCCCTACACCTACGCATGTGCATGCGCAGAGTGGCTTCGTCACTACACATGGATAGATCTCTATATACCCCCTCCCCACACACACACTCCTCCCCCACATCCTTTAACACACGCACACACACACAATTTGCCTAACCGCCAAAACACCCATCGATAATACAAAACCTGCGTGGCGTGTGTTTGAACAGTCCGGTTGTATGCCTGACTAGCTGTTAGATAACCCCACACATGCGTAGACCAAGCCCCAATCAATCGCTATCCATTAAGGTTAACCAAGGCCGTCCCGACCGCAGCTTCCACGGTGGCAGGATGGATCCGGGGGGCGGGGGTTGGGAGGTGTGTGTGTGTGGTGGGGGGTGAGGCTTGGTTTTCTTCCATCAGTTACACCGCAGACAAGGATGGAGCATCATCTGAGCATATAGGGCTCACCCTGGTGGCTGGCTTGTGGGAGTTGGGTTGATGTAGGGGCAGCGGTGTCCTTGAAGATGCGCCCCAATATATATAAATATATATATAATTATAAATATATACATAAATATATATTCGGGGCGCGAGTGACAGTGGTAACACCGGAAGTTACGGTCGGGGCCGGTGGTGGCGCCACCAGTCCCCGTGTGAGTGAGGAGCAAATGAATGAAGCGTGTACTTTGGCTAATAATATTATATAATAATATAATAGAATATAATAATAGAATAGAATAATCCCATCCGCGATTTTATATACGCATAATGCTTATACATCACATCATATGTGTATATATATATATATATATATATATATATATATATATATAGTACATGTATATAATTAGTGACATAATGACTGATGTTATTTTCTCACCAAATCCCTTTCTCCGTCTAGACCCATGACCAGGCCCTCGCACTGGGAGTGTCGATCGATGGCCCTACATAAGTGGTAGTACTATGCACCGGTATCAACGCCTTGTGTCTGCTTCATTATTCATCGAATACAATTAAAGCCGTAGTGAGGCTGCGCATTAAAAAAAAAAGTGGGCGTGGGGTGGGGTGGGGAGCAGGGGCCAGGACGAGCCATGTGGGGTAGGTAGGTAAGGGTCGTGGCACGATACCGTTACATTGTTCGCCATCCGCGTGGCCCGTCACGCACGCGATGCCGTAAGTGTTACGAGTTCAGATTGAAATTGAAATAAAATTGCTGGACATGTTCCACGGGTAATCAAGAGATTAGAGCGCGCGCGCCCCGCCATAAAGTCGGTGCAGTTTTACCTGCAGCGAAATGTGAATGTATGCAGTCACGTAAAGGTGAGGCCATGTCGCAAGTTTAATTATTGCTCACGAGCTGCTCGCTGATTGCCCGCTGCCGAGCAGTAGGCGAAGTGGGTGGGGGTGGGGGGGGACGTGGCGGGGGGTGGGGGTGGCGGTGGCGGTCGGGTGACCTGACCTGATGCAGGTGGCCACGTAGTAGAAGAAGCATGCCACCTGCCTATATATACAGGTGTGCGGCTAGAGCCGCGGAATGAATGAGGCATGAGGAAGAACAAGAAGACCGAGAAGAAAAACAAAGGCTAGAAGAAGACGAAGAAGACAAAGAAGATGAAGAAGACAAAGAAGATGAAGAAGGCAAATAATACAATGAAGACGAAGAAAGTGAGGAAACAAAGAAGATGAAGACGAAGAAGAAGAGGAAGACGGCGGAAAGGACGAAGAAAACAACAAAGATGAAGAAGATGAAGAAGGCGAAGATGATGAAGAAGACGAAGAAGTCGAAGAAGAGAAAGAAGATGAAGAACACAAAGAACACGAAGAACACAAAGAACACGAAGAACACGAAGAACACGAAGAACACAAAGAACATGAAGAAGATGAAGAACATGAAGAAGGCGAACAAGGCGAATAAGGCGAACAAGGCAAAGAAGGCGAAGAAGGTGAAGAAGGCAAAGAAGGTGAAGAAGGTGAAGAAGACGAAGAAGATGAGGATGAAGAAGAAGACGAAGAAGAAGATAAATAAGATGAAGGTGATGACGAAAATGAATGTATATGTCTATTTGTTAGGAAGTTAATACCCCCAAATAAGGGAAACATATCAGGTGACCAATTTACGTGTCACATGACCAGTGTTTCCAATAGAGATAAAACACTCGAAACCAACTTGGTGAGGTGCGTGCGTATACTTGCTAGTTAATTACGAATTAAACGAGGCAAGAGTTGAGTGATTTATTGTCTTTCCAGTACCATGTTTAATTTCACGCAGTCCATAACTAGTAGAACAGGTGTGCGTGTGTGAAGTGGAATGATGTTTCTCACCCATGTATTGCTCAGACATGTCGTCAGTTTGTAAGCAAGCATAATACGTCCAGTGTTATCACGTTATTGGCGTAATTAAATATATATCTGCTGTGGGGACCATTCTCATTACATTCAACATGGAGTTATTGCAAGGAAACACTGCAATTTTCCTAAATGAATAATAAATTATAAATATCAGCAATTGGCAAATGTATGTGAAGGATATTTATTTAGCACATGCACGCTCTAGCCTATTATTGGCATTAAGAAAATATATAGCTATGCACCTATGTTATATAATATGAATATAAATTGTAGATCTTATATAATAGAAAATATACATCATGTGCATAATATATAATGTACCTAATATATAATATACTAATATAACATTATATAATATATAAATATACATAATGTATATGATATTACATAATAGGTAGTATATATTTTATATTATATATATATATTATATATATAATATATATATAATATATATATATATATATTATGTTTCACTAAGCCCAGTTGGACATATCATGCGATGATATCACACCGTAGTGCTATTGTAGCTAATAATATATACATGTATTGCGATAAGTTTGTGGACATAATTGTACTTGTTCATGGCCGGAAGACCAGCGTCTTCATGAAGGGATAAGAATATATTGAGACGAATAAATCATGTTGCCATAAACCAATATAATAGATTCATCTATTTTCAAATAAAGCACTACTACTACATAGCACACATATATAAATATATATGATACATATATAACTACTATGCATATATGTATACATATGCTTTAAATGTGTATAAATAGATGCATAGTAGTTATATATGTATACATATTTGAACAGTGTATCTATGTATCATATCTATATATATTTCTATATGTGTGCTAGATAATATATATAACTACTCATCATCATCATCATCATCATCATGCTGTCGGTCACGTTGCGACAAAGACTGCTTTCATTCCTTGACTGCCGCTCTCCATTTACCTCTCTGCTGTGAGAGTTGCATCCATGATTCGGTCTTAATGTCTCTCATGTAGCAGTCACACTACGACGACAAGGGGCGACGACAGCCCTGCGACAGCGACTTCCGGTCTGTCATCGATTGTCGCTGATTGTCGCGCAGGTGTCGCGCAGGTGTCGCCGCGACACCTCCACGACACCTCCAGTTTCTCCACTCTTTCTCGACTGTCGCCGGGTTGTCGTAGGTGTTTTGGACATGTTGAAAAACTTTGACGACAGCCGATGTTGTGGCACTGTTGCGGCACTGTCGCGGCACTGTCGCGGCACTGTCGCGGCACTGTCATCTTGTCGTTAAGCTGTAGTTGCTTCTCTCTCCATGTATGTGTATCTGTGTGTCTCTGTGTCTGTGTCTATGTGTGTGTCTGTGTCTATGTGTGTCTATGTGTGTATATGTGTGTGTTTGTGTGTGTGTCTGTGTCTCTGTGTGTGTGTCTGTGTATGTGTGTATGTGTGTGTATGTGTGTGTATGTGTCTCTGTGTGTCTGTGTCTATGTGTGTCTGTGTATATGTGTGTCTATGTGTGTGTGTCTGTGTATGTGTGTGTCTGTGTCTCTGTGTGTGTATGTGTCTGTGTGTGTCTGTGTGTGTCTGTGGGTGTGTGTCTGTGTCTCTGTGTGTCTGCGTCTATGTGTGTGTCTGTGTCTATGTGTGTCTATGTGTGTCTATGTGTGTGTTTGTGTGTGTATGTGTCTCTGTGTGTGTGTCTGTGTGTGTCTGTGTGTGTGTCTGTGTTTATGTGTGTCTGTGTCTATGTGTGTGTCTGTGTATATGTGTGTCTATGTGTGTATATGTGTGTGTCTGTGTGTGTCTGTGTCTCTGTGTGTGTCTGTGTCTGTGTGTGTCTGTGTGTGTGTCTGTCTGTGTGTGTGTCTGTGTCTCTGTGTCTGTGTCTCTGTGTGTGCCTCACTCTCACTCTCAGTCTGACTCTCACTCTCACTCTGACTCTCAGTCTGACTCTCACTCTCACTCTCAGTCTGACTCTCACTCTCACTCTCAGTCTGACTCTCACTCTCAGTCTGACTCTCACTCTCACTCTCAGTCTGACTCTCACTCTCCGTCTGACTCTGACTCTCAGTCTGACTCTCAATCTCACTCTGACTCTCACTCTCAGAGACACAGAGACACACAGTAACACAGAGACACACACAGAGACACACACAGAGACACACACACAGACACACAGAAACACAGAGACAAACACAGAGACACAGACACACACATAGAGACACACAGAGACAGAGTCACACACACAGATACACAAACAGAGACACACACACAGACACACAGAGACACACACACACATAGAGACACACACAGAGACACAGAGTCAGACTGAGAGTGAGAGTGAGAGTCAGACTGAGAGTGAGAGTGAGAGTGAGAGTCCGACTGAGAGTGAGAGTGAGAGTCAGACTGAGAGTGAGAGTGAGAGTGAGAGTCAGACTGAGAGTGAGAGTGAGGCACACACAGAGACACAGACACACACAGACACAGACACAGACACAGACACAGACACACACACACAGCCACACACAGACACACACACAGACACAGACACACACACACAGACACACACATAGACACACATAGACACAGACACACACATAGGCACAGACACACAGAGACACAGACACACACATAGAGACACACACATAGACACAGAGTCACACACACACAGACACAGACACACAGACACTGTCGTCCCGCTGTCGTCCCGTCTGTTGTCCCGATGTCGTCCGGATGTCGTCCGATTGTCGTCCAACTTAGCCCGAATTTGCATAGGTCGTCGGGATTTCACAAAATCCCAGTCGCCGGGCTGTCGTCACCCCCTTGTCGTCGTAGTGTGACAGCCACATAAGCTTCAGCTTTCTCTTGATGGTATCCTTGAACCGGAGACGAGGGCGCCCTCTCTTTCTGTAGCCAGAAGACAGTTGAGAATAGAGGATCTGCTTTGGTAGCCTGTCTGATGACATCCTCATGAGGTGTCCAGTCCACCAGAGATTCTTTTTGATCAGAAGATCTTCCATAGAGGGCAGCCCCGTCCGTACTATACATATATTTATGCATATGAGATATTTATATAAGTTACTTATATATACAGATGAGTGTATGTAGAGCATATGTGTATATCATATATATAGTACTACCGGGTGGACCGAATCATGCACGTCCGAGTTGGGGATAACTTAGTGGGTGCTCAGTTGGCATCCGTCCACCCGGGAGCGGCCCGGTAGACAGGCAGGCCAGTGCTGAAGGAGTCACGTGCAATCAGGGTCAGATTAATGGGTATGTGTGGGGCGCTCCTGGCGGCAGTCAAAGCCGCTTTAATTGTAGTGCGGCCACCGTGGAGGCCCGTGAGGGTGATTAGGCCTGTCGTGTGGGCGATGTCCCTGCCACATCCAAGCGTGCCATTCACGGGGACAACGGGGCCGGCCGGTGTGGCCGTTTAAAATCTCGGGTGCTTAGATTCGACGCTCGGGGTTCTGCACATGCGTCAAAACCGAACAGCATTTCAGCGTGTTTGATTAATCAAATCTGGTGACCCTAGCAATGTTTTGACACACAAATGTGACATCATCGCTCCGAGTCAACCCCAACCAAGAGGTGGGTTAAACTTTTTGCACAAGGGACAGGTTTTTGTCAACTCCACTTGCAGCGTTCTATTTGAATTTCTGGCAACTCGGGTGACCCGAGTCGCCCGGGTCGTGTTAATCGGATACTCGCATGCGCATAACCCATTGATGCCTGCGCAGAACCCCGAGCATAGAATCTAAACACACTGAGATTTTAAACCGCTACACCGGGCAGGGGGGGGCGGGAGAGGCGGGGCCCGGGTGTGGGTGGGTGCGGGCGGGGGAGGAGGGAGGGAGAGGCAGGGCAGGGTTTTGGGGGGTGGGAGAGGTGGGGAGAGTGGGCGAGTGGGGGGGGGGGGGTCGACGGAAGGAGATGCGGGGCCGGGGACGACGGGGAGAGGGAGGCGGGGCGGGAGGAGGGAGAGGCGGGGCATGGGAGGGAGAGGCGTGGGCAGCGGGCAATGGGGAGGGATAGGCGGGGGCCGGGCGGGACGGGGGGAGTGAGAGACGGGGTCCGGCCACAAAGGGGGTTGCGACACGGGTGGAGGAGTACATGCGTGACTTGATTGGAGTGTAGGGGTGGGTGGTATCGGGTTGTATGGCGGGTGTTGATGGGCAGAGGTGAGGTTGTGTGTGGGTGCAGAGAAGGGAGGGAGGCTTAGTGAAAGGAGGGAGGGGCTACAGTGGGTGGGTCTGAGAGGGGGGAGGGGGCTGGGAGGGGGGGGGGGATGGCTATGGTGGGTTAAGGCTACGGTAAGACAGGCTTAAATGAGGTTGGGGTGGTTGGGAAGGGAAGGGTGTTGGAGACACTCTAGGAGTATGTAGATGTGGATGTCTAGAGAGGTTGTGGGAAGGGGTCCGGGTAGTGAGTGGCTCAATAGTGGGGACTATGGTGGGTAAGCATGGGTTGAAATGAAGTCGTCCAGGAGGAGATTGAGGGCACTAGGTTGATGGGCTGAGATTGGGTTGTATGTGTGGGGGGTGGAGGGTTGGGGGAGCAATATGATAGACGTTGATAGGGTCAGACGGGGTTGTGTGGTGGGTGGAGAGGGTAGGAGATGGGGTGCAGGTTCGGGGGAGGGGGCGCTACCGTGAATGCGGATGGGCTGGAATGAGGTTGAATGGGGGTGATGGAGTAGGGGGGGGGGGGTTGCGATGATGGCTGCGTGAGATGAGGTCGGTAGGTGGATTGGACATGCATAAGGTATTAGGATATGCTACCATTCAATAATAAGGTCCGCATGTGGTAAAACAGAAGTGGAAATCTAATTTCAGGTAATTTTTCCTCAGTTCTCTGATAGCACAAATAAAAGTCAGTAAAAGGCTAGACAGTCTATTTCTGAAGAGGAGTGGGTTTTCGAGTAATATGTGAAAACTCGAGGCTATTTTGTGCCTGTACCTATCCATGGCGATGTGTCATCAGTAGGTAACAATCGCATCTCCAGGTTGCAAACAAGTTATCAGCTGAAATGAGGCAAGGAATGGCAATTCGAGATATGACCAGATCACTTGTGTGCTGCCTTTTCACAAGAAGTGATGTGTAAAGATCCTTATTTGGCCAGAACACCAAACATGGAAGGTCAGTCACCCAGTGTGTGCCCATTCGGAGGAGGACTGTGTGAATAATTTAATGCAGTATGAGTTTCCCTTGCCGGAATGAGCAACAGACAGAATATTCTAGTCCGGTGGTGTTCGTGTGAGTTAAGTATCAACATGTATTAAAATGTGTCAAAATGTTGCAATATCAGGTCAAAGGCTACCGGATGAACGGACATAAAACATACATGAAACGGATATGAAACGGACATGAACGGATAGCCAATGGACGATAAGCGGACTAAACAAACTCAAACTAGTCAAGAACCATAGATGTCAATCCGGCAGCATCCATTCCAAGTTTTGTGCATGTTCAAAACTTGTACCGGATCGGCAGGATATCAATGGATATCAACGGATATGCAATGGATATGCAACAGATGCAAACCGGACTTTGCCAGATATCAACGGACTTTGTTCGGTTTCTTTCCATTTCCCCAATCCAGTGATGTGTGACAGCCATGTAACCATTGACAATTATTAAATGCGGGCATGTCGTGGAGTTCATTAGATACATGCATAGCATCAGACTTTTTTCTTATTGGTGGGTTATTGTTGTTGTTACTGTATATATATATATATATATATATATATATATATATATATATATATGTATATATATATATATTTGTGAGTGTCTGAGTGCTTGCATGGCTACAATTAATGGTGAATGGACAGGTGCTGCCTCCTGGTGACAAGAACATGCATATGTGAGTGGTCAGTGCTTGTACGGCTACAATTAAGGCTGATTGGACAGGTGCTGCCTCCGGGTGGCAGAAATATGTATATGAGAGTGCTGAATGCTTGCATGACCACAATTGTTGCTGAGTGGACATGTGCTGCCTCCTGGTGGCGGAAATGTGTATATGTGAGTGCAGAGTGCTTGCACAACTACAGTTGTTGCTGAGTGGACGGAAAGTGTCGCTCTGTGGGTTCAGATGGGGTGTCACGTTACCTCTGTTGCTGTTGTTTTTATGTCGATGGCCTTTTGCTGTATTCTCGTCCCCTTGCGTACATTCCCTGTCAGACCAACTCTCTCTGGCCTCACCCATCAGACGCACCACTCTGCGCATGCGCACGGTGCACTTTACTAGAATTACACGAGGGCGGGAGTGGAGTACGTTCACCCTATACACTACGGCTCTTCTGAAATAGTGTTCGTTGGCCTTGGAGGAAGGAGTAAATCTGCAACCTGGTTTCTTGACAATCCAGAAGTAGGGTGAGGCTCCAACACTTATATCCTTCACCAGAACCGTTATGATTTAAGGTTGCATAACCCCATTATTTTGACTCGCTGAATTTTCTTAATAGATCAATGGATCAGGCTGGTCATTATAATCTACCTCTAAGTGATTTTAATTATAAATGGCTAGCTTTGTAGGTAAACCATGCCAAATTAATGTTGGTGTACACGTCGGAATTCTGACGCTATAAGCTTCAGTAGCAACAGATTCAATCTTATTGACCTAATCTTGCTTTCTAAATGCTTAATTGGTGGATCAATATCTCAGTCAGATATGTGCAATAAAATCTTGGTAAGTGTTTGGGGTTTGAACACGTTTTGCTATCATCGGGTTATGCACCTTTAAGATCACTTTGAATTCACAAATACATGGATTCTGATCATCAACCTTGGGAGCATTAATTTGTCTGCATTACATTTCTTTCTGGAGTGGATTGTAGGAAATGCTTATATGAAATATAACATGGCTTCCTGTGTGTACCAGTGTTGTTCAACCCCAACCATATTGTTATATACGCAATGTCACAGGTGATGCATTGAGGTGTGCTGAGTGGAAGTCTCAGTTAAGCTGACACAATCTCTTTAGATTTAAAGACAGTCAGATGTTGCCGCCTCGTTCTCAACTTAGTTATGTTGCCAAGTCTACATGCAGGACTGATTAGAAAATCATGTTTGTGGCATTCGAAGTGGAAGATCCGTCATGCTCAGTCCATTGTAACGAATGGAGTGTATTTATTTTAAAGCCGGTTTTACGGTGAACTACGGTGATCGTGATGTATGAATGAATGTCAGTTCCAGCTGATCAGTTACAGTATTGGAAATGTGATTGATACCTTGGAGCGGCACCCGTTCAGTCTAGCTCAGAACGACTCAGATTGGCTCCACGCTGAGTAGGGCACGAGCAGGGCCCTTGTGTTTACATCAACTAACATGAGTCCATATCCACCAGGTTAGGGGGGCCAAAGCAACTGTCAGCAGGGCGAGCCCTCTAATGCTGTGTTCACACTTATGTAGATAAGCAGGTTTAGCTAAACCGACTTAGTTAAACCTACTTAGCGCTGCATTCATACGTACACATTAAACAGTTGTAAGCTAAATCGGTTTAACTAATTCAGCTCCCGAACTGATTTAATAAAAGCGGGTCAGCTAAGTCGAGTTAGCACTGAATCGAGTTGGTGCTACGTTTACACTTGTGTTTTAAACCGGATTAGTTAAACACACTTAGTTAAACCGGTTTAAGCAATTCAGGGAAGCTGTGGGTTGTGCTTGTGTGTGTATGTGTGGACAAGGATGAATACACTACTTCTTCAACATTACATCCTAGTTTCATGTTATTATGCGTACACAAATAAATGTAAACAACTATTGCTATGCATCGCCAGAAGATCAGCGCCTTGGCGCTGATAAATGAATAAATATAAATAGGCACCAATAAAAATCAAATCAAAATTCCACGACTACCTGTATCAGCAAGGCATGTCCATTATATTAATGTATCCTCACAGGTATGATCATCAAATGACTGATATAGTCTAAAGATAAATGGCTATTCTCCAGTCTACATGTGCAAAATAAGATCCCCACTATATTTGTAATGCCTGATTTTGACCTACTATTGTCTATATTGTTCATACCACATCATCATCTCATCCATTAATAGTTCATATGCACTATAATTGTCAAGGCCGGAAGACCAGTGCCTCGGTGCTGAAAATAGATGTAACAACTGAAATACAAATTTGAACTAAAAAATAAGAAGAAGATGTTCATACCAATGAAAATCAAGATTCCCGTTTAACAGGATTCCCCCTATCGGCTAGTGTCCGCCTCACTTTTGGTGCATGTGAGATGTATTATATGCAAGCCGTGAAACAGCTTTGCTTTTCTTTAGCCAAAAAGAAAATTATTGAGGCTGTGGGTGGGCCCACCCGTTAAGTATTACCCTGGGGTGGGCCGGACATGCGGGTGTTCGGGCTGGGTAACCTGGCAGCATGAAATCGCTACAGTTTTTTTCCATGCTAATATATTGTTTTAGGTGGTGCGCGGCATAGATAGGTTCATAGTTCCAGCCATGCGGTGCATTGTGGGATGCGTAAAAGCAAAACAAACCTGCGGGAAGCAGATGATTCACGTTGAAGTAGTGAGCGTAGCCATGGAATCTGTTTGTTTCAGCACATTTCAGGTACTCCTTGAAAGGTAGATTACCAACTAAAACATATATGTGTATACTAAATAAGATGTGAATCTTTCATCTACCTTTGTATGTACATCAAACTAATCAGCATGTCTTATGTAATCTGCATTTCGATTTAGATAAATCTAGTATTAGAACTATAGCCAAAGTCTGTTTTATATATTTTATTCATGTTTCTTATTCATATTTAAAGGTTATTAACATCCCTAGGGCTAGAAAATGAGCAGGGTTAATCAGACATTGGCTATATATTTCTTTGAAGCAGGTTTTTGTTGACAGAACTGACATTCTATAATTTAGAGCAAGGGTAACAAAAGCACAGATTTACATCCAGAGAAAAATTAATTTCTTCTTATTTTATCGCATCTTTTTCTTATTATTTCTGTTTACAGAAAACAAGAATTTAGAATTGGTCGAATTTTTCAATCAAAAAAAGAATTTACAATTAAAAGAAAAAGAATTGCAAACCTGCCGATAACTCATAATATATGAGTTAGCCTTAGTGTAACCACATGGGGATAGCTATATTAGTAGCTATTGCATCTGAGAGGTAGGTCTAAAAAAGATATAGCTCATTAATGTGTAGTTCAATACACATTAAATACATATGCATGTATAAATATATATACCATATATACTCGAGTAAAAGTCGACCCCCATTTAAATGTTGACCTCATGTCTTTGGCAAACAAATTGGAATTTTCCATAGACTTAGTGTAAAACACCCTATTAGTATAATTCAGGGATAACAAATCAACATTTTGTGGGCCAAGTTATTGCCTACCTTACTGTAGCCTGCCCTCAAAGACCCTATAACACTAAGACGCCTCACTCAGCCTCTACTGTGTAATTAAAATGATCAAACCGACCACCTGGTGCACTGGATGTTCTCTTGATTACACAGTTACTCTATTCTATGTATAAATGTATATATGAATGTGAAAGATGTGTGATGATGGCGATGCTGATGATGATGCTGATGATGATGCGTATTTGTTCATAGCAATATCATATTGATTTGTATTCATACTTACCTATATAATGTATAATATAATTGTATGTGTTTACATGTGAAACACCAACCAGCAGCCGGGCTGATCAAACCCACCACAAGGTGGCACTGCAAAATTTACATTAGCATGGGAGAGATAGGGAGTGAGCTATCTTAGTATTATAGGGTCTTTGCTGTCCTATAAGTGAAATGTTCGGTGTTTATTGTAATACAATGTGTAGTGAGGATATATATAATATATGGCTTCATAGAACTGAGGTAGGAGGGTGGTACCATTGGGCATGTCGGAGTGTGGGTGGATGAAGGGTGAATTAAAGGGGAATTGACAGCCCTCAGCCACATGCAGCCACTGCCACAGAAACCAGCCACAGCCTACAGCCACCCCACCATCCACAGCCAGCATCCACAGCCACCAGCCACAGCCTCAGCCACAGCCACCAGCTCTCAACCACCACCACCAGCTACAGCCACCAGCAACAATCACTACCTACAGCCTCCAGATAGAGTCACAGCCGCAACTTCCATCCACAACCTCCAGCAATAGTCACAACCATCAGCCAAAGCCTCCGGCCACAGTACCCAATGACACCATTCAGCCACTGCGTCAGCCACAACCACGAGCCAAGAACTACAGGCCCCTGCGACAGGACCAGCCACAGCCACCAGGGAAAGCCTCCAAGCGCTCTACCCGACCACACTCTCAACTCACAGCATCAGCCAGAGTCCCGTCACCAGCCATAGCCAGCCGCAGCAATAGCCGTCAGCCACATACACCAGCCACAGCCCCTAGCCACAGGACGTGGCACAACCCCCACCCACAGTAACAGCCACAGTACCAGCCACAGCCACCAGCTGCAGTCACCAGCTACACCAGCCAGCGGCAGCCACCAACCACAGCCACCAGCTGCAGTCACCAGCTACAGCAGCCAGCGGCAGCCACCAGCCACAGCGCCAGTCATAGCCACCAGTCAAGCCACCAGCCACAGTCACCAGCCGCAGCGCCTGCCACAACCCCCAGTCACAGTACCAGTCACATCCACCAGCCACAGCTACCAGCCACAGATACCAGCCACAGCTACAAGCCACATCACAAGCCAGAGCACCAGTCAAAGCCTGTAGCCACATCACCAGCCGCAGAATCCAGCCCAAACACCCAACCACAGCCTCTAGTGGACAGCACCAGCCACAACCTCTAGTTTATAGCACTAGTCACATCCCCAAAGCCTCCAGCAACATCCACAGCCCCTACTGCCCACCCAGAGTGCAGAGCGTGGATCCCACACCCTGACTTATGGCGCTCACTCGGCCCCATATAATGGTGCTACATTCCTAGAGGACCGGTCATTACCATGCCATTTTGTCGAGTCACGGCCTGTCTGCTTCCTGCCGGCGGAATCCTTCCCGCTAACTACTTCCCATCCTAAGACACCCTACTTCCGGTATTGCGTGTGCACTGCCGCAAGGAGTGCAGCTCCGTGCACCTGAGTGTATCTTTGTACGTGACTTTTCCTCGTTCCCCCTTAGTTAGAAAAGAGCTCTCTCTGTCTTCAAAGAAGAACAATGATAAAGCACAACATATAGGCTGGCCGGTAGTGTAGAGTGGAGTCAGTTCAGTGCCCACCCTGCACACAGGGTTGCGGTAGTTGGTATACTAGTTTATTTGTTTGTTGTTGTTTTATGTCCTAGCAACATCCAAGGGCATATCACGATGGGTACCGACTTGTGACAGTGCGCATTCAGTGCGACTTTATATTGCTGCCCTACTAGGACACCAGGACCAGGACCCAACACCCAACACAGTCACATTATGATCCTGTCACTGGGCCAATCAGTCCTTTTCCTATCCTATTAATGTCGAGCACCAATCTAGGTAGCAACAGGTATCGATTTTATACGTCATTGATTTGATTAGACCGCGAATTGAACTGCTGACCTTCTGCAAGGGGGCCCTGCGTTCTAACGATTAGGCCACCGCGTCCGGTGGTAATAGTAGTAGTAGACGCTGGAATTATACGTGGCGGAGTTCGCGTGTGCTAAGCCAAGACTTTGCCCAGCCAGTGCGCAGATGCGGGTCTGTGGGAGTGGGAGTGGGAGTGGGAGTGGCGGTGGGGATGGGAGGGTGTGACTGCTGATAGGGTGGCTGGTTCTAAGACAGTGACGCCATCACGCACCGACACGCCCGCCCGCCCGCCCGCCTCCACAATTGGGAAGTGTAGCGCTAATTTCCTGGGTCTGACATTTGCCTGAGGCTGCCATCACTCTTTTGTTGTCCTTCCCCTTCCCCTTTCCCCGCAAACTCGTCCCGCCCTCATTTTCCCCCATCCTCCTCCTCCTCTTCCTCCTCCGGCTCCTCCTGTGCGTCCAGCTGTCGCCTATACGCAGGTGGTGCTGGGTGAGTGGGTGGGTTAGATGGGAGGATAAGCGGCTCGGGTCGGGGCTGCACGGGGTTGGGCGGGATTGGGCGGGGCGGGGCTGGGCGGGGCGGGGCGGGGCCAGGCGTGGCGGGGCGGGGTGGGGCGTGGCGGGGCGGGGGGCGGTGGAGGCCGGGGGGGGGGGGGGGGGGGGGGGCTAAGTGGACGGTCAGGCAACAAACCAACATGGTCATGGACAACTAAACTCATCTTCACGCGTTAGTTCCTGCTCCGTCAGATAATTCCACAGCCAGGTGTTCGCTTCACGGCCCATCCACGCGCTATTTCCTTCTAAGCTATGATTATGTCCTCTGGTTCAACCATACTTTTCATATATATTATAGATAATTGAGGAGTTCAAGCGCAAAGACCAATTCAATAATTGAGATAAACATTGAAGTTACACCTTCAAAATTTAATGCTTATTTTTGTTAGATTCTTATTGTTTTTTTGTTCATTGCTCTATACCCATTTTATGACAAGAAAAAAATGGAATTAATGAGAATTAATATTTCTCTGAGGTAAAAATCTGTTATTTCACTTCAATTTTTGTGTTGGCGTCTGTCGGGTTCTATGCATGAACTCTTCCATTAATTATGCGAATATAAATAGCGAATAAGATCCTGGTAGTATTATGCTAATCAACTACCATCAAGTTAACAATACTATTAGTTACCCCCCCGCCACCGCTGTCTCCAGGACAGGACTACTAAACAACCCATTAAAAAAAAAGTGTCGGGAAGTTGAGTTCTGGACATAGCATTAACAGCATGAATTGTCAGTCTAATATACGATGTATATTGTTCAAACACTTATTTACCATACCCCATTATTTTGCAGTAATGAATTAATTAAATCATGTAGATTAATATACTTTAAAAGTCCAATTGAGCACCGTCAATGGCTGCCATCTTGTTTTAGTTTACATTGTCTCTCAATTTCTCAACTGTAATCCAATATGAATAAACACTGTTCACTGGAACCACCACCTCCACAGTTACTTCCTACTGAAGAAGTTTTTGCTCGGATGTATAGAGGGTTGTCAGTCAGTCAGCCTTATTCTGGATGAGGATACACCTTGTATCTAACACTCCATGTGATACGGTGTATTCATATAGTGGCGCCATCTATGGCAGGCGGCTGCACTCAACACCCCCACTGTTGGGCCGACAGCATTTGCATCCACATCCCCGCCACATTCCTAGTACTTCCGACGAACTAGGCAAGAACAAAGAGCACCTACGTGCTTACATTCAATAAAGGAGGTTATGTGAAGGGCTGGTCGGGGGGGGGGGGATCCGGGAGTTATTTCCAACGGAGGCGCCACGGGAAAATTGGCGGGAGTGTGCGAGAAATCAATACAATGGCCCCCATAAAGTGGCGCCGATGATCAAGGGATATTGGCCATCGCGTCACCTTAGCCTGACTCCCTTCAGGATAGTACCCCCGGTAATGCTAATATTGTTGCACGCTGGCTGACCACAAGGTGGCGCTTCGACTGTGGTCATTTGTAGCGAGAGCTTACAGAGAGCTTATTTGATCCGTCCAAGCCAGGTTTACCGGAGATGTCTCATACCGGGTTGGATGTCTGAGTGGGTAGGGCGCACGCTTCCCTTCCGCTAGGTCATGTGGGTTCAAGAGTCCATCCCTGGCTGAACCAATTCAAAATAGGTCATACTTGGACACAGAAATTGGATTTATCAGTACCAGGGCATTGTGCCTAGGTGGGATATTGGATCATTGTGCTGGTGGCGGGGTGTTCCAGTGCGGCAGCACTATAAACTCCAGCCAGGAGGTAAACGCTGTCAACCACCCGCTCGGTCACTGTTAGTGGTAGTGTGTTAGCCCGCCGCTGCGCGTCGCTGCGGTCGGGCCACACTGGGCGGCTGGCCACGTTGATGGCTGCTGTTGATAAACGCCCATCTTGATTAGAAGCAGCCAAACATTGGCATCGGCTGCATGCCTCCCCTCCGCTCCACACACACACACGGACAGTCACAGACAACGTGACGTCGGGCGGTCTTAAGTGCAGCCCATGTTTAGGCCGTTCCAATAATGGACTGGCCGGCGGTTCTACACATATTTATCAATATTCCTCCCGACCAATGAGCGCGCGGACGGTTCGTTATTTGTGGAATTACTTAGGCTAGGAGAGTTTCACAGTTAAATGGTATTTGCGTCATTATGAATAAAAATGGGACGGACATTCGGTGGGGCGTAGTATTTACTGCTAGTCGGGGTGGGATTGGGACATGGACAGGTAGCAGAACTTGGACCTGGACAGGGCTGGAACTTGACTTTGACAGGGACTGGGCTTTATCTTTGACAGGCCCTCTGACAGGGACTAGGAAAGTGACGTTTACAGGGATTTTCACAGGGAATTTTACAGGGACTTTGCCAGGGACTTTGCCAGGGACTTTGCCAGGGACTTTATCAAGGACTTTATCAAGAACGTTGACAGGGACTTTGACAGAGCCTATGAGAGGGACTCTACCACGGACTTTGTCAGGACCTTTGTCAGGGACTTGGACTTGGCCTGGAACTTGGACTGGGATTGGGATTAGGGACCGAGGTTGGGGTGTGGGCTCGAACTAGAACTCCGATGAGGACCAGGACTTGAACTTGGACTAAGACAAGGACTGGGACTGACTTTAGCCACGCCGTAAGCCTGCCTTCAAATTGCGCGTCATATGGTTATGTTTACGCTATGAATTCGCACGAAGTCATCCTGAACGATTGCCCACACATTAGCGAAGACCACGTGACTCGGGAAAGTTCTGTAAATACTCAGAGTTGAGTTGCCTAAACATAACGAACCATGCAAATAGATTTCATAGAGCGAGGTCCCCCATCACGAATAGAACCACTCCTCCTTCCACCCGACGTCCATGTGGTGTTTGTGTCTGCTGCATTAATTCAATGTAGGATGGTGAAAGCGGCGCAAGCCGCCCAACTTTTTATCGCCTCACTCGTTCCGCCGTGCTGGGTGTAATCTTGGTTATTTCGTTGGCGTTGTGGGGGTTTGGGTGGGGGTGGGGGTAGTGGTGAGGGTTCCCGTGAGTTATATGTGTGTATGTGTGTGGGATGGTGGGGTTAGGATGGGATGTGTGTAGGGTATGGGTGTGATGTGTGTGTTGGAGTGCGTGTAGGTGTGGGTGTGGATGTAGGGTAGGTGTGCTCATAGATGTGGGTGTGGCAGGGTGTAGCTGTGTGGGTGTGGGTGTGCATGCGCATCTGCATAAGTTGTGGGTGTAGGAGTAGGTCTGGTGTTGATATGGGTGTTTGTTGGTTCGGGTGTGGGTGTGGGTGTGGGTGTAGGTGCGTGTGCACGTGTGTGCGTGTGGATGTGGATCTGGATGAGGGTGTGGGTGTGGATGTGGGTGTGGATGTGGGTGCGGGTGAGTGTGAGTGGTGTAATGTATGTGTGGATGCCGTGAGTTCTTGTAACGTAACTAGCTTTATTCAGAACCTTCACCGGTGACGTCATACAGTCTTGCTGTGGGGGTGTTCGGATAACTACAATACATTACATCCTCCCCTTTCACTTAAGTAAAACATATATCTAGTACTTATATCTAATACAGTTTCTTTTATTTCCGACTGATCAAACCTTATCACATAGACTGGAATTCCTTATCCTATCCTCCCCTTTATGACTAACAAAGGTACCTGTGTCTTGAAAATAAATCCAAAAATACACGCAACATGGTTAGCACACAAATATCGAAAGTCCAAGTGTGCACATAACAGCCAACAAATGTTCATATGAACGATGTAAAAGTCATTTGTCATCCTTTGACATGTGATGCTGCTTCTTATATTGATGATACAAGGTACCGTCTTTGATTGACACATATTTTAAAAAGATGCAACGGCAACCTACCAGGATACATGTTCAAGCCCCTAGTCATAAATTTACTGGATGTGTCACATGACACACATGACCCACATAAATATACTAAGTTATCGGGAACATTATGAAGTCTGATGAGGTACAATTAAATCACGTTGTAACCGTAATGATTTGGTTTACAACTTATTCTACCAGAACGTGTAGTATATGTTGCATGTGTGTTTGTGTTATGCGATTTGTTAACTGGAATTGATGATTCAACTTTGGAACCTTTAAGTTCATGTTCATTAGGACATTTAAACAGAAATCTCCTGTTACGTCTTATTACGTGTTTACAGTCATTTAATATGTGGTAATCACGAGGAGTGTTTACATTGGTACTCAAAATGGCCCCTTTTTTCCAGTCACCATGATGGTCCTTATAGCGTACTTGATCACCCTTAGCTAGAGGGTGTTGAACGTGACCGGCATGTTTGTCAAAGTAAACTTTTTGTGTTTCCTTATTTAGGTGCATTTGAGGTAGTTTGGACGCATGCACTGTGGCCCTCAAGTCTCGATTTAGGACCGGAATTCTGCTCCTTAATTTTCTAGACATCAGTAATTGCGCTGGAGACGCGCCTATACCATTTAATGTCGTATTCCTGTAATTCAGTATGGCAATTTGTATATCCGTACCGTCCTTTACACATTTTTTTATGATATTTTTAACCGTTTGAACATAACGTTCAATTTGTCCATTACTCTGAGCATGCATGGGACTTGAGTACAGGGACGTAAAATCGTAGAATGATGCAAATTTCTGAAATTCTAGACTCGTGAATTGCGGACCATTGTCCGACACTATAAATTTGGGTATACCAAAATGGGCGAACGTTTGTTTCAAAGCCTCAATAAATGCGGTAGTAGACGTCTGATGTAATTCTATGAAATCAGGAAATTTTGAATAATAATCAACAATTAAAATGTAATTTCTATCATTTACATGAAACAAGTCTACTCCAATTTTATGAAATGGTATATCCAAAATATCATGGCTTACTAATGGCTCTTTTGCTGGGAAATTTCGAAATTCCTGGCATACCCCACATCTGACACCATGTAATGTACGTGTGGACGCCGTGAGTTCTTGTAACGTAACTAGCTTTATTCAGAACCTTCACCGGTGACGTCATACAGTCTTGCTGTGGGGGTGTTCGGATAACTACAATACATTACAAGTGGGTGTTGAGGGTGCAGGGATGCGGGTGCGTGTGTAGGTGCGTGTGCACGTGTGTGTGTGGATGTGGATGTGGATGTGGATGTGGATGTGAATGTGAATGTGAATGTGGGTGTGGGTGTGGATGTGTGGGTGTGTGGGCGTGGGTGTGTGGGCGTGTATGTGGGTGTGGGTGGGTGAGGGTGTGGGTGTGGATGTGTGCGTGTGGGTGGGTGGGGGGTGGGTGAAGCGCGTGCGCGGGAGAGGTGGGAGATGTTGGAGATGAGAGGGAGGGCGTGATGCTTGGGCGGTGAATATTTATGAATAAATTGATTCGTCTACGCTCGCTGACCATGTGGCGGCGCTGGGAACATTAATCAGACGCGAGTGTGTGCCGGGTGGTGGCGCTCCAATTACATCTATTTACCCAGAGCGTACCGGGTGTGAACACACCCGTGTCCACACCCCGGGGTCCCAACCGCTATTTACCTACACTGGCCCCGTGTGTCCGCACCGTAACGTCGCACTGTGGAGGGGAGTAGCGTAGTGCACCCTGTGTGTGTTGGTGGATGTCCTTTGTATACATGTGCGTTTACTGGGGGTTTGTATATGGGTGGGTTTAGGGGGGGGGGTGTATTTGGTTGGTTGTTTGAGTTTTACATATTGGCAACATCTAAGGTCATATCAGGACGGGTACCGACTTGTGACAGTGCGCACTCATGGCGAATTTATAGTGCTGCCCTACTGGCAGACCAGCCCACCAGCCCCATGATCTGATATCCCATTCAGTCACATTATCCTGACACTGAGCCAACCAGTCATTGCCTTATTCTAATAATGATAGCTCTGAAGCAACACAAATCTATTTTTAGGTCATTGATTTGACTAGACCTGGGTTGGAACCCGTCGGTTCGAAACCGACGATGTACCAAAACAGCTCAATTCATTCGGCCATCCCGTCTGGTCCCTCTGTATGGGTGTTTACTAGGTGTTTGTACATCGGTGTGTTTAGGGGTGGTGTATTTGTATAAATGCATGTGTCCATCATATTGAATGAGCTTGGTCGGGGGTGCATGCCTGCTGCCCTATAGACTACATCACGGTTCCGAGTGCGCATGCGCTGAAAATGGCATTGGGAACAAAGCAAAGGCGTACGGACATTGAGTTTGCCAATATGTGTAGGGCAAAACTGCCATTTTATTCAAAATTAATAGAAATACATAACAAATTGGCACAAACATGGATGAAAGGATGCAATATAATATAATGAATATGTTTAAGACACAACTCTACATAATTAAGCATTTTGAGCTAAGAAACATACAATTTCAGTCACTTTACAGGCTGATGTTTATATCACCATTGATTAGCCAGAAGTAATTCTTGTTCTAAATATTAAAATGTCAAATGTGTCAACAAAACCTTGTTTCAAAGAAATACATAAGCAATATCTGCTTAACCCATCTCATTTTCTATTTCTACATATGTCATTAACCATAGGATATAAAAAACAACATGAATAAAATAAGTAAAACTGACTCTGGCTATGGCTCTAACACTAGTCTGAGTCCCTAGATTTGTCTAAATCTAAATGCACATGGCATAAGATGTGCTGATTATATTGATGTAAATGCAATGCTGGATAAAAGACTAATATCTTAATTTATTATATATATATATTTTTAGTTGGTATTTTATGTTTCAAACAAGAGCTGAGAAGAGCTCAAATAACACATTTCATAGCTGCACCAGTGTATTAGCATGTGCGATGTGCTTCTCGCGGGTTTGTTTTGCTCTGATGCATCCCACAATGCACCGCGCCGCTGGAACCGTGATGTAGTCTATTGGCATGGAGTGGGTTAATCGAGGGTGTGTGTGTTGGTGGTGGGAGGTGCGGGGTGTGGGGGGGTCAGCGATAGGAGAGGGACAGGCATCCAATATTTGTGTGGGACAGGGATATGAGTGTAGTGGGGAGATGTGGGGGTGGGGGTGGGGGGTGGGGGTAGGCGTTTCTCATGCGGTTTGTAGGGTACTTTACTAAATGGAGAATACACTCAGCTGGCCGCATTGACCCTTGCCCCTTGCCTCCAGCTCCCACCCGACTCCCTCCGGATGGATCCCCGCCTGCCCGCCTCCCTACCCCCTCTCCCACCACGCCCGCACCTACACACCTTCCACAAACCTTCCACCCACCTTCCACAAACCATTTACACACTTTCCACACACCTTCCACACACCTTCCACACACCTTCCACACACCTTCCACACACCTTCCACACACCTTCCACACACCTTCCACACACCTTCCACACACCTTCCACACACCTTCCACACACCTTCCACATACTTTTCACACACACCTTCCACACACACCTTCCACACATCTTCCACACACCTTCCACGCAACTTCTACACATCTTCCACACACCTTCCACATACTTTCCACACACCTTCCACATGCCTTCCACAAACTTTCCACACACCTTTCACACACCATCCACACACCTTCCACACACCTTCCACATGCCTTCCACACGCCTTCCACAAGCCTTCCACAAGCCTTCCACACACTTTCCACACACCTTTCACACACCTTCCACACATCTTCCACAAATCTTCCACACACCTTCCACACACCTTCCACACGCCTTCCACATACTTTCCGCACAATTTTCACACACACCTTCCACACACCTTCCACACATCTTCCACACACCTTCCACATACTTTCCACACACCTTCCACATGCCTTCCACACACTTTCCACACACCTTTCACACACCATCCACACGCCTTCCACACACCTTCCACACACCTTCCACAAGCCTTCCACAAGCCTTCCACACACTTTCCACACACCTTTCACACACCTTCCACACACCTTCCACCCACCTTCCACAAACCATTTACACACTTTCCACACACCTTCCACACACCTTCCACACACCTTCCACACACCTTCCACACGCCTTCCACATACTTTCCACACACTTTTCACACACACCTTCCACACACCTTCTACACATGTTCCACACACCTTGCACAAGCCTTCCACACACCTTCCACACACCTTCCACATACTTTCCACACACCTTTCACACACCATCCACATGCCTTCCACACGCCTTCCACACACCTTCTACACATCTTCCACACACCTTCCACATACTTTCCACATACCTTCCACACACTTTCCACACACCTTTCACACACCTTCCACACACCTTCCACACGCCTTCCACACGCCTTCCACACGCCTTCCACACACCTTTCACACACCTTCCACATGCCTTCCACACACCTTCCACACGCCTTCCACACGCCTTCCACACACCTTCCACACGCCTTCCACACACCGTCCACACACACCTTCCACACTCCGACATCTGCCGAGGGGGTGGTCAGCCAGCTCCACACGCGCTGTAATAGGCGATAATGGCCTACTGTTAACGAGATTGGGGTTTCTTGCCGATTGGCCCCAGGGGCCACATTATCGGCAGGCCGCGTCTGTTTTCCAACGCCGGACGTCCGGCCGGACCGGAAGTGCCAAGTGTCCCGGTGGACAATGGATCGGGCCAGCTGACTCGCATACCACCTATGAGCCCGCCCGGCCCCGCCCTTTCACACAACCCGCCACACCACCCCTGCATAGTCACACGCCCGCCGCAAATCGGGACACATCGTCAAGATTTGCGTCCTGTCGTTGTGTAACTTCCTCACCGAGGTGGCTTCGGGGGGAAATCTGTTATTCTTGGCACTAGATTTACAGGAAATCCTCTCTAAATCGACCGACCATGGGACCGACTTTAAATAGTCCATCTAGGGAGGTGGTCGGTTTAGGGAGTTTGTTTTATTGTTATAATGATATTGTACGGGCGATCGTTTGGGACCGGAATCAAGTGATCAATATATGGGAGTGGTCGATCCGTGGAGGTGGTCAGTTAGAGAGGTTTTACTGGATTTTAATTTTTTTTCTCGTCTGTGGCGATTCAGATGAGGTGGCCGGTTGTGGCAAAATGAGGAAGCCGATTGACGACGTGTTGCTAGAAAAGGGTTACTTTTAGTATGGATTGTTATTGGAGGACATGGACAAATGTAAGAGTTAGAACCAATCATTATTTATATTTGCATAATTGATTTTGCATCACATATAGAATTAATATGTATAATTATATATATCAGATTCAGACAGATACATCTATATATATGTAAGAAGGCAACGAAGCAACACTCGAATGGTAGATAATATTTATTTTAGCAGTAAGTAGTACATGCAATATATAACAATAATCTGGCCGGGCCTAAGTGCCCTAACGGTAGAAAACAAAAAAAAATAGGTGCGAATGGAAGTATTGGCTGCAGTGCCGGGCTGGAGATGACTGGCGCGACCCGCTGGCTGTGGTTGGTATTTAGTTAAGCCAGCGCCTCCCAGCGGGGCGCCCATGAACCAGCCGACGAGTCCCCATGCTAGCCGCGGGGGTAAGCACAGTGCGAATCCTACACCTGCATATACTGGTATATATATATACGTGGCTATATAAGTGTGATGTAAACTATAAGTATTATGCGAATATAAAGGCACAGAAGGCAATATACCTGCAACCTACCACACTGCTGGGACTGATGGCGCCACCAATGGCCCTCTTCATCCCACACATTCACTCGCTCCAGGGATTTATTTATGTTTATTCATATGTATGATACGAAATGCACAATGCTGATTTGAAAGTCACATGCGTTGCATAATTTATTGTGCATATATTAACTTAAAATGGCACAAATATTTTCTTTGCATACTTGTATCATGTAGCTGTCTATAATTTCCTACTAATGTTTGGTATGGGGAAGTACTACCGATCGATATCAGTGCAAAGAAAGTCGTAACAATCCCAAAGAAGCAATAAGAAAAGCTCCTGTGTAATTCCCGGTAGCTCTCTACAACAGGTGGTGTAAGCCTCTATGCACTTTTCCTATGGGACCCCCCCCTCCCTCCCTCCCCTACCCACACCTGACCATTACCCCACAACCAACACACAATCACCATGCCCAGATCTTTAATATAAGGCAAGCTTTGCCGCGCTCTAAGCGCCTTTTCTGTACACAGTAACGTCATATGCACATCTATCAAGCTTGGCATCTCGCATTACGCACCTACTCTTTGATAGTGCAATGGGGTCTAAATGCCTTTTTTTTTTAAAGTATGTACACAAAAAAAAGCCCAGCTAAGCCAGACCCTGCGGGTCGATTCTGTGCGCCAGCCATTTACTGTGGCAATTAGCGCCGGCGCGAACGATCAAACACAACGCATGCCAAAAGCATTATTGATCCTCTACAATGACATCGATTTCAAACCACTGTTTGGAGAGATAGAGAGAGGGAGAGACAGAGAGAGAGGGAGAGAGGGGGGAGCAGAGAGAAAGCATTAAAGCATAAACAAAACAAAAACAAAGTTTAACTCTTGCAGGTCGATATTATTTACTAAAGCTCCAACTCGCTATTATTCGCTTCGAGACTGCATTTAATGTTGGTAAACTTGTCTGTAGCGGCTTGGATAAGTTGAGTAATGTACTTTGTTAAGGTAAGTCGTGCTAGAAGTGACATTACTTTTTTGGCTGTCCATAGTGCACTTTCTGGAGGTGAGTCGTGATATAAAAGATATGTGTTTGTGCATCGTATATTTAGTTTTGTTCGGGTGGCTCGTGCTATAACAGACATGTGTTTGTGCATAGAGTAATTTATGCAGGGAACTGATGCAATAACTGACACTCGCTTGAGCAGAAAGTATTTTATGCAGGTAAATCATGGTATAACAGACATGGTCTTGTGAATAGAATATTTTGTGCAGATAACTCGTGATATAACAGACATGTGTGTGTGCAGAGAGTAAGTTATGCAGGTAATTCGTGCTATAACAGACATGTGTTTGTGCACAGAGTAATTTATGCAGATAACTCGTGATATAACAGACATGGGATTGTGCATATAGTACTTAGTGTAGGTAATGTTTGCTATAACAGACATGTTTTTGTGCATAGAATACTTTGTACAAATAACTTGTGCTATAACACTATTAACAGACATGTGTTTGTGCACAGAGTAAGTTATGCAGATAACTAGTGATATAACAGAGATGGGATTGTGCATAGAGTACTTAGTGTAGGTAATGTTTGCTATAACAGACATGCATTTGTGCACAGAAAACTTACTGCAGGTAGCTTGTGCTATAACAGACATGTGCTCGTGCAAAGAGTATGTTGTGCATGTAAGTCGTGCTATGGGCAAAACAGACATGTGTTTGTGCATACAATACTTGTTGCAGGTAACTCGTGCTATAACATACGTGTGTTTGTGGGAAGGGAGCTTGAAACTGGCTTCTGGTTTAGCGCGTCAGGTAATGCAGAGAAGCAAGTCAAATTTGACCTTTTTGGCAAAGTACACACAGGTGATGTTCATTTCACACTACACCGTAGGTGTAAGCCTTTATCTAGCCGTGCGCCTAATTTCAGGAATATGCTCATTTTGAATATAGCATCTTTGTGGTATTTACAGTTACTCAGTAAACAAGGACACACTCCAATTATGGACAATTGGTCTTCCTTATTCCACTTCCCCTAGTAATGGCGAACAATAGACAAGCTGTAAGTTTTTTTATATTTTACCCTGCGAGGGATTGATCCTAATCCTATATCCTGTTGGTAGCGGGTGCTTTACTCATTTAGGCATGACATCTGGTTATTGCAGTTTCCTAATTATTCTATGCATATAATGCATAATTGGGCCATTCACTTTGTGTTTATTGGAGGGATCATCTAGATTACTACCCTGATATTATATTTATATTAGTATTAGTCTCGATCAAACTTAATTCCCGGTGGCAGCATTTTAAAGGAATATCATAATTAAATCTGCTAATAATGCTAACTAGTAGTTTAATGCTGTTGCAATCAGTAGAATGCTCAAATCAGTACATGCTATCAGTACATGCTATCAACATAATATATAGCATCATAACCGCATTTGCAATCTTGATAAAAAATCCCGCCGGTTCAATATTATGGATATATAATAATTAAATCTAAAGGATGCACTGCTAACTAGTAATTAGCCCCGCCCCCCATCACTTGGACTTACATAGATGTGTTATTTCAGGAATACTTGAACCAAATCAAGTTCAAGCCCAGCTCCCTTCCCCGCCTCTACACATTACTATCTTAAGGCACACGCCGTATGCCAGAGACAGGTACAGAGAGTGGGGCGGTGGTTGATATTTACTAAGGAGACTAATTTTTAAGATCGCATTTGACTCGCATGTGATTCATTCAAATTAGCATCGTTTAAAGTCAGTGACATTCCCAGGCCGAAATATATATTTTTAACCACACACACTAAAACAAACGCAAACACAATTTACAATATCTGTACATCCTTTGTTAGAATGTCAAACAGACTCTGCAAGTAAAGAACACACATGAAGCCCCCTCCCCCCCACCCCCACCCCACACTGCCCTCGTCAATGCAAGGCGGGTAATTTCAATAAGATATTTGTCGTCATCCACTGTCTATGCCTTGATCTTTCCTGCCCACATTTCGTGGAGATAATGTTACTTAAAGCCGCACACTCTTCTGTTACTAAGCGACTTGTCAAGCGCAGCCTTTCTTGAAGATTTATACTGCCTATCATGGATAAATCTGAATAGACTTGTTTTCACCATTAGACAGTTTGTCGATAGAAAGCCCGAGTCTACACTTTTACCGACCCAAGGGATTTTTAACCTCCCACACCACATAGACATGTTATGAGAGCAACTGGCCTTTGATGATGCTGTACATTATACACAGTGGTGGAAATCCAAATTGGCAGAGATAGGGGGCATGGGGAATCGAACTACCAACCTTCAGATTAGGAGTCCGACCTGGAAAAAAGTCAGACACTCTAACCACGCCGCCACAGAGAACACTTTCAGATGCAATCTATACCTGTCGACCACGCTGGACAGACGCATTAGTGCGGCGCTTAGCCCCTGGAAGTATGGGTAAATCCTCTCACTGTCTCAGGCTCTAGCACCACCAACGAGCAGAGCAACCCTGTACTACAGCTCTGTACCATTCGGGATTATTCTAAAAGGGTTAAGAAATGAAAAGCAAACTTCACTCCCTTTGTGTTCCGTCCTGATATGACCTTAGATGTTGCCAGGATGTAACTCCAACAACCAACCCACTCCCTTTGTTGGTTCACCCCCCCACCCCCCGTCCCCAATCTGGCACAATTCAGTTCGCCGACTATATTTCACAAGCACGGGGCTATATAACGCACTTTAAATGTATTCCCGATCTATAGCTATTTGAAACAATTGCACTCTTAGTACTAGTATGAAAGACCTTGTGTTAGCCTATAGGGCTGAATTGTTGTCTTACGTCCTTGCAACATCTAAGGTTATATCAGGATTGAACCGACTTGTGACATTGCGCACTCATGGCGACTTTATAGTGCTGCCACACTGGGAGACCAAGTCGCCAGCAACAGATATCCCACACACGTTATCCTGACACTATGTGACACAAACCTTGTCCTATCCTAGTAATGTGAAGCACCAGGCAAGGTAGCTACAAGCATCAACTTTATAAGTCATTGGTTTGAATTGGCCGGAATTTGAACTTCCTACCTTTCACAGAGGGTGGGGTGAAAATTTAAGGATGTGAAGATATGGTGATGGGGTATGGGGGGGGGGGGTATTTGGATATTCTAGCTGAGCAATGCCAGGAGCGAATCAGCAAGTCACAAACAAAAAAGTAAATGATCGTGGCATAGTTTGATAACGTCCTTATCTGGTATGGACACACTTTATATTAGATATGCTGGACATGTTTAATGTAGTTGCTGGTTGCTACCACAAAAAAACCGCGCTACATATCATTCACGCCTTCAGGAGCAATTGCTTCCAAGCACTTGAGGTGTGTGCTTATGCGGAGGGGGCGGGGGGGCGGGGAGGGGGGCATTTATGTGGCTACAACCTTAGAGACTCATCTACGCGTATCGTCAATATCATATGCTGCATATGAGAAAAGCAGTCAGTGCACTATGGTGTGCTTGAGATACAGCGTACCTGAGGTATATAACATATTATATATAATGCTATATATGTATATTATAAGCTGTATATCGATATATCGACAATAGAGTGCATTGGGTGATACAACAATGGCATATGAGCCAATCTCAAAAAGTTATTTTTTTAATTTTATTTTTGTATTGAGGCTGTATTTATACTGTCCATAGCATGTAAGCCCGGGTACCCAGGCTTGTTTTCAATGCTGGCCAGCTGTAGTGTTGGTGTTGTCTTACCAAGCAGTAGCTGCTGATAAGTTATTTGATTGTCTGCATTTCAGTAGCAGATAGATAGTCTGTTGGTATGTTTAGTAGCCTATGTTTGTTTTTTTGGGCCCTCTTGGCATTGTATTTTTGTTCTATTCTTATTACTATGTTAGTTGTTAGTTGCTATGTGCTAACCATTACACCACCTAGGCTCCCTGATATCAACACACTCCCCACGCCTACCTGTCTATGTGGTTACTTGCCTGAGAGGTCAGTGCAGACCACTACACTTGTCCCCCTGGAATTGTAAGTCTTGTAATGCTTACAATTACATACATACAGGCAATGCACTAACACAGGGTAGGTTCAACAACCATACAGCGCAAAGCTTGTACAGGATCCTGATCACGGCAACCAGTGTCATGGGGGTGTTGAAAATGGGAAATATTGTGCCTAGAGTGGGACTCGAACCCACATCTCTTTGCATTCCGGGCCAGTGTGCTAACCATTACACCACCTAGGCTCCCTGATATCAACACACTCCCCACGCCTACCTGTCTATGTGGTTCATATGTATATCTATATGTATATATATATATATGTAAATGTAAGTGCATATGTATAATATGTATATGTATTTGTAAATGTATATGAATATGCATCTGTATATGTATAAGTATATGTATGCGTATATGTATATGTATCTGTATAAGTATATGTATATGTATAGGTTTTGATTGATTGGTGGTTTCTTTACACCGTGTCGGCAACATAGGCCATCCTGTAAACGCCTGAGAGGTCAGTGCAGACCACTACACTTATATGAATATATATGTAAATACACAGATATACATTGAGATATGTCTATAGAGAGTACATATTCCTTCAAGGAAAGCAAAAGATATTTGAGGAGTTCAGGCAAAAAAGATCCTGTAAACACCCATCCAAAAATTGAGATAAAAATTGGAGTCAAACCTTCAAAAGGTTCATTTTTTACATTCATACTTTTTGTTCATTGTTGCATAACAATTTCGTTACCATAAAAAGTAGAAGTAGTGAGAATTAAAATTACGCCCAGGAAAACAATTTGTTATTTGAATTCAATTTATGGATTGGCGTTTTCGGGGTTTTAAGACTGAACTCTTCATATGTATATCTATATGTATATATATATATGTAAATGTAAGTGCATATGTATAATATGTATATGTATTTGTATATGTATATGAATATGCATCTGTATATGTATAAGTATATGTATGCGTATATGTATATGCATCTGTATAAGTATATGTATATGTATAGGTTTTGATTGATTGGTGGTTTCTTTACACCGTGTCGGCAACATAGGCCATATTCACGACGAGAAATTGTTTGTTTTTTATTCAACCATCGCTTTTACAGAATGCAAAAGCACAGAATCAATTTTCCGCCAGTACACTGTGGACCCAAAAAGCTCACAGGTACATAATTTGTGGCTAAAGGAAATAGAATTAAGATAAAAGTTAAAAGTTATTAATTGATCTAATTGATTTAATGGACTATATGTGTTGATATAGACCAGCTGCCCTTAAAAAGGCTAAATGTTTTCTTAAGAATAAGTATATGTATATATGTACATGCATATGTATATGTATATGAACCTATCTCAAAAGGTGATAACTCTTCTTTTGTTGTCCATTGTAACGATTGAGACAAAACATCACAGAAACGGTTACACTGAAAACACAAGGACATTTGGCTCAAATCAATATGTTTTCTATTGGGATTATGAAACACCTTGTACAAAACAAATCAGTTTATCCTGAGCAAATGCATAAGCAGATAGTATGGTGATCGTTACAATGGACACAGTTTTGTCCCATATTCCTTAGCACCTTTTGAGACAGTCTCATATGTATATGTATGTGTATATGTATATGTATATGTGTCTGTATATGTGTATATATGTATATGTATATGCATATGCATATGTATGTGTATATGTATATTTATATGTATATGTGTATGTATATGTATATGTATATGTATGTCTATGTGTATATGTATATGTGCATGTATATGTGTATGTATATTTATATGTATATGTATATGTATTTGTATTTGTATATGTATATGTATACCTCTGACCGCATTCAGTTCCTAGTTAATCCTACCCTCCAGTGCACACACACTTTACACGTAAACCCACCTTCCCACACGCTCTCCCCACATCCAGTCAAATCACGTCAAACACCCATTTGTGTACTACACCAACCCAACATCCGCCCACACCTCTTCCAACAATCCACCTCCACAGCCAACTGCCATTCACCCACCCGGCCCCACCCTACCCCACCCCGCACAGCCCGCCCCCCCCCCCCACCACACCCCACCCCACACCGCCCTCCGCCCCACCCCACCCCGTAACACACACGATGATGTCAGACCAGGTCTTGAGAAATTACATCGGCAGTTATCGTGTTCAAGATGTCACTAACAACCGATAAAACTATCATTATAAGGCACCAGCGTATGAGCTCAGTTTGCTAATACTAGCCTTTAGACAGTCATTCCCAACTGTCGGCTCATGCAGTTTGATATTATTACATACCTTCTGGCTGGTGCTACAGTGGTAGGCCTCCACTTTATGGAATAGGTTGGTCGTCAGAGTTGTCAGAGTGCGAAAGAGGAGAATTATCGCGTGAAATTGTGTATTCCGCTCTCTACTCGTGCCTCACCTGTTTCAGGCTTTCTTTTACAGGTGAGCAAAGTGAGTGCATAGTTCAATGGGTTTAACCCTGTTTAGATATGTAATAATAACATACAGCACCTGACAATGACATATGTTGTAAAGCTAAGATTCCTTACATGCGGCATGCGGCTTGCGGTATGCGAATGCGAATGCGGCAAAAAATCGAAACACCTTGAAGTCAATGGGCTACATTCCTTACATGCAGTATGCGAATGCGAATGTGAATGCGAATGCGGCAACTCGATCGGTCCATGTAGCAATCGGTGTGGCATGCGGTATGCAAATAGAAACCTCAGTCGCACGTGTCCATTAGTTTTAGACGAGGAGAGGCGACTGATCATGACGGAACGGTCACACACAGGGGTGCGGAGGGGAAACATATGGTAGTGGTGGTGGGGAGATGCCTGCCACATACCGCGTAGAAGGAATCCTCCCATTCGGATACCGCATGCACATACCGCATACCACCTATAAGGAATCTTAGCTTAATGCGAATAAGGGTATTCTTTAAAAGTTGCACAATGCAATGATTTTGAGCTTCCGTAATTTCTTCTAGATAAATATATTAGCTTGATTGTCATAACCCACCCTACTTTCTTCTAAGGTAACTTTTATTTTGAATTCCTAACGGTGGAGATCCTTGAAGTGCAAACATGCTAAATTAAAGTTGCATGGTCCGATGGTTTTGAGTTTCTCTCAATTTCTGAGATAAGCATATTCAGGTTGATCATTATAATCTATCTCAGTTTAGTTTGAAGTAACTTTTATTTTAAATGGCAAACTTTTGAGATATTTGAAGGGCAAACATGCTAAATTAATTTGGGCAAGCTTGCCAAAACTCTAACACCAAAATACATTCTATACTCCTCGATATGCAATGCGCAATACCCGCTACAGTCCACAATATGCAATATGCAATATATGCTACAGTCCACAATACGAAATGTGCAATACACGCTAACTGTGCAATACACGCTACAGTCCACAATACGCAATATGCAATACACGCTACAGTCCACAATACGCAATGTGCAATACACGCTACAGTCCAAGATGTGCAATGCACAATACACATTACATGCTACAGATCACGAGATGCAATGCGCATATTTATATTGCCTATCGTATGACTATTTTCCACAGCATGTAACCCAACACATACCTGGAATGTCTGTATCTAAATAAGTATTCTCAGTGCACTGAACAATGGTCGCATATTAATATGGCCCAGTTAACCATCTGTCTATATATGTATAGACTATTTATATGCCCATATTAGTACGTATACATATGTATATTAATATAGGTCAATAAACTACATTTCTATTTATATATTTTTATACCAATAGTGTGTTTCTGTATAGAGACACACTGTTCTATATATACACTGTATATGCCCACATTAAAATAACCTATATCTGATATATACATATATGATATGCCTTATAGTGCTTATGTAAGCGTAGTAGCGCTTATATATATGTAAGCGCTATAAGGCATATCAATATTATCATAAATATATATAAAGAGTTCAGGTGCAAATCCCTGTAAACGTCAATCCAAAGATTGACTTAAACATTGCAGTCAAACATTCAAAAGGTTAATTTTGTACATTCCCTTCTTTTGTCCAATGCTACATAACCATTTATTTACAAACAATGTGGAATTAGAGGGAATTAAAATAAACTTTCATGTAAATTCTTAAAATGCTAAGTCAATTTTTGGATTAGCATGTACGAGGATTTGCGCCTGAACTCTTCATATATAACCACCCACGTCCCGCCACAACACTTCATTCACCAGATATCCCACAACTCACCACCACCACCCTTCCTCATTACCCTAATCCCCCACTCAGGGATAAACCCCACAAGCCTAATCCAAACACCAAACACAAAACACAAAACACAAAACCAACAACACCAAAACACCTTCCATGCTCCCCCTGCAGTGAAGAACTGCCTACCTTGGGACACGGTGTGTACAGCGATAAGATGCAACACCTGGAGAAGGACTGCCGCCCTGGAGAGGCTCTCCCACGCCCGGGGTGCTCCCATCCTGGCTCCTTGTCTCGGCCGGCTGCTGTTAAAGTC
This sequence comes from Branchipolynoe longqiensis, assembly GCA_030323885.1. Lineage (NCBI taxonomy): Eukaryota > Metazoa > Annelida > Polychaeta > Phyllodocida > Polynoidae > Branchipolynoe > Branchipolynoe longqiensis. The sequence goes on from CM059187.1 coordinate 67,383,234, forward strand.
CTCCCGGTGCGTCCGATATCTGCCTACCTACCTACCGCACGCCGGCACCAGCCAAAGAAGTTGTGTGGTCTCCTCCTGTGTGGCGTGTGTGGTGTGTATCTACTACTCCCACACTTGAGCTGTTCCTGTTAGTGTTACCGAGCCGTGTGGGGGCTCCTCCAGTAGGTAAAGGTACTCCACGTGTTCTTACTAACGCACTCACTCACTGCTCACTGGGTGGCCGGGGTAATCTTACCAGGTGTGTTAATGTGTGTGTTGTTCAGAGTTCCGACTCAAATACGCAAGGAAGGCAGCCGCTACCAAAAGCAGACGATAATAATGAGTATTTACTTTTTTTTGGCGGGAACTTGAAGGTAGCGCCGTGTAATGTTTTGTAGCGATGAAACTCACTGCGGGGGGTACAATGCGAGGGTGCACATTGCATTACAGCCTGCCTCCTGTGAATAGGTGTGTGTCGGTGAGTGTAGATGTGTGTAGGTGTGTGTAGGTGTGTGTAGGTCTGTGTGGGGGGAATGGTTGAGTGGGCGCTGACGGTGCTCTGCCTCCTCTGCCGTGCTGGTGTGCTGTTGTGGCGTTGCCAGTCGCTACAACCCAATAGCAGACGATCCCGAGCCCCGCCTTGACAAGTTGTGCGAGCCGCCCGCCCGCCGCCCGCGCTTTTACGCGGGCGACGCCAGCGCCACCTGGCCTGGTGGATGTACACCAGAGGCACCGGGCGGCGTGGGCCGGACAGAGCCTCTGGGGCCCCTCCCCCCTACCCCCACCCCTCGGACTCATCCTCCTCCTCCTCTTCCCGCCCCTCCTACCGCCTCTCCTCCCAAATCGATATGCTGAATGTTTCCATTAGGCGGTCCGTTCATATTAGCGGGTTCCTTTGAAAAGCTTTGTTGGTTGTTGGAGTTTTATGTCCTGCCAACATATATGGTCATATCAGATTGGGTACCGACTTGTGACTGGGTGCACTCATGGCGAGTTAATAGTGTTGCCCCATGGGGAGACCAGGCTGGCCTGATATCCGACTCAGTCAAATTGTCCAGACACCGAGCCAACCAGTCTTTGTTCTATCCTAATATTAGTAATAATGCCGAGCGCATGGCTAGGAAGCGACAAGTATAAATTTGTATGTCATTGGGTTGACTCGACCAGGGTACAAACCTGTCGGTTCGAATCCTATGATCTACCAAGACGTAAGACGGACATTCAATTCATTCGGCCATCCCATCTGGTCGCTTTGAAAAGGGGGTGGGTTGGGTAGGAGGGGTAGTAGTAGTGGTGGTGGTGGTGGGGGAGGCTATTTAAATCAATGTTCTTATTACGGGAAGGGATAAAGGCGAGTTCGTTTTGATGCAGTGGTGAGATGAGATCCATAAACATTTATCATCCCCTGTAAACAAACAAAGCAATAACAAAAAGACCCTCTCCAAACCCCCCACCCCCACCCCACCCCCAAGATTTTTTTTTTGTTTAAACCGCACAATTATTTTCATTTTTGATTTCAATGTAGCCAGGAGTCGTTATAGAGAGACCAGGAGGCGGAACGAGATGAAGAGGAAGCAAGCGGGCTGCAGAACGCCTACATGTCGGCTGGTGGCGGTGACAAAGGTGGACGAGCTTAAAGCTGCATAGTCCGATGAAAACATCAAATTTTCAAAACCAAAGCAATTTTCTAAATTGTATTCTACATATCTAACTTAGCCACTGGTACACCTATTAAAAATCTGTTTCTACATAGAAGGCAATACTGAGTCAATTTAACAGAACCTGTTACTGCAGAAGTCTATGGTGTCAGAGTTTTGGCAAGCTTGCCAAAACTAATTTTCCATGTTTGCAATCAAAATATCTCAAAAGATTACCATTTAAAATAAAAGTAACTTTGAACTAATGTAACGTAGACACTAGTGATCGATCTAATATATTTATCTCAGAAAAAAAACCGGAAATTCTAAATCATCAGACTACTCAACTTTAAAGCCGCATAGTCCGATGAAAAAATCTAATTTTCAAAACCAAAGCAATTTTCTAAATTTGATTCTACATATCTAACTTAGCTACTGGTGCACTTAAACAATTTTCAACACATAGATGGGATTACAGAGGCAATTTAATAGAACCTGTTACTGCAGAAGCCTATGGTGTCAGAGATTTTGCTGTGCTTGCCAAAACTAATTTTGCTTGTTTCCACTTCAAATATCTCAAAAGTTAGCCATGTAAAATAAAAGTTACTTCAAACTAAAGTAAGATAGATTGTCAATATTGCTTGCAATATGGATAATCGAACAAGGCGGACTCGGATCCTTTTCAAAGGGCGCTGGCACCACCTATATTCAAACTTTAACGTTAATGTGTACATCAACATCTACACCGCCTAGCGGGTCTTTTTGAACTACATAGTATCCACGCAGAACTGGCGGACATGCATATGTAAATAGGCTATGACGTCGGTAGATGAAATTTGATACAAACGAAGGAGAAATTGGCGGGATTTGGACTTGTCGGCCCGGCTAGCTGCTATATAAAGCGAGCGAAACCCGAACTCGGCCACTATGACTTGGCCGTGGATGGCGACAGACAATTTCTTCTGCCATCCCGCCCACCCCACAATAAGAGACTAGAACTATAGGGTTAAAGCATCTTGGGGCCTTCTCTCTCATTATACTCAAGCATGTACGATTTACAATTTGTTCATTAAAGAAAATCCAAATATATACCATTTATCCTTCTTCGGGTTGTTCAATTATGATGATCAATCTGATATATTTATCTCAGAAAATGACCAAAATTCAAGACCATCGGACTGTGCAACTTTAATGGGCCGACAGGTTTAATGGGCAGGGCGAGTGAATGGGATAGGGTGCTGCAGACTGAGCTTATACGTGCGCTTAGGAAAGGTCACGGCGCTTACACCCACTTAGGCATGGGCACCACAGGGATGGCTCGTGGCCGGCTGCAGCACGATGGGTATAATTAGTCAACACAGAGCTACTACTATTATTGTATCCTTAGCGTTTAAATAAGAATCAAAAGCAACATATGTATATATAGAGAGCGAGAGAAGGAGTGCGAGAGAAAAGAAAGAGGTTCGGGAAGGTGGGAAGATCATTTGCAGTCTGAACAAACTAATAATAATATCCTTTACCACTTTTAATAACATTAACAAAACATTATAAAAAAGAATTCACAACGAATAACAGGCAACAGCAGTACTCCTGAATAGCAGTAGCCCATACATAGTTGCATGTCTACTTTACTCATCATCATCATCATGCTGTCGGTCATGATGTGACAAAGACTGCTTTCATTACTTGACTGCCACTCTCGCATTTCAGGAAAGCTGCTTGCAAAAGTGTTGAAATGCTGCTGGCTTTTGCAATTTACCAGCGGCACTCTCTCAGGGAGCAAATAGAGGTTTCACACTGGCAAGAACATGTCAAGACAGGCGCAAAACTATTTGTCCCTGCAGTGGCTGGTCGGGAGATGTTGGGAGTTCCATACATCAACCGCCCTTAATTCTGCCACAGTGACATGGTTTTCTGTTTATGGTTTGCTCCCTTAGCCTTAGGTTCTGTCAAGAACCTGTTCCACAAGGCAGTGGTTTACAACTCTGCAGGGCAAGGGCGTCAAACTCCCTGAGGTATTGCTATACCTGCAATACCTGCATAAAGTTGCATATTACCAGGTTGCTCTAGCGTTATTTAATCGATTTGACTATGTAATGTTGGAGTTTAATTGATTGCATGGAGTTAGCAGCAAGTAGTTGCCAGTTTGAAGAGCATATGCATAAGAAATTATAATAAATCATAATTTATTTATATAAATTATAATCGACATTATTTATCGATATTACTTTTCGATATTATCATATTGTCGATTTTATCAATGGTGATATAATCTTCTCTAGGAATAATAGTCTTATTGTATGTTAGACATTTGCTCTACATATCTTTCATAATATTGCTCTTCATTTTCAATTTTAAAATTTAGTCAATCTGTTTTTATCACGATCTCCGTGAATGTCACCCCAAAGTGTACATGCATGACAACACCAAGTCAGGGCATGCGGACATTTGTGGTTGCAATTGTGACAATTGTGGTTTGGCATGTCAGGCAGTCATGGATCTAGTGATCACTGCATGATTTACATGTCATCCTTTTGACTACACTGGCCATATCTGTCGCCATTATGGATGGTAAATGTATGGAACTCCCAACATCTCCCGACCAACCACTGCAGGGACAAATAGTTTTGCGCCTGTCTTGACATGTTCTTGCCAGTGTGAAACCTCTATTTGCTCCCCGAGAGAGTGCCGCTGGTAACTTGCAAAAGCCAGCAGTACTTCAACACTTTTGCAAGCAGCTTTCATGAAATGTGACAGAGGTGCTGTACCAACCTAACTCTACAAGAGCCCGAGAGGAGGAGATCATGGTTGACGGAAACAAGCTGAACTCTGTTCCGGAATTCACCTACCTGGGAAGCACTATATCAAGTGATGGATGCATTGATGCTGAAATACAGAGGAGGATGGCCAAGACTAGCGCATCTTTCGGCCGACTACGCCAGAGACTCTGGAACAACCACCATGTGTCCATTTGGATCAAAGGCAAGATCTACCGTGCAATCGTGCTATCCATCCTACTATACAGAGCCGAGGCCTGGACAGTGTACAGACGACAGGTGAAAAAGCTGCATGCCTTCATGATGCGACATCTGCGTTCAATCATGAGGCTAACCTGGAAGGACAAAGTGACAAATAAGGAAATACCCGAATGGATGGTGCTGCCCTCTATGGAAGATCTTCTGATCAAAAAGAATCTCCGGTGGACTGGACACCTCATGAGGACGTCATCAGACAGGCTACCAAAGCAGATCCTCTATTCTCAACTGTCTTCTGGTTACAGAAAGAGAGGGTACCCTCATCTCCAGTTCAAGGATACCATCAAGAGAAACCTGAAGCTGAGAGACATTAAGACCGACTCATGGACACAACTCTCACAGCAGAGAGCAAAATGGAGAGCGGCAGTCAAGTAATGAAAGCAGTCTTTGTCGCATCGCGACCGACAGCATGATGATGATGGATGGTAAAGCTACATATACAGTGATAGTTATCTTACACACATACAGGTGCCACCAAATAAATCACCGACTACTCCCCCAGTAGCCACAACATCTAAGAGGAAGGCGAGGTACACACAAAGTTATATTTACTTTGAAACACTTGGTACCACTGACCGCTCAGGCAAGAATCCACATAAACATATGTACGTGGATATGTGTGTGGATAGGGTGATTACACTAGGGAGCCTAGATTATGTAATGGTCAGCATACTAAAGCTAAGATTCCTTATACGCAGTATGCGGCATACAAATGCGAATGCGAATGCGAATGCGGCAAAAAATCAAAAAGCATGTAAATGAATAGTGGTGCTTCCATACGTCCGAATGTGAATACGAACGGGAATGAGAATGTGAATGCGAATGCAAATGCGAATGTGAATTTGGCAAATCGATCGACCCATGGACCGATCGGTGCGAATGCGAATACTGCTGCGTTTGGCATAGAAAACAATAGTAACTTTGATCTTCCTTCACAAATCTGGAGGAAAAACCCCCCAAAATGTCATCGGTAACTTTTTTGGTGTGTTTTTTTGTTTAACCATATCCCAGCACAAAAAGTAAACATCTGCTATTGGGGGTTCTCACTGCATATACCACATTGGCATTCGCATGCCACATGCCGCATACCGCATACCACGTATAAGGAATCTTAGCTTTACCCTGGAATGGCAGGAAGTGTGGGCTCTGTTATAATATTTCCCATTTTCACCGCCAGGATGCTGGCGCCATGACCAGGATCCCATACAAGCTCTGCACTGTATGACCGTTGACCTTACCATGTTTATGTATGTGGAGTTGTAAGCATTATATGACTTAACGATGTAAATCATTTAAAATAAGTTATATAGTCTTCTGGTTACAGAAAGAGAGGGTGCCCTCGTCTCCGGTTCAATGATACCATCAAGAGAAACCTGAAGCTGAGAGACATTAAGACGACTCATGGACATCACTCTCACAGCAGAGAGCTAAATGGAGAGTGGCAGTCAAGTAATGAAAGCAGTCTTTGTCGCATCGCGACCAACAGCATGATGATGATGATGATAGTTACTGGAATGAGTGTAGTAGTCTGTATTAACCTTTTGGGCAAGGCTATGCATAGAAAGGTGGGTGTAGATATGGTGATTGTATCAGTGAGTCTAGGTAGTGTAATGGTTATCACATTAGCCCCAGAATGGCAAGGAGTATGGTTTCGAATCCTGCTATAGGTTCAATATTTCCTATCTGCATCACACCCACGACAATAAACATTGCTGCAAGAAACAGGGGTGTTGTATGATCAGACCGAATAACGCTATAAAAATATGATGTCAGTAAAACGTAGTTCCATGGTGAATATCAAACTGCCTCTGGAAGTAGCGGTTTTGTATGATTTTGGGTATCTTAATATCACAGGGTGTGGTGGCCGAATCGGTTGAGCGCAGGCCTCCCGTGCAGACGGTCTGGAGTTCAATTCCCAGTTGAGTCAAACAAATGACTTACACAATTGATATTTGTTGCTTCTTACTATATCTTAGCCTGGCGCTTGGCATAATTAGAATAAGGCAAGGACTGGGTGGTTCCATGTCAGGATAGTGTGACTGAGTAGGATATCAGGTCATGGTGCTGGCGGCCTGGTCTACTCAGTGGGGCAGGACTATAAAATCAACACGAGTGTGCACTGTCACAAGTCGGTACCCATCCTAATATGACCTTAGATGTTACCAGGACGTAAAGCTCCAACAACCAAAACCGATTGCGATCGATGAATAGTTGGTGGCGCTGCCGCCAGGTGGCCTGCAAACAATGGCCGCAGCGTGGCCTGTAGCGGTGGTGTGTTGATCACATCCACAGCTAATTGCAAACCGTGGCGAGCCGCTGCTGAATAAAACATCACTGGGCGCAGGCAGCCGTTTGACTGGTTACCGGTTTACACTGCAGTCTGTCGTCTCGCTCTCGTCACCAAATCTATCCCAAGCACACACTGTGATCGGCGTAGCTCAGGCATGGGTTAACCTTTACATGGCGACCATATGTTTAAATGGGAATATATTCTGGCCCGAATGACCGGTTGCAGGTAAGACCTGACCTGGCAGGAGAAAGAATATCTTAGGTGAGCTGTCCTGCTACTCAGGTGACTCCAACTGATATGAGTGGTGGGAGGTGATGGGTGGTGAGTGGTGAGAGGTGGGAGGTGAGGGGGCGTGTGCTTAGCAGGGCGTGTATGCTGGGTGTGGAGAGTGATGGGTGGGCGGTTGAGTGGGGGAGGGGGTAAGGGGGTGAGGGAGGGTGGCATGTCCCGACGTTGCATGTGGCTAATGTAACGAGTTCGTGTCCAGCCGGGTCTATGCGGCGTGCCAATTAGGTTCGCTCAGTGTGGAAGCGGGCTGGCCGGGGCGGCCCCTACCGGTCAGTAGCCATAGTCACCATTCATTAGCGAAATTAAACCGCACACACGATCGATATTAATCATATTGCTGGCCGGCGCGAGCCTTAATGCATTCTGCGACCGAAGAAAATCGCCAGTGCACCGGAAGATGTATGTAGGCGCGTGGTGGAAGTGTGTATGTGTGTGAGGGGGAGTGTGTGTGTATGTGTGAGGGAGATAGTGTGTGGGTGTGAGTGGGGTATGTGTAGGGCTACTGTGAATGCTTCCAATTGGAGAAGGAGACGCCATTGGCGAATGATGATAATTCAGCACCCACTGCGCAGGCTCACAGGAGTAGCTCGCGATCGGCCGCAAGCGGCTCTCACCGATTTAGAAATATGAAGTCCGGGGCTGGGAGGGAGGCGGGGTGGTGGGAAGGAGTGGGGGTGGGGTGGACTGACAGGGTACGGGGCGGGCAGGGGCTAAGATTGCAGCAGACTGAAGGCATGATAACGATTTCCCGTTGGTTCAGTAGAATGCCTGTGATTCAGGGCGGTCTGCGAAACTCATGGTGCCGCCAGAGGAGTGGAGTGCGCGGGTGGAAGGAACGGACCTAATGGGCGTGGGGGTGTTGCAGTGTGTGTGTGGGGGGAGGGGGTGCTGGGGAAGGAGAAGTGATGGTGGTTGAGGGAAAGGGAGCGAGGGAGGAAGTGGGGGGTTGTGGGATATGTAGACAAGAGTAGCCAAGGCCTCTGCCACCTTCGCCTCATCGACCCCGGGGCGACGTCCTGGTCTAAGTGACATCTGGCTTGTCGTTCCGTGCCCGTGCACAGGCCCGGGGCCATTAGACCGAAGGGGAGCAATGCCCACAATTTCCTCAATGGCAACCCATTACATTCCACCCTATTCTGGTCACCATTCTCCATGACCTTTCCCACTGTAGGTGTCCTTGTCCCCGCCCCAATCCATTTCTATCCTCCTTTCCTCCGCTCCGTCTATCCTCCAATCCTCCCATCCTCCCATGCTCCCTTCCTCCCATCCTCCCATCCTCCCATCCTCCCATCCTCCCATCCTCCCTTCCTCCCATCCTCCCATCCTCCCATCCTCCCATCATCCCTTCCTCCCATCCTCCCATCCTCCCATCCTCCCATCCTCCCATCCTCCCATCCTCTCATCCTCTCATCCTCCCATCCTCTCATCATCCCATCACCCCTTCCTCCCATCCTCCCATCCTCCCATCCTCCCATCCTCCCATCCTCCCATCCTCCTCTCCTCCCCTCCTCCTCCGCTCCCCTCCTCCCCTCCTTCTGTCCTCCTTCCCTCCTTATCCTCGTATCCTCGATTTGGACTTCTTCGTTTGAGAATATCTAGCTGCAATATTTACCCCGGAGCCCGGCCGGAAATGGGTTGCATGACCGCGGGCCGTGGCTGTTGACGGAGCCAATCTCTGCCGACGATCGCCAAATATTAGGGGTTGAGCGCAACAGAATACTCGGGCGATATTTCACCGAGGTAGCGCTTCTAGCGGGAGATGGGGGAAACCTTGAGGCGCGGAGGAAGAGCTGGTGGGGAAATAATGGTAAGAGCTAATATTGAGATGGGGGTTGCTGCGTGTCGGAGAGAAGAGAAGCTCCTTCCATGTTGGCAGCCTCTCCCTCTAGTCCTCCCCTCCCACTAATGAGTACAGGTTTTGCTAATCAGAAAGCTAGCCCATTAAGAAAGGGCCTCCACTGCTGACGTCATTTATCAATAAACCCCTACTTTGGCAGTCCGCATTCAGTACTTCGGCACTTTCGCTCACTATCTCACTCCCTCACTCTCTCCCTCAATCACTCTTTTGCTTTCTCGCTCTCTCACTCCCTCACTGTCTCACGCTCTCTCGCTCTCTCTCACTCTCTCGCTCTCTTGCTCTCTCGTTCTCTCACTCTCTCCATCTCACACTCTCACTTTCTTGATCTTGCTTTCTTGATCTCACTCTCTTGCTCTCTCGCCCTCTTGCTCTCTTGGTGTCTTGCTCTTTGGCTCTCTTGCTCTCTTGCTCTCTTATTATATCGCTCTCTCACTCTCTCTCACTTTGTCGCTATATTAGTATATCGCTCTCTCGCTCTCTTACTCTCTCTCGCTCTCACTCTCCTGCTCCCTCACTCTCTCACTATCACTCTCTCACTCTCTCACTCTCTCACTCTCTCACTCTCTCACTCTCCCACTCTCCCACTCTCTCCCTCTCTCACTATCTCACTCTCTCCCTCTCTCACTCTCTCACTCTCTCACTCTCTCACTCTCTCACTCTCTCACTAGCTCACTCTCTCACTAGCTCACTCTGTCACTAGCTCACTCTCTCACTAGCTCACTCTCTCACTAGCTCGCTCTCTCACTAGCTCACTCTCTCACTCTCTCACTTTCACTCTCTCACGCTCGCACGCTCTCACGCTCTCACTCTCTCTCACTCTCTCCCTATATCACTCTCTCACTCTATCACGCTCTCACTCTCTGACCATCTCACTCTCTCACTCTCTCACTCTCTCACTCTCTCACTCTCTCACTCTCTCACTCTCTCACTCTCTCACTCTCTCACTCTCTCACTTTCATTCTCTCACTCACTCTCTCACTCACTCTCTCACTCACTCACTCTCTCACTCTCTCACTCTCTCACTCTCTTACTCTCTTGCTCTCTCACTCCCTCACTCTCTCTACTCATTGTTCAGGATATCACCGGACATGGAGACAGCATGTCATCTAGCTCAATATGCAGTGACAGGTGCAGGCTCTCTGCATGTTATAAGGGGTCCCGCTCTTTCCACTCAGTATCGTCTTCATGAGGAAAGCATCTGGTAAAAGCAAATCAATAGCGAAGCTTGCGGCCTGGTTTCAGGGAGTCCGGCCACCCAAGTTGCAGTCAGTCACAAAGGGTAGCTAGTAGCATTGACCAGCGGCGCATCCGGTTATTGCACAAACAATTCCACGACTGATATTGCTTTTATAATAAAATATCTGATGCTTTTTGTATATATAATGAAGAAATCAAGCATGTATGTGGTTACTTGAGCCATTGCATATATATATATATGCATATATATATATATATATATATATATACATATATATACATATACATATATATACATATATATATATGCATGAAAGACAGTTTGGGAAGGTTGATTGGGTACACAAAAGGTATACATGCAATTGTGTATTGCCGTCGAACAGTCGAATTGATTGAGTATTGGATATATCATATTGCCCCTTGCCGATTTCGATCACAACACTGATATCGAAATAACTGAATCAGCAATTTGTTTGAATTCTGGAACTTAGGTTATTGTGACATTTCCACCGCTCACCCTCATCTTCACCCTCACCCTCATACTCACCCTCATTCCTCCGCCCCTCTTTCCCCTCCCCCCCCCCCCAATCCCTCACCTACCCCAAGTACCGTCTCCACTCTCCCCTCTGAGATTCCTTCCCAGTTAAATCGGCTGGTGCCCGCAAGTGAAACGCATTACACCTGAACACCGGTAGGTGCCACTAGCAGTTATAGTAAAGTAACCCCAAAGATCCCTGGCGACAGATAGGCTGACCTGAGGAGGATAATGGACTGAGCCATACAACGGAGGATACATTGAACAGGGCGCAGTGATCACCCCTCCTTCCCCCCTCCCAACACACATATACACCCACATCCACACACACAATCCTCCACCATCACTCCCACCCCATCCGCTCTAATTCATATTGATCCTATTATCTCTACCTCCCATCCCAATATAATCACCTGAGTCCTGAGTGGTTCCCCATAATTGGAAATCGTTGGCAGACTCCATTGTCCGGCGGACCCGACAATGATAACACGGGGAATATAGGCGGCTGTAAACAGGTTAGTTCGGCGCGCCGGAGGGACGCAGCGAACACTCAATAAGTCAGGCCATTTTTCCTTCATGGAGGACAGTTGATCTTTTTTCTCTCCTTTTAACAAAATAAGGGATTTCGCTGTGCAAATCATACAAATGACTATGAACCCACTTTCTGGATGGCCACAGATGCATTATTTATAGCGGCAGTAACAATTGCGTGTTCTTACCTGCTTACTAATATTAGAGACTTTGTTCTTCTGGCGATGGACCAGCAGTGGGCGTTAAGCGGGTGTTTGCTCCACTGGGTCCCTTTGACGCTGTATGTCTTTGTTAGTGCTCTTGCTGTTGTAACAAAGCACTGCTTGTTGCTATTAGTCATCGGTTAGTGTTAGATATTGCTGACCATTAAGGCAGAGCCAGTCGGTGGGTGGCGCTAACAGTAACACGCATAGTCGATAGCACTCAATAACAATGCGCATGCGCAGGAATGCTCTATTACGGCTTGAGCCAATTGCTGTTCAGCTCATATTTGAAATACGTTTATCCTACAATGAAACCCAATGGCCTGGGACACCAATATCTTATTAGGTGAATTTTGATTCATTATACATATATATGCATGCATGTACATGCACATGTATATTAATCTTAGATATTACTAAGGCAGTATATAAGGTGATATCGATTGCCATACCCAGAGACCTGTCCAGTCCACTAAAGCTGGCCCAAATCCAATTTCCTATTTGTTGTCATGTCTTTAGTGCTGTCTTTTCTCTGTTAGAATAGATTTCATTTCAGATTCTCCTGATATGACATTGCTGAGGTTCTCAGGCGAAGATCATCTAATACATAATTGATTCCTCTCGCGTGCGTTTTTTGTCCATTGTGGCTCTGAAATTTATATAGAAGATGCATTTTCCGAATAAAACATCACATTTTAAAAAGCAAAATAGTTAGCTAGATTTGAATCTAAATATCCAACTTTGATACTATTTACTATAATAAAAACACAGAAATGCATAGTAAGTCAAGTTAATTGAACCTGTTACTGCTGAAGCCTATGTGTCCTCATAGTTTTGACAAGCCCGCCAGAATTTAGTCGCACTTCAAATATGTAGTCATTTAAAATAAAGGTTACTCCAAAACAAAGTAAGATAGATTATAAGATCATCCTAAAATACTTATCTCAGAAGATAACAGACCGTCAAAACCATCGGACTATGCAACATTAACCAGCTTGTTTGGGTTAATGTGTATCACGGAAAGCCATCGAATTCCAATATCTGGTATGAATTGGTTAATGAGTAATATATAATATATATATATTTATATAAATATATATAAATTTGGAGGCCCTCGACTTGCTAAAGAAGCAATTAGTTACCACTGGTTTACTTATTATTGATTAAATTATTCTCAAAGCTGGGATGTGGCGGGAGCTCATTTGATACATTAATTAAATGAATTTAATTAGACTCAAATTGGGAATCTTGTCGATGTCATTCTATGTCTATGCAAAGGATACTACCCTCATCCCAACTATGGACCAATCCAACGTACGAATATTTGTTTCTGTAATTTAAATGGTTCATTCCAGGTAGCTATTGATCAATAAATAACAAATTTCACCTAAAGATGAGGCTGAATATGGACAGGATTTGTTAATATATTCAAACTTAATCTGAATCAAATACAATTTAAATTCTCATTCCTCATCATTCTGTTTCTTCTATGTTCTTAGCATCTCACAAAAATACTGCATACCCATTGGCATATCAATTACATCAGTTTACCAGAATACTGAATAGTCATCTAACTATGTTAGAAGTGTTAAAGTTTGGAAGTCCGATGCTTTTGAATTTCTGACATTTTCTCAGATAAATACATTATGCGAATCATTATAGTCTATATTAGTTTAGTTTGAAGTAATTTATATTTTAAATGGCTAACTTTGGAGATATTTGACTTCAAAACATGCTAAATTAATTTGGGCAAACATGCCAAAACTCTGGAACCATAGACTTCAGTAGTAACAGGTTCTATTAAATTGATGTATTACGACCTTTTATGCAGCAAAACATGCTTAATAAGTGCACCAGTATCAAAGGTGAATATGTAGAATTATGTCTATATAAGTGTTTTGGTTTTGAAAATGTTATGTTTTCATCGGACTATGCAACTTTAACTATCATCGCTCTTGCATGCTTAGTTTCACAGACAACCTAGTTCAACTGGAGATTTGCTTCGGTAGAGTGTGCACTTCATATTACATTTCACTATAGAGGGAAATAGTACCGAATACCTCGGATCCACCAATAATAACTGCTCGCCGAAAATAACACGCTCAGCAATTTTTGGACAGGTTTGCTTTCTTACTGTATTTGAACCTTCTTTTGGAAATGAGAAATTCGCGTGGAGTTCTGAATACACTAGTCGATATGCTTGACTGAAGTACAGTTTAGGTTGCATACACTGACCGACTGCTGCGACTGAAACCAATCATTAATGGATACATTAACCACGTATCAAGGTTAGCCAGATGAATTCACCAAACTGTGCCCTCGGGCTGATATGACCTTAGATGTTGCTAGGATGTAAAACTCCAACAACCAGCCAACCAAACTGTGCAGCAGTTTTGTGCTGCTTCCAATGTACGGCACTTGCGATGAATGGGTGTCCTCAGTTCCAACGCCTCCGCTCGGAAAAAAATCGATGGGTGTATGCACTCCTTTATAACTGATGACTTCCCGCTTGAAAAAAAAACAACGAGCGAAAACACCTCGATCTATCATCAGCTCACCCCAAAAGCCAGCCGCTCCATCCCCATCCCCCCACACACATTTCGCCATCCAGCCAATCTACTCATCCCAACTCTGACATGATCATTAACCACCTCGCCCTCTACACACACACACAGAGCCAGGGGCAGGCAGGAAGCATGTGCTAGCATCGACCCTGCTTTTCTGTAACTCCTGGACGTGAAATAAGTATTGCTTAACTCAGTCAGGCAGGCAGGCAGGCTGGGGTTTGTTGACGCAGTAACCGGGGTAAATGGTTCGGGGCATGAGGTGCGTGTGTGTATGCGTGTGTGTGTGTGGGGGGGGGGGGGTGAGGGGCGATGAGCCTGAGCATATGGTCAGGGTGGACGGTGCGTGCTGCCCAACGCTTGCTTTGGGGTGGCTCTGCACCCGATGAAAAATGGGCTGTTCACCATTTTAGCACCGCCCCTCCACCTTTCCTCCCCACCTCCCCTCCTCCCATCCTCCCCTCCTCCCATCCCCCCCTCCGCTCCCCCCCTCCTCCGCTCCTCCCGTCCTCCCGTCCTCCGCTCCTCCCCTCCTCCCCTCCTCCCCTCCTACTCTCCTCCACTCCTCCCCTCCTCCCCTCCTCCCCTCCTCCCCTCCTACCTCCCTCTCCTCCTCCCTTCTGTCCCTCCTCCCCGCCTCCCTTCCTTCCCTCCCCCTCCCTCCTCCCCGCCCCTCCTCCCCTCCCCTCCTACCCTCCTCCCCTCTTTCCTTCCTCCCCTCCTCCCCGCCTCCCGTACTTCCCGCCTCTCCTCCTCTCCTCCTCCCCGCCTCCCCGCCTCCCCTCCTCCCAGCCTCCACTCCTCCCCATCTCCTCCCCATCTCCTCTCCTCCCCACCTCCCTCCTTTCCGCTCTTCCCCTCCCCTCCTCCCGTCACCACTCCTCTCCCTCCCCTCCTCCCCCCCTCTTCCCCTCCACCCACCCTCCTTCCCCACCCCACCTCCCCCTCCCTTGCCCCCTCCTCCCCTTCCCTCCTCCCCCTCCCACCTTGCCTGTCGGGCCGTAACTAACCACGAGATAGAAGCCATACATTTACACAGGTGGCCCCAGCTTAGTTGCATGACATGGTTCAGTCGAGGCATTGCACCTCCGCCTGCCCTTCCCCCCCCCATCCCCCCCCCCCGGCTAATCTCCCGCCCATCCTCCAACATGTCCCCTTCCCTCATTCTCCTCTATTCGGTCTTCTTTTTCCTTTCATTCTTCTGCTTCCGCCTCTGAACCCTCTTCTTCCTCCTCCTCCTCATCCTCTTCAAATCCCACTTCATGCCCCTCTATTTCTGTATCCTCTTTCTTTTCTCCTCCTTCTCCTTCTGTCCCTCCCCACCTCCCAAATACACACCACTACTTGCCTTTCCGTCCGCTATTTTAACCATGTTCCGCTCCTGCCTGCCATTGCGTCCCAGCCCCCAACCCCACCACCACCACCAGCCCTACCGACACCCCCACCCCACCACCAGCTCTCTCCCTCCACCCACTGGGCACGTTGGCCGAATCGCTAGATTTCCCAGTGGGGCAGCACTATGAGTCACCATGAATGCACACTGTCACAAGTCGGTACCCATCCTGATATGACCCTATATGTGGCTAGGACGTAAAACTCCAACAACCAACTAATCTCCCTCCAACCCTTGTCCCACTTCACTACTTCCAATATCCCGCACCCAGCTCCTCAGCGCTGTCGTCCTCCGTCATCCCAGCTCCAAAGCTCGACAGAGTCTGGAGGGGAGGTGGTGGGAGGGGGAGTGGAGGACGTAAAAGCGGTGGGCGGACCTGGAGAGGTGATGGAGAAGAGGCAGACGGCGAGGAAGTTAGAGTGGGCGAGGTGTCAACGACGCCTCTTATCTCATGGCAGAAGTGTTTCAGATACTGCCTGGCTCCGGGCAACATGGCGAATTGCCTAAACGTCGCGTCGGCCCGATCCGAGGAAGGGTGAGATTGCACGAGGAATAGGGAAAGGTTCACCAAGCCCCGCCTCACAACGGACCATTTAGCGGGGCCTTTCCGCCCCCCCCCACCCCCACCCCCACCCCCACCCCCACCCCACCTCCCGTGCTCTTCCTGGCGGCCTGCCGTGCCTAGGAATGCCTCCTGTGTCCTCCCCCCCCCCCTCCGGCGTGCCCCGCTGCATCTAGATTCGTCCCCCGCCCTCGATACCGGACTGCCCCGGGGGACCAGGCGCCAGGTGCGGCTACGAGGCGGAGCCGGCGCCAGAATCATTTAGTCGCGCGCCATCAAAATTAACTGCTCGGAGAGAGGCGGCGAAGTGAGAGTTAGACGGAGAGGAATGGGCGCCGTTAGGGCGCCGTTAGGCCGCATCCTCTGTCCGGAGAGGGCTGGCCAGCCGCCCTACAAAGGAGGCACCAGCACCGATATTTCAGCTCGATTGACGGGCGGCCACGGTGTGGTTGGTTCCTATGGAGTCTGCTGGGGGAGGAGGGGAGGGAGGGTATGCGAAATGGGTGTGTGGGGGGGGGGGGAGATGGAGGGGAGGGGACGCCTGCAGACTGTAGCCCCATGGCGGTGTGTAATCTGCGGTGACCGCCGGCAGGGGGCGTCCGACCACAGGTACACGCATGCGCAATTTGCTTAATGACACGTGATTGGCTGGATGGCGGCGGCCGGGCTGGCGCAGTGCTCGTGACCACCTGGCACCCTGACATTACAGCCCCGGCCCCGGTCTGCAGGGCTGGATGCTATTCGGCCTTTGCTATGTCCGGTCTCCGAATTTCCAGCAACCAACCCAATCCCACATGTACGCACACACTCCCACATGCACACACTGATCCCCCCCCCCACACACACACTGACACACATACACAACAATATGCACACCTTTACAAGTACCTCCACCTCCACACACACTCTGATACATATACATATATCCACAGTCACACCCATACAATTATCTCCAACACTCACACACTCTGACACACATCCACATTAGATGTTGCTAGGACGTAAAACAACAACAAACAAACAAAAACAAAACAAACATGCACACATCCACACCCATACAGTTATCTCCACACACCCTGCTTTACTCGCACCTGCACACTCTTACCCCTCTCCCATCTCAACCTCAATTACCCCCACCCCCGGTACTCTCACCCACACCCTCTAATGCCCCTTTCACACACGGGCCTTAAGTCACCTCAAGTAGTTTGCCTCATCTAAGTTGACTCACATTACCCGTGTGGACACTACGCTCAGGCGACTTAAGCCTGAGTCACCTCATCTAGTTTGCTTCAAGTAAACCACCTTGCGAGGTAGTCTAGATGAAGCGAACTAGCTTAAGTCGGCCCACCTTGCCTGTGTGGACAGTAGCGGTTTAGTTGAGGCGGCTTATGGCCCTGTCACACTACGACGTGACTACGTCAGCGTAGGCAGAATGTGAAAATAATTATATTACGTTGACGTTATGGGCGTAATATGCAAATTGTGGACGTGAGCGTAACGTGAAAGTAACATCGGTGTACGTCGTGACCTTAGCTGTAACGTGACAACGTTAGGGGGGAGGGGTAATTGGCGACGTGACCGGGCGTTTAGTGTAACGTGAGCGTAACGTCGCCGTAACGGGTGCGACGTGGACGTAACGTGACCGTAACGCCACCGTAACGTGACCGTAACGTGACCGTAACGTGACCGTAACGTTACCGTAACTGTGACCGTAACGCGACCGTAACGTGACCGTAACGTGACCATAACGTGACCGTAACGTGACCGTAACATGCAAAACGCTGCCCACACGTTGCTCCCACCCGGCCGTCGGTCTGATGTGACATAACGTGACTCTAACGTCATTTACGCTGCTATAACGATCGCGGAACGTCAACCTAACGTCATTGTGACGTCATCCCGACATAACGGCTTCACGTCGAGATACGTCGAAAGTTTTGAACAGGTTCAAAACCTTGACGCGCGCCGACGTAACACAATGTAACATGACGTAGCTCGACGTCACTCTAACGTCATTATGACGTCATCATAACGTAACCCAACGTACGGCAACGTAATGACGAAAAATCATCACGTTAGGCTCACGTTGGCTCGTTACGTCGTAGTGTGACAGCGGTATTAAGCAGGTCACATGCATGCACAGTCGAGACCTCAGTTTGTTGATTTTCCGGTCGATCAAAAGCACATATTATATAATTTGGTCTATGAATCTGCTAGCTGTGCACAGATATTTTTTTCACCATTTATTTTTAGGTTTTCACTGCCCAGCAGAAGTTTTGACTGTTCCAAAACAATACGATTCAGTCAATACATATCTAGGTCGAACCCACACTCTCTCGTGGTGACGTCGACAAACCGAAAGTGGCACTGGTTAGTATGGACGTGCTCATGCGCAGACATCGATTTCCGCCTTAAACCGGCCCCAAATACTTCATGTGTGGACAGGACACACTTTCACACCTAGTTTGCCTCATCTAGTTCGCCTTATCTAGTTCGGCCTAAAGTTGTACTGTGTGAACGGGGCTTTAGTCATCTCCTACCTCAACCTACACACCTATCCCACCCCCACCCCGCCCAGCCCCACTCACAATCTCTTACCCCACCCCCAACCGACACAATCCCCCAGAACTTTTCTCACACACACACTTTTGCCCCTCTTGCATCTCACCCTATGGAATTACCCCTACCCCCCACTCACACACTTACCCGGTCACCCCCACCTAACTTCCAGATGTACACTCTTAAGGCCCGGTCACATTTCCGAGCGAGTGGCATGTGGCGCCCCGCGCAGGGGGCCGGCGAGGAGGGCCGGACCCCCTCCCACCCCATGAGTGAGGGGGGGAGGAGGAACTCCAGAGCTTATTACATTCGATGATGGGATTATCACTATCCAGACCTAGTTTAACATAGTGAAGGCTAACGTAGTTGAACGTAGTTGAACGTAGTTGAACGTAGTTGAACGTAGTTGAACGAAGTTGAACGTAGTTGAACGTAGTTGAACGTACCAGCATCCATACTTGTTGGTGGTGCTAACTTGGTAATAACATAGGTGGGCCGTGAGATCGGATTTAAGCTTTGGACATGTTCAAAAGAGCGCTAGGTTAGAACCTGAATTTGCATCCGTGATGCTAACATACTCTATCGTACTCTAGTTTACTGTATCGTACTCTAGCGTACTTCTTAATGCACTCTAGCATACTCTAGTGTACTCTAGCGTACTCTAGCGTACTTTGACCTGCACAAAACCTTAGCCGTTCTGCCGTGGTCACATAGCTGTTAGTGGACGTATTTATCCGTACCAAAATCTGCCGTACCTTAACGTATTTCACCGTAGATTAACGTACTTACTTCACGTTTGACTCAAGTTAGCCTTCACTAGGTTAAACTACGTCGACTAATGTAAACGTGACCGGGCCTTTAGTCTTGCCGCCCCAACACACAATTGCCCCAACATATTTACTGTCACGCACACACATTTACCCCTTTCCCATCCCAGCCTACATCAACACCCACACAATTACACTTATGTACACTTACTCCCACCCACACACAACCCCCTTGACACCCACTCAATTATCCTTATGCATCCATCCACATACACCCCCCAAGCAGACATAATCCCCACACACACATTTACTGTCACCCACATTCTTTCCCCTCTCCTACCCCGACCGACATAAATACCCCATCACCCACACACCCCCTTACACACTATTACCCATAATCCATACTATTTTCCACACTTACACCAACATCCATTCCAACACTCTTACGCCCACCTCCAGATAATTTCCCCCACCCACACTCATGCTTTTACTTTCAACCCCACACACACATCACCCATCTACACACTCATACCCCCATCCCCCACCCCCACACACTTACCCCCCAATACACACCCACACACTCTTATACCCTCCCCCACCCAATTACCCCTACAAACAACATTCACACTTGTACTTCTATCTACACACTTCCACCCCCTATCTATACACTCTTCGCCTCTCCCCTCACCCCCTCCACGGATCCCCCATACACACACCACCCTGTATCCCACACAAAGCCAATTGCACCGTCCTGGTCGGTCTGCTATATGTCCACACCTACAGTGGCAAATTCTCCGTCCTGTATATATATCACTCTAAAAACGCACCATTATTGCGTGCTAACGTTGCGTTCCCGGACTACCCATAGTGCTTTTACGGGGCCTGGGATCATTTACGGCGGGCCCCGACAAGCCGGTGCAGTTTGACAGGGTCTTTACAAGCCCATATGCTTAGCGTTTCCTCGCCCGAGAAGATCTACCGGTCATTTCCTCGCCCAGGCTATTTACAAGTGGTGCCTTCCCGATCTGGCAGGTTAAGTCCCGCCATGGGTTGTCACTGTCGGGCAATGTGCTGATGTCAGACCAGCGCTTTGTACACAGTCATATAGCGCAGGTCATGTTCCGGTTATCTATAAGTATGAGTAGTGAATGCATCATGTTGGCAAAGGATAATTCTTAGGGTGTTACGTCATATCAGCGTCTAACGCTGTATCATGACGCCGAAGGATGATGGTTTAAATATATATATTTAGGAGCATATATATATATATATATATATATATATATATATATACAGTAAACCCTCTTTATACAGACCCCTCCACAGATCGACCACTCCCCTATATCGGTCGCCTTATTTGGGTCCGAAAAATACCATTGTGAGGATGTTCTACCTCTCTAAACCGACCACCTCCCTAAATGGACCACATAAAGTCGGTCCCATGGATGGTCGATTTAGAAAGATTTTACTGTACAGTAAAACCTTTCTATCCGGCAATATCCACAGATCGACCAATCCCCTATATCGATCGCTTTATTTGGGTCCCAACAATACCATTGTAACCATTTTTTTACTCCCTAAGCCGACCACCTCCCTAAATAGACCATTTATAGTCGGTCCAAAGGTCTGTCGATTTAGAGAGGATTTACTGTATATATATATGTGATATATAACGTATTATGCGAATCACTTCTAACATTGTACTGATTATTTCTATACTATGCCTCCTCCACCTGACGCATGTGACCGCTGGTCTCGCTACCGGCCTAAACGGACGCGCATTATGCAAATATAAATTAGCGGATATTCCATCAACCTTTTATTACAGGTCATGGTCCAGTCATCTATTAGCAGTGAACATGTCAGAGTGGCAGATGATTATTGTTAGCGGTTTAATCCCGAGCAAATCAAGGTCTAACGTCGTATCAGGATGCCAAAGGATTAGGGTGTATATACATCCCAGCGGGACTTAACATGCCAGATCGGGAAGGTGCCAATGGTAAATAGCCTGGGTCAGAAAATGACCGGTAGATCTTCTCGGCGGAGGAAACGCTAACCATATGGGCTTGTAAAGACCCTGTCAAACTGCACCGGCTTGTCGGGGCCTGGCATAAATGATCCTGGGCCCTGCAAAAGCACCATGGGTAGTCCGGGAACGCGACTTAGCATGCAATAATGGTGCGTTTTTAGAGTGATATATATATACAGGAGACGAGAATTCGCCGCTGTAAATGAAAGGTTTGTGGAACATCTATTAATTTATATTTGCATAATCCTTATAATCACATATATATATTTGATTATAAGGATAATGCAAATATAAATTAATGAATGTTCCACCAACCATTATGTCGCTGCATAATCCAAGTATATACATATATACGCTTTATCGTGAATTATGGGAGTATGAACAACGGAACGACCACCTCGCAGTTAAGCATTCGCTGAGCTAGAAGCACGTCTGCGTGGCGAGGTTCTTATTTTCGCTAATGGCGCCCACAGCGCGCCGCCAAACTCCAGTATATATTGTAATATTGGCAAAAGAAGTAACAATCACCAAACAGAAATTCAAATGATGTATAAAACAGCAAGCATTGTACCAACATTCCCGCATATTGAGCTCCATACAGGAGAAGATCGTTTGTATGTAATTAAAATGTCCCCTCCTTGATAAATCAATGCAGTACTTTAAAATAGAAAGTGATAGCGAATAGCGATGATTGATTGATCGGTGGTTGCTTTACGCTGTGTCGGCAGCATAGGCCATATTCACGGCGAGAAATGCTTGTTTTTTTTGTTCAAACCATCGCTTTCACATGTACAAGCAGAGAATAGCTATGAGGATATCGCTGATCACAATGATACTAATTAATTAAATAGTTATCTAATTGCCATCGTCTTTCTAGGCAAATTGTACATAATAATGCATATTATTTTTTAAGTTTTTGTATTAATGCATAGCTATATTACCACATTGGAGAAAGTCAGATATTTGGCAGAATTAGATATGGTAAGTAAAGACTTACAGCTAGAAGGTCCTGGTTTAGGATTATGTCACTTGAATTGCAAGGGTTGGTGCCCTTAAGAAGGGCTGATGGCTACGGCTATAAGTATTTAAAACTGCTAAGAGATGAATAGGCCTATATAGGCCCATATAGGAAAAATACATGTGTTTACTAGACAGTTGCAGAGAATCATTCTTATCAGAATTGAGCGTCCGTCTCCCGTTTTGATAAATCGTGGGATTCGAACCCATGGGTTCGAATCCTGGTCGAAACCTGGTCGAGTCAAACCACTGACTTAAAAATTGATACTTGTTACTTCCTAATCAGGCGCTCAGCATTATTAAGATAAGGCAAGGACTGGTTGGCTCAGTGTCAGGATAATGTGACTGGGTGGGATATCACGTCATGGTGATGGTGGCTTGATCTCCCAGTGGGGCAGCACTATAAAGTCATCCATTCTGATATGACATTGGATGTTGCCACGACGTAAAACTCCAACAACAAACCAACAGTCATTCTAATGAAGGCTAACAATTAGATTTACAGTGTCATGTACCAAACCACATGGCTTCTTTCAATCATTGGGACGCACTTGTTTTCAGGCTGTGATAGTTTAGTATGTTAGTAAGTATTAATGACGACGTATGCCTTTTTAAATTAGTGCAGGGTGGCAAAATGATGGCATGTGATATGTTAAGCCATATAGATCTGGTCTTCCGGGTAGGGAGACTTTAATGAAATGTCAGCTTCACTAAAATAAATTAAAATGTACGATTAACAAGATCCTGCATAGGGATATGGCATTGGGAATTTAATACCTATATCAATTACAGCATGTAATTAAATACCTGCGTTAACTATGGAGTTTGAAATTTGTGTGTTTGGTGGTTGAAAACAATAGTTACAAATATAATACTTTTCCCACGATGGTTGCACTATGTTGATGATTGCTGAAAATAAAGTTGACTGACCTGAGACACAAGTGATTGTCCATGGTTGTGTTCTTATCCCCAAAAGTGGCAAACTTATTATGTCTAATCATTTGATCCCAAAGAGTCATTCTTTTAAACAGAAAGAATGTCTAAATATTAAGGATTTAATATGGTGCTAGCAATTTTTAAACGATTGCATATGGGGATATAAATGCATAAAAACCCTATCATGATATTCAGTATATTTGGAAAGCAAGTGTTGTACTTTTCTTTCTAAGCATCACTAAATACCAACTTCAATAATTGGATTAACTTTGAACATTAATATGGTCTAAGCACTTGGGTATGTATGTTAACGTAGAATCTGTTTGAGAAGTGAATACGTGAAACGACTTAAGCTATCAATTGTTTAGCTGGAGACTCTCACTGTGTCATCACGTTGCATCGGGTTCAGGCGACAGACTATATTTAAACCCCAATTCAATGCAGTTCGCCTTATTGCTCTTTTCCCGATGATTGTGACAAAATATCACCCCTATTTGATGCACTCACACAACAGGCTGTGAACATCCAGAAGTAGTCATAAAGTTGCCGTTAAAAAACAAACTACCGCCCGGACATGATGGCCAAATTGGAAAGAGTGCAGGCTTCGCATGAATAGTATTGCAGGAAAGAATGTCGACATGCTGGGGAAACTAATTGAGTGAATAATGTCTTAATTTAAGAAGCAATATTTATTCTTTATGTAGGTCTTCATATTTACCCGCTAGTTTTGAGTTGGAAAATATAATAAAACATATACTCTAATTCGCTACACTCGGCTAACAGAAGAGAGAGAAGACAAAGTGGTTTTAGGAATTTAATAAAAAGTAATCGTAACCAATGTGGTTGAGCAGTTCAAGGCATTTGGGCGACAGAGACCCTAGTGTTCATCAATTGCTGACTGGAGCAGAACAAGGCAAGGCCTCAGAGTTCAGTGTAGAGCCAGGAGGAAGCAGAAGATGAATCAGCGCTCACCCCCCAAGAAAGAGGGTGGGTGGGCGGGGAAGCGAAGTGTGCTGCAGGGCGTGCTGTGTGAAAGTGACTGTAGGGGTGCACAGCAGAACCGAGGAAGACAGAAATAGAACAGTAGCAGGACAGAAATAGAACTAGCCTCGTGAGCAAATTACCCATGTTAGCCTCCGCCAACATGTACAATGCAATTCAAAAGTGAAATCGCCAGCGTTTTATCGCCGCCATCTTATGTTTTTGCATTCTCTCTGATTTCACCAACTCTGCGCCGATATATGTAGCCATTTGATCCTGGAACGAGAGTTTCTACTTCCTGTTCCATACTAAAGCTATTTTCGCCCATATTTACACTACGTTGTCATTCACCCATGTACTACACGTACATGGTAAATCTTTTATCTAGCTATAATGAAATCAATACAGGCAAGAAGAGAAAGGAAGAGTATAAAGAATGAATATAGAGAGAGAGACAATGCCCTCAGGTTTATTATTATATAGTGGTACATGGATCTGGTATGGCATACCACCTGACCGTGTTCTCCAATGAGAATCAAGCATTTATGGTTCCACCAATTAACATCAAGCATTCCTGTGTCACCATGGCTACAGTGATCTGCCCACCACCACCATGTTGTGTGGCTGCTTGGCCACCACCTGCCTGAGCTGAGTGTGTGGTGATCCATGACTAACAGAGTGGGGAGGGGGTAGTGAGTAGAGCTCCAAATGCCCCTTATACACTATCTCAAGTGCCTCTTTCACACTATCTACCTAATACATAATGACTATTGACCATACGTAAAGGATCACCAGTAACTCCATAAATACATTCATGCACCTGGCACTATATACCATTTACCATTATAGATCATTTGCATTCCCCCACCAATGCGTTTTATCAGAATATTTTACACCCAGTTGAATCAAACCACCGACTTACCAAATTGACATTTGTCACTTCCTAGCCTGTTACTCAGCATTAATAGGATTTGTGCAATGACTGGTTAGCTCAGTATCAGGATAATGTGACTAAATGGGGAAACTGGGTTATGGTACCAGTGGCCTGATCTATAAAGTCGCCATGAGTGTGCACTGCTACAAGTTGATACCCGTTCTGATATGACCTTAGATGTTGCCAGGATGTCAAACCCCCAACAAATAACAATAACAACTGCTATTCGCATCGTGTCGCAGGTCGCAGGTGGTGGATATAGTCTCTTTGTTTGCAACCCGCTTGAAACACCTAATTGAATACATATATAATAATATACCTGCATGACCCCCCCCCCCCCTGCCCGCCCTCCCCAAGTGTTAGCCTAATACCACGTGACAGGTGCACGCTAATGGGGCCCATCATTAAGCCCACCCACGCAGGGCCACCATGCTATATCCTGTAGAAATGGCACAGTCCACCTCCCAATTATACCGACCCACCCACGGGGAGGCTAATGACTAACACGTGTAAATATATATATATACATAAACAATACTCTTACTGAACATGACTTCGCCAAAATCCAGCAAACGGAAACGGAAATAGCACTGTATGGGCGCTGCCATTTGTAAACTCGTACCGAGAAAGCGAGAAATCCAGCAAACGGAAACGGAAATCGTTCGTGGAATTTCGGTCCGCAGCAAGCAGGGTGGACGACAGCTATTGGTTAATAATATATCAAAACAAATGCCCGCTGCCATAGAATTTGCCGATACACCAATACGCGCAGTGCAAAGCTTCGATTTTATTCAAAATTTAAAGAAATAAATAACAATTTGGCATAATGGAAATGACGGCCGTATTCGATTATCACGACCGCGACTCGGGTCACCCAAGTTACTAGAATTTCAAATCGAACACCGCGAGTGTTGTTGTTGTTTTGGGGAGTTTTCAGTCGCATTGGTGCGCTGAAGGCTGCAAATCTGCAGCACTGAATGGGCACCACTGAAAGCAGTCGCACCGCGAGTGGAGTAAGAAAATACATGCGCAATAATAAAATACTTTGCTGTAGTTATATCGGGGGGTCGGTCCTAAGCATTGCTTATTCATATTATGCTTAAAGCTTAAATTCATTCCATAGACACAATTTTATACCTGACGTGGTATAAAACACGGGAATGGCCCTGGGTCTTTGAGGGCAGTTCGATGTGTGGCACAGGACATGTGTTACTTAAAGCATGTCGGTCGGCGTACCACCTGCTGACCGCCTTTTCCTACTCCAATCTGTGTAAGTAGCACAGTGCGACTAGGCTGTGGAAGCAGGCACTGCGCACCGGAAACACGTGGCTTATGTACCCGGCGCATGCCGTATGGCGTATCCTGTCGGTGGGATGTGGCAATGGGATGTTGGAAATGTGCATTGCACAGCGCCTATTGCGTTCGTCGTGCCTGGATTATATTACATTGAGTGTGTGTGCGTGTGTTCTGTGTGCGAACCAATAGGCTTGATAGGCGCTCATTCGCAATCAAACTCGTATACATTAGGCGGGGCAGCATTGACCCGAGCCATTAGGCGCTAAGTTTATGGATCTAGACACCGACACACCATTAGAACCTGCGCCCCGCTCTCACATACATTACCCCTCTACCCCCAACCCACCCGCACTCTCACCCACCCACCCACCCCTTTCACACCATTCCCCAAGTATCCCGTTAAGGGGCTGTCACATTAGGGTTTTTTGCGGGAGCGTATGGCGGCGTAAGCGCGTTACGTCATATACGTCGGCATACGCCGTATACGCTACTCATACGCTACGCATACGCTACTCATACGCTACTCATACGCTGCCAGATGCCACCAGATGCCGGCGTATGTGAAGCGTATGAGGCATACGCCGCCATACGCTTTCATAAATCCGTCCGTCCAAATTTGTGTGTGCATGCTAAAAAAAAAAACGACCTATGAGGGCATATGGCCCATACTGTCAAAAAATGTCACAGCACGCTCCCATACGCTCCCATACGCTCCTCATACGCTCCTCGTACGCTCCTCGTAGGTTCCACATACGCTCAAAACATCCCGAAAGGTCACCAAATGTCATCATAGGCCGGCACGCGCAGGACCTACGTAGGTTTTCAATACGCTCCCGCCATACGCCGTAATGTGACAGGGCCTTTACCAACCTGATATTCAGTGCGAATTCCTCGCACGACACAGCGCCGGTGGCGGTGGATTCAATTAATGATCATATTTGCAATTCAAAACTCAGGCAACACCCATTGCGGATACATTCAGTACACAAAGCTATAGTAATTGCTTTTCAAATGAAAGCGCCCCACATCGAAATTGCGAGACAGAAAAAAAAAAAATAAGAAAAAGAAATGGCGGGCTGGGAATGTGGGGTGGGTGTGGTGGGAATGTGGGGTGTGTGGGGTGGGAATGTGAGGTGGGTGGGATGGGAGGCGCCAATGGTAGGGGGTGGCTGTGACCTAGCATTTGCAATCACCCTGTACGTGATTTACATGTGTCCGCGGAGAGAGTGGGGGAGAGGAAAGTGTGCGTGGGTGTGAGTGTGTGTGTGTGGGGGGGTGAGATATAGATTAGGGAAGGGTGGGAGAGTATTCTATTACGGGATTTTAATCTTACATGTAGCAACGAACCGATTTTTTTAAAAATATTTTTCCATTTCTCGGCCATATTTGCACACGACCCTACTGGGGGACGCGGCTGATTGCGATTCACCACTCACTGGCACGGAGCTTAACGCTCACGTGATGAGGGTTCGATTTCACAGACCAAGAAAATGAATACCGGAAAAAGAGAGAGAGAGAGAGACAGGGAGCAACATACCGCCCACCCACCAGCCTTGCTTGGCTGGGTGGGCGGGTGGGTGGGTGGGTGGATAGGGGTGGGAGCAGGAGGAGGCGGTGTGTATTTTAGAATGAAGGATGGAGACACGCAGAAACCTGCTCACCGCTTCAAGCTCTTCCAAATTACTCCCCCCCCCCCTCCACCCTTTACAAGAAAACCCGTAATACCACTCCCATCTATAGAACGTTGCTATAGCAACTATATATGCATAGTTCATTCTGATCTCTTGGTTACTGGTTATCTTCTATGCATATTTGAATCTAACCAACCAAGCAATACCTATGACTGACATGCTAATAACTTTGGAAAAGATGTATTGCCAATAAGATGAAATACGTGAAGATAGAATGGATTTTTCGACGGATGACTTAGTGAGTCTTGCATGCGTAGTGTGTTTGTGTGGTGGTGGTGGTGGTGGTGGTAGTGGAGGTGGTGGTAGTGGTGGTGGAGGTAGGTAGCGGTGGGGGAGAGACTATGGTTATAACAAGGCGACCCAACTCGCATGGCAGCGAGTGCTTATAGTCTGTCATGACATTGGTGATAAAAGCGCAGCAATTGTTCCAGCGGGAAGTGTCAGAAAACTGCATCTCATGCATGCAATTAGCATATTCGCTAGATTAAAACTTCACCGTCGGCGATGCTTCCGATTAAGGCCGATGAAAATTGGGTATACCCAAGTGGCATTTAATCACCGTCGCCAGGGTAATAATAACAGTGCCTCGCATGTCCCCCGGCCCGGGAAGCCCTCTGTGTTAATGCACTAGTTAGACCCCGTTGCTTTAATATTACAGGCCGGCTGCTCGCCCGGATATCACGAGTGCACTGCTGGATCAGAATTAGTCTTTCTTCACAGCACCTGGAAGCATCTGAAATTGGATCAAGGAAGCCACGTTCGCCCACTCCTGCTGAGAGCACAGTTGGGGGTTGTTTTTGTTTGTTTGTGAATAAGCATCAAGGCTTCGCGTTGCTTTAGATGCTGCTGCAATACTTTTAAAATGGCACACACATCTTGCACTCGCCGCATGAGGTATACTTAGCGGTTCGAGGGGAGGCGTTCGCTATGTACAATAATGGCAGTTTATGTGAACAATGGCCGGTTTATGTGGACAATTGCAGGAATAATGTTAGCAATGGTGAAGCTTATGTGAACAATAGCCGGTTTATATTAACAGTTTCAGGGTTTCTGTGAACATTGCGTGATTAATAATGGAGGTTGTTCTGCGTGATTGGTTTGTTGTTGGAGTTTTACGCCCTGTCAACATCTAAGGTAAGATCGGGACTTGTGACAGTGCGCACTCATGGCGACTTTATAGTGCTGAGCTACTGAGAAATCAGGCCGCCGGCAGCATGGCCAGGTGTTACGTGAAGAATGATGGAGGTTATAGGTGTTGGGGTAACATCTAAGGTCATATCAGAACGGGTATCGACTTGTGACAGTGTGCACTCATGGCGACTTTATAGTGATGCCCGACTGGGAGACCAGGCAGCCAGCACCATCACCGGATATCTCACTCAGTCACATTATCATGACACTGAGCCAACCAGTCCTTGACCTATCTTAGTAATGCTGAGTTCCACGATCCGTACTGACAAGTATCAATTTTGTAAGTGATTGGTTTGACTCGACCGGGATTCGAACTCCCGATCTTCCATACGGGAGGCCAATGCTCTTACTCATTCGGCCACCGCGTCTGTTGATGGACATAAGGTATGCCCCTGTCACACATCACCGGATTGAGCAACGGACAGAATTGTCTAGCCGGACTGTAAGCGGACTAAACGGACTCAAACCGGCCAAGAAATGTAGACGTCAATCCGGCGGCATCCGTTCCAAGTTTTGTGCATGTTCAAAACTTGTATGTACACAAACAGGATTATCAACGGACTTTGTTCGGTTTCTTTCCGTTTTCTCCAATCCGGTGATGTGTGACAGCCGCTTGAACAATGAAGGACATCATGGGAACAATGATGGAGTTTATGTGAACAATAGCTGAGATTATGTGAACAACGTAAGGGATAATGTGAACAATGGTGAAGCTTATGTGAACAATGGAAGACTTTCTGAACAATGGAAGACTTCACGGGACCAATACCAAAGTTTACGTGAAGGATGGTGCTTATATGAACAAATGGCCCATCTGTTGGAGCCAGTAAGCTTTTGGAGAAGAAGCCTTACATCGATGACTGGTTGCTTGGAATGGGTCGGCACCAATTGGGAGTCTTCGGTTTGTTCTTAATTTCAGGACAAAAACCAGGCGGGATGCCTGATGGGTTTCTTGGGAGGGGAAAGGCGACTAAATTAAGCCAATTCGAATGATTACTAAACTAGCCCATGTTGCTACCCCATCAGGCATTGGGCATTAGTAGGATAGAGCAAGGAAGAACTGATTGCCTGAATGGCAGGATAATATTATGCCACTGAGTCATGTATTTGGAACATGGATCTCACAAGTTGATATCCTAGTGGGATACCGGTTGCTGTGGCCCAATTGCTAGAGCGAATTCTTCCCATGCGTAAGCTCGGGAGTTCGAATTCCAACCGAGTCAAGCCAATGATTGATAACATTGATACTTGTCGATACCTATCTTGGTGCACAGCATTCATAGGAAAGGACAATGACGGGTTAGCACAGTATCACGATAATGTGACCGTGTGGGATATGGTGTCATGGTGCTGGCGGTTTGGTATCCCATTGGGGTGGCACTATAAATTCGCAATAAGTACGCACTCTCACAGTATGCACTCTCACAAGTCGGTACCCGTCCTGATATGACCTTAGATGTTGCCAGGACGTAAAACAACAACAAACAAACCTAGCATCCCGATTCTAGATCCAATCCAATATGTTATTATCCTAGACCTAACCACAAGGGTTAACATATTATGTTGTTAAGGATGTAGGCATTAAGCATGTCAAGTTTTATTTGGATATATTCAAGACCCCACCCCCTCCAATGCTCCCCTATAACATTGTCAGGGTTATGACGATTACACTTAGATCTCCCCTGTAACTTAAAGTTGCAGAATCAGATGGTTTTGAGTTTCTGGCAGGTGCTTTAGATCAAAGTTGCTTTAGCTTGAAGTAACTATAAATGGCTCACTTTGGGGATATTCCAAGTGAAAGCACCTACAGATAATGTTGGCATGAACGGGGAAATGCTGGACACCATTGATTTTAGCAGTAGCATGCTGTATTAAATTGACTTAGTACTCCGATCCATAGAGAAACCAATGCTTAAATAGTGCACCCCTATTTAATTTTAAGTTGGTTATGTAGGATCAAATCTTGGAAGAAGATTTATTTCAAAGTTGTGACGCTTTCATCAGACTATGTAGCCCCACGCCATAACACTGCAAAGAAAATGCTTTATGACACGAAATATTGACAAAATAATTAATTGTGTCTCAATAACAAATGTATCGTGAGGCCAAGTAATAAGTTCATCTTCTATTCATAGAGATACAAAAAGAACAAAATGGTCACACAAACTGGGTGGAAAGAATGTCTACATACAATTACCATAAAACCATCACCCCAAATACCCAAATACCCATACACCCCTAACCTTGCTCATGTGTCACCAGTTCAAAGCCACTTACAATAAACGCATCATCAACGACTACCTCATCATTTATGAATCAATCTTTTAAGTCACCATTACCAGTCAAATGAAAATCATAATCGACTTCGGCCTGTCGACAATGAGATTAAATTTTGAAAGATAACAGGGTTGAGTTATAGTTGGAACTCAACATTGACACTTTATGGATCCGGAACGCTGGGTGACAGACTTATGGAAGCAGTGCACTTTTGAGTGTCAAATATTAGACACGTGACACATACAAAACTGCAGACATGACATGTTTTTATGTAACATCAAAGGCTTGGTTCCTTAGTACTACAAATGTAGAGGGGACGTTTTCATTGATTGCACCGTGTTGAAAAGAATCGGAATGAAGAATCAGCACCTGGGTATCTTTTTGAGATCTTTCGAAACTGACATGCCCTGTCTCACCTACCCTGGATTTTTCCAACTCAAAGCACATTTGTTATTCAATAAACACAGAATATGGCACACAAAGGATAGATTAGCATTTACGACAGCAATCTAAAACAAATAGATTAGCATTCTTTTGTAATTTGTTTTATTGCATTCATTGATTAACTGTTGGAGTTTTCAATTGCCGACAATTGATCTGCCTCATTCACATCACTACTTGCCCTATCGTAGTAACAGCATGTGCCACGCTAGGTAATGAAAAGTATACATTTTTAACTCATTGGTTTGACTCACCTGGGGTTTGGAAAAAGGTGATTGGAATCCCGCAACCTGCCACATTAGGTCATCGCGTCTGGTTATAGCTGAGTTCTTTTGGGTGGCTGGAGGGTTGAGAAGCTGGGGGGTTGAGGGGCTGGGGGAATGGGGGGCTGGGGCTGGCAGTGCGAGGTGCTGGGTGTATGGGAGCTGGGGAGCTGAGTGGCTGAGGGGCTGGGGACTAGGGATTTGGGGGACTGAGGGGCTGGTGGGCTAGTGGGGTGGCCCTGTGGGTGGGAGTAGTGGTGGGGATCTGTACATAAGAGGTTTTATTTTCAATTCTTAGAAGGACAAAGCGGATGTCCTTCTCCACGCTTAGCCATGCGCCTTTCAGATGTCTGACTGCTCAGTGTGTAATCCTCTTGCTGGCCAAGTGTGAGGACCGCTGAATAACTCCTACCCGCGCAATGTGTACCAGTCATATCGAGTCGTCCCGCCAAAACCGCCGGACACGGCAGGAATGGACTGAACATTATGACACAGACAATAAACTACTGTCGCAGTTCTTCACTGACTGCAACACACAACACAAGATGAGCTTAGCGCACAAATCCCATCAACCCCCCCCCCCCTCCACCCCCCCCCCCCTCACATCACATCTAGCTCAATGCATCCTGCATGTCCTATTCGGCGCTGACAGCAGGCAGACGGCATTTCGTCTGAGCGGGAAGATAACGTTCTTTGTCCGTCACACACTGAACGCTGGACCGCCTTGGCAACATAGTCTATCTGAGTCCGATCCCATATTTCTTCACGGGAGAGATTTCATGATTTATGAGGGAATTCGAAGTGTTTCGAGTCGTATCTAGTTCCCCAAGTACCACTTTGATTATTTGGGGTCTTAGACCCTAATAACATCCCCCGCAATGACACGATGACGGGCGCTGACAGCGTGTAGTGCCTATACAATAAATAGCATTACGGTACTGTCCCAATAGGTTGTTTCTTTAATGTTGTTTTACGTCCTACCAGCATCTAAGGTAATATCAGGACGGTACCGACATGTGAGAGTGCGTACTCATTGTGAATTTATAGTGCTACCCCAATGGGATACCAAACCACCAGCACCATGACATGATATCCCACACAGTCACATTATCATGATACTGTGCTAACCAGTCATTGTCCTTTCCTATGAATGCTGTGCACCAGGATAGGTATCGACAAGTATCCATGTCATCAATCATTGGCTTGACTCGGTTGGAATTCGAACTCCAGAGCTTGTGCATGGGAAAACTTTGCTCTAGCGATTGGGCCACAGCAGCCAGTATCCCACTAGGATACCAACTTGTGAGATCCATGTTCCAAATACATGACTCAGTGGCATAATATTATCCTGCCATTCAGGCAATCAGTTCTTCCTTACTCTATCCTACTAATGCCCAATGCCTTCTGAGGTAGCAACATGGGCTAGTTTAGTAATCATTTGAATTGGCTTAATTTAGTCGCCTTTCCCCTCCCAAGAAACCCATCAGCCATCCCGCCTGGTGCGCACTTGTGGTGTCTTTATAGTGCTGCCCCACTGGGAGACCAGTCCACCAGCACCATGGCCTGATATCCCACTCAGTCACATTATCCTGACACTGAGCCAACCAGTCCTTTCCCTATCCTAATAATGCCAAGCGCCTGGCTAGGAAGCGACAAGTATCAATTTTTATGTCATTGGTTTGACTCGACCAGGAGTGGCTAGGTTGAAAATGAGCTATTCATTCCCAGAGGATCATTGCCCCAAATAACTAAATTACAGCACATGGGAGGAGGGAGTGAGGGTGGGTGGTTAGCTCTGTCACAATTTCAATTTTAATTCTAATTTAACATTTCAGCTATTCGAGGGTCATTACCGCTGGCTGGATGGGGCGGCTCCCCCCCCCCCTGGGGGTGGGTGATTTTGCTTCCTTTGTACAAAACAGAGCTGAACCAGTACTGAATAATACACGCACTACAGACCTACATGCACCGGAATCTGAGCCGCATGAAGCTCAACTCGGGAAATTGTCGAGAGGAACTGAATTCAGTGAGTATGCAATAAACTAAGGCTAGTATGAATTATGCATACTGGCCTGCCACCGTGTTTAATTTACCACTGATACCGCCACGCCACGCCCCTTACATTAGAACCATCAAACTACTGTCTACGTAATTCATATTATAAAATGTATTTGTTCGACTTATTTCCCCTTATGCCCCACTGAGTGATATATATTACAAAGAATATGGTCGTGGCGGTGATGCAAATAGGAAACATTGCCCATAGACCAGGATCCAAACCTTCACGTCTTGCCATTACGGGCTAGTGTCCTAACCATTAGACTATCTAGACTCCCCGATGCTAACACCATATTCATGCCTACCTGGCTATGTGTCTCCTGGCCTGAGAGGTCAGTGCAGACTATTATGTTAGCATCATGTTATCGTTGCAACTTCTATAGTCAAATGAATTGTCTTCTCACTAACTCCAATGACTCAGTTCATTGTCATCCTTATTTAGTTCATCTCTTCTCTTTTGTGTTCACTTCATTTAACTCTCATGTTAGGCTGT
The DNA here is from genome assembly GCA_030323885.1 of Branchipolynoe longqiensis. Lineage (NCBI taxonomy): Eukaryota > Metazoa > Annelida > Polychaeta > Phyllodocida > Polynoidae > Branchipolynoe > Branchipolynoe longqiensis. The sequence goes on from CM059187.1 coordinate 67,418,239, forward strand.
CCAAAGTTCATGCAATAATTATTATCATACGGATAAACAATGATATGCACACGACATTCTTGAAAGTGACCACGGTGTATGTCCCCCGACTGATATTACAGATGATAGCCTCATCGATAGCCTTTGAAGGCACATGATGCTATATGCTCGGGGCACCGACAAGTTTTCGTAGCGCAACCTTACGGCAAAGGTCAACGGCATGGGGCAAAGGTCAAATGAATGCTAGAGGGATGACATTGTCGTAAGTGAATATAAAGGGAGGCCCCCCCTCCCCCTCACTGGGAGATAAGAGCAGGAGAATACAGAGGTCAGGAGTCTATTCTTATTTGTGTAGTTGAACTTGTTCCTTCACATAAGTATTATCTGCTGTGATTAACAATGCATTGACACTGGAGAACTGGTAGTGTTCAGATATATTGAACTAAAGAGGTTTTGTGTAATATATTCTTAACAGGTTGGTTATTTGTAGAGAGAGATTCTACTACATTTGGCACTGGCGTGTCACCCTATTCATGTATCAAGCATGCGAGGTTCGGTCGACATTTATCATAATTGTCGTATATATATATGCAATGCAGAATATGCAGAATATATATATGCGGCTATAATTCCTTAGTAAAATGCAATGGCTTAGTCCTCCTCCACACCTCGTTTCTAATACATATAACTACAGTAACACCTCTCTAAATTGACCTACCTTGGGACGACTCTAAGTGGTCGATTTAGGGAGGTGGTCGGTTTATAGAGTACAATGGTATTGTTGGAGCCCAAATAAAGCGATCGATATAGGGGAGTGGTCGATCCGTAGAGGTGGTCAGTTAGCGAGCTTTTACTGTACCATCGAAGATCACTAACTACACATGCATATTGAAAAGAGTAAGGATCCAAACAAGAGAAAAAAACCCAGTAAATAAACAATTTTAGCCAACCACTCAATGAATGATATGAGAATAGCTCTTTCTGGCTGGTACTAACAACCACTTATTGATCCTCTTCTCACTAACTGCAATGACTCAATTCATTGTTATCCTCATGCCATTCATCTCTTATTTGTGTTCATTTCATCCAGCTGTCATGTGAGGCTGTCCAAAGTTCATTTGGGTTATTCTAATAGTAATAATACTAAACTCAACCATTTATTCCTGAACCCCAGCGCTTCATGATTTCAGTATCCCCGACTTAACCCTGTCCAACCAAGCAGAATCCTGTTATTAAACATCCCTAAAAAGACTTCTTTCAGAACCCATATACGAAAGCTAAAGTTCTGCTCTTGCTGTTAGATGTTATTTCTCTGGATTTTCCCAGAATTATGTATTATATCAAATGGAAGACTCATTCGTTAATATTAGAACTGTGCCTCTATAAATAATGATTAAATATACAGTAAAACCTCTCTAAATCGACCGACCTTGGGACTGACTTTAAGTGGTCGATTTATAGAGGTGGTCGGTTTATGAAGTTATAATATGGTTATAATGGTATTGTTGGGACCCAAATAAACCGATTGATATAGGGGAGTGGTCGATCTGTGGAGGTGGTCGGTTAGGGAGGTTTGACTGTATATCGATGTTGAAGAAGATATATGTATTCATGTATGCTCATATAAAACACTACCGGACCCGTTGGCTGAATCGGTAGACCGCATGCCTCCCGTGCGAGAGATCGTGGGGTTCGATTGTAACTCAATTCAAACCAATGACTTAACAAAGTCTGTTGATACAATCAGTTCCACTGATGTAATTTAGTACAGGATAACTCCAAGCATATATCCAGTTTCTATGGAGGAGTGCTGTGTTTGTTTTTGGGGAGTTTTCAGTCTCATTGGTGTGCTGAAGGCTGCAAATCTGCAGCACTGAATGGCCACCACTTAAAGCGGTCCCATGTGGTCGGGAGTTGGCTTCCGATGGGTAGTGGTCACAGAAATTGGAGGGGGCAAGGGGGGCGGAGGAAGGAAAAAGGCAGCCTAAGAGCCCAACCACAGTCCTGGGTGGTTGGTGTAGTTTTATGCCCCAGTAAGACCCTAGGCCACACCAGGATGTGCACCGACTTGTGACGGCGCACACTCATGGCGACTTTACAGTGCCGCCCCACTGGGAAACCAGGCTGCCGGCACTCTGACCTGATGTCCCACACAGTCACATTATCCTGACACTGTGTGCCCAGTCCCTGTCCTGACCTCATAATGCCAAGCACCGAGCAGCAACAGGTACCTATTTTATAAGTCATTGGTTTGACTCGACCAGGATCCAAACTTCAGTCCCTCAGATTCACTGGTATGCACAGTAAGTCCGGTCAAGGCCAGAGGAAGAAGTGAAGTGAGGATGAGTTACTTAGGCAGTGGATGGGGTTACCTGTTAGTTATTAGTGCAAATTGGTGGTTAGTTGGTAGTGGTGTCAAGTCAGCTATGGCGATGAGGTGGGGCCTGCTAGTCCTTGGTGTCATGGTGTGGGCGACCGACAGTGTTGATGCTATCTGCATTCTGGCGGTAGAAGCCAGCAAGTGCGTTCCAGGATGCCTTGGAAATCCTGGAGAGCGGCCCTATTGTCGCTGAGTTGGCAGTCAGATTCCCCCATGAAGTCACTGATGGCAGATCTGTTGACGGCGCCACATGAGGCGAGTATGTGGGCCACATTGAAGATCTTAGTGCCGCAGGAACAGTGCTGGAGGTTGGGGACATCAATCCAATGGCGGTAGCCAGTCCTGAAGCAGTTGATGGTGACTTGGGTAGAAGCAGGAAGGCTGACTGGATGGGGGATGTTCGTTCTGACCAGGGTGTACCAGAGCCAGCTTATTGAATAAAGGTTCCATACTTGTTCCTTCTGTGTGACGTGTTCCCAGAGTTTGGCGGTGGCTCGAGAAGCGGCGGCGGTCAGTTTGGTGATGGATGGAGGGATGGCTGTCTCCACGTCTGCTAGGTTGGCACCGGCTAGAGCAGCACAGTCGGATTCAAGGAGGAGGATCTTGATCCTGGTGGTGCTAGAAACACGGAGGACAAGCCTGGCAGCCCGGTGTTGGATGTTCTCAAGTTTCTGGAACTCATTCAGGAAAATCTTGTTCTTGGGTAGTCGAGTTTGGCGGTTGTCAAGCCGGAGGGCTGTGAGAGCGAGTGTGGGTGCAGCGTAGTCAAAGAGGGAGCGGACTGCCTGGTGTTAGAACAGTGCAAGTACACCGTCCGGGGCACCCAAGAAGAAGCCGAGATCATCTTCATGAGGAGGAGCCTGTTGGTCATTCTGGTGGCCAGGTGGCGGAAGAGGGCTCTCATGTTCAGGTCTTGGTCTAGGTGGATACCTAGGTAGTCGAAGGTGGAGACCTATTCGATAGGGGATCCATTTAGGTAGAGGGGGTAAAGTGGTTGATTGACCTCTGAACAAGTGCATGATCTTGGTCTTGGTGGGGGGGATTTTTAGTCCAATGTCCCAGCAGGCGTTTCCTACCAGCTGGAGCACCTGCTCAGCGGGATCATGTGCGTTGATCGCATGGGAGCAGGTGATAGCGATGTCATCTGCGTAGCAGACTAGGGTTGTGCCTGTGATATCTCAGGTGGCTAGGTCTTGTTTAAGCCTCCTCATGAGAAATGCCATCACTGCATTGATGAGGAGGGGGCTGAGCACAGCATCCTGGGGACGCCATTTTTTAGTTGGAGGCAGGGAGAAGAGGTGCCTTGGACAGGTACCCTGGCTCGCCTGTTCTGGAGGTAATTTTGGACGTATGCAAGAGGCCAGCCGGCAATGTCAAGATCAGCCATTGGTGTCAGTACTACGTTGTGGTCGATAAGCTCAAAGGCTTTTTCTAGGTCAAGGAACATGGTTGCTATCTCGTGTCCATTACCGAGGCCATAGGAAATGGTCTCGATGAGGGTGGCGATGCCATGCTGGGTGCCTCTTCCTCCTAGGTAGCCGATGACCTCCTCTGGTAGGCCAGTGGTGGGGTCTTCTGTGACCATCTGGAAACGGGCAAGGACGATTCTTTCACTAACTTTCCCGAGCGATTGGAGAAGGGAGATGGGTCTGACTTCACCCGGGATTTTCTTGGGGTTGGGGATGATATCAGCATCCTTCCAAGATTGGGGTATGTCCGCATTGTAGAAGATATTGTCAAGGAGGGGGAGGAGAGTTTCCCTGTTTGTGGCAGATAACTTTGTCCATGCAGTGTTAGGGACTCCGTCGGGTCCTGGGGTTGTCTTGTTTGTGGTGGTGCCTAGGGCGCGGTTGAGCTCAGCCCTGGTCAGGTGGTTGTCAAGATTATGGGTGGACGTTGTGGCTATGTCTATGAGGTTGGCTCTCCAGGTGGAGTGCCTGGTGATCACTTGTTGGTAGGCATAAGGGAGGTTGATTGCAGGGTCTGTTCTGTCCGTACACTTTTTGTTGTGTTCTGCTGCAAGTTGGACAGGGTGTGGGTAGAGTGCGGGTGTGGCAAGTCTCCCCTGGATGCTCTTCAGTTTGCGCAAGAGTTGTCTGGAGGTGGTGTCAGAGTTTATTTTGGTACACCAGAGTTTCCACTTCCTGTCCAATTCGGCAAGCTCAACATCTTTGGCTCAACTGATGGCTATTTTAATGAGATTCTCAGTGTCTCGTTTGCGGTTCATGCAGAGCTTGTCCTGAGTATTTTCCAGAATCATTTTGCTCTATGCATTGCATTGGAGGTGGCCCAGTGTGGTTACAGGAGATGATTTGCTTCATGGTGTCTGTCATTGCTTGGTAAGTGAGTGTTGTGAACTCATCACGTGTGGTTGTGGGTTCAGATCTATTAAGTTTTCTAGACGAAGGTTGAAGGTCGCCCAGTCTGCATGGTTTAGGTTGAATCTGGGTGATGGTGGGGGGTGGGTGACTTTGGGTGCATTGGTGTGGAGGACAGCTGCGTGGTGGTCTGAGTATAGTGTTGTGAGCTCCCAGGAAACTGCAGCTGCAAGGCAGGAGTCAGTGATGCAGAGATTGATCGATGTGTTTGCTCTGTAGGTAGGCGAGCCATCGTTGAGGATAGAATGGGATGTTGAGTCGAGGATCTATGCTAGGAGGACACAGCCTCGAGGCGAATCGATGTTGTTGCATCCCCAGGTGGAGTGGTGGGTGTTAAAGTCTCCCATGACAACTTGGTGATCTGTGCCGTTGCCGAGGGCCCGGAAGATGAGAGTGTATAGGCCGTGTGAATGGCCGCACCTAATAACGGCTCCCCGCTTCCCGCTCATCCACGCACACATTTCTGTTAGGGAGGGGGAGAGGGAGGGGGAGGGGGAAGGGGTAAGGGAGCGATGGCTCAGTTTAGGGTTGCTCTGTAGAACACTTATCAATTGATGGGATAGGGAAAGGAGTAGTTAGCTTAGTGTCAGTATAATGTGACTGAGTGGGATATTGAGTCATGGCGGCCTGTTTTCTAAGTAGGCCAGTATTATAAAGTCATCATGTGTGTGCACTGTCAAAAGTCTGTACCCGTCCTGATATGACCGTAGATGTTGACAGGTTGTAAAATTCCCAAACCCAACCAACCATCACATAAAATACTTGTTATTCATTTCATTATTGGACAGCCAGTGCTTGTCTTTGTCTGACTAAAATATTCCCACAAAAGATATTATTTTAAGTGGGTCTCCAATTGCTTTAGGTTCAAACCTTTCACAATAGCACAGCATAAACTAATAGAATACTTCATTTTCTATTCCATAAACCACCACCTCATTTTATTGAATATTCTCTACTCGTGATTCTAAGAATGTATACATTGCTGAAATAATATTATTTGTGTAAGCATTCTACCATCTAACAATTGTCAGAGGTCAGTTTGTACGCAACCGTTTCACTAACATATGAACTTAGTGTACCGAGTTCTGGGCAGTCGATTGATACATATGAGTAAAATATAGCTCAATAAAGAAATGTCATACATATATGTCATGCAATTGTTGCCTAGATGCGCTATACAATCTGCTTGTGTTTAGATGGAAGCAGAATGTAATTGGAATAACACAGACACAGTAAATATAATTATGGACTTTTAATTATAGTCTTACATTCTTGGTTACATCGTCTTTTTTGTTATGGCATGAGGCTTCGAGACGCTTATAACCCTATTCACCTTATTATTGTAGGCCTGGTGGGATGGTAAATTTAGTAGGTGAGATGTCTCGTCTCCAGGCTCCCATGTCGAAGTAACGCGATATACAGCATGCACTCGCTTTTATAGAGAAATTGAATTAAGCCAGGAGGGGGTATATTGAGTTAGTTTAATAAAGCTACGCTAGGTCGACATCGATCACGTCCTTGGTTACGGGTTGGCTACCGAATTAGTGCCCAAAGACCCGCTAGTCGGCATTGTACATATTAATTTAACATAGTTTCATCGAGATCCTCTAGTCGGCAGCAGTATCTATGTGTCCTTAGTTACCTGCATGATGTCAGGCCTGTGTCCGCGTGTCCAATTACCCGTGTTGCATAAGCATCACAGACAATTCACAGACGTCGCCCTATCTATTTATGACAGAGTGCCTAAGTCAATAAGTGTCCGTTGAGGGGTTGTGTCTACAATACACAATATTCACAAGGCATGTGACATCTGACGGCGACGATGAACACTACGGTTGTGGGACTGTTGAAACAGTGCATACAAAAGCTATGGAAATGCCTAACTTTCAAATGCACGTATGTCAGCCAAATTTTGGGATATTTTGAAAATTCCAAAAGTATATTGTTTTAGGGTCATTGGAGCTTCCGGCAAAAATAAAATTGTCATGTTTGGACCCGTTTGACAATTTAGGAGGGTACCAAGATAGTCAGTCACTATTACTACACAATATTCACAATGCATGTGACATCTGACGGCGATGACGAACACTACAGTTGTGGGACCGTTGCCACAGTGCATGCGTGTGAATATCGTCTATTCCAGTAACAGTTATGTAATTCCTCATTTTAGCTTAGGTATGCTTGTCAATTAACTCCGATATAAATACAGGGCTGGAAACGTTGTGTATTATTTTAATGGCAGATAACTTTTGTTCACATTATTATTTTTTATCATATATTACATTCGTTGATTACGAAAGAAGAACGTCAGTCATGAACAATTGGGGATGGAGCGGGACGTAGAGGCAACGTTAAATAACACAAGCTTTACTTTGGAACGATCGGTCATCCTCATTACACTGCTCATTTTCTTATCCTAGTAACATTGATTGCTAGGCTGGGTAGAAACTAGTAAATATTGTCATGTCATTGAGTTGACTTAGCTGGGATGCAACCTCACAAACCCCCACAGAGAAAGCAAACACTTGACTCATTCGGTCCCAACATATGAGTTGTATGACTTTAAAAACAGATTTATTTGAGGGGGGGGGGCAATATATGTTTCCTATTTCCGTCTCCACTCACCGATGCTATTTTACTACGTCTCTGTACGGTCGCTTGTAATAGAAGCTACCAGAAAGAGTTGATTAACAAAAAGCACGCTCTATATGCACCACACTGGGTCCTGTACTCATTAACTCTCTCAGCACGCGACATTCTACTAGATCACCCCACAGTAGGGGGGGGGGGGGAGGGGCTGCAATCGCGCAATGCCATACGCACTCCCGATATAATATAAGCGATGCCAGAAATTGATCTCCTAAATCGATGAACATCAATAGACATTATTCTAACATTAATCAAACACGCCGCTGGAGGAAGGCCATGCAGCACATTATGTTTGTTTATCAGATCAAGGAGGGCGAATGAGCTGTCAAGGCGGGCTGTGGTTGAGGGGAACGAGGGCCCTGGGGTGATTCATGTAGCTGGCGGGTGAGGGTGGGGAGGGGCGGGAGTTGTACGTGTGTTAAGTAATGGGACCATGTATATATATATATATATATATATATATATATATAAGCCTAACTAATGGGCGGCCAAGGAGAATAGGGCATGACTAATGAGCCCATGGAGAATAGTGCCGCCTGGTGGATAGATACCGACCTTCTACTTATACGGATTTTCGGTTCGGATTTATATATTGGCAGAGAGCATTGTTATTCTTGGGCGATGGAGTGGGGACCAAGGTTATGTAACCAGGAAGCAATGGGTGCCCCACTCGCTGTGTGACACAAGAGACTAAGTGGAAAATATGATAACACATAGTGCCCGAGATTAGGACGTGATGTTCCTATGTAAGAGACAGTTAATGTTTAGTGAAATGTTCCCTCTATGTACCAATAAGAGTGCAAGTGGATGGGAAGGACATTTTTAATATATGTTTATCGTAACTGTCTGCAACTACCTGTTACCACAGGGCCGATGGGCAAGCACACCCAGCCATCCTGCATATATTATGGACACCACCTGCAGCTGGGGTTGAGTGACAGCTGCCCCCTATTAGGGCGTCACCCCCCCCCCCCCCCAGGCTGTAGATGGTGTCTGATTGGCTGGCTGTGAGAGGCCCAGTCACCTGCATCCCTTACACCTGACACACAGACCTCACTCTAAAGTCTAAGATTATTCATTCCCTCTTGAGAGAGACTTCTTCCTGGCTAGGCACTCTAGCAGGAGGCACCTCTTCTCTTGTCCAGGAACCCAGACAGTCTGTCTGAGGCTGCACTTTCTATACACAAACTAGCAGCAGCTATTCCAAAGGCACTGAGCTGTGTGCAACAACCATGGGACTCCGGTTCAATGGGCTGTAGGCACTGCTTCTTATACACACTAACAAGAGTAATGAGGATCTGTGTGGACAGTAGGTAAGGAGTGAGGGCGATAGGTCGCTAGTAGGTGACCAGGAGTTGATGCCAATAAAGCACAACTTCTTCACTGTCAATCTTGCACGACTTGTCTTCCCTGTCTTCCTTATGAGTTTGTTTGAGAGGGGCATCAGGTGGGAACTGACAGACAGTTGTCAGAACTCAGCTGGAAAGAGTAAGTGGTATCTGGGGCTCTGACGGCCGAGTCACCAAGATATTTCATATTCTTGGCAGCAGTGGGGGAAGGAGTGCCTGCATATATACTGTTGTGTATATGACAATGATCATTGTTTAATATGTACTGCTAGTTTGTGTTGTTCTATGTCTATAACTCGTAAACATTGACAACGATGATGATTGTTTAATGTGCATTACTAGCTTGTGTTGTTCTATGCCCATGCTTCGTTAAAAAAACACCTTTCATTGTGACAACGATGAATGTTTAATGTGTATTACTAGCGTGCGTTGTTCTATGTTATACCTCGTAATAAATCATTATGACAATGTTGATTATTTAATGTGCATTGTTTGCTTGTATTGTTCCATGTCCATGCCTTGTAAAAAAAACAACTTTCATTATGACAATGACGATTGTTTAATGTGTATTACTAGGTTCTGTCCTACGTCCGTGTCTAGCAACAACACACTTTTTCATTATGACAATGATCATTGTTTAATATGCATCACTGGCTTGTGTTGTTCTACGTCCATGTTCTATCGAAACAAAAACCTTCCATTATGACAATGAGTATTGCTTAATGTGTATCCCTAGCTTGTGTAGTTCTATGTTCGTGTCTTGTAAAGAAATGTCTTTCATTATGACATTGATGGTTGTTCACTGCGTATTGCTAGCCTATGTTGCTGTATAAAACCTGTAATAAAAAACTGGTTTAGACCAACCTTGGCAGGGCTATTAATGATATGTGAGGTCCACACCACCGCAAGACTGGCTCATAGTCCGATGGCTTTGAGTTTCGGTCATTTTCTGAGATAAATATATTAGGTTGATGGTTATAACCTACCTTAATTTAGTTTGAAATAATTTCCATTTTAAATGGCTGACCTTTGAGATATTTGACGTGCAAACATGCAAAATTAATGTTGGCAAATGTCAAAACTCGGACACTATAGGTTTCTGCAGTAACAGGTTCAATTAAATTGACTCATTCCCTTCTATGTAATAAATGCACCAGTATATAAGTTGGATATGTGGAATCAAATCTAGATGATTATTTTGGTCTTGAACATTTGATGTCTCAGTTGACTATACAGTTTAAGACCAGTGTGGGCACAAGCAGTGTGCCTCCTCTGAGAACCTCAGCCTGGACGTTTCGGGATTTTCACTAATCTGGAACCGGGGTGATCCTGAGCTTCTGGATTATTGAGCCAACTGTACCACAGTGTCTGACTTACTTACACCGGCCAATAGAAAGGCGAGACATTCTGTCTTTTGTCTACTCATGGCGAGCTGGACTTTCTTTCTGGAAATTTAATATCGAATCTAGAGGTATTTCAAAGCAAGGTGATTTTGCTACAAAGTCGTCACTCACCAATCTTGCTCCAGACATTATTCATTATATGGGGACCTGCCGGTGGACAGTTCATCAACGATGACACAGTGAAGATATATACATGCCGTATAAGAATTATACGACTATAATAACCCGGAATTATATACTACCCTAACACCAATCCACCAGTATTCGGGTGGTTGAGCCTCGGACTACTCATCTACTGCTCAGGCTTCAACTCCGACAGTGGCGCCACCGCTCGCCTGCTCACTGTCCTATTCACTTAATGCTGATATTATATATGTGGTGTATAACGTATTATGCGAGTATAAAAATACGAAGGGAATTTCCTATTATTCTATATTATTATTATTACTTCATACCATTGTTATTCTCCGTAAGACTATGCACATAACCGGTGGCGCCACCTGTGCTCACCCCACCCTCCACCTGGCCGACATTGTCAGTCATGTCAGAGGATGTATTATATTTAAGGATATATATATATTCACATATATATATATATATATATTCACATATTTATATATATATATATATATATATATATATTCACATTAAGCGAGTGGTACAGGCAAGAGGGTGAGTCGTGACAGCTGAATAGGCCAGGTGGCAGCACCAGGCAAGGCAGGGAGCCTGTCCACCCTGCCTGAGTTGTTAAGTGTCAGTAGTTGTGAAGTGTCCAGACATGGTGCAGCCCGAGGCACCATTTAGAGGATAATCAGTTAATGGATAATTATATTTGTATAATGCTTATATCAACTTCCGAGCGTGTGGAGTGTCACGCCCTGCGCAGGGGGTTAGAGCGGTGCATGCCGGGACCCCCCCACCCCGCAAGGGGAAAGGGGGGCAGATACTACAGTGTTTATCACATGCGATAAAGGGTTTATCACTATCCATACATATAATGCATATATTAGGACCTGTTTTCCGCAACCCCTGTTTGCAGCGAACCTCTGCCATGTGTGCACAATAAACTCTCTTTCTTTAATTGTATTGTTCCTCCGATGAATGGACACCTTCTATATTAGGTAAAGTAAAATTATTTAATTTATTTATCTAGATGTAAAAGTTCATTTCAGTGGCCTCTCTACTTTCAGGAAACCTGTCCCATATGTGGATGGTAAACTATCTTCCAAATCAAAACACTTACGGAGATGTAATGCTACATATCCAAGTTAGATACTGGGGCACTTGTTATTTGATGTTGGTTGTTGTTGTTTTACGTCCTAGCAACATCTAAGGTCACATCAGGACTGGTACCGACCTGTGACAGTGTGCACTCATGGCAACTTTATAATGTTCCCCCATTGGGTGACCAGGCCACCAGCACGATGAGCTGATATCCCACTCAGTCACATTATCCTGACACTGACTCAACCAGTCCTTGCCCTCTCCTAATAATGCCGAGAGACTGGCTAGGAAGTGAAAAGTATCAATTTGTAAGTCATCGGTTTGACTCGACCAAGGTTCGAACCCACGATCCCACGGGTACACTTGTTGAGCCTTCATTGCTGCATTGAAGGGAAATATTAAGTCAATTTAATAGAATGTATTACTACTGAAGCCCATGGCGTCAGAATTGTTATGTGCTTGCCAAAATTAAGTTAGGAGATTTTCAGTTCAATTTTCACCAAAGTTAAAATAAAGTCAATTATGACAATCAATCTAATGTAGTTTTTTTAAATAGAAAATTGCAGAAACTCAAAACCATCGGACTATGCAAATTGAAGGTTGTGATATTTTCTTTTAGGAAATGTCAACTGTGAGGTGTGCTATACGTGTTTTGAAGGGTTTTCTTTTTCAGGCTGAGAACTAGTCAACCACTGCACTCGGAAAGGTTTGTTGATTTATTTAGTCATTTAATATTACTCTTCAAAAAGGGTACTGAGAAAACAACATTTCTTTTCTATTTGAATAGATCAGTCCAATCTTGAAGCTTCCACATATTGGCTCATCGTGAGCAGGGGCGTTAAGTCTCAAAGAGACAAGTGGGGAACTCCTGCCTCAACTCCACCAGTTTGGTAACATTTAATCGATCATCTATCTTGGAACATGTTGTTCCAACACATATGCTATACTGCTTATGGCGACTATATATATGAAGAGTTTGTACAAGCTGGTATTTAAGAAGAAAAAGATGTTCTGTTCCTGTTGTTTATTCAGATCACTAGATTGTGTATATTTAGCGATAATGCATTGTGGTGGCTCAGCTCTTGGCGTACCCAGAAACACTTGAAACTATGGAAGGGACAGACCACATCTGCTGTTCTTACGAGGCCAGCTGCGCCCGCCCCCTCCCCCCTCCGCCCCGCCGCCCCTGACCCTCAGCCGGCTGTGTGTGGCAATGATCCGGTGCTGATCAGCGGGGTGTCTGCCTTCATCCCTCCATACTCCGACACTCCGCTGCCATCACCGCGCACCCGCACACCCACATCCTACAACCCCCAGCACGCATATGCCCTAAGCCACACACCTCGCACTCAACACCCCACAACCCACAACCCACACCCCAACGCCCCACACACTCACATACCCACATCCTACAACCCCCATCAAGCTGATCCCCTAACCCCCGCACCTCTCACAAAACGCCCCACACCCCAGTCACCACTCACCACACACCACACACCACACACCACACACCACACACCACACACCACACACCACACACCACACAACCACACACCACACACCACACACCACACACCACACACCACACACCACACACCACACACCACACACCACACCACACACCACACACCACACACCACACACCACACACCACACACCACACACCACACACCACACACCACACACCACACACCACACACCACACACCACACACCACACACCACACACCACACACCACACACCACACACCACACATACACCCATACACCACACCCCTCACCCCTGGTGTCCTCAGATAAGGCATCTAGCAGGATAGGTCATTCGGCCATAGAGGCTTGCTTTGCAAAATAAAAACAAAAACGAAGCACCAAAAGAAAGCGGCCACCCCATGGCACAGCTATATGGAAGTGATCCCATCCCATATGCAGAGGAGCCCGTGTAGAGGATGGGGGAGCAGAGGTGGAGGAGTGTGCATGCTATTTTAGGGCTCCATTGGGGCCCCTGGATAGATTCAATGCAGTTGCCTACTGATGATGATCATGGTGGTGATGATGATAATGATGATGATAATGATGATGATGATGACAGCAGTGATGGTGATGACGACAGTAATGTTGACAGTGAAAGTGACAGTGATGGCGATGGCGACAGCGACCACAATGGTGATAGCGGCGGAAACGGTGATGGTGACAGTGATGGTGATGGTGATGGTAATGATTGTGATGATGATGATGATGATGATGATGATGATGATGATGATGTTGATGAGGAGGATGACACCAGTGATGGTGATGGTGACAGTGACAGTGAAAATTACATCGATTGTGATGGCGATTGCGATGCCGATGGCGACGGCAATGGAAACGGTGATGGTGATGGTGATGAGGGTGCTTAACCAAACCCCAAAACCACGCTCACCTATACCCTTCGAACAACATATTCACAAAAAGTTCAGTTGCATTTCCTGCTGTCGACCCATCGGTGAACCAGAGGGTGGGGCTGGCAGTGGAAGGGGCGGAGGCCGGGGGGCGGGGGGGAGGGGGCTGGCTACATCAGTACATGGGTCGATCGTTGCTCCCCTCACCCCGGCAGCCCTCAAGTCGCCCTTGGGCTGACCTTCACATCCCGTTCTTACCGGGGGGAAGCCGGCCACGCGGAAGGGGCGGCGGCCGCGGGAGTCTCGCGAGGCCCCGCGAGAGTTTATCGATATCCGGGCACGGCCGACAGGCCGGGTGCTATGTCAAAGGAAATGCTACCCTTCCACGCAAATTAGCCCCATGCGACGGGTGGCGACTGATGCATTGGCGGCTCAGACTTGTGTCTGTGTTATAGCTGGCTGCCTATGGAGGACACATAAACACAGACATGGCGTGCTCTTGGTTGGATTCCTTAAAGTTCCATAGTCCAATGGCTTTGTGTTTCTGTAAGTTGTATGTAATAAATATGTTGAATTGATTGTTATTATCTACCTCACTTTAGTTTGAAGTAACTTTTATTTTAAATGGCTACGTTTTGAGATATTTGAAGTGCAAGTATGTCACATTAGTTTTGGTAGGCATGCCAAAACTCGGACAGCATAGGCTTCTGCTGTGACAGGTTTTGATTAAATTGACTCAGCGTTCCCTTCTATGTTGCGATAGATGCTTAATAAATGCATCAGTGTCTAAGTTAAATATGTAGAATCCAATCTAAATAATTGTTTTGGTTTTTAAAATTTGAGGCTTCATCGGACTATGCAACTTGGGGTGCCTAACAATCAGCACTGAAACTCTGGGATTTGTGGTGTTGTTGTTATGAATAACCACGTGAATAACCACGCTTTGCCTGCTTCTAAATCACGATAGTTGAGGAATTTAGTGAAGATTAACTTGCCCATCATTTGCCAGCCAAAGGAAATGCAATTTGTGTTTATGCATTATATTTAGAAACTGCTCATATGCTGGCTTCAAAAGAATATGCACATTACTCGTAGGCTCTGCTGTTGATTGGGCTATGGTGAGGTCATTAATTTTTCAAATAAATTCACTCACTTGAAAATATTGGTGGGTGTAAAAGAGAGAAAAAAAACCGATGCTATTTTGGCGTGAGATCTATAGCTAGCATTCGATTTACATTAACGAGCACCCGCATCAGCATCCTCCTCAAATTGAAGGTTAGGGTTAAATTGCAAGTAGACCGCACGCTAAAGGGTAAATGTTCAGGTAGACCGCTCACTGAAGTGGCACCAACATAAATTTGTTCAGGACAGAAAATAATGACACAATATCATCCTCAGACAGTGCTTATATTTCACAGGATGCTTTATCATTTTCTTCATTTTCCCATAATCCATAAGAATCATTGCTATGCAATATTTTAGCAACCTCACGACGCGTTTCGCCGTTCTCAGCATCCCTCTGGGAGCCAGTGAACTCCCATCCTTACCACTGTTTGATGTTTTCTTCCCACCTCTTCTTATTCAGTCTCTTCTTCTCCTCGGTCTTATGTTATCCTAGAAGATGATCCTTTGCAAGGCCAGGTGATCACAAGGCGTTGCCCTAGCTCTTCACTGAGGACCTCTTTGTATGTTCCCATGGCTTCTTTGATCTTGTTGCTTCAGTTTGTTTGTAATTGTTTTACATCCTAGCAACATCTATGGTCATATCAGGATGAGTACAGACTTGTAACAGTGCGCACTCATGGTGACATTATAGTGCTGCCCCACTGGGTGATCAGACTGCCAGCACCATGACCAGATATCCCACTCGGTCACATTATCCTGACACTGAGCTAACCAGTCCTTGCCCTATCCTATTAATGCTGAGCGCCTGGCTAGGAAGCGACAAATTTCAATTGTTACGGCATTGGTTTGACTCGACCAGGGTTTGAACCCATGAACCCATGGGTTCGGATACCCCGATCTCCCAAAATAGGAGACAGACGCTCAACTCATTTGGTCATCCCATCTGGTCCTTTGTTGCTTCGTCATCAGTTGGTGCATCCCTGTTATGCTTGACCCACTTAATTGAGTGTATCTGAATAAACTGTGTTATCTTTAGATACACAGCCTTAATAGTCATGTATCGACAATGTGTCGCCGTTCGGTCATTATGTGAAGCATAAGTACTAACGGGACAGGAGTTGCATCGACCTGGAAACCATTTCTCTGTGTTGTCAATCACCTAACTGCACTCTTCCCTCCAAAGTCTGGCCAGCTTACCTCTGACTCAACCCATCTCCAGTTGGGTTTTTTCTTCAATGAACTATCCAATAGGTATTTTCTTGGACAAGCCAGAGGGTGAAACTCTCCCCAAACTGATTATATATTGTCTCCTTTAATGGAGCATCTTAAAGTTGCATGGTCCTATTGCATTTGAATTTGTTATTTATATTTGAGATAAATAGCTCAGGTTGACCAGTATATCCTAATATTCATTATTCCTGAGTAACTTTAATGAAAAATGGCTAGTTTTTGAGCAATTTGAGCTGAAAGAACCCAAACTAATTTTGACAAGCTTGCCCAAAGTCCAGTGGCTATGACCCAAATGGTCATCTCCTGTAACCATGTGATGTGAGATGACCTAGTAATCCTGGCACCTGACAGGGCTGCAGGTAGGTATTTCTGTTTGGGTTGTGAACATTCTGGGAACAGATTGGAGCCATAGGCCCATGGCACTGGGGTTTTTCACAAAATATTATTTTGTAGAAAGGTTAATTTGATTTATATCTATTGAATTGACAAAGTAGCATCGAATATCCAACATCACATATACATCGGTATATGATTGACATCGTCCCAATGGCAGAAATTTCAAAACATCAAACTATGCAACCACCCACCAAACTGCACATTCTATGATTCAGCTGGGCCTGAGCATTAATGGTTTGACGGGATCCGCCGCAATTGCGCAGGTTTCTGGGTTTAATGCTATGATTGCAGCAGCTGTTCTGGTTGTGCCTATGTGTTATCGTTTGGACGGGATCCATAGCAAAGGTGCCATTCCACAGCGTAGGCATCGGAGGATGGCCTGGGGTCGTAGCACCATATCAGTTTCTACACTCACCTATGATGAACTGTACTCTCTGCAATGCCGAGCTGTCCACTGGTGCATGCGCTGCGGAATGGTTGCTGCCGTCATAGTGTTAAGTCCAGAACCCGGCGCATTTGCGATGGATCCCATCCAAACGATAAAGCATGACCAGAACAGTTGCTGCCATCATAGCAATATACATTAAACCTGGAGATCTGCACATTTGCAGCGGATACCATCAAGCCATTAATGTTCAGGTCCGGCTGGATCATAGAATATGGCTGCTGCCATCATAGCATTAAGCGCAGAACCCGGCGAATTTATGATGGATCCTGTCCAAATGATAACGCATAGGCACAACCAGAACAGCTGCTGCCATTATAGCATTTAACCTGGAAACCTGTGTTTTTGCAGTGGATCCTATCAAACTATTAATGCTCAGGCCTGGCTGATGTGGCCAGCATGGAACGGCTGCTGTATGAGCTAATACAAAAGATCTGAAAGTCAAAAACTTTCAAATGCACATATCTCACTCCATATGGTTCACTCCTTTTTACATTCAATAACTAAAAAACATTTTCCTTTAATAGTTCAGTACTAAACATGCACCACCCTGTGGCACAAATTAGAACTATTCTGAGTTTGTTTGTTTTCCCTGACAGGTATACCAATTCCCTTTAACATTTTGCATTGCTAACTAATGAATTTACATTTCTCATGTACATATTATTGCTCTGTTATTATTTTCTGTTATGTCATCCATATGTCTCATCGTCCCTCATACCATACATAGTCCCGATGGCAGATGCAAGTTTAATTGACAAATTAAAAAAAAATCCCAAAATTGATTAATTATATTTATAGAATTGACCAAACAGCATTGAATATCCAACATTGAGGCGGGGTAACATCCACCTCATTTCCCATTCCCCTCTATGGCCCTGCTCAGTAGGCCTACTTGGTCAGGGGAGGCTAATGAGGTCAGGAGATTGGCTTAATTGGTTAATGGCCTCCCTGCATAATGGGTCTTTCAAAGTGAGTGTCCAAAGGGCTGAGGTTATAAATTCACTATAGTTATTCTGTAGATGCTGTCCCAAATCATTAGCTAATACACCAGTGTATAAGTTGGTTATATAGGATCAAATGTAAGTAGTTGTTTTAATTTTGACAAAATTATATTTCATCAGACCATGGAACTTTAAAAACACTGATGGTTATGGTCAACCAATCACTTACACATTGTGATATTTTAGATGCTTTTTGTGAGTGATTGGCAAATAGTGAAGTCGATTCTTAACCGAACCGAAGCAAATAACGGCAAAATTAATGATTTGAAGGATAACTTGGTGTTTGGAATTAATAGCATAGGACAATGCCCGATTAGCTCATAGTGACATGTCATGGGTCATGGTTCAAGGAGTACGGTACCTCAATGTTGCAATGATATAGAGCAGCCAAGGATAGACACGGTTGTAATTATGTACCTATCATGATATGACCTCAAGTAGTGCTAGGATGGAAAACCCCATACATATCTGAAATGCGTCGAAATTGATTATTTTATGGAAGTGTTGGAGGAGAGCGCAGTAAGGTGTATAACCCTTAAGATGAGATATTCCCACTGCCAGTAGATGACAATTTGTGGTGGAAATATCCTCTTAAAAAATATGTTCCACAATGTAAGCTGTTTTCCGCAACATTAGTATTCTACTGAAGTAGAGGATTGCTTGGGGCTGGAAATCCTGTATAACACCGTTTCTGTCCGTAGAACATGCTGCAAACTGAGTTAGTTCTTCCACCACCACCAGAGGGAGGGTAGGTGGTGGACGTCCTTTATATGATACCAGCAATGATGAACTCAGTAGCGGCTTCTAGCATTTGGGGGAAGTCGATATAGATTGCAGCCATGTAAATTCACAATCGGCTAGGGGAAAGGGGGGGGGGGGTGAGTGGAGAGTTGTTGATGGCATTGGGGAAGGAGGAGGTCTGTGGGTGGGGGTGTTGATGGCATTGGGGAAGGACGGGTGAGTGGGTGGGGGTGTTGGTGGGAAGGGGAAGGAGGAAGGGGTTGGGTGTGTTTCATCTGACATCATATGGAGTGGAGGTGTGGTTTTAGTTGCCATCATCGTTATTAATTTAGTTCTTCCTGTAGCGGCGCGTGTCTAGGGTGGTGGGTGAGTGGGGCGGTGGTATTTGTTTGTGGTTATATATAGGCCTATTGGACTAACCCTATATATAGCTGTGGACAACACCGCCAGCCCTGGGGGAATGGGGGACGGGGAAGAGGGCGGTAGCGGGCACGCCTCCCCAACCACCATCCACCACCCACCACCCACCAACCACCACCCACCCACCACTCTTCACTCACCACCCACACCACACCACCCCCACCCACCACCCATCACCAACCATCCACCACTCCCCACCCACCATCCACCACCCACCAACCACCAACCACCACCCACCAACCACCCACCATCCATCACCCACCACCCACCCCACACTACCCCACCCACCAACCATCACCAACCATCCACCACCCACCACCCACCATCCACCACCCATCACCCACCACCCACCATCCACCACCCACTAACCACCAACCACCCACCACCCATCACCCACCATCCAGCACCCACCATCCAGCACCCACCACCCCACCACCCACCAACCACCAACCACCCACCACCCACCACCCACCCCACACTACCCCCACCGACCACCCATCACCCACCATCACCCACCATCCACCACCCACAATACACCACCCATCACCCACCATCCACCAACCACCCACTACCCACCACCCCCCCCACACTACCCCCACCCACCACCCATAACGCACCATCTACCATCAACCACCCACCACCCACCATCCATCACCCACCACCCACCATCAACCACCCACCACGCACGATCCACCATCCACCATCCACCACCTGCACCCATCACCCATCACCCACCACCCATCACCCACCACCCACCATCCATCACCCACCAACCACCACCGCCACCCATCACCACTCAGCGGCAAGCATCACCATTCAACATAGCTTCTCATGATCGATCCCCCACTGAAATGCCGGCTCCATTAAGACATCCCTGCGGGAACCAGCAGGTCCGTATGCGCCTGCCGGTGTGTGCGCCGCCTGTAGCTACTACAGCCCGGCAATGGCGGCTACCTCCAGCAGCCGCGCATGCGCATAACACGGCAGTTACCGCTATAATTACCACGGGCCTGATGTAGTAGCCAAGACGCGGACAATATTATCATCAAAGCTCAGCCCACAGCCGGCGGCGGGGCAGGGGCGGGACGGAGGCCGCCACACACCGCCACACCCTCACCCCACACCCACACCAACACCCACACCCAAACCCACACCACACACTCATCCACACCCACACCGCACCCCCAGCCCCACCCACAACTCCCACCCCCACCACACCCCACCCACCCACCACCCCACCCCACACCCCACCCCACCCCACCACAACTCCCCACCCCACCCCACACCTCCCACCCCACCCACACCCCACCCCACCCACAACTGCAACCCCCCCACCCCACCTCACCCACCCCACCCACCCCACCCCACCCCCACCCCACCACAACTCCCACCCCACCCACACACCCCCCCACCCCCACCCCACCCCCCCACAACTCCCACCCCACCCACCACTCCCACCCCACCCACAACTCCACCCCCACCCACACACTCCCACCCCACCACAACTCCCACCCACCCACAACTCCCACCCCACCCACAACTCCGATCTCACCACACCCACCACCCCATACCCCACCCCACACTCCCCACTCCACCACCCATCACCCACCCACCACACCCACCTCACAACCCCCACCCCACCCACAACTCCCACCCCACCCACAACTCCCACACACCTCCAACCCCCATCCCACCCACCAACTCCCACCCCACCCACAACTCCCCCCCACCCACAACCCCATCCCACCCACACCCACACCCCACACCCCACCACACCCCTCACCCCCCACCCCTCACACACACCCATACCCACCCCCAGACCCACCCACAACTCCCACCCCACCCCACAACTCCCACCCCACCCACACACTCCCACCTCACCCACACACCCCACCCCACCCACAACTCCCACCCCCACCCACCACTCCCACCCCCACCCACAACTCCCACCCCACCCACAACTCCCACCCCACCCACAACTCCCACCCCACCCACAACTCCCACCCCACCTACAACTCCCACCCCACCCACAACTCCCACCCCACCCACAACTCCGATCTCACCCACACCCACACCCTACACCCTCACCCCACGCTTCTCACTCACATCCATACCCAACCACAGACCCACCCACAACTCTCACCCCACCCGTAACTCTTACCCGCCCGCATCCCACCTCCATCCTCACCTCAGACTCCTCACTCGCACCGACACCACCCACCCACACACCACACCTCACACCAACGCCCACCGCCCCCGCACACAAATCCCACCCCACCTCACACCCCACAACCCGCACCTCACACCGCATCCACTCACCCACACCACACGTCCGTCCCCCACACCCACCACAAACACATATCACAGTACGCAGCCTCCCTCCATCTGTCATGACGTATTGAGCCGTCACATGCTAATCTCGCGTCTTCACGTTGGAGGCACGTGGGCAAGGTGCGCCTGTGACCCCGCGGTGGCGCCCTCTCGCGGACACTGATGTGGATGGGGGGGTCGTTATCACGTCGCCACATGGCCGGGTGGCCGGGGTACCAGACAGATAACTCCTGAACCACGTGCAACCATGCAGTCCGCCGGGGCCGCACTGGTCCCCAGTTCTCACATTATGACGGCTAGGAACGCTGGGTGTGTCGGGGGGGGGGGGGGGGGGGGGGGGGGGGGCGGGGTGGAGTCAGTGGCCATTACCTTAATGAGGCTACCATGTTTTAAATAAATGTGTGGTCATGTTGCATATATTGCATATATATATATATATATTTATATACATATATATATAGTATACATATATGTTATATGTATTATATATATTATATATATTATATATATTTCTGTGTATGTGTGATCAGATGGGATGGCCAAATGAGTTGATTGTTGGTCTTCCGTTTTGGTAGATCGTGGGAACCTACGGGTTCGAAACCTGGTCGAGTCAAACCAATTCCTTGAAAATTGAATCATGTCACTTTCTAGCCAGGGGATTGTTAGAATCGGGCAAGGACTGGTTGGCTCAGTGTCAGGATAATGTAACTGAGTGGGATATCAGGTCATGTTGCTGGTGGTCTAGTGTCCCATTGGGGCAGCATTATAAAGTTGCCATGAGTGTGCACTGTCACAAGTTGGTACCCATCCTGATATGACCTTAGGTGTTGCCAGGATGTCAAACGAAATATATATATATGTGGGTTTGATGTATAAAGTAGTATACAAGTAGAAGTTGTAGGGAAACAATGTGCTATTATTCCTCCTTGAGTTGAGTTTATTTTCTCTGGCTGGGAAAATATATGTCATACCAGTATAGTGAGCGGAAAACGACCATTGGTTACGGTTCCGGAGCGGGACATAGCTCAGGCAGTAGAGTGTCCACCTGGTAATGTGTGGGTCATCCGATCGATCCTGCTCAGTGGACACATTTGCAGTTTGGGCTATGTTCTGTTCCAACCAGTGGTTCACAACTGGTTCATCAAAGGCAGTGGTATGTGCTGTCCTGTTTGTGGGAAAGTGCATATAAAAGACCCCTCGCCGCTTATCGGAATGAGTATCCTATGTGGCAGGAGCGGTTTCCTCCAAAGAAAATGTCAGAATGGGGCAGTGAGTAAGTGGATCATGGGGGTTTTTACAGCGAATCAGGGAGTGTTGGTAGGCGAGAGGTGTCTGGACACGGACACTGACAAAAACATTGGTGAGCATTCTCTATTTATATCCACATAATTAATAATATGGTACATATTTATATATATACAGTACAACCTCTCTAAACCGACCGACCTTGGGACCGACTTTAAGTGGTTGATTTAGGGAGGTGGTCAGTTTAAGGAGTTAGAATATGGTTACAATGGTATTATTGGGACCCAAATAAAGCGATCGATATAGGGGAGTAGTCGATTTGTGGAGGTGGTCGGTTAGGGAGGTTTTACTGTATATATATATATATATATATATATATTTAATGTATATATTTACATATATACATGTATATATATACATATATATCATTTACTATGCTATATATAATCCTGATGAATGAGGGCAGGTAATTGCTTTTCTCGGCAAGAGGAAGTGGGGACTAAGCTGAATCGCTTACTCCCACCGTCGTGTAAATATAGATAAATCTGCGTTGATCACTGCACGCTAACAATAGAATACAAGCCCATACTTGTATTGCACCACGAACGCTAAGTGGAACCATATTCAGCACCGCTCGACGTATCCTGTTATTCTCTAATAATAACCTATTTACAATGTCCCATTTTGTACAATGTAATCAGCCGGAAGACCAGTGCCTTGGCGCTGAAAAAAATGTATGTTCTCATGAATAAACTGTTTTACCAGCAAACAAAATATCCGAGCACCTTTAAAAGTGGCAGACTCGGACGTTTTCGTGTTGCTGTAACATATATTAAGATAAATGTATTAGGTTTGTTAGTACTATTGTTGGGGGTGTATAATTTGGTGTTTAGGCAGAGACAATGTAACTGCCGGCAATTGGTCATCCTCAATCTATTTTATTTCACTCCGAAGTAATTTTTATGTTAAAGGGTTTAACTTTGGAGATATTTGAAGTGAAAAAAATCTCAAATTAAAGTTGATCCTCACACTTAAATGTTGGCGTAAATAGGTTCCAGCCGACACAGGTTAAAGTAGCACTCCTTATAAGGAGCAATAATTCAGTTTGATGCTTTCGTTGACTGATGCAGCTTTAACTGATAGGGCCTACTACGTTCAATTCAAGCCATTTTTTAAATTTTTTGGGGTCCATTAGTTGTTTAAGCAGGGGAAATTTCAGTCATAGACGACTGGTCTTCCTCATTTCACTGCTGGTCGATAGAAAGCCCGAGCCTACACTTTTACCGACCCAAGGGATTTTTAACCTCCACACCACATAGACATGGTATGAGAGCAACTGGCCTTTGATGACGCTGTAAGTTATACACAGTGGTGGAAATCCAAATTGGCAGAGCTGGGGGAATGGGGAATCGAACCGCCGACCCTCAGATTAGGAGTCTGACCTAGAAAGAAGTCAGACACTCTAACAACTCCGCCACAGAGAACCCCACAAGCTGAACAATATTGCTCCTCCTCAGTCTCTTGCTACAGAGTTGGAACAAGACACAATGATAATAGTCACATATTTAAGTTGACATTCTACGTGCAAACATCGAAATGCTGACAAATTAAAGAGTTCAAATATGGATATAAATAAAATATTATTTCTGGAATATCATTAGTTAATGATTCTAACCACAACTTCAAAGGTGATTTTTCTGTGACAGTTTAATTTTAAAATGGAGAACAACGACCCATTGCTCTTCCAAGTTAAATAACCAATCTAAAATAAACTATCATGAATTTGGCACAAATAAGACCACATCAATGGTCTTGTGCAATGAAGCATGACGTGGTCTTTCCGACATTAAGATTACATGACTTCCTTATCACGATTTAATATCCAAGTAGACTCAACCGTTATACGGTTTTGTTTAGTTATACAATGAAACCTCCTTAAATCAACCGACCACGCGACCGACTTTAAATGGTCCATCTAGGGAGGTGGTCGGTTTAGGGAGTTCTTCATCTCGTTACACTGGAATTGTATGGACACTCTTGGGACCCAAATTAAACGATCGATATAGTTGAGTGGTCGATCTGTGGAGGTGGAGGTTTAGAGAGGTTTTACTGTATATCAATTTCCGATAGGTGCATATTGCAGGCCTAACTGTGGAAAGACCATGCTGAACATAATATACTTTCATCGCGGCAAATATGTGATGGGTTCAATGCCGGTCAATCTGCTTTCAAAATGTTGCTGATCCTCCGTCGCCTTTCACCCAGTTCTCCCCCCATTCCCATCAGCTAATCAGCTCACTCCACCCAGCGAACCTCCCTACGAGCAGCTCGGGGGGCGGGGAGGGAGGGGGGGGGCGGCTTACACCCCATCCGCCACTCGGACACGCCACGGCAATTGGAATTACATTCAAACCCGCATACCACAATTGATTGAAGTTTCAGTCTCACAGTGTTGAGTTTATTCCATATGAAAAAATGAATATACTTATGTATATCTATATATATCCATATATATATATAAATATCAACTTGATCATTATAATCTACTTGATTTTAGTTTGAAGTAACTTTTATTTCAAATGGTTCATTTTAGTTAAATGAGAAGTTAATTTTGGTGTGCACACCAAATTGCTAGACACCATAGGCTTCAGCAGTTGCAGGTTCTATTAAATTGGCCTATTATTGATATGCAGCAATGCATGTTTAATGAGTGCACCCGTGTCTAAATTGGATTTCTAGGGTCAAACCTAGCTAAGTGTTTTGGGTTCGAGTGTCTAATGCTTTCATCGGATTATGTAGCTTTGATACTACTGCTCATGGTAGCGCTGCATTCTACCCATGTCTTTCAGAGATGAGATACCACATATCGCTTCAAAGTAACCAGTTGTATTTATATTTGGTTCACAGAGCGTAGAGACAGCCGGAGAGATAGTTTGGATAACCGTCACCAGGTGGCAGAAGCAGTACACAAATGCTTAGGTTGGTTGTTTGAGTTTTACATCCTGGCAACATCTAAGGTTATATCGGGACGGGTACCAACATGTGACAGTGCACACTCATGGTGACTTTACAGTGCTGCCCCACTGGGATACCAGGCCACCAGCACCATGATCTGATATCCCACTCACTCACATTATCCTGACACTGAGCCAACCAGTCCTTGTCATGTCCTAATAATGCTGAACGCCAGGATGGGAAGCAATAAGTATAATTTTTTAAATGATGGAACAGACATACACGAAATAGACTATTAATGTTACTAAGTCCTATCATCATGTATTTGTTTGGGGCATTACGTCCTAGCAACATCGATGGTCATATCAGGATCGGTACCGATGTAATAGTGCACAGTGATGGCAACTTTATAGTGCTACCCCACTAGTAATGTCTAGTGCTATGATAAGTAGCGATAGGTATCAATTGTGTAATGCTAGGTACACACCTACCGTTTACGACTCGCACACCAAAACTCGCGACGCGACCCGACCCGCTTAAAACTGAAAACAGGCCGATTCATTTTTCGAATCGCGAATCACGAATCGCAATCGTAAGGAAGCACTTTTAGCCCTAAAATTGAGTTTTAAGTCGCGAATCGCAATCGGTTGGTGTGCTAGGGCAGTTCACACCTCAAGACTTTTGGGCAATTTTAGATCGAATATGGTAGGTGGGTGCGGAAAAACGGTAGGTGTGTACCTAGCATAAGTCATTAGTGCAACTGTACTGGAGTTCGAACCCACGAACTCCAAAATTGAAAGCAGGCACTCAACTCATTTGGCCATCTCGTCCAGTAAGCAGCATACTCACTTAATATATTATACAGCATGTATGCACCTCAATAATTCCGTCATAACATCTGTCCACCGGACGCAGTGGCCTAATCGGTACAGCACAGGCTTCCCATACGGAAGGTCGGGAGTTCGAAATCCGGCGGCGTCGAGCCAATGACTTAGTAAATTGGCTCTTCTTGCTACCTAGCCCATCACTCTACATTACTAGGATATATCAACGACTGGTTAGCTCAATATCACGATAATGTGACTGAGTGGGAAATCAGGTCATTGTGCTGGTGGTCTGGTCTCCCACTGGGGCAGCGCTATAAAGCCACCATGAGTGTGCACTGTCACAAGTCGGTCTCTGTCCTGATATGACCTTAGATGTTGCAATGATGTAAACCCCCAACAAACAAACAATCCGTCCGGTGACTATTATATTACATTCACACAATACATTGCGCAGGTTACACTCATTAAGGAGCATCAAACTGCAAAATGCGGCTCCACATGTCACACCCTTTAAAGCTGCATAGTCAGTTTCTGTCATTTTCTGAGATATATATATATATATTAGGTTGATTTTTTTTTCTTGAAGATTTATACTCCCTATCGTGGATAAGTCTGAATAGACTTGTTTTCACCATTAGACAGTTTGTCGATAGAAAGTCCGAGCCTACACTTTTACCAACCCAAGGGATTTTTTATCCTCCCACACCACATAGACATGGTATGAGAGCAACCGGCCTTTGATGACGCTGTAAGTTATACACAGCGGTGGAAATCCAAATTGACAGAGGTGGGGGGGGGGGGGGGGGGGGGGGGGCACAGGGAATCAAACCACTGACCTTCAGATTAGGTGTCCGACCTAGACAAAAGTCAGACACTCTAACCACTCTGCCACAGAGAACACCACATGATGATTATTAATATTATCTATCTTACTTTATTGTCAAGCATCTTTTGTTTTAAATGTCAAACTTAGCAGATATTTGAAGTTTAAACATGCAAAATTAATTTTGGCAAGCATGTCAAAACTCGGACACCATATACTTCATTCAGTCTTCAGCAGTAACAGATTCCCTTAAATTGACCCACCATTCCCTTCTATGTGGCAACACATGATTTGATAAGTGCATCAGTTAGTTGATTGGTTGGTTGTTAGAGTTTCACGTCCTGGCAACATTTAAGGTCATATCAGGACGGTAGTGCACCAGTATCTAACTTAGATACATGTCAGATCAAATCTAGATACACGTTTTTTTTTTTTTTAATTCGATGCTTTTACGCCACTCTGCAGCTTTAAATCAGGCTTTACCCACCAGAGAGGCGCGTGGACAGGTACGTCCAATTAGATCCAGTGGCGCCAAACACGCCGTCGGCGGCTTTTAAATTAAAGCTGACACCAGCGCAGAGGGTAATGCGGCCTGAGTGAGGGGCCGGGCCGGTGTAGTAAGTTCAAAACACTACCCCACAGCAACACTACGGTAGTGGTTTCAACCTAGGTTCAAAATACTACTGTAGTGTTTTCAACTTAGTTAAAACTAGGTTCAAAACACTACTGTTGCCATGCTCAAAACACTATGCTTAAGTTCAAAACACTCCCTTTCAGTTCAAAAGACTACTCTCATGGTGCTGGCAGCTCTCCCAGTGGGGAAGCACTATAAAGTCGCCATGAGAGTGCACTGTCACAAGTCAGTAGCCATCCTGAGATGACCATAGATGTTGGTAGGACATAAAACAACAACAAACAATCCATCAAGCACTGCAGCATGGTCAGCATATCAATATGTACCAGGAGGTTACACTTTGCGGCATTACAGACCAGACGGGATGGCCAAATGAGTTAGAGTGTCCGTCTCCTGCATTGGTAGATCGTGGGGTCTTGTGTTCGAACCCTGGTCGAGTCAAACCAATGACATATCAATTTATGCTCATTGCTTCCTAGCCTGACGCTCGGCATTATTAGGATAGAGCAAGGAGTGGTTTGCTCAGTGTCAGGATGATGTGACTGAGTGGGATATCAGGTCATGGTGCTGGTGGCCTGGTCTTCCAGTGGGGAAGCACGATAAAGTCGCCATGAGTCCACACTGTCACAAGTCACTACCCATCCTGATATGACCTTAGATGTTGCTAGGACGTAAAACAACAAACAAACCAGCAGCATTATAATGGGGGACCTCCGACTTTTTAGTTCAAATTTGTGCCGTTAGCGTCGCCACTGAACGAGTGGGCCTATTCGGCACACTGTCACATTGCAAACTTAATGGCCGTGAGCAATCTTCATACAGAAAAAGTGAAATATCTCTAAAACCACACTACCTAGACACAAAACGCTTGGAAGACATATAGAAAACATATTCACCGAATAAATTATATTAAATTTATATGGTTAGGGTTGTGCATTTCTATTAATTTTGAATGAAATAGACGTTTTTCACTGCGCGTACCGACAAACTCAATGCATTGTCAATGGCAGTGAGCAATCTTCATACAGAAAAAGTTTAATATCTCTAAAACCACACCACCTAGAAGCAACCCGCTTGGAACACATATAGAAAACATATTCAATGAATAGATTATATTAAATTTATAAGGTTAGGCTTCTGCATTTCTATTAATTTTGAATAAAACTAACATTTTGGACTGTGCGTACCGGCAAAGTCTATGCATTGTCAATGGGTCAGTGAGCAATCTTCATACAGAAAAAGTTAAATATCTCTAAAACCACACCACCTAGAAGCAACCCGCTTGTGGCACATATAGAAAATATATTCAACGAATAGATTATATTAAATTTATAAGGTTAGAGTTCTGCATTTCTATTAATTTTGAATAAAAATTGACGTTTTGCACTGCGCGTACTGGCGAACTCAGTGCATTGTCAATGGCCTTTTAGGACCACTGGTACCGATGCGCCATCTAGTGTCAACAAATGAACTACCCTGGATGTCCCCCATTACACTTACACTTTTACAGCCCCCCACTGCCATGTTTTGATAGTGTTTTGAACTTGCAAGTTGGATAGTGCTTTGGACGTATGTAGGGGTTTTGTTTTTAACTTAACAGTAGTGTAATGTGAAACATAATGTTTTCAACGGGGTAGTGTTTTGAACGTCCTACACCGGCGCATTAGGCGGGACGTTCGGCTGTCGGGCGGCGCGCCGTCCTGGGTGTATGTACCGGGGTATGTCACCCGGTAAGCGGTTGTGGTGCCGGGTTACTCTGCCGTCCGTCTTGTGTGAGCTGGTGCCTCATCCCACCAATTAGTTCCCCACGTTGTCACCAGTCGAGCAGCGGTTGGGTGGGGGCGTGGGGGGGGGGGGGACGCTGCATCTAGTTTGCAATTACTCACGGGAAATGATTAGATCTGGAAGCGAGAGTGTTTTTTTTCCAGGGGTTTTCTTTGTTGATTTTTTTTTTTAAAAAAGGTTAGAGGATGGAGCAGGAGCTGAGAGTTAATTATATGCAGGGATGGCGTTATGCTGCGCAATCTGTACAGATGAGGTGCGGGACTTCCGCCGTTATAAGGCTGCATGCATGCATTTATGGTCGCCATGATGCATGGGTTTTGTTGGCAGGTTGCGTAAGTGGCTGTGATGGTTATGAACAGCCGGAGTTGAGCGCAGGTTCCAGTGTCAGTGGTTGGTGACTCGCAATTATGTCCGGTGTCGATCTGTGTTAGTGTTAGTGTTAGTGTTAGTGTTAGTGTTAGTGTTAGTGGTAGTGGTAGTGTTAGTGTTGGTGTTAGTGTTAGAGTTAGTGTTAGTGTTAGTGTTACTGTTGGTGTTAGTATTAGAGTTAGTGTTAGTGTTAGAGTTAGTGCTAGGGTGTGTGCTAGTGTTAGAGTTAGTGCTAGTGCTAGTGTTAGTGGTATAGTTAGTGTTAATGTTGGAGTTAGTGCTAGTGTTAATATTAGAGTTAGTGTTCGAGTTAGTGTTCAAGTCAGTGTTAGTGTTAGAGTTAGTGTTAGTGCCAGTGCTAATGTTACAGTTAGTGTTACAGTTAGTGTTAGTGTGGTGTTAGTGTTGCTGTTAGTGTTAGTATTAATGTTTGTGTTAGTTTTAGTGTTAGGTTTGCGTTAGTGTTTGTGTTAGAGTTTGTGTTAGTGTAAGTGGAAACACTCGCATGTATTACACATTCATAAGCGCTTCACATTAGCTGGCAATCTGAGGGAATTTAATCATTGCCAACATGATAGAATAGAAGTCACAATGCGACATTAGTATAAACCTCCCATGAGTATCCTGATAGCAAAACAAGTGCATGTATAGTGCAGTACAGCAATTACACAGAAATGTCCTATTCATGGCCACTTCACACTACCTGACAACCCGATGGAATTTAATTATTGCCCATAAGATATTGTAGAGGTCGCGATATTGGTATTCGCATAAACATCGCATGATTCCTAATGTTAATTAAAATAGGCG